>CAWUFW010011559.1:0-605596 GCA_963921515.1 Calotriton arnoldi
AGCAGTAATATATACATGTGACAAAAAAATGATCGATAAGTTTGTTCAAAATCAAAGTCATTTCACATCTATGTGCAATTAATCTGCTACACGAGGTGTTCCAACTGACACCAACTTCAGTGGACGATGTTTTGTCTACGGAAATAGATGATCTCATGTTTACACCAGACCCGTAAACTGACTCTGATTTAGCCCACAGTGTTCCAGAGATGCAGTAACAATTTGGCCTTCATACTTCAAATACTTGGAACTCTTCCCAAATTGAACTTTTTCCCAATTTTTCGAACTAAAATGGCAATTCAATCTTCTTGAAGTAGAACTAGCCTTATAGTACAGACTTCGCGGTACTTCCACAGACACTTAGGGGTCGATTCCGATTCGGGCCGGAAATTTCTCCGACCGAGCCGGACCCGGAGAGATTTCCGACCGAATCGGACCCGTGCAGTCCGACCGAACGAGTACGATGCGTCCGTATGTTATCGGACTCGAGTCGGTCGGACTCCCATTGATGTCAATGGGAGCCGGTCGTACAACGCGTACGCGGGCTCCCATTGACTCAATGGGTGCGAGTCGGACAAGGGCGCCCCCTACAGCGGGTACGCGGCGAAGCGATTCGCGCCGTACACGCATAGGTAGGGGGGACCCATGGGTCCCCCCTGTGTGCGACTCGCGCGGCTACGCGTACAGGGGGGTCCGACACGGACCCCCAAAGTACGGCTCCGACAGCTCTTACGAGCCGGAGTGCGCGGCTCGGTCGGACTGCTCGCGGCGCGCATCGTACTTACCCGGCCGGGAAACGTCTCCATTGCGCGGTGCGAGTCGAGTCCGAGCGAGTCGGTCGGAGCGGTTCGAGCCGGGAGCGAGTCGGTCGGAGCGGTCGGGACGCCCGGACGAGTCGGTCGGCGATTTCGCATCGTACTCGCTCGGCCGGACCCGCGTACGGTTCGGTCGGGAAACAGGGCTCCGAATCGGATCCGGTAAAGCCGAATCCGATTCGGAGCCCTACCGGCCGAGATCGGAATCGGCCCCTTAGTCATCTTGTGTGTCTAAAACAGTTTATTAATTTCCATGACGTGAAATGACTTTGATTTTGAACAAACTTATCGATCTTTTTTTGTCACATGTATATATTACTGCTTCTTTCATTCATATTGCATTTTATTTTAAAATATATGCCGGAAATGAAAAGCAATGCTTAAAATGTACGGTACCTTTTGCATTCTGATGGGTTTTTTAAATGCCTTTTTTAAACGGTTTTAAGAAATATTTTAGCAATATGCGGTACTCCATTTAATGTTTAGCATTTTTAAATGTTTAGCATTTTAGTATTATCGTACACACGAAAGTGGAGTGGGTGTTGTATTCCTCTTAGGGTGTCCGTATATAGGTTTTCCTGTATCATGTCCTTATATAGGCACAATTCGTCCTGCCCTTATATAGGCATAGAATCCCAGTCCTTATTTAAGCATTAAACCGTGCACTCCAAATACAGGCATGGTCTCCGACATCTGTCCACCCTAACGTCACAACGAGTTCTTGAAGAACAGACCCTTAGGCTTCGGGAGTTTCCCTAGCACAGGACTATTGATTTCTTCAAGGACTCATTTATTATGCATGAACCGTTATACCTTAGGGGTTCATTCATGACGTCTTCCGCTGTCCGATCTACGTCAATGCTAACATTCTAAGGTACCTCTCAAGTATAAATATACCTTCCCTAGCCCCTGTAAATCAGAGGAGACCTCGACTTCAGAGGAGCCCGTTTCCCGGCCTGACGCACTGAGAAGACGCTGTCATCCCTGCACGCAGAGAATCCAGCTTCCAGTGATCTGACTTCCCTCGCGGGGTGTTGGAGTTCGAATCTGGCAAGAGATTCCTAACTCTCTCATTCTCAAGGTATGGAGCTGACTAGAACCTAGAGGGACTCTTGGCATACTAAGTATACTAGGCATACTAGACTTAACATACTCTTAGTATACCATAGTAAGGAATACTTCACCTACTTCATACCTCTCCCTACACCTAGGTTAGGTTAGGAACATTGGGGTAGAACTAGCTTAGAAACGCATCGTATGAGTACTCGCATTTTTAGTCTGTGTTATTTATGTAAATGAATAGCTGCTAAAGATCATGCTAGCGCAGTATTATTTATTTCTACTGCTTACACTGTACATTATTTATCTTGCATACTGTCTTGTGATCGTAACTACACACTTTACTTACACGAGAACCAAGACTGTTCAATAAATCTTTTATTGAAACGCCCGTCTATTCTTTCTGTGTAACTTTGAGGAAAACTAAGTATGCACGAGTGAGCTGAGTGAAATAGTTATCTATTGTTTCCATGACTCTGGGACATGTTCTGATTCTAAAGGGAAACAAAGTGGTCATGTTTTGCGGCTGCCAGAAACTACTCCCTTCTTGTTTGACAAGGAGTTTCTAGTGGCCTCTGAGCTAGCTGGCACAAGTAATTAAGTTTAATATACTCAATAGGGACATACTGACCTTAGTCCTATGTCAAACCTATAGGGGATATTATTCCAATGCGCAGAGCCTATTAGGGAAATAGGAGCTACACTACAGTAGGTCATAAGTTCACAGCACATTCTAGAAGGAACATGCTACTTCTAAATGATATACAGCAGGTGTGGCTTACTCCACAGATTCAAAAGCATATCAATGTCTGTATTACATTTCTATTTTTAAGCAATAGCCAATAATAAGACTTCTTCCTGAGCCATCAAACACACTACCTAATTGTATTCACTTTCATGCTGACAGCATTCAATGAAATATATATATATATATTTTTTTTAAAACACCTCCATTTTAACTTCTTTTCCTTTGGAAAACTACCTCATTCAGCTCCAGCCTTCTCCTGATTACTATTGCTCCTACACGTAAAAATTCTTAGAGTATGGCTTGTGGGCCACAGTTATATCTATTGGGCTAAAGAGGCTGCAAAAAGAGAGATATTGACAGGGACTTGGGTTTGCCAAATGTGCAGAGTATTTGATTTGGCCAGAGACGGTTAAAGTTTCATCAGTCGCTGACTTTGGTTAAATCCATTGTGGATTCCCAAACTCCTCACCTCATGATTGTGCACTGTGGTAGCAATTGTGGCACATTGACTGGGGTAGGGCTGGAAATCCTAATGAAAGATACCTTTGCAGAACTGATGTCGCTTTTCACTCACACTGTCTTGGTGTACTCTAATATATGCCAAAGACAGAAATGGAAGTGGTCAAATCAATTCTGTCCACAGATTGACAAAGCCAGGAAACATGTTAATAAAACAGTTTCGGCATTCCTCAGAGACCATCACATTGGCTGTATCTAAAGCAACAATCTGTGTTTTGACATGCATGGCATTTTTAGAAATGATGGAGTGCACTTTACAGATGAAGGCAACAGGGTGTTTCTAAGTAACCTGAAACTCCACATCTGGTCTTATGTGTAGCAGCCATTTATACACAATCAACACAATGGCTCTTGTCAGGGCCACCCTAGTACCCCAAATATTGGGAAGTTTTTTCTAAAGGGTTTTTTTTCTTAAGTTTTTGGGGATCTTCCCGACGATGTCGCGATCCCCGCGGACACGTCGTGAAAAAGAAAAATCAAAAGCAGACATTCAATGACCACCAACACACCCAAAAATAATATGTAAAAAAATCCATTCTGAACCTTGCCCTACACACATTACTATATACATACTTCTTTCAAAGCATGTTTAAACTCATGTTTTTGTACTAAGTTTCTTTAAAAACCATCTTTCAGACCAATTTCCTGTATTTGCGGTTATTTGGGACATCACAACGGCGTCGTTAACCATGACAATCGCGCCTTTTCCATAAAGTGAAAACACATATATGCACAAGTATTACAGTATTTTACACACTAGAGGTTTATTACTGTACACTTCAAACTCATGTTTTTCTACTGTATTTCTAGAACAACCATCTCTAAAACCTATTTTCCATTTTTCTGGTGACCCCGGATATTGCGATGACATCTCTAATCGCGATCCCCACGGGTACTTCGCGAAAGTGGAAAGCAAAAGCAGGAGTTCAATAGCCACCATCACATTAAAAAATTATAACTATATAATTAATTCAAACCATCACAGTAGATAACTCACTATATAAATAACTCTATAAAAACATTTATCAGAATCTCAAAATAATATAATGTGTATAAATGATTCACAGATTTTTAAAAACATTTTCACCAATATTCGCGACGACGTCGAAAGCCGCGACGTCCCCGCAATGGTACACGGGATGGCTGCACTGGCTGTCGCGGCATCGTCGCGATTATCGTGCATGAATAAAAAAATCTATTTTGGAAACATAACTTGTGTCACTAACACCCCCATTTCTCAACCATGGGGTCAGAGTATCTCCACCCTGACCCCTTATGTGTGCTTTCACACAAATTTTTAGCCCTGGTAACCGTTCCCGATAGATAAAACGGCAGCTGTAACTTTCTATTCAGGTTGCGACCAGCCAATTAGAGCACTCCCGTTGGCGTGTGCATTCGCAATTCATCGCGAAACCACAGCAAAAAATCCGCGGCCAGAGATATCACTATAATTTTAAACTTAAATTTCTCAAAAACTACTGAACGGATTGAAACCAAAAAAGCAAAAGTCACTTCCTTGAACTGACATCTACCTCCCTGCCAAATTTGGTGCGAGTCCGTTCAGCGGCTCAGGATGTAGAGGTGGCTAAAGGTTCCTATGGGAATTAAAATTACAAACACAACCTTATTTCACGCCCCAAATTCTCAGTCCCCACTGCACGGATCACCCCCAAATTTTCTGAATCAATAATACCCACCATGACACATTTTTGGAAACATTTTCTGGAGTAAAGTAAAATTGCAAAGGATAGGAGGCAGATGCGAATGGCGTAAAAACAATATATATATATATATATATATATATATATATATATATATATATATATATATATATATATATATATATATATGTTACCTACTGGCAGTCGCCAGTAGGTAGTTATAGTTAGGACCTTGTTTCTATTTAAAAAGTGTTTTTTCTTTTGCCAATATCTTTGGCGCCGTTTGACGAATGTTTGCGAAATTTTCAAAACTAATGGTTTGCTCAGGTCAGCTCCTGTCTTAAAAGTTTCGGGGTGATTCGTCAAGTGGGGGGGGGCGAGAAAAAAGGGGGGTCCCAAAACATGTTTTCCCCATGTTAATTCTATAGGAACTTTAGACAAAGCTACAGCCCAAACAGCTGAACGGAATTACACCAAATTTGGCAAAAAGTTAGGTCTTGGTTCAGAAAGCGTGCTTTTTTTTAAAATGGTGTAAATCCATTCAGTAGTTGCTGGGAAATACAAAAAATAAAATTATCGATATCTGAGGGCCAAGGAGGATTCGCGAACCCTCCAGAGCACGAGCTTCATTCTGATTGGCTGCCAACACTCCAAACTAGGAAGTGTTGGCAGGCATCTTGTGACTCGGTAAAACCGAGTCACAAGAAATCAGTTAAAAAAAGGATGAAAATACAAGAAAAGGGGGCAGGGTAGAAACACCCTGACCCCCTAGGCCTGCTCAGGGGGTCCCACAAGGACACCCAGGGCCCAAAAAAGAATAAAAAATAAAAAAAATTGGCAGAATTTACGCTGTGTGTGAGAATCCGTCCGAAAACAATTTTAAAAAACGAAGCGCGGGCTCCCGCGCTTCTTTTCTTTAAGCCCCCGGGTGGGCCAGGTCTCGGGGGCAATGTCCAATTAATTAGTGGGGCCCCGGGGACCACCACCTCCCCGGGGCTTCCCCACAGCCCCAGGGACTGCCACCTCCCCGGGGCTTATTTATAAAAAATGTGTGGGGGGCTCCTTCCCCCCACGCTGCCCGGGGACCGCCACCTCCCTGGGGCTTTAGTTTAATAGGGTGGTGGGGCCTCATGGGCCCCCCAAGCTCGGGGACTGCCACCTCCCCAGGGCTCCAATTATATTATAGAAGTTTTGGGGGGGGCTCCCAGGGCTGGCTCCTGCAATGTCCCACGGTGCCCACCCCGGGACATTGCCGTTTGCTATGGCCCTGTCATTGCAAACACTGCTTTGCTTCATGGAAGCGAGAGCAGGAAACCTGCTCTCGCTTCCAAGAAGCAAAGCAGTAATGCTTTTGGACAAGGGGAGCTGCATGTCAGCAGCTCCCCTTGTCCAAAACAAATACCGGCTCACGCAGGAGGCGGGGAGCCAACTGGGACCGCGGGGGCATTGTGGCTCCCCCTGCGGTCCCCAATGTGAGTTAGTGAAGTGGCCCGGGGAGGGGGGCCACGCGGCCCCCCCTCCCGGGAAAAATAATATTTTTTTAATAAAAACGAGGCCAGGACCCAGGGGATGGGGTCCCCGGGGCCAATAGTGGCCCAGGGAAGGGAGGCCACGCAGCCCTCTTCCTGTTTTTTTTAAAGAAAAAAATGCTTAGGCCCTGGGGGATGGGGCCCCTAAGGCCCAAAAAATACTAAAAGAAGGGGGGCCACACAGCCCCCCTTCTAAAAGTATTTAAGAAAAAGAAAAGCCGGCATCTCGCCGGAGGCCCCGCCCCCTCCCTGCACCACTCTGCAAACGCACCTTCTGGCGCGTTCTAAGTGGGGGATTAAGTCACCTTGAATCCTGAGGGTCCCTGGGGGCCAACTAGCCCACCAGGTACCTTCAGTAAGCCCCACACAGTGGGATTGGTAAGAGGTGGTCCGAGGCCATGCCCCTTTTAACACCACTATGCAAACGCGCCTCTTGGCGCACTGCTGATGTGGTGATGAGGTCCTCTTGTGTCCTGAGGACCTCAGGACTAAAGTGGACTTCATCCCGAGCAGCAGTGCACCAGGAGGCGCGTTTGCAGAGTGGTGTAAAAAGGGGGCATGGCCTTGGACCACTCTCAGCAATCCAGCTGTGCGGGGCTTACTAGAGATAACAGGAAGGCTAGTTGGCCCCCAGGGACCCTCAGGGGGTAAGGGGACTTCATCCCCTAACCAAAAGCACACCAGGAGGCGCGTTTGCAGAGTGGTGGAGAAAGGGGGCATGGCCTGTGTCCACCTCTCAGCAATCCCACTATCTGGGGCTTACTGGAGGTATCAGGTAGGCTAGTTGGCCCCTGAGGACCCCAGCAGTGAAGGGGACTTTAATCCCCATCGAAGAGTGCACCAGGGAGCGCGTTTGCAGACTTGTGGTCAAAGGGGTCGTGGCCTGCTATGAGTACTTACCGATGCTACTGTGTGGGACTTACTGGAGGTAATAGGAGGGGTGGTTGGCCCCCAAGGTTGTCCTTGGGGGCCAACTACCCCTCCTGTTACCTCCAGTAAGTCACACACAGTGGGATAGCTAAGAAGTCTTTGGAGGCCACGCCCTCCCTTTCTCCACCACTCTGCAAAAGCGCCTCCTGGCGCACTACGGGTTGAGGGATGAAGTCCACTTTACTCCTGAGGGACTTTGGGGGCCAAGAAGCCCTCCTGGTACCTCCTGTAAGTCCTATGCAGTGGAATTCCTGAGCGCTGGTTGGAGGCCCAGACCCCTTTCTCCACCGCTCTGCAAACGCGACTACCAGTTGAAGAAGCATTTGCAATGTAATAGGTTTCGCATTTGCGAGAGTTAGAGCTATTAGCGTTGTAAATGTAAAAGTGTTTTATTAATGTTTCTTGGAGTGGAGTGGATGTAGGTTGTGTGTAGTGGAATTATGGGGTATGTTGTGCAGTGAAATTATGTGGATAGTGGATGTGGTATTTAGTGTATAGGAATTATGTAGAGAGGGATTCTGTGTTATGGAGAGTAATTGTGTGGTATGATAGTCTGTGTTGTGGAGTTGTAACTCAGGTTTAGCCTTCCTCATTTCCATAGAAGCTAAACTATAAACTCAATGAGACAAAAAAAAGAAAACCACTGAGGAGCACTTCTGGACCTAGTCAGAGGTATGAGCAGGGCCACTGGAATTATGCGACTGTTTGGCTGCACCAACTTTTGCACAATTATACATTTTCCGCATTTGCCACATAATCCATCATCTGCTGCATAATCTGCAGATTTGAACAAAAAAACATTGTTTCTAGCTCAAACGGCTCAAACGTTACCAAAAATGCAACGACAATTGTTACAGGGTGGTGGAAGGCTCTTTGCAAACCTGGAATGGTCACCTGTTACTTATTGCTAAATGTGGGCATTAAATTGGTACTAATGGTGTGTAAACCACTCTTGCTTCTTTCTGCGCCTCTCTTGCCTCTTTCTGCATTTCTGTTGCTTCTTTCTGCACCTATCTTTCTTTTTTTGCACTTCTTTAGCCTCATTCTGCTCATCTCTTGCACTTTCTGCACCTCTCTTGCCTCTTTCTGCACCTCACTTGCTTCTTTCTGTACCCCTATTGCCTCTTTCTGAACCCTTCTTCCCTCTTTCTGCACCTCTTTTGCCTCTTTCTGTACCCCTGTTCCCTCTTTCTGCGCCTCTCCTGACTGTTTCTGCACCTCTCTTGCCTCTTTCTGCCCTTCTCTTACCTCTTTCTGCACCTCTGTTGCTTCTTCTGCACTTCTGTTGCCTCTTTCTGCACCCTCTTGCCTCTTTCTGCACCTCTGTTGCTTCTTTCTGCACCCCTCTTGCCTCTTTATGCACCCTTCTTCCCTCTTTGTGCAACTCTCTTGCTTCTTTCTACACCTCTCTTCCCTCTTTCTACACCCCTCTTGCCTTTTTCTGCACCTCTGTTCCTTCTTTCTGCACTTCTCTTGCCTCTTTCTGCACCTCTCTTGTAAATTTCTGCACCCCTCTTGCCTTTTTCTGCACCCCTCTTCCCACTTTCTGCACCTCTTTTGCCTCTGTCTGCACCCCTGTTCCCTCTTTCTGCAACTCTTTTGCCTGTTTCTGAAACTTTCTTGCCTCTTTCTGTAGTTCTCTTGCCTCCTTCTGCACCTCTGTTGCTTCTTTCTGCAATTCTTTTGCCTATTTCAGCACCTCTCTTGCGTCTTTCTGCACCCCTGTTGTCTCTTTCTGCACTCGTCTTCCCTCTTTCTGCACCTCTCTTGCTTCTTTCTGCTCCCTTCTTCCCTTTTTTCCATCCCTCTTGCCTCTTTCTGCAGTTCTTTTGTCATTTTCTACACCTCTCTTGCCTCTTTCTGCACCTCAGTTGCCTCTTTCTGCACTTCTCTTACTTCTTTCTACACCTCTGTTGCTTCTTTCAGCAATTCTCTTGCCCCTTTCTGCACTTCTCTTGCTTGTTTCTGTACCTCTCTTGAGTCTTTCTGCACTTCTGTTGCTTCTTTCTGCACCCCTGTTCCCTCTTTCTGAACCTTTCCTGCCAGTTTCTGCACCCCTCCTGCCTGTTTCTGTACCCCTCTTGCCTCTTTGTGCACCTCTCCTACCTCTTTCTGCACCCCTCTTGCCTCTTTTTGCACCTCTGTTGGTTCTTTCTGCACTGTTCTTGCTTCTTTCTGCACCACTTTTGCAAATTTCTGGATCCCTCTTACCACTTTCTGCACCCCTTTTCCCTATTTCTCTACCTCTCTTGCTTCTTTCTGCACTTCTCTTGCATCTTTCTGCACTTGCTTCTTTCTGAACCTCTCTTGCAAATGTATGTAACCCTCTTACCTCTTTATGCACCCCTGTTCCCTCTTTTTGCACCTTTCTTACCTGTTTCTGCACCTCTCTTGCCTCTTTCGGCACCTCTGTTGCTTCTTTCTATACTTCTCTTGCCTCTTTCTGCACCCCTCTTACCTCTTCCAGCACCTCTGTTGCTTCTTTCTGCACCCTTCTTGCCTCTTTCTGTACCCCTTTTGCCTCTTTGTGCACCCTCAAGCCTCTTTCTGCACCTCTCTTGCCTTTTTCTGCAGTTCTGTTGCCTCTTTCTGCACCTCTTTTGCTTCTTTCTGTACTTTTCTTGCCTCTTTCTGTACCCCTCTTGCCTCTTTTTGCACCTCTGTTGGTTCTTTCTGTACTGCTCTTGCTTCTTTCTGCACCTCTGTTTCAAATTTCTGCATCCCTCTTGCCTCTTTCTGTACCACTCTTCCCTCTTTCTGCACCCCTTTTGCCTGTTTCTACAACTCTCTTGCCTCTTTCTGCAGTTCTCTTGCCTCCTTCTGCACCTCACTTGCCTCTTTCTGCACTTCTCTTGCTTCTTTCCGCACCCTTCTTCCCTTTTTCTGCACATCTCTTGCTTCTTTCTGCACCTCTCTTGCCTCTTTCTGCACATCTCTCTCATCTTTCTGCACCCCTCTTGCCTCTTTCTGCACCTCTGTTGCTTCTTTCTCCACTGCTCTTGCTTCTTTCTGCATTTCTCTTGACTCTTTCTGCACCCCTCTTCCCTCTTTCTGCAATTCTCTTGCCTCTGTCTGCACCCCTGTTCTGCACCTCTTTTGTCTGTTTCTGCAACTCTCTTGCCTCTTTGTGCAGTTCTCTTGCCTCCTCCTGCACCTCTGTTGCCTCTTTCTGCACCTCTCCGACCTCTCTCTGCACCCATCTTGCTTGTTTTTGTACCTCTGTTGGTTCTTTCTGCACTGCTCTTGCTTCTTTCTGCACCTCTTTTGCAAATTTCTGCATCCCCCTTGCCTCTTTCTGCACCCCTCTTCCCTATTTCTCCACCTCTCTTGCTTCTTTGTGCACTTCTCTCGCTTCTTTCTGCACTGCTCTTGCTTCTTTCTGCACCTCTCTTGCAAATGTCTGCACCCCTCTTGTCTTTCTGCACTCCTCTGCCCACTTTCTGCACCTCTCTTGCCTCTTTCTGCACCCCTGTTGCCTCTTTCTGCATCTCTTTTGCCTGTTTCTGCAACTTTCTTGCCTTTTTCTGAAGTTTTCTTGCCTCCTTCTGCACCTCTGCTGCTTCTTCCTGCACTTCTTTTGCCTCTTTCTGTACCTCTCCTGCTTCTTTCTGCACCCCTTTTGTCTCTTTCTGCACTCTTCGTCCCTCGTTCTGCACCTCTCTTGCTTCTTTCTGCACCCTTCTTCCCTTTTTTGCATCCCTCTTGCCTCTTTCTGCAGCTCTCTTGCCATTTTCTGCACTTCTCTTGCTTCTTTCTAGACCTTTGTTGCTTATTTCAGCAATTCTCTTGCCTCTTTCTGCACTTCTCTTGCTTATTTCTGCACCTGTCTTGCGTCTTTCTGCACCTCTGTTCCTTCTTTCTGCACTTCTCTTGCTTCTTCCTGCACGCCTCTTGCCTCTTTCTGCACCTCTGTTGCTTCTTTCTGCACTTCTCTTGCTTCTTTCTGCACCTCTCTTGCACATTTCTGCACCCCTCATGCCTCTGTGTGCACCTCTCTTGCATCTTTCTGCTCCTCTCTTGCCTCTTTCTGCACCCCTCTTGCCTCTTTCTGTACCTCTTTTGCTTTTTTCAGCACTTCTCTTGCCTGTTTCTGCACCCCACTTGCCACTTTCTGCACCTCTGTTGGTTCTTTCTGCACTGCACTGCTCTTGCTTCTATCTGCTACTCTCTTGCACATTTCTTCACCCCTCCTGCACCTCTGTTGGTCCTTTCTGTACCTCTCTTGCCTCTGTGTGCACCCCTGTTCCCTCTTTGTACACCTCTGTTGCCTGTTTCTGCAACTCTCTTGCCTCTTTCTGCACTTTTCTTGCCTCTTTCTGCACTTCTGTTGCTTCCTTCTGCACTTCTCTTGCCTCTTTCTGCACCTGTCTTGCCTCTTTCTGCACCTCTGTTGCTTCTTTCTGCACTTCTCTTGCTTCTTTCAGCACCTCTCTTGCGCCTTTCTGCACCCCTGTTGTCTCTTTCTGCACTCGTCTTCCCTCTTTCTGCACCTCTCTTGCTTCTTTCTGCTCCCTTCTTCCCTTTTTTCCATCCCTCTTGCCTCTTTCTGCACTTCTCTTTTCATTTTCTACACCTCTCTTGCCTCTTTCTGCACCTCAGTTGCCTCTTTCTGCACTTCTCTTGCTTCTTTCTACACCTCTGTTGCTTCTTTCAGCAATTCTCTTGCCCCTTTCTGCACTTCTCTTGCTTGTTTCTGTACCTCTCTTGAGTCTTTCTGCACTTCTGTTGCTTCTTTCTACACCTCACTTGCTTCTTTCTGAACACCTCTTGCCTCTTTCTGCACCCCTGTTCCCTCTTTCTGTACCTTTCCTGCCTGTTTCTGCACCCCTCCTGCCTCTTTCTGTACCCCTCTTGCCTCTTTGTGCACCTCTCCTACCTCTTTCTGCACCCCTCTTGCCTCTTTTTGCACCTCTGTTGGTTCTTTCTGCACTGCTCTTGCTTCTTTCTGCACCACTTTTGCAAATTTCTGAATCCCTCTTACCACTTTCTGCACCCCTTTTCCCTATTTCTCTACCCCTCTTGCTTCTTTCTGCACTTCTCTTGCTTCTTTCTGAACTGCTCTTGCTTCTTTCTGAACCTCTCTTGCAAATGTATGTATCCCTCTTACCTCTTTATGCACCCCTATTCCCTCTTTCTGCACCTTTCTTACCTGTTTCTGCACCTCTCTTGCTTGTTTCTGTACCTCTCTTGAGTCTTTCTGCACTTCTGTTGCTTCTTTCTACACCTCACTTGCTTCTTTCTGAACACCTCTTGCCTCTTTCTGCACCCCTGTTCCCTCTTTCTGTACCTTTCCTGCCTGTTTCTGCACCCCTCCTGCCTCTTTCTGTACCCCTCTTGCCTCTTTGTGCACCTCTCCTACCTCTTTCTGCACCCCTCTTGCCTCTTTTTGCACCTCTGTTGGTTCTTTCTGCACTGCTCTTGCTTCTTTCTGCACCACTTTTGCAAATTTCTGAATCCCTCTTACCACTTTCTGCACCCCTTTTCCCTATTTCTCTACCCCTCTTGCTTCTTTCTGCACTTCTCTTGCTTCTTTCTGAACTGCTCTTGCTTCTTTCTGAACCTCTCTTGCAAATGTATGTATCCCTCTTACCTCTTTATGCACCCCTATTCCCTCTTTCTGCACCTTTCTTACCTGTTTCTGCACCTCTCTTGCCTCTTTCGGCACCTCTGTTGCTTCTTTCTACACTTCTTTTGCCTCTTTCTGTACCCCTCTTACCTCTTCCAGCACCTCTGTTGCTTCTTTCTGCACCCCTCTTGCCTCTTTCTGTACCCCTTTTGCCTCTTTGTGCACCCTCAAGCCTCTTTCTGCACCTCTCTTGCCTTTTTCTGCAGTTCTGTTGCCTCTTTCTGCACCTCTTTTGCTTCTTTCTGTACTTTTCTTGCCTCTTTCTGTACCCCTCTTGCCTCTTTTTGCACCTCTGTTGGTTCTTTCTGCACTGCTCTTGCTTCTTTCTGCACCTCTGTTGCAAATTTCTGCATCCCTCTTGCCTCTTTCTATACCACTCTTCCCTCTTTATGCACCTCTCTTGCCTCTGTCTGCACACCTGTTCCCTCTTTCCTCACCCCTTTTGCCTGTTTCTACAACTCTCTTGCCTCTTTCTGCAGTTCTCTTGCCTCCTTCTGCAACTCACTTGCCTCTTTCTGCACTTCTCTTGCTTCTTTCCGCACCCTTCTTCCCTTTTTCTGCACATCTCTTACCTCTTTCTGCACCTCTCTTGCCTCTTTCTACACATCTCTCTCATCTTTCTGCACCCCTCTTGCCTCTTTCTGCACCTCTGTTGCTTCTTTCTCCACTGCTCTTGCTTCTTTCTGCATTTCTCTTGCCTCTTTCTGCACCTCTCTTCCCTCTTTCTGCAATTCTCTTGCCTCTGTCTGCACCCCTGTTCCCTCGTTCTGCACCTCTTTTGTCTGTTTCTGCAACTCTCTTGCCTCTTTGTGCAGTTCTCTTGCCTCCTCCTGCACCTCTGTTGCCTCTTTCTGCACCTCTCCGACCTCTTTCTGCACCCATCTTGCTTGTTTTTGTACCTCTGTTGGTTCTTTCTGCACTGCTCTTGCTTCTTTCTGCACCTCTTTTGCAAATTTTGCATCCCGCTTGCCTCTTTCTGCACCCCTCTTCCCTATTTCTCCACCTCTCTTGCTTCTTTCTGCACTTCTCTTGCTTCTTTCTGCACTGCTCTTGCTTCTTTCTGCACCTCTCTTGCACATTTCTGCACCCCTCTTGTCTTTCTGCACCCCTCTGCCCACTTTCTGCACCTCTATTGCCTCTTTCTGCACCCCTGTTGCCTCTTTCTGCATCTCTTTTGCCTGTTTCTGCAACTTTCTTGCCTCTTTCTGAAGTTCTCTTGCCTCCTTCTGCACCTCTGCTGCTTCTTCCTGCACTTCTTTTGCCTCTTTCTGTACCTCTCTTGCTTCTTTCTGCACCCCTTTTGTCTCTTTCTGCACTCTTTGTCCCTCGTTCTGCACCTCTCTTGCTTCTTTCTGCACCCTTCTTCCCTTTTTTGCATCCCTCTTGCCTCTTTCTGCAGTTCTCTTGCCATTTTCTGCACTTCTCTTGCTTCTTTCTAGACCTTTGTTGCTTCTTTCAGCAATTCTCTTGCCTCTTTCTGCACTTCTCTTGCTTGTTTCTGCACCTGTCTTGCGTCTTTCTGCACCTCTGTTCCTTCTTTCTGCACTTCTCTTGCTTCTTCCTGCACCCCTCTTGCCTCTTTCTGCACCTCTGTTGCTTCTTTCTGCACTTCTCTTGCTTCTTTCTGCACCTATCTTGCACATTTCTGCACCCCTCATGACTCTATGTGCACCTCTCTTGCATCTTTCTGCTCCTCTCTTGCCTCTTTCTGCACCCCTCTTGCCTCTTTCTGTACCTGTTTTGCTTTTTTCAGCACTTCTCTTGCCTCTTTCTGCACCCCTCTTGCCACTTTCTGCACCTCTGTTGGTTCTTTCTGCACTGCTCTTGCTTCTATCTGCTACTCTCTTGCACATTTCTTCACCCCTCCTGCACCTCTGTTGGTTCTTTCTGTACCTCTCTTGCCTCTGTGTGCACCCCTGTTCCCTCTTTGTACACCTCTGTTGCCTGTTTCTGCAACTCTCTTGCCTCTTTCTGCACTTTTGTTGCCTCTTTCTGCACCTCTGTTGCTTCCTTCTGCACTTCTCTTGCCTCTTTCTGCACCTGTCTTGCCTCTTTCTGCACCTCTGTTGCTTCTTTCTGCACTTCTCTTGCTTCTTTCTACACCTGTCTTGCTTCTTTCTGCACCCCACTTGCCTCTTTCTGCACCCTACTTTCCTCTTTGTGCACCTCTCTTGCCTCTTTCTGCCTCTATTGCCTCTTTCTGCACCCTTCTAGCTCTTTCTGCATCTCTTTTGCTTGTTTCTGCTCTTCTTTTGCCTCTTTCTGTACCCCTCTTGCCTCCTTCTGCACCTCTGTTGTTTCTTACTGCACTGCTCTTGCTTCTTTCTGCATTTCTCTTGCCTCTTTCTGAACCCCTCTTGCCTCTTTCGGCACCCCTCTTCTCTTTTTCTGCACCCCTGTTCCCTCTTTCTGCACCTCTTCTGCCTGTCTCTGCACCTCTGCTGCCTCTTTCTGAAGTTATCTTGCCTCTTTCTGCACCTCTTTTGCTTCTTCCTGTACTTCTTTTGCCTCTTTCTGCACCCCTCTTCCATCTTTCTGCACCTCTGTTGCTTCTTTCTGCACTGCTCTTGCTTCTTTCTGCATTTCTCTTGCCTCTTCCTGCACCCCTCTTGCCTCTTTTGGCACCCCTCTTCTCCCTTTCTGCACCCCTGTTCCCTCTTTCTGCACCTCTTCTGCCTGTTTCTGCACCTCTGCTGCTTCTTTCTGTACTTCTCTTGCTTCTTTCTGCACCTCTCTTGCTTCTTTCTTTACCTCTCTTGCCTCTTTCTGCACCCTTCTTCCCTCTTTCTGCACCTCTCTTGCATCTTTCTGCACCTCTCTTGCCTCTTTCTGCACACACAGGGCTACTTTTAAACTGACCTTTGGCTCAGCAGTGCACACATGCATGTGCAGAAAAGGGCTACTGGCATCTAACCTGCCATGCCCTATTATATGCTAGGGACTTAGAGGTAGTTTTAGTCCCCCTGCCCTATTATGTACAAGGGCCTTACAGGGGGGATCATGCCAATCACAGGGGTACCCCAACCCATAGTGTACCTTAGTGTATGTAGGTGTTTTCACTGTATTCTAAGTGTCTTTCAGCATAGCACTGGCTCCGGGACTGGTTAGGCAGAGCCCAGGGTCAGTCAGAGTCAGTTACCACCAGTACCAGTCAGCAACAAGTTGGGGGGTGCCCAGGGCACAGGATGACTTTGCAACATGGCCTCTTTCTGCACCTCAGTTGGTTCTTTCTGCATATCTCTTGCTTCTTTCTGCACCTTTCTTCTTCTTTCTGGACTTCTGTTGCCTCTTTCTGCATTTCTCTTGCTTCTTTCTGCACCTTTCTTCCTCTTTCTGCACATGTCCTACCTCTGTAGGCATAGTTAGAAATTAGCATTTAAAAAACCTTTGAAATTCACTGAAAAAAAATAGGTTTCAGGGACGTTATAGTTAGAAATTAGCATTTTAAAAATCTTAGAAATTCACTGAAAAAACCACAGGTTTCAGGGACGTTATAGTTAGTTGGACATTTTACTCGTACAAAACCAGAGAAATTCAGCTGTTATAGTTACTTGAGCTAACTATAACTCGTGCCCCCGCAATGCACTGCTGATGATGTCACATATTACATAACTCATGACATGGTCAGTGACATCGCTGATGACATCACTGGTGACATCTCAAATGACATCACTGATGACATCACTGATTACATCATCCAGTGACTGTGTGTTGCTGAAAAGTTTAAGTATATTATATATATATATATACGCCAAGGTGTATTGAAGAATGGGTGGGTGTTTGAGTGTCTGAATGGATGTTTTAGTAGGTGCATAACTGACTGTATAAGTGAGTGATTAAACGTGTCTTAGTGAATGCATGGGTTAGTGACTAATCTGTGTGAATGTCTGTATCAGTCTTTCAATTGGTGTGTAAATGGCTGCATGGGTTGGTGAGTACCTACATGACTGTCCATATGGGTTAATGATTGGTTGTCTGAGTACCTGTATACGTGCCTGAATCTCTGTGTGGGTAGGTGTTGGGTATGTGACTCCCTGCATGGATGTGTGAGTTGGTGATTCACTGGGTGTATGGGTTCATGAGTACATCTGTGAGGGGTTGTATAGGTGGGTGAGTGTGTCTGTGGCTGTGTTGGTGAGTGAATGGATGTCTCACTGGTACATGTGTAACTACATAGGTGAAAGGCAGTATATGTGAGTGTTGGAGTATATAAGTGACTATATATGAGATTGAGTGATTGTGAGAGTGGCTGTATGGATGAGTGTGTGCTTGTGTCAGTGATTGTAGAAGAGAGTAAGTATGTGTTAGTATCTGTATGAATAACTGAGGTGGTGTGGGTGTATAATTGTATAATGATGATTGATTCATTGGGTGACTGACTAGGTGTGTGAGTAACTCTATGGGTGAGTGGCGGTGTGTGAGTATTTGTATAGGTGTATGAGTGCATATATCAGTGGCTGTATTGATGAGTGACTGTGTGTATGAGTGACTGTATGGGTGAGTGGATGTGTGTGTAGACCTATGAATCAGTCAGTGGGTATGTACTAACTGGTATTGGTGTGTCTATGGTTTCGAGAATGGTAGTCTGTATTTTAGAGTAGGTGTATGGAAGGTTATATTAGGGTGTGATGAGGTGCATCAGATATTAAGTGGATGATGTCACCAGTGATGTCATCAGTGATGTCATCAGTGATGTCACTGACCATGTCATGAGTGATGTAATATGTGACGTCATCAGCAATGCATTGCGGGGGCACGAGTTATAGTTAGCTCAACTAACTATAACGGCTGAATTTCTCTGGTTTTGTACGAGTGAAATGTCCAACTAACTATAACGTCAATGAAACCTGTGTTTTTTCAGTGAATTTCTAAGGTTTTTAAAAGGCTAATTACTAACTATAACATCCCCGAAACCTATGGTTTTTTCAATGAATTTCAAAGGTTTTTTAAATGCTAATTTCTAACTATAAGGTAGTAGTCGCGTTTGCAGAGTGGTGTAAAAAGGAGCGTGGCCTCGGGCCACCTCTCAGCAATCCCAATGTGTGGGGCTTACTGGAGGTACCTGGTGGGCTAGTTGGCCCCCAGGGACTCTCAGGATAGGGGACTTAATCCCTCAACTTAGAACGAGCCAGGAGGCGCGTTTGCAGAGTGGTGCAGGGAGGGGGCGTGGCCTCCAGCAAGATGCCAGCTTTTCTTTTTTTTTTTTTGTTAGAAGGGGGGCTGTTTGGCCCCCCTTCTCTTAATATTTTGTAGGCTCTGGGACCCCATCCCCCAGGGCCTGCCCCATTTTAAAAAAACAGGAAGGGTGCCACTTTGCCCCCCTCCCAAGGCCAATTTCAGCACCGGGGACCCCATCCCCCAGGGCATGGCCTCGTTTAGTATTTTTTTTATTATTAATACGGGAGGGGGGCTGCATTGCCCCTCTTCCCTGGGCCACTATTGGCCCCGGGGACCCCATCCCCGGGGCCTGGCCTCGTTTTTTAGTTTTTTTCCGGGAAGGGGCCGCATGGCCCCCCTTCCCTGGTCAACTTCTGACCCCGGGGATCCCATCCTCCAGGGCCTGGCAAACCTTTATTTTTAATTTTAGAGGGGGGCCACGTAGCCCCCCTCCTCAGGCCAATTATGGCCCCCATCCCCCGGGGCCGGCCTTTCATTTAAAAAAAAATAATAAATTAAAAGGGAGGGGGCCGAGTGGCCCCCCTCTCGGGCCACTTCTGGCCCTCAGGACCCCATCCCCTGGGGCCTGGCCTCAACATTGGGGACTGTGGGGGGAGCCCCAATGCCCCTGCGGTCCCTGCCGGCTCCCCACCTCCTGCGGGAGCAGGCATTGCTTTTGGACAAGGCACCCCGGTACATTGAAGAAGCCGGCCCTGTGGGTGGCGGTCCCCAGGGCCATCTAGGGCTCCAGGAGGGGGGCCGCGTGGCCCCCCTCCCAACATTTACATAGCCCCAGGGAGGTGGTGGTCCCTGGGGCTGGGGATCCGCAACGGACCCCGCCTTAGCATAATTAGTGCCCCGGGGAGGTGGTGGTCCCCGGGGCAGTGTAGGGGGGCAGGAGCCCCCCCCACATTTATTCATTTAAATTGAAGCCCGGGGCTTGGGGGGGCTCGTGAGGCTCCCCGCCTCATATAAATTGAAGCCCCAGGGAGGTGGCGGTCCCTGGGGCAGCATGGGGGCGAAGAGCCCCGTCATGCATTTTTTTATCAAGCCCCAGGGAGGTGGTGGTTCCTGGGGCTGCGGGGGGCCGCATGTCGCCCCATGCATAATTATTAAAGCCCCTGGGAGGTGGCGGTCCCTGGGGCTGCGGGGGCCCGCGCGGCCCCCACATATATTTTGCACATTGCCCCCGGGACCTGGCCCACCCTTGGGCTTATTAAAACGAAGCCCGCGCTTTGTTTCGTTTTTTATTTTTTTGGCTGGATTCACGCAAACAGTGCAAATCCCGCCGTATTATTTTTAAAAAAATGCTTTTTGCGAATTTGGTATAATTCCGTTCAGCAGTTCTGGCTGTAGCTTTGTCCAAAGTTTCCTGTGGAAATTAACATGGAGAAAATGTGTTTTGGGACCCCCCTTTTTTCTCGGCCCCCGCTTGATGAATCACCCCGAAACTTTCAAGACAGGAGCTGACCAGAGCGGGCCATTAGTTTTGAACATTTCACGAAGATTCGTCGAAAGGCGTCAAAGATATTGGGAAATCAATAAAACGCTTTTCCTATGGAAACTAGGTCCTAACTATAACTACCTACTGGCGACCGCCAGTAGGTAATATATATATATATACATATACATATGTCCACAACAGCGTCGTTTTCCAAATCATGTGAAACAGCACACCATGGCCCAAACTTCTTTAAGCGTGATTATTTACTATGCAATGCCACTCTACGCGTTTCGGAGCGTCCGCTCCTTGCTCACGAGTAACGGGAATGCACTAATATGGTGCTTTTAATTAATCATGTGACACACCTCCATGTAGACAATGACAGCAGACTTCGCATTATTAAACAAGACAATCTCTTCATTAAACAGTAATGTTTGCTATATGCTCCTGCAATAATACAACAAAAATTTGTTCCGTTTCACATAGTGTTCAGAAGATTGTTTGCAAGTGCGGTGAAAAATGTCAAATTCAAAAAAGGATTCAGTTTACCATCGTACAGCCCAGTGGATTTTAATTTCTGTTCTTCACCTCTTGTGAACAGTAAAGCTCGTTTTTGAATTTACAACAAAAACTTTATTAAGAAAATGGTGTTGTGCATATTATAAATGCTGTATATATATAAATATATATGTATTCCAAATGAAAACACGCACTTGATAAGTAACGTGTGACAGGCCACACCAGCGTTGCTCAATAAATCCTTTTATTTAGGGGCAAAGGCATGCATAACGCGTTTCAACTCCGACGAGTCTTTTTCAAATGCAAATGTTCCCAAAGCGGATTCGTTAGTTTTTTAAACCATAGCTACGACATTGAAAAAGGACCAATTGTCCACACAATTCATTTACGGAGGCAGTAGATTATAAATCATTTAGAGTTCTGGGAAATATATATATGATACTTACATCTTTAAGCCTTTAAAACCGAATCCACTTCAAAGTTGGGGTTTTCCAGGGATTTCAAATGCTGAAGTGACACTGAAAAAAGTACTTCAGATCTTTTTTTGTGCCCACCTACTGTTCGATGATTCTGACTGCAGTGTTTTCTGAATTTTTTATGCTTTCATTTCTTTGCTGTTGACAGAGTTTAATAAGGAAATAAAATACAAAATCTGCAGCGCCTTGTCTTTAGAAATTTAATATATTTGTACACATCTAACTACAGAAATCAATAGTAGCGGGCTGAAATAAAATTGCAGTCATTTAATTATTTTCGTGTAGTAGGCTGTAAGTAGCCCCAGAAGCAGTTGGTGCTCAGTATTTCTTTTGTGTATTTAAGTAGCAACAGGGTCTCTCTTGTACCTGCGTAGCACAAGAAACATCTCAGTGAAGTTTCCCTTAATCCTTTTGCTGCCACTAACCGAGATGACCTCCAGGATGCGGGCTTGCAGCAAAGTCGAGGGCCAGGATCTTGGCCTTTTAGTGAGTAGTACTGGTCTGAACGGGATGTTTACCGACTGACTGTGACTGTAAATAGCCTGTTTAAAAACTGACACTGAACCATTAGCAGTGACATTGACCTGGTACGGGTCTGGGATCAATGTTTACCAGCTGACACTGGCCTCCAATGAATGACACCACCCTTTAATGAGTGTTTACTGCCAGACACTGATCTGGAATGAATGTCTGTGCAATGACACTGTCCTGAATGAATGTTTATCGCCTGACCTTGAAATAGCAGTTACTACGGCACTAACTCAGTGGCACTTTCTATGGCCTGACATTGCCCTGTAATGTTTACCCCATGACCTTGTTCTGGTACTGACAATTTTAAACTTTTCTTTACAAAGTACAGATGTTTTGCTCTGCCTTAGCACAATGTATACGCACATGCACTGAAGCTGTGCCCATCCCACCTCACGTGTTGCGCATTGCATAGTCCTGCCTCATAGGTGGCCTGCTTTGTTCTCAAACCCTCCTAGGCACGGCCTCGCATTGCACTTAACCCGTTTGCTGCGTGCGTCGGCCAACGGCCGTCGCGAGCACTACCTCGGCAGTGCTGCGCACGTCCGTTGGCCGACGTGGCCCCGCCCGTTTAATAGAACGTTCCGCACTGGCGCGGAACGTTCGGAGCAGCAAACGGGTTAAAAATAGCACCTGATGCCACATGCGGATAACTCCTAGTTCTCTGAAGTCCCATGAAGGTGAAGCTGCAGAGACGGATGTTTCTCATGTGCTATAAATGATGTGCCAAACTGTAAATATGTACATGTGGTTCCCGCCTCACAAGGGTTTTGATGTGTACTTTAGAGGGGGAGAGAATATGGCACTACGGCCAGAGCTGCCGACTATGGATGGGGTGTCCCAGATTTGATACTCAGTGTTGGCTAAACATTCTATAATTCTAGGCAAATCACTTAATCTACCCTTGCCTAAAAAATTAATGTGGCCATGTGTAATTTAAGTAGTGCTCATGTTAAGCACTCCAATGCCTTTAGGTCAAGTTCACGCGAGATAAAACTGCAAAACAAAAAATAAAAATAATACCCACGTTTGATGCTTTTGAAAATAATCTTCAAATTATATGTGTCTAGCTCTGTGTACCTGAACAGGACTTTAGAGAGACCAGCTGTGATGGAAAGGGTCACAAGCCATCTAACCTTTCAGAGAAAGACTAATAAAAACACTTGTGCTCTCTCATATATTCATATACACAAGCTTTGTCCACTCGCACTCTCACACACTGACACACACAAGCTTTCTCTTTCACTCGTACTCTTTCATACATTCACACACAATCTCTCACTCACACTCTAAAACATTGACACACGTACAAGCTCTCTCAGTCTCTCATACATTCACAGATACAAGCTCTCTCTCTCGCATTCATACTTTCACACACACAACTTCTCTCTCACAATCTCATACATTCACACACAATGCTCTCTCTCTCTTTCAGATATGTAACAGACTCTCGCCCAGCCCCACATGCCTCTTGGAGAAAAACTGTTTTATGACTGTCTCAGTCCTACAGGACTATTAGAGGCACATGCAAGGCTGATATGCATCAATATATGCAATATATATGCATATGTGTGTGTGTCTGTATATATATTTTCCCTGAAAACACCAAGGATTACAGGGACATTAAATTCAGGATATAGAATTTAAAAAAACTTAGAAATTCACTGAAATTCAGCAGTTATTATTACCTGAGCTAACTATAACTTACGCCCCTGCAATGCACTGCCTATGACCTCATATATTACATCACTCATGACATGGTCAGTGACATCACTGATGACTTCTCAAATTATATCACTGATGATATCACTGATGACATCACCCACAGAACCATTTACACACCCACTCATATCCCTATACAACCTCACACAACCACTCACTCATCCATAGAGTCACTCACATACCCACTCATTCATACAGCCACTTACACAACCACTTACACACCCACACAGCTACTCAGTCACTCACCCATACAGCTACTCACACACCCACTTATTCACCTATACAGCCACCCAAACACCCACTCACCCACCCATACAGCCTCTCAACACAGCCACTCACTCACCCATACAAGTACTCACATACCCACACAACCACTTACATACCCATTCACACATCCATGCAAGTATTCCCACATCCACTCACTCACCCATACAGCCATTCACACATACATTCTCTACTATAGCCACTCACATACCAACTCACTTAACCAAACACCCACCCAAACAGCCACTCACTCACCCATACACCCCATTACAACACCAGTCACTAACTCATACAGCCATTCAGATACCTACTCACTCACCCATGCAGCCACTGACACACCCAGTCACTCAACAATGCAGCCACTCACACAGCCACTCACACACTCACCCACATAGCTACTCACATACCCACTTGTACACCCATTCAGCCACTCACACACCCATACAGCCACTTAGACACCCACTCACACACGGATATACACACAATCACACAGCCACTCACATAATATATGTTAGAAGTAGTATCACTCATTAGTAGTACACCTAGCATAGTAATTGAACTTTTGTAGTAGCTTAGTATACATGTTTAACAATCATAAACTCTTAGAATATACTTATGCTCACTGGGTAATGTCATCAGTGATGTCATTTGAGATGTCATCAGTGATGTCACTGACCATATCATGAGTGATGTAATATGTGAGGTCATAAGAAGTGCATCGCGGGGACATAAGTTATAGTTAGGTCAGGTAACTATAACTGCTGAATTTCCATGGTTTTGTTCATGTGAAATCTGAGCCTCACTATAACGTCCCTGTAACCTTTGTTTTTTTTCAGTGACTATATATATATATATTTATAGGGTTAATAATTACCTATAATATTTTTACCAAGCACAAGCCATTACCATGCATGCCTTTACCATGAAAATGTAAGTATTTTACAGGTAAGTATAAACCCATTATACGAATAGAAATATGTATAATAAAAATGGTTTTATACTTACCTGCCAAATGCTTACATTTTCGTGGTAAAGGCATCTGTGGTAAAAACTTTCATTGTAAAGGCAGGCGTTGTTACGATTTTATCGTTGTAAAGCCTTTGTTGTAAAGGCTTTCATTGTTTAGCCTATCATTGTTCCAGCATACAACCTTTCTTACATAAATGCAGAAAGGAGAACAAGTTATAATAGCTTATGTTTCCTGCTCGTTATCTGAAACAGAACAACACTACTCAGTAATTTAAAGAGAAGCATTAGCTGTTTTTTAGGCCAGCAGACACTTTAGAACTTATTTATGGGGCATACCCTTTGTGATCAGAACGGATCATAAGCTGTTAAATATATTTTCGACAAATGGGTTGGGCCTATTGTCACCTAGAGTTGCAATATGGTTGGCCAATTTGGAAGAATTTAATTTTGTGATGCAATTTGTTCTGGGCTCAAAAGTTGTTTTAGCTGATGCTCTATCAAGGAACACAGTAGAGGTGAAGGCATGCAACTTTTCTGGGGTTGACTTGCAGGAGGTTGGTTGGGTAGCAGACTTAGATTATTTTGATGAAGAATCCATCACAATGAAAGAATAGTTAGATGCTTTTAAGGAAGATGCTGAACTGGTGAAGTTGGCTAAGTGTATTAAGGAAGGCTGGTCTGACATTATGTGCATGATTTGTATGTACAAGTTTAAAATGAATTGAGTGTGGATGAGTGCTGTGTCAGGAGAGGTGGCAAACTCGTTCCTCCATATGGCATTCAGGAAAAGAATTGTAGATTGTGGGCACCAAGGTTATCTTGGAAGGAGCAAGACAAAGAGTAGGTTAAGAGAATTGCTCTGGTGGCCAGGTATGGACAAGGATGTGGAGAAAGTGGTTAAAAAATGTGCTCTTTATAGACTTGGGCCTGATCCTTGCCAAAAATAAAATCATGGGGGCCTGGAAATTTCCAACACCACTGATGGTCTCCGCCTGGGAGATGTCCATGAAAACGTGGGCCCATGCTGAGGGGATGTCTCTGGGGAGAGAAGACACATGTTGCAAACAGCTGCAACACTATCCTAGAGGCTTTTCAAGCGTTGCTGCAGCCTGTCGACACAACTCCTGGCTCACAAGCATCACCACATGGCAATACCTAGAACGCTTGTACCCCTGTAACCTGATACACACACAGGTCACTCCCTACAATCTTCTCCTCACCTTCCGAACATACCTAATAACGCATGCATCCATTTACTATACACCTTGATGACACCATACACTGCACCACTTCATTCACCCTATGTGCTGCGTACTCCCCTTACTTGTTTAAGCCGTCGTCATGTAACTACCAGCCTCATTCAGTTGCTGTGTTTTTTCTCTCTTTCTTCTCAGTTCTTTTGTTGATTATAAGGATTTTCTTGAATCTCTGACTCCACCCATTTTTGTATAACAGCTAAACAAATGAGGGGATATGAGACATACCAGTTATGCAACCATCAACAAACAATTCTGTAGAATGTTCAGTATATGTAATACAATGTATGTACATAAAACGTAAGAAAATGCAATAAAGAGATTCAAACAAAAAAAGAATTTGTGTTATGTGGGAATAGTGACAACATTTTGAAGATCAACACACATCCGCTTCAACCTATAAGTTATCCTGCTGGTCCCTGGTTAAGGTTGCCATAGATATAAAGGGTCCTTTTGATATTATACCAGGTTTGTGGTAGTCATAGTAGATTACTATTCCAAGTGGTTTGAGATTGAACTCATGAGTGAAGTGACGAGCAAAAATGTAATACAATTCATGGAGAAATTATTCATTAGAGAAGGTTATCCAGAAGAAATGATACCTGACAATGGTCCACAATTCAGTTCCCAGGATGTGGAAGCCTATTTATGCCACAGAAACATTCGTCATAGTAAACTTCAGTATACAATCCCAGTGCCATTGGTCTTGTTGAAAGGGTCGATAGGATTGTGAAGGAGAGCATTCAACTGGCAGTAACTAATGGAAGAAATGTTATTGATCATGTAAACAAAATGCTATGGGCATACAGAACCAGTATACGTTGTACCACAGGTTTATCTCCATTGGAACTATTGTGAAAGAGGAAATCTAAACTTGCTGTTGCAAGATAGGAAGTACTGAAGTTGATGAAAAGGTATTGCGGAAGAGGGTTAGTGAAAAACAAACCATGTATAAAAAATATTTTTATGAGAGGAGCAGAGGAAGGAGTTTGAGGTTGTGTATGGTCAAATGGTCAGAATTAAGTTGCCAGGGTGTATAAGAAAAGGAAGATCAGTATTCCCGCGACAAAAAGTTGTCAAAAGTGTAGGAAGTAATTACGTGGAATTGAATGATGGATCTAGATGGAATAAGAGTAGAATTAGCGAAAGTGAGTGATATGTTTGAAGACAAGGGGAGTGAAGGAAAAGATGCTAGAGCAGGCATGAATAAAAATCTCAAAAGTGATATAAAAGAAAATGAAGGATCAGCTGAAATGGGTGAACAAGAGGGTGGCAGAAGGAAATGAGAAATTACATTTCGGAAGAAGTACCATAAATTTGTTTATATTCATTTGTATACATATATCTTAAGTTTATAGGTATAGAAATTTGTACAGTTGTTTTTGTATTTTCGATGTTATATATATATTGACATTATTTTGCTCTTTTGTAAAAGTTACAGTAAGTGAGGACATATGTTATGTTTTAGGCTTTGACAGGGGTGTGCTTACGTATTAATGAGAGCTAAGCCAGTGTTCTGTAAAAGGTATTTAGAATACAAAACACTGGTGTTATTATGATTTGAGAAGGAGGTGTTGGAGATGCGCAGGAATGAGACAAGCTGCTCACGGAAGTCGTGGTAATAAAGCTTCTTTTTAATAACACACAAACTTCTCTTATTACAGTGATCTTATGATACGGTGTGACAGCTGGCAAGTTAGGTCTCCTGCCACTCTAGGGCTAGGGCTTCCACTGATGATTACTGACGCTCCCTGTCATGTTTTGACAGGGTGTTATGTATCAATGGGGTTACCCGAAATGCTACCAAGCCCGGGTCAAAATTGCAGTATAAAGAAAAATTGGTCACAGTAGCAACATTTTTTTCAAAACAAAAGAAATAGAGAGCAGCATTCACAATACCAATGTAGCATAGTCTGCAGTGAATGCAATTTATTTTCAAAGCAAATATTCACTTTAGTTTCGGCAACGCAGTTGCTCCTTCATTTAAAGTCAATTTAAATATTTCTAGGTGCTCTAGTGATGGGAAAGGAAAGGATCGGGTGTTTGAGGTAACAGTGAGTAAGTGAAGGTGGTGGACAAGGGAAAGGTGATGTGACACATATAAATCCAATTCACATCGTAAGACCAATTCGGCCTAACACAGGTTAATTGTTCCAGTTACACCACATAGCATTGAATAGACACTGATATTGAATTTCAGTCATCTGGGCTTGTGCAGTAGTAGTAGTCAACGTTTCGACCCCTCAAAAGTTCAAGGTGACTCAAGCCTTAGCATGGGGTCTTCATCAGGACTGTGTGAACAGGGAGCACCTAGAGGCAATAGGATACTCCGCATTAGGGGGGTGTGATCTAAAAGGTAGGTAGTGAATGCTTTCAATTGAGGGAAAAGATTACCTAATATTTACATCAGCGCATGAATTTCGGCTGGGCGGTCAAAGAGGATGGACTCAGCTGAGCTCTTAGACGCAGAGAAGACACACAATCAAATTTTAAAACTGTTCAAAAAGGCCGGTGTAATAACTATCTATTCAACTGCTAGCACTTACTGATTTGAGTGAGGGGTACGGCCAGAAGTGCACGTATGGGCCTTAGTGTTCAATTGTGGGTCAGAAGATCCCTCGCAGTGACAAGATGAATCTACCAAGAAAGGACAATTCCAGAGTCAGGCTGGGTCCCAACATGTAAGAAAGTCTGTTAAGCAACCTATTTCAAAGGCATAGCATGATGGGTGACACAATGGAAATTGGCTTGCTATTCAGATTGGGGGGCCTCCAACCAGTGATTATCCTAGGAGCATATTCCTCTGTGCATCTAGTTGTCGCATAGTTAAAATAATTAAGCACTGCACAATGCACAGTGCGCGCACTACTGACGGAAATCAATCAAGAGATAATGAATCGGCTTGCGCACATGTGCCCGGTTCAGAAGTCGTGAAACGGGCTCTGTCAAATAGCTTGCTATTCAGATTAGGGGGATGCCAACCAGTGATTAAACTCAGCACATATATCTCTAATAGCTGGTGTTGTGCTTTTTGTATTTCGCATAATTAGGGTGTCCAAAGCGCTGGAAATTACACAGTGCACGCAATCCTTAACCCCTTGCGTGCGTCGGACGGCCCCCGGCCGTCTGACGTCACGGTGGGCGTGTGCGGAGGACGGCCAGGGGCCGTCCGAACCGCGCACGCGTGGAATTCCTCAGCACAGCGGGGGAATTCCGGGCGCAGCGAAGCGGTTAAGGGAAACAATCAAATGATAGAATAAATGAAAAGGCTACCGTATTCATGTCCGGTGCAGGCTTGGGGCATTGTAGTGAAGACGTGAGTATGAGCGGGGTTTGGAAGAAAGCCAAACTGACTAATCATAAATCTACTGTAAACTAGTTAAACTAGCCTCTTGATGGCAAAACTGACTGACCATAAATCTGTTGTGAAAATAGTCAAACTAGCCTCTTGATGGCGATAAAAGCCATGTAGGATGCATCTCCTATCTCCGCCTAACTCCAGTTATTGCAAAAGCTATTAGTAAGTCGGGGGTCGCGCTTGGCCCGTGTGGCGATGTCACATACCTTATGATAAGACCTTGCGTCTCCGACTTTCAGGAGAGAATGGGCCGCGGCTTAAGCCTACAGTATTAAGCATCGCGGGCGAGCGCATGCACGTAGAGAACAGCCCCTCGCTGTCTCCACGTTCCTGAACGTGACTAACGGCGGCCTGTCACTGGTAGGCACCGAGTTGTCAAATGATGTGTGAGGGGAGTCTCCAAAGAGATCTGATGGGTCAAAAACGTTCAGGGATGTGTAATAAACAGAATTCAAAATGTAAGATCCTGGATGAAGTGTATTTAAAGGCAGATTACTCTGGACAACATTATGGATGAAAGACCCTTGTGACAAAACTTTGGGAGAGGACACAACATCATACATTTCTCAATATTACAAAGAGTAAGACATAATATTTTACAATCATGGCAGAGTGCATGTCGTATGTGCTCTATATATATCATACATTACACAGTAGTGTGGCGGGTGCGTCGAACCTTTAAACAGATGGAGTATTTTAATTAATGTCACCTTATACACGTTCAAAATCAGCGGAGTGTGATAAACCATTCGAAGATAGACATAGCATGTTAACTACTAGGCCACAGTGTTCTTGGTAAACCATTCAAAGACAGACATAGCATGTTACCTACTAGGCCATATTATTCTTGCGGGTGAGAGGGCAATGGTTCCCTGGATATGTACATTATTCAGTGTCAGGAATGCAACATGTGTATTCGTGCTATCAAAAACGTAAAGGCCATAATACACTATAGGCCACAGTATCTTGTCAGGTGAGGGGGCCATGGTACAGTGGTCCTGTACATTATTCAGTGTTGAGAATTGCTAGTTGTGCATTCGTGCCATCCAGTTCGTTGAGGCCATTGTTCACTGTGTCCATAGTATGCATCCATTTGCATTCTCGCACATTTAGAATGGAACTAATGTCACCACCCCTACTTCCCAGGGACACTTTTTCCAGGACTAACCATCTTATTGATTCTGGTTTGTGTGCTTCGTGGTGAAATGTTCAACAAGAGGTGTACCCACTGGGCCGCACCTTATCCTGCTACATTGTTGTAATATCCTCGTTTTCACTCTTTGTCTCATCTGGCCTATGTACAACTCATTACAGGGACATAGAATGGCGTAGATCACATCTGTTGAGTTGCAATTGGAGTGGGATTTCAGATCTATGGTGTGATGTTTGTAGCAAAATTTCTTGGTTTCAATGGTCAGTTTGCATGCTTTACATTTAGAGCATTTGAAGTGTCCCACTATTTCTGGCAGATTCCAAAGTGTTTGGATGGTGGGCTGTGGGGGTGTGTCTAGAAGAGATCGAACCACATGATCTCTAATACTTTTAGCTTTTTTGAAAGAGTGCAATGGCGGATCCGGAATCTCAAGGTCGTCAGATATAAGTTTCCAGTGTCCATCAATGATCCTTTTGATTTCATTGCTCCTGGTGCAATATGTGGTCACACATATCATCCTTTGTATATCACTGGGACGTTGTTTGGGAGTCAGGAGCGTTTCTCTGTCGTAATACCAGGCTCTCTTCCTCGCCCGCTTGACCAATCTTTTAGGGTATCCTCGCTCCATAAGGCAGTTGATAAGGTCTTCTGATTTTCTAAAGAAGTCATCTTTCAGCGAACAATTTCTCCGGATGCGAAGAAACTGCCCAAACGGCAAGTTGTCGCAGAGGCCTCTTGTGTGGTGGCTGGAGTGAGTATCTCAACAGTGTATTGCGTTCTGCTGGTTTTATGTACAGCGTCGTGTACAAATGATTATTCTCTGTTTTAATAGAGCTGTCCAAAAAATCAATGGTGTTCTTATCCCAATGGATGGTGAATTTAATATCTTCCGATCTGGCATTGAGCCACCCAAAGAAACCTTGGAGTTCTGTCTCATCGCCTGTCCAGATCAGGAGAATGTCATCTATATAGCGGCACCATTGTGTCACGTTGTCCTTGTAGGGGTTGGTGTGATTGAAGATGTACTGTTCCTCAAAATCATCCATGAAGAGGATAGCCAGGTCCGGGGCGAAGGCTGCCCCCATCGCCACACCCTTAGTTTGAAGGAAAAATTCATTTTGGAACAGGAAAAAGTTCTTCATCATGGCTACCTCCAGTAACTCCACAATGAATTCCGTGGGGACATATATTGGTTGAGGTCTTCTACCAAGAGCCTTGGTCATAGATTCCAGTGCTGGTCGTTGTGGGATGCTCGTATATAGTGACACTATATCCAGTGTCACCAGTAGTTGAGTCTCTCGGTCAAATGGCATGTCGTCAATCAGATTTATCACTTGCATGGTGTCACACAGGTATGCTTTGGATGATTCAGCTAGTGGCTTAAGAAAAAAGTCTATATACTTGCATACTGGTTCCAGGAGAGAGCCATATCCAGGGATGTTGGGTCGTCCAGGGGGGTGCTCCAAGTTCTTATGCACCTTAGGCAGAGTGTAGATTGTTGGAAGGCATGGTTGTTTGGTATTAAGGTATTCAAACTCATGGTCCGAAATAAATCCTGCTTGTTTGCCTTTCTCTGTGATGCTCAAGATCAATTTCCTTACGTCCTTTGAGGGATCCATAGTGAGGCTGGCGTAACTTATGCCATCTCGAAGTTGGGAATAGATTTCCACCTTGTAATCTGGTGTATTTTGAACAACAATTGCTCTGCCTTTATCGGCCGGCTTGATCACAATCGTCCTGTTGTGCTTCAAAGTGTTGAGGGCCTCACGTTCTCCCTTGGTGACATTATGCTTGGTGTATTGTTTGGTTGAGCACACTTTCAATACATCGCGGAGTACCACACTTTCAAACGCAAGTATCTTGTGTGGCATCATATGTGTGGGAGGCATAAATGTGGATGGTACTCTGAGTCCAGTATGTGATGTAGATGCTATCGGTAGGGAATGTTTGAAATAGTATCTTAGCCTCAACTTTCGGAAAAAACGGTGCAGTTCTGTTTTGACGTTGAAGCGATTGGGATACGTGGTGGGCACGAAGGACAGGCCTTTACTCAGGACACTGGTTTCAAAATAATATGGCCTAGTAGGTAACATGCTATGTCTGTGTTCGAATGGTTTACCAAGAACACTGTGGCCTAGTAGTTAACATGCTATGTCTATCTTCGAATGGTTTATCACACTCCGCTGATTTTGAACGTGTATAAGGTGACATTAATTAAAATACTCCATCTGTTTAAAGATTCAACACACCCGCCACACTACTGTGTAATGTATGATATATATAGAGCACATACGACATGCACTCTGCCGTGATTGTAAAATATTATGTCTTACTCTTTGTAATATTGAGAAATGTATGATGTTGTGTCCTCTCCCAAAGTTTTGTCCCAAGGGTCTTTCATCCATAATGTTGTCCAGAGTAATCTGCCTTTAAATACACTTCATCCAGGATCTTACATTTTGAATTCTGTTTATTACACATCCCTGCACGTTTTTGACCCACCAGATCTCTTTGGAGACTCCCCTCACACGTCGTTTGACAACTCGGTGCCTACCAGTGACAGGCCGCCGTTAGTCACGTTCAGGAACGTGGAGACAGCGAGCGGCTGTTCTCTACGTGCACGCACTCGCCCACGATGCTTAATACTGTAGGCTTAAGCCGCGGCCCATTCTCTCCTGAAAGTCGGAGACGCAAGGTCGTATCATAAGGTATGTGACATCGCCACACGGGCCAAGCGCGATCCCCCGACTTACTAATAGCTTTTGCAATAACTGGAGTTAGGCGGAGATAGTAGATGCATCCTACATGGCTTTTATCGCCATCAAGAGGCTAGTTTGACTATTTTCACAGCAGATTTGTGGTCAGTCAGTTTCGCCATCAAGAGGCTAGTTTAACTAGTTTACAGTAGATTTATGATTTATTCCAAACCCCGCTCATACTCACGTCTTCACTACAATGCCCCAAGCCTGCACCGGACATGAATACGGTAGCCTTTTCATTTATTCTATCATTTGATTGTTTGCCTTAAGGATTGCGTGCACTGTGTAATTTCCAGCGCTTTCGACAGCCTAATTATGCAAAATACAAAAAGCACAACACCAGCTATTAGAGATATACGTGCTGAGTTTAATCACTGGTTGGCGTCCCCCTAATCTGAATAGCAAGCTATTTGACAGAGCCCGTTTCACGACTTCTAAACCGGGCACATGTGAGGGAGCCGATTCATTATCTCTTGATTGATTTTCGGCAGTAGTGCGCGCACTATGCATTGTGTAGTGCTCAATTATTTTAACTATGCGACAACTAGATGCACAGAGGAATATGCCCCTAGAATAATCACTGGTTGGAGGCCACCCAATCTGAATAGCAAGCCAATTTCCATTGAGTCACCCATCATGCTATGCCTTTGGAATAGGTTGCTTAACAGACTTTCTTACATGTTGGGACACAGCCTGACTCTGGAATTGTCCTTTCTTGGTAGATTCATCTTGTCACTGCGAGGGATCTTTTGACCCACAGTTGAACACTAAGGCCCGTACGTGCACTTCTGGCCGTACCCCTCACTCAAATCAGTAAGTGCTAGCAGTTGAATAGATAGTTATTACCCCGGCCTTTTTGAACAGTTTTTAAATGTGATTGTGTGTTAGCTGAGCCCATCCTATTTGACCGCCCAGCCGAAATTCATTGCCTGATGTAAATATTAGGTAATCTTTTCCCTCAATTGAAAGCATTCACTACCTACCTTTTAAATCACACACCCCTAATAAGGAGTATCCTATTGCCTCTAGGTGCTCCCTGTTCACACAGTCCTGATGAAGACCCCATGCTAAGGCTTGAGTCACCTTGAACTTTTGAGGGGTCGAACCGTTGACAACTACTACTGCACAAGCCCCGACGACTGAAATTCAATATCAGTGTCTATGCAATGCTATGTGGTGTAACTGGAACAATTGACCTGTGTTAGGCCGGATTGGTCTTACGATGTTAATCGGATGTATATATGTCACATCACCTTTCCCTTGTCCACCACCTTCACTTACTCACTGTTACCTCAAACACCCCATCCTTTCCTTTCCCATCACTAGAGCACCTAGAAATATTTAAATTGACTTTAAATGAAGAAGCAACTGCTTTGCCGAAACTAAAGTGAATATTTGCTTTGAAAATAAATTGCATTCACTGCAGACTATGCTACATTGGTATTGCGAACGCTGCTCTCTATTTCTTTTGTTTTGAAAAAAATGTTGCTACTGTGACCGATTTTTCTTTATACTGCATGTTTTGACAGGGGGCATGGAGTTCTAGACATGCTCTGCTCACTCGTTCATAAGTCTGAACACTAAGCCTGAAAATGACAATCTTTTGCATGATGTATCTCCAAATTTGACCTTGACTGTTTCTACTATCCGTAGAACTCTGAACAATTTACAGCTTCTAACAGGTGGTAAAGTGCCCGCTGGACACTTTTCAACATGATGACACTAGCATACCCCTGATTGGCATATTTCACTTATCTATAAGTCCCCAGTAAATACTCCAATAGTGGACCCTGAGCCTTTAAGGTAAATGGCACAAGTAGACTTTAACACACAATATGCCATCCACTAGAATGGCAGTGTAAACATGAGTGTAGGCCTGTACGTGTAGCCTGACTATGTAGGTTTAAACTGCATATTCAGCCTGTCGAAATAACCCCTTTTAACAGGCCTAAAACTATCTTTTAAATATTAAGAAGTCACCCATAAGTAGGTCATACTATCCACAAGTCAGGGTACATGGTGTTTACAAGGAGGACATGTAAAATCTTAATGTTAAACATGACCTTACAGCGAAAATGCACTAAAAGCTATTTTCACTGTAGAAGGGTTACAAATGAAGTTATCTCTGGCTAGGAAGAAGCTACAAATCTCCTTCTCTTACTTTTTGAAATTTTTATTATGAGCCCAATTTACTGGGGAAGTCTGATTTGTAATACTTATTTGAAAGGGGTACTTTTAGAAAATTACTTTTTCCCTGCCTAACGCCTCTCGATGCCCATTTGCCTTGAGCACAGCTGTCACATGGAAGCAGAATAGCTCCCTTGAAGAGGTGTAAATTTGCTACCAGACCTGGGAAAAAGGCCTTGGTTGTGGGGAGGTGCTCTGTTCCTCTGACAGAATGACCATCTGGGTGTGCCCACAAACTTAAATAACTTAATGGAGGCCTACTGTGTCACAGACAGGTGTAAGCTGACAACTCGTCATGGCCCTCTTTTGCCACCCCAGCCAGGCAGTCCTCAATCCCAGTGGGGGAGGAGCTGACCCCAGAACTGGTTTATAGTGACCACAGAGATGTGGTTGCTCAATTACCTGGCCACAACTCTGAGGTGGGAACACAGGGTCTGCACAAGGTGAGAAAGTTATCTTGGATTTAGGGGCACTGTGAGACTGTTTGCAGTTGGGCACACAGGAAGCTCTGCAAATGTGGGTAGGATTACCCATGGGAACTTTTATCTTATGTTATAGGGAGGGGCCAGGAGTTACCTCCAACTAGAGGCTTGTGCTGAGCATAAATGTGGCACCCACAGCACCCTCCTCAGAACACGTTTTGAACCTGTGGAAGAACAGAAGATGACTGGACCTGCTGTCTGTGACCTGTGAAGAGCCTAGACGACTGGACCTGCTCTCCCTCCTGTGCCCAGGACATATAAGTAGACTTCAACAGCAATACGGCTGGCCTCCTATTCATGATACAGGGATACAACAAGCTAGAACCAGCTTTTTCTGAAACTGCTCAGCTCACCAGTTTCTACTTGGCCTGTGCTGGACCCTGCTGCTGGCCTCAGCTGGAGTGAGTCTTGTATCCAAAGTGCTGTTCCTTTGGTCTTGGACTGTTGGCTTGTGTGGAAGTGTACTCCTCCCAACTTTTACTGAAACCTGGAACCTAGAAACTTTTTAGCTTCAAAAACCTCTGGAACACTGGACAAAAACGACAAGCTAATCTGGCAAACGTGCATTGCCGCTGGGCCGAAGTTTCAGGTTGCTTACACTCAGAGCTTTTCCACAGCTGCAAATCTGATTAATTGGGACCTCACAGAGAAGGTATCTGGCCTCATGGAGCCCTCTTCCACTACAGCCTTCAGCATTGCCCCGCTGGAAGAATCTGAGCTCCAAAAAAGTGAGTCTGAAGTTAGAAATCTTAACAGGGGTAAAGGAAAGTATCCACCCGGTGATGGACCCTCTCTGGGCACGAAATTCCAATTTTCCAGCTCGGAGCTTTACTAATAAAAGTCACCTGCTTCACTGAGACCTTGTCCAATAGCTATCCGATGCTCTCAAGCCATCTTTGGATGCACCCTGCTGCCTTGCCCACTGAGAATTAATTTTTTTCTTGTGTTGTGTTTGGAATTTATTTCTATTTTGGTACTGCATAAATACTTGTAGCTACCAGGGGGTTGAACTCTGGTTAATTTAATGATGTTAAGGGTTCACCTGACAAGGGTTGGGGTTAATATTTGAGGTGGGTGCACACCCTCCTAAACCAATACCCCAATCTCTTACAATATCCAACTATGTTCTCTTCCTCTTCAAGCAAGCGCTTTCCAGTTCATTTTGACATTTCCTATTGGTATTTCATCTACCTCCTTTCCTACTTGTTTATTAGCAAATTATACAATGTGGAGCCAGTACAGACTATGAGGACATTGTTAGGTGATGTGCCATTTTCTTTTATTAGCAGATCTATGGCGAAGATTAAGGCCTGAGTTAGAGCTTGGCGAATGGGCTAATACATTAAAAATGTATTTTACAATGCACTTATAATACAGCAGATGGGATATCCATCATGTGTGTGATGGAGTAATGCACTCACAAACTGTAAATCAGGCCCTAAATTATTTAGTATGTTGGAATTAATACATTATGGAAAGATGTAAGATGATTTCAAGCCTGACCCTTGTAATTTGTACTGTATTCAGGCTGTGTCTGTAAATGACTGTTTGTGTGAAAGTGAGTATTTGCTGTGTAAGAACAGATTATTACAGCTGTGATTAGTTTGATGAGCATATTGATGTTACCTTCTGAACAAAGTGGCTTTTACAGGGAAGTTGACTGGGATTCATCATGTTTCCAAGGGTGACTGCTTACTTAAATGGACCAGTGGGCAGAAATGTGCTTTCACATAGGCAGACTCAGCTGTATTATAATTGTACTCAAACCCTGAGGTGATTCATTTTATCACTGGTCTATGTGCCTGAGGAAAAAAAATTACAATTGATCCGAGAGAAAGGGTGAGCACTCAGGTGCTAATTGCCCGAGGTAGCTCAATGAAATATGTATCACCCAGGTGAGAAACTATATTTATAATGAGGCTAGTGTGTGTGCATGGATTTGGAGAGACTGTGACCGAAAAGATTCTATTTTGGGTGATGGCATGAGAACCTACTGGCTTCAAAGAGACCTGGGCAGTCATTTAACCTCTGAAGTTATTGTGTGTGTTTTTTGTGTATGCGTGTGTGTGTGTTTGTGTGTGTGTGTGTGTGTGTATGTGCATTATGTGAGTCTGTCTGTAACTGTTTGTGTGTGAGGCTATCATGTGTGCGTGTGTGTATCAATGCTACAAGAGATCATCAGATGTTTAGAAATTATAGGCAGTCACTACAACATTATAATTTGTGGATTAGTATTTATATCTGTTATTTATTAAGACACTATGGGCCTGATTTACAAACTGTACTTTGTAGTACTTTTTAAATACTATAAAATGTACTACAAAGTTCTATTCACAAACTACATGGGGGTTTGACATATCCTCATTACCTAAACTTATGTGTGCACAGTTCTCAGCCCCGACTGCGGTGTCTGCGCACTCCTAAGTATAAGCTTTAGTAGTAAATGTGGGAGGAAAACAGTGGAGTGGGATAAAAGAGGGCAGATTTACTACAAAAGGGATTGGATTAGGGAGGAATAATAGGGTTAGGAAAGTTCAGAAAGAGGTTTAGAGATGTATTGCTCAACCTTCCTAACTAAGATGTCCAGGAACTTGTGAAAGAACCTGGAAAAGCCACACTGTGACTCCCCCTCCCCCCGCCACTGCTATGACCCCCTGGTAACTGCCAGAAGCAACGAGGTGTAGGCAACACAATACTTGTACATGTGGTTGCATTGCATTGCTCCTGAGTGTTGGGGTCTGAAGCTGGGGTTATAATTCAGCTATTAAGTCCAGGATTACTTCACTACATAACCTGTACTTCTCAAAAATCTCCTCCTCTGCATCTTCAAACGTGGTGACCCTCACCCTAAATATCCTCTCCTGTCTCCTCCTCCTTTTCTGCCTACAAGCCAAAATCCTCATCCTCCTTGCCAAAACATACAGGGACACCATTGTGAAAGAGCCAGGTGCATTTTGGGTGCCTTTTTATAGTTTTCACCTGATTACCACCTGACCAAAATTGATGGTAATTACATTTCCTAAATGGCCATTTTGCATCTAGTCGTAATTAGGACAGCCTTTGTACATGCAGCTAGCGATTCGCAATTTGGAAAACCCTATTTGTGATTTCCTATTTTACGATTTCCAAAATGCGATTTCTACTCGGTAGAAATTGCATTTTACACCACCGCAAAACCCTTTCGTATACACCGAAATGGCATTTTACATTTTCTAATGGCTCGAAATTGCAACTTGCACCGGTAGGAAATGCAACATACCTTTGTACATATGGGCCATAGCTTCTGAGTACCAGAAAAATAGTAAACTTACACAAAAGTGTAAGTTTGTCTTTGTGAATCAGGCCCAGGTAGTGGAGAAATGCTACTGACACTTTTGTAGTAAGTTTACCCTCGAAGCTTGTGGATACAGGTCCTAAATGTATGATGGCCATTCTTACTGCTGAGGAAGAGTGTATCACACATATACCCTTTCTCTTGTGGCAAAACCGTTGCATGCTGTGCATGCCAATTTTGTAGTAGTACATAGTTTTCTGACGCAGATATTTATATATTTCTGGAAGCTGAGGAACAATGTCCCAGGTTATTGTGGCTAGCATAAAGTACTAGATTATATGATGAGATGCACTCAATGACTCAGAGACAGTATGAACGCACCCTGTAATTTTGTTACATTGTACCAAAAGGATCTAAAAAAAAGGCTATATAACAAAAGAAATCCTAAAGAAGAAAGCACATCTCATTAGTGTTCATTTCACAAGGCACAGAAAAATGCTATGCTAATTGGCAGGAATATTCTGCAAAGTCAATCAGTATCAAAGTGCTTTGCTTTCCTTCACAATGCTATGGATGCTGAAAATAACAATCATAAAACATACTATTAGCAGGCATTTGTCTCATGAATTAAAGAGTCAAGGAATTATTGTAGCCTGGAGGTCAATTTTTAACCTAATGAGGCAATAGGTTTTCACAATCATCTGATGGATTGAGCACCACGGGAGAGATAATTTGTCTCCCCGTCATTATAAATGGTTTAATTTGTAGCTCTGCCACTTGTCATTGTTTTATTTGATTTTTTGCTGTACATATAAAAAGCTTTGACATATTGTAGGAATAACACTTTATGAACTCAGATCACCAATATTGTCCTTATAAACACCTGCATTTGTATTTTAAAATATAGCCGTATGTGTAGAGCCTAAATTAAGAATAAGTTTGCATAAATGATAAATGGATGTCATGATGGATCTTAACTATAACAAAAGTAATATTTTTAAAGTAAAGTGAAGTGTAGTGTATTAGAAGGAGTGTGCGTGAACATGAAAACTGAGACAAAGGATTATGATAATGTGTGTATTATAGGGCACCTGACATGAATCATGCTTGATCCCCACCCAAAAACCCACAATTGAGAAATAAATCTCCGGAGTAATATAAAATCTCAGCAGGTTTATACGGTATGGTCTCCTGCCATTTAATCACTGGTCGGGAACCAAGCAGGGACTGCTGTGCCACAGTCGTGGGGTCTGCGGTTTTTTGATTCTGTTGTACTGCAGCCTGTCTTACTATGTCTCTGCAAACTGACACAAGTACAAATCTTTCAGCACCTGACTCAAAGTGGTCACATGCTTCCCAGTGAGGCTTATGTGGAGTTACTCGGGCTCAACACTCAACACCACCCCTAGATGCTCAACAAGATAATTGTCCAGCCCAGTGCTTCGCTTTATAAGAGAGAAATCCTTTATCACATAGAAAACAAAATATTACACACTACAATAATACAGGCATAACTGACTTTCGAGTGTGAGTCTTTTATGCTTCAAAATGGGATTACCCAACTCTAGGCACGCTACACACTCTTCCCCATCTCAGTTTTAGAATTTTCAGAGTAAATGTGTCATTAGTATGGGTACAGCACCTCCCCCACTTTTCTCAGCATACAACCCCAAGGGCATTATGTCCATTTCAGTCTCTCACACATCCATGGCATGGTGATGCAACTCAGAGACAATGTTGAACCGAGCAAATCAGTCTTGAACCTGTGCCTCATGGGAACAGTCCAGCCTGAACTGCCAAGCCAGGTCTTCCCCGGACCGGAAACAAGCATCCTGAGACTGGTTTTGGGGTAACCCTCCTCATCAGCCAGGCTAGCTTGACTCCAGTGGCAAAGTGAGCAAGGGACCCACGTCTGGGCATACCCTGACAACTTAGGGCGAAGAAAGCAAACACAAAGAGATGATGGACGGAGCGCTGAAACTTTTCAGACACTCACCCCCAGTCACAGATCTGGGTTCAATCCATCATTGTTCTTTACCTCACTTCACCACCCCAGTTCAGACCCAGCTATATGGATATCAGTCTTGACCCTGTGCCTCATGGGAACAGCCCAGCCCGAACTGCCAACCAGGTCTTCCCTGGATCGTAAAAAAGCATCCTGGAACAGGTTTCGGGGTAACACCCCTCATCAGCCAGGCTAGCTTGAATCCAATGGCAAAGTGAGCAAGGGACCCACGTCTGGGCATATCCTGCCAACTTAGGGCTAACAAAGCAAACAAAAAGAGATGATTGATGGAGCGCTGAAACTTTTCAGACACTCACCCCCAGTCACAGATCTGGGTTGAATCCATCATTGTTCTTTAGACCACTTCGCTACCTCAGTTCATACCCAACTATATGCAAATCAGTCTTAACCCTCTGCCTCATGGGAACAGTCCAGCCCAAACTGCCAATCAGGTCTTCCCTGAACCGGAAACAAGCATCCTGGGAACGTTTCATGGTAACACTCCTCATTAGCCAGGCTAGCTTGAATCCAGTGGCAAAGTGAGCAAGGGACCCACGTCTGGCATACCCTGCCAACTTATGGCGAACAAAGCAAACACAAAGAGATGATAGACGGAGTGCTGAAACTTTTCAGACACTCACCCCCAGTAACAGATCTGGGTTGAATCCATCATTGTTCTTTAGCTCACTTCGCCACCCCAGTTCAGACCCAACTATATGCAAATCAGTCTTCACCCTGCACCTCATGGGAACAGTCTAGCCCGAACTGCCAAGCCAGGTCTTCCCTGGACCAGAAACAAGCATACTGGGACCTGTTTTGGGGTAAGACCCCTCATCAGCCAGGCTAGCTTGAATCCAGTGGCAAAGTGAGCAAGGGACCCATGTTTGGGCATACCCTGCCAATTTAGGGCGAACACAGCAAACACAAAGAGATGATGAACGGAGCGCTGAAACTTTTCAGACACTCACCCCCAGTCACAGATCTGGGTTAAATCCATCATTGTTCTTTAGCTCACTTCACCACCCCAGTTCAAACCCAGCTATATGCAAATCAGTCTTGACCCTGTGCCTCATGGGAACAGTCCAGCCCGAACTGCCAAGCCAGGTCTTTCCTGGACCAGAAACAATCATCCTGGGACCGGTTTCGGGGTAACACCCCTCTTCACCCAGGCTAGCATGAACCCAGTGGCAAAGTGAGCAAGGGACCCACGTCTGGGCATACCCTGCCAACCTAGGGCGAATAAAGCAAACACAAAGAGATGATGGACGGAGCGATTAAACTTTTCAGACACTCACCCCCAGTCACAGATCTGGGTTGAATCCATCATTGTTCTTTAGTTCACTTCTCCACCCCAGTTCAGACCCAGCTATATGCAAATCAGTCTTGACCCTGTGCCTCATGGGAACAGTCCAGCCTGAACTGCCAAGCCAGGTCTTCTATGGACTGTAAACAAGCATCCTGGGACCGGTTTCGAGGTAACACCCCTCATCAGCCAGTCTAGCTTGAATCCAGTGGCAGAGTGAGCAAGGGACCCACGTCTTGGCATATCCCGCCAACTTAGGGCAAACAAAGCAAACACAAAGAGATGATGGACAATGTTGAACCTTCCATCAGCAGCAGATTCACCAGCATGCAGAGAGGTGCCATAGGTAGGTACCTATCCGTGCTTTAGTCAGACCAGTCAATCAAGCACACAATCTCCACTACACAAGGGTCAATTGCTACAGCTCCTTTCAAAGGTCCACTTCTCCTACAGGATTGGCTCTTACCTTTCCTCTGGTTCAGGCAGGGTTCCCTGAGTCTTAGGACAAGTCATTAAATACTACGTTCAGATCAGATTCAAGGTGATGTTTTCTCAACTTTCTTGAACTGGATGTCTGGCAAACAGGATTCCTTGGTTGCACAATTGTCCTCTGAGTACTCTGCAGATGACCCCCTCCTCGGTTGAAGAGAATGTGGAACTGGAAGCACAAGTAGGTCAGCTTCTTCCACTTTTTTTTGTGGAAAATCTTTTTATTAATAGGTGCTCAGTGATCAGTACAGTCAAGGAACATTTACATCGGATTACCTTTCCATCTCATTCATGTAGAAGCAACTGGTGAATATTCATGTACATGAACAACTCCACAATGTAGTAACAAAACTAGGTCTGCAGTTACACCCACTATAAATCCGGATATTCCTGCCATGCCACCCATATTTCTCCTATTTCCTGGGGCGCCCTCTACCCATTTATTGTGCATTCTTACTGCAAGCAGCAATCCAAATCAACTTTCCACTCCTCTATTGCCGGCGCAGCATTCGCTCCTCATACTTTCACTTTTATACATAGTTTGCAGACAAGGGATGTGGATTCCCAGTCTACCTTTTTAGAACCATTTTGGGTTGGTTGTTTGTTTCTGATTGAAGCCTCTGGCATTCAGCATTGTACATATCAACAGTGAGGAGCGCACTTCTCTTTTAATATTGAGAAAGTCAATGTCAATATGAATAACGATACATTCATGTATAAAAACGAAGTCGCATCTTTATTTTACAAATTTGCCCGTTATGAACTCCACGTCAACCCAGACTCAGAAATATGTATTCAGGCAGGCGCTGAGACCCAGGACAGAGGTCACTGATTGACAGGTCACTGGTAGGATGGCGAGTACCTGGTAGACAAATTCGCGAACAGGCGCAGCCACACCACAATGGTCCAGGGAGATTGGCCCCAATCAAGCAAACATGGCCGGAGGGGTACGCGCATTCCCAAAACACTATAAAGTCAGATGCCATATGAAATTAGGAACACATAGCTAATCAGGACAGCACACACAGTACAAGGAGTGATCACGTGCTCCCCATGCCGGAGATCTGGACACATTACCCACTGGCTTCATTGTGTCCACACAAGGTCGGAGCCCACTTGGATTCCTCATCGAATACATTAATTTATGGCTCCAAAGACAGCGATTCACATTCCTTACCAAAAAAGGATCGCTGGAACTATTTTATGGCATTCAATGAACTGTATAAAAACCAATGTCAGATCGTTTGTAAGTTGAGACAGTCCACAGACCCTATGCCTGTAACTGTTCTCCCGCCACACTGTTTAATTAAATGAACTGTTACTGTTTTGGCAAACGCCTCTTGTCTCTTGTTTTTTCAAGGCATTTCATGTTCAAGCAAAATCTCCATGCCCAACTGAAGACTTCACCAGTTCTGATATAAAGTCTGATGCCCAAATCCCATCTGAGAGATTCACCAGGCCCAACCCAAAATGACATGAAGGTGCAGAGAGCAGCACGGTGCAGCCCCCACTCCAAAGTCAGAAGGAAAAATGCCAAGCAGGACAAATCTGGTCCTGCATCCCATTTGTGCTCCATTTCGGTCGGCCTGAACTTATGACTTTGGGCCGGATTTAGATCTTGGCTGAGGGGAAACTGCGTCCCAAGACTATGGTCCACCTGACTGATTTAAATGTGGTTGGACCATAGTTTGCCAACAGCGGGACTACTTTGTCTCCAGTATGGTCAAACTGTTTTTCAATACCTGTCACTTTCAGAAAAAACCTGGCGGTATGGGGCACTGAAAACAGCTCAATGCCACCCTGGCCATGGGAGAAAACTCCCACGGCGAGAGGAGGCAATTTTTTTTTTTTTTTTTTTTTTCAAAAAGAAAATCCTGATTTGGGATTTTCTTATTCAAAATAAAAAGAATTGTGACGTGCGGCTCTGTCATGTTTGGCATTACAATGGAGTTACAATGCATTGGCAGGAACCGCCTTAATGGCGGTTTCTGTCAATGCTTGAAATGTCCTCCGGGCCTATGGCCTACGGATATTTCAAATGTAATTTACTCTGTCACCCTGACAGAGGGCAGGCCGATTGATCAAACTTAAATCAGGCCCTCTGTGTCAACCAGATACATGAAGTTGGCACTTCACACCCCTTGGTGCTGTTTTTTACCTAAAACTTTAAAAACTCATATCTCTGGGACTACATTTGAGATGTTCCATGTGCTGTGTTTTCACTTTATTACTGAGTACTGCATAAATAATTTACATATTGCCTTTAAGTTAATTCTGACTGCTTTGTTCTAGGATGATTTAGCAGAGGTTCATTTAGTGACTTTTGTGGTTAACCCTGAGAAGAATTGCGATTCTTGTCTCTCACCGCCTCAACTAATACCCCAATTTGTTACAGATGGTATAATGCCTATTCCAGTACAGAGAGCTTAAAAATTTGCTAAAACATTTTTTTAAACCTATTGGAGTGTGTGAAAAAAAGCCAAGAAAGTAGTTGTATAGAACAAATATTGGCAATATTGAGCACCGCAGTGAGAGGTAAAAGTACTCGTTTGAAAAATATCGAATTCTCTTGGCCTAAAGGCTAGGGCGGTCGACCTCGAATCTGGGGAGCTGGGTTCGAGTCTCGGCAATGACGCTGAACATCCTGTGATTCTGGGCAAATCACTTAATCTCCCCGTGCCTAACAAAAAAAAAAAATGAATATGTCCTCATGTAATGCAACTGGTGCTATGTAGAGCGCTCTGATACCCGATTCGGGTCAAGTTTGCGCTATATAAAACTCTGTGAAATAAAAAAAAAAAAATAAGTAGGGACTATAAATCAGCCTTACAACTTAATTTACAAATAATGAATAAATTACAAAGAACCAGAAATTATGGTAAGTAAAACAAAGGTCCATAATCAATCAATACTGAATAAATCATAACAATTTCAAATTAAAAGCTCAATGAAGATACATAAATTGAGAATATTTATATGTCTTTCAGAAAGGAAATGACCAAAACACACAAAATAGGTTGCAGTAAAGAGACCAATAGTAATGGAACATCATTAGAAAGTACAAGATTCACAATTGCTATCCAGTTCACATAATGACAGATCAAAATTTAATCAATTAAGCCAAAGTGTTTGAGTCACACTGAATCACTCTGTGTATATCACGTCCATTTGTTGCATTCAACACATAAGGAGAATTGGAATGACAGGTTGACAAGCTATATGTACAGAGTCAGCAACGGGTGGATAACGCAACATGGTATAAATGAAAATTGAAGTGGTGTACGAAGTGATTATTACAAACAAGTGCTAAGCCTTACTCATGCCACTATGACAGAGTTACACTAGAATCTAATAGCATCTCACCTCTAAAGAGCCACCAGATACCATAGACCACCTCGCTGGAATTGCAATTTGTATAGTGTTTAAAGGTGTGTATATAATGTCTCTGTGTTTAATTTTTTTTGTGTTATTTGTAGAACCACACATAATATAGTTACCACACCTAAAATGTGATCAGATTTTGTTTTGGCCTCAACATGGACACCAAATCAACAGGAATCTTAACAATGTCTGCATGAATCAAGTAGTCCTTGAGGATTCTTCCTTTCTTGATTGCGAGCAAAGGTAGCTCCTTTTAAAGGCCAATTGATTCAATTAATGGCCAGTGTTTCTAGATGATTTTAGTAATAGAATTACTTTGAGTACAGAAGGTAATAATGCTGACAATGCAGTCTACTGTTTCTTTCACTTTCGGGGCAAGTAGGTATACTATCGCGCAATACCAAGCCCATTTAAACAATCGCATGATAAGATTGTGTAGGTATCCCTTTGTCACAAGTTTCTTGCCAAGAGGTTCTGCCTCACATAAGTAGTCCCTTCTAAACTTACAACTTCTGCATATGCGCATATGTGCAAAAACTGGCCAAATGGTAGGCCATATTTCAGTATTTAGGATGGTGACTGCAAAAGTGTATAACATGCAGGGAATTGTGATACAGACTTGATCCAAAATGGCACTCATATACACATTTGGTATGGTCCAAAAATCAATGGAACTATTGCTCTGTTGTGATGTAATGCAAACCTCAAATCAGGACACAGAAATTTAACCATTTCAAAAAGCTCAATACCACCAATTGATTCTATACAATTATTATTTGGCTTTTTTTCACCACACACTTCAATATTGTTTCAAAAAACAAATTGCCAATTTCTTAAGCCCTCTGTACTGGAATGATCACTATACCATCCTCGTAGTATTTTTTCTATGTTGGTTGCCATGTGCTGGTGGGCGCCTTTTTAACATTTTGGATTCTTCTAGCGCACATACTGATCCATTGATTTGAATCCGGGTCGCCGACTAAAGCAGATGTTCCCTTTGTATGCAGACTTTGTGCAGCTTCACAGGTAAGCGCATTCACGCTGCAAGTGATTGCTTCGATCTTCCAGAATTTTCATAGATTCATTGACGTATTCCTTTTATTTGGGTGATCTCTTGAATACCTGCCTTTGGTGAATTAAGATGTTTTTTAATAAGGCTAGACATTCCAAGTTTTTTGAGTAAGTGCAACTCCGATTTCTCAGTTTTTAGTGGTGGGTTAATGATTGCACTTTTCTCCTGGTTTGCACTCATTCTCTATTTTCTTATTTTTTCCCATTATTGATGCTATATTTTTTAATATTTATTACTGACCACTTCGAACTCAGTGAGTACTGCACTTTTCAGCTACTCCAGCTGGTCAACTTTGTCTCATAACTTTTATTCATTCTGGTTCCCACTTCCTTTTCTAATTTCAGACACTCTACTCTTGCTCCATTTAAAATATTTATGTCCAAATGGTGATCCTCTAGTACTATAGGTCGAAACGCTGTTGACGATAGCGACAATTGGGACAAAATATTTAGGACCCAGAACTACTAAGATTTAAGTCACTGTCCCTATTGGTAAAATCAGTTGAATGTTCCATTGCTGTCTGTTCTTTTATACACACTATTTCACTGGTTGTTTGTCACTCACTGTGTGATCACCTGAGCTCTAAGCACTCTTTTGGAATTGCAAAATACAATATCCTAAAAAGATGTATCAGTGGGCCCAGTATCTCTGTTATTATCCTTGAATGGTCATTGATTGATACTTGTTTTTGATTGTATCTCTTTTTGTGATTGATCGAAGTGTAAATGTCCACGCTGAACCTTTGATGTGTATGCACCTAGGACTGGGTCACATATACTGAGTATGTCTCTATTTAATTCAACACTGTTAGAAATTCGGTTGTTGGTTGACTGGAGTATGAACACTAGTCAAGCAACAACCACAATCTTAGTCAAGGTAAAGGGCAGGCAAACCCTAAATTAACATGTGCTCACCCTCTGGAAACTTGGCATTGAGCAGTCAGGCTTAACTTAGAGGCAATGTGTGTAGTATTTGTGCAGCACTTCAAATAGTAAGACAGTGAAAACACCACACAAAAAGATCCCAAACCAGGTTAGACAAATAAAACTGACTTTAGTAAATATAACAAGACCAACTATAGAAAAATCCGAAAATAGTAGAACCAGAGATATTAATTTTGCAAAAGTATACTGAAAAATAGGACCACAAAGCACTATTGGGGATATCTGGTCACACCAGACTGGGACAAAGTTCAGGCTGACAGTGATGAAGCATGGGCGGCTACATGGACCCAGTTAGGTCTGCTGAACCGATTCCCTTAAATCCTGATTGTGGAGCACTGCGTTGATCCTCGTCCAAGGTGTGTCATGCAGCGGGGCGATGCGTTGGTTCAGATATACAGCAAGGCTGCGGGTGAAATCATGTTGCGCCAACATTAAGGATCCTGTCGATGGTGCTTTCAATGCAAAATCCAGTGTAAAGGATGCTAGGTGCAGCTGAGGCGATGCGTCGGTTCAAATGAGTGATGAAGCTGCGATACGGAGGTTCTGTGTTGTTGTTGAGGCTGCCGTTGATGAGGGATGTGAGGAGCTGGCACTGAGTAAAGTGTTGTGCAACGGCCGTTCCAAAGTTGATGTGTCAGTCCCAAGGTGCAGGTTGCAGCGAAGATGCAAGTCTTTTGCACCAGGTCTAATCCACACAGCAGCGGCAATGCATTGGTTCTGCTAGGGAATGAGCCACTCAGCCGAGGAGATGCGTTGGTTCTGCTCGGGGATGCGTAGCTCAACAGAGAAGATGAGTCAGTTCCACTTGCAAGCACATTAGGCCCATTTCCAAGGGTCATGGGCTTGGGTGGCACCACTTGGCAGGGGAGACTCACAGATGGCAGAGTCCAGGTGCTGGGGTTGGAAGCCTCTTATGACCCTGAGTCCAGCAGAGTAGCAGTCCAGCAGAGTGCCAGTCCTTCAGCAGCACAGCCGTCCTTCTTCCTGCCAGAGTATCCACAGGTCTAGAAGTGCACTATCTTGGTAGTGTCTGGGGTTGAGGTCCAGTACTGATACCCAGTGGTTCCTGTGAAGTGGGGGAGACTTCGAAGACATGCCTCTAAAGTGCACCGAGGTCCACCCTTCCTGCCCTGGCTCCGAACTCACTAGAGAGGGGTATGCATCCCTTTGTGTGTGGACAGGACACAGCCTATTCAGGTATAAGTGAGTCTGTGCCCAGCTCCTGACTCCGAACCTGCCTGAGATGGCCCATTGAGACACGACTAAGCTCTCATTGTGTGTGGCTGGAGGAATATATAAAGACCAAGTGCCAATTAGACCCAGTCATGTGATCAGAGAAAGGCTACAGGCACCAAACAGCTAAAGCAAGAAAATTCCAACTTTCTAAAAGTTGTATTTTCAGAATGCAATTTAATATCTGACTTCACCATAAGTTTTGATTTTAAATTTGGTTTCCAGAGACACCAGGCTTGAATGGTTTATGTCTTCCCAATTGGAAATTACACTTATAAAATGTAATAAGGTAATCCCAATGTTATCCTATGAGAGAGATAGGCTTTGCAGTAGTGAAACACTAATTTGAGAGTTTTTCACTACCAGAACATGTAAAACTTGAAAGTACATGTCCTGCCTTTTAAATACATTGCACCCTGCCCCCTGAGTGGTCCAGGGCCTACCTTAGGGTGGCACATGTATAAAAAGGGAAGGTTTGGGTCTGGAAAAAGGTTTATTTTGCCAGGTTGACATGGCAGTGTAAACTGCACACACAGGCTCTGCAATGGCAAGCCTGAGATATGGTGAAGGGGCTACTTATGTGGGTGCCACAATCAATGCTGCAGGCCCACTAGTGATACAAAAGGGGATGATGGACGGAACGTTTGAGCCAATCAAACACTCACCCCCAGTCAACTGATCTGGGTTTAATCCATCATCATTCTTTAGCTCACTCCACCACCCCAGTTCAGACATGGCCATATGCAAATCAGTCTGACCCTGTGCCTCATGGGAACAGTCCAGCCCGAACTGCCAAGCCATGTCTTCCCTGGACCGGAAACAAGCATCCTAGGACCGGTTTCTGGCATTCCAGCCGTCATCAGCCAGGCTTGCTTGAATCCAGTGGCAAAGTGAGCAAGGGACCCACGTCTGGGCATACCCCCGCCAACTTAGGGCGAACAAAGCGATACAAAAGGGGATGATGGACGGAACGTTTGAGCCAATCAAACACTCACCCCCAGTCAACTGATCTGGGTTTAATCCATCATCATTCTTTAGCTCACTCCACCACCCCAGTTCAGACATGGCCATATGCAAATCAGTCTGACCCTGTGCCTCATGGGAACAGTCCAGCCCGAACTGCCAAGCCATGTCTTCCCTGGACCGGAAACAAGCATCCTAGGACCGGTTTCTGGCATTCCAGTCGTCATCAGCCAGGCTTGCTTGAATCCAGTGGCAAAGTGAGCAAGGGACCCACGTCTGGGCATACCCCGCCAACTTAGGGCGAACAAAGCGATACAAAAGGGGATGATGGACGGAACGTTTGAGCCAATCAAACACTCACCCCCAGTCAACTGATCTGGGTTTAATCCATCATCATTCTTTAGCTCACTCCACCACCCCAGTTCAGACATGGCCATATGCAAATCAGTCTGACCCTGTGCCTCATGGGAACAGTCCAGCCCGAACTGCCAAGCCATGTCTTCCCTGGACCGGAAACAAGCATCCTAGGACCGGTTTCTGGCATTCCAGCCGTCATCAGCCAGGCTTGCTTGAATCCAGTGGCAAAGTGAGCAAGGGACCCACGTCTGGGCATACCCCCGCCAACTTAGGGCGAACAAAGCGATACAAAAGGGGATGATGGACGGAACGTTTGAGCCAATCAAACACTCACCCCCAGTCAACTGATCTGGGTTTAATCCATCATCATTCTTTAGCTCACTCCACCACCCCAGTTCAGACATGGCCATATGCAAATCAGTCTGACCCTGTGCCTCATGGGAACAGTCCAGCCCGAACTGCCAAGCCATGTCTTCCCTGGACCGGAAACAAGCATCCTAGGACCGGTTTCTGGCATTCCAGCCGTCATCAGCCAGGCTTGCTTGAATCCAGTGGCAAAGTGAGCAAGGGACCCACGTCTGGGCATACCCCCGCCAACTTAGGGCGAACAAAGCGATACAAAAGGGGATGATGGACGGAACGTTTGAGCCAATCAAACACTCACCCCCAGTCAACTGATCTGGGTTTAATCCATCATCATTCTTTAGCTCACTCCACCACCCCAGTTCAGACATGGCCATATGCAAATCAGTCTGACCCTGTGCCTCATGGGAACAGTCCAGCCCGAACTGCCAAGCCATGTCTTCCCTGGACCGGAAACAAGCATCCTAGGACCGGTTTCTGGCATTCCAGCCGTCATCAGCCAGGCTTGCTTGAATCCAGTGGCAAAGTGAGCAAGGGACCCACGTCTGGGCATACCCCCGCCAACTTAGGGCGAACAAAGCGATACAAAAGGGGATGATGGACGGAACGTTTGAGCCAATCAAACACTCACCCCCAGTCAACTGATCTGGGTTTAATCCATCATCATTCTTTAGCTCACTCCACCACCCCAGTTCAGACATGGCCATATGCAAATCAGTCTGACCCTGTGCCTCATGGGAACAGTCCAGCCCGAACTGCCAAGCCATGTCTTCCCTGGACCGGAAACAAGCATCCTAGGACCGGTTTCTGGCATTCCAGCCGTCATCAGCCAGGCTTGCTTGAATCCAGTGGCAAAGTGAGCAAGGGACCCACGTCTGGGCATACCCCCGCCAACTTAGGGGCGAACAAAGCGATACAAAGGGGATGATGGACGGAACGTTTGAGCCAATCAAACACTCACCCCCAGTCAACTGATCTGGGTTTAATCCATCATCATTCTTTAGCTCACTCCACCACCCCAGTTCAGACATGGCCATATGCAAATCAGTCTGACCCTGTGCCTCATGGGAACAGTCCAGCCCGAACTGCCAAGCCATGTCTTCCCTGGACCGGAAACAAGCATCCTAGGACCGGTTTCTGGCATTCCAGCCGTCATCAGCCAGGCTTGCTTGAATCCAGTGGCAAAGTGAGCAAGGGACCCACGTCTGGGCATACCCACGCCAACTTAGGGCGAACAAAGCGATACAAAGGGGATGATGGACGGAACGTTTGAGCCAATCAAACACTCACCCCAGTCAACTGATCTGGGTTTAATCCATCATCATTCTTTAGCTCACTCCACCACCCCAGTTCAGACATGGCCATATGCAAATCAGTCTGACCCTGTGCCTCATGGGAACAGTCCAGCCCGAACTGCCAAGCCATGTCTTCCCTGGACCGGAAACAAGCATCCTAGGACCGGTTTCTGGCATTCCAGCCGTCATCAGCCAGGCTTGCTTGAATCCAGTGGCAAAGTGAGCAAGGGACCCACGTCTGGGCATACCCCCGCCAACTTAGGGCGAACAAAGCGATACAAAAGGCCCACTAGTAGCATTTAATTTACAGGTCCTGAGTACATGTATTGCCACTTTACTATGGACTTAAGAACAAATTAAATACCAATTGTGTATGAACCTATCTTATCATGCTTAGAGGAGAGAGCACAAGCACGTTAGGACTGGTTAACAGTGGTAATGGGCACGGAGTCCTAATACCAGCAAAAACAAGGTCAGAAAAGAAGTTAGCCACCTATGCAGAATAATGTAACCACAGAGCAAATAACACTCCTGAAATTCTATGTACCTTCTCCTATACTGAACACCTCAAATATAGTATGGCTTTCAGTAACACAAATAAGCATAAAATCCCTTTATAGCAACAGTCACTTTAATAACTACATCAATATAAATAAACTAAGCACTGGACTTGAGCTATAGTAATTTATTATTATTCGAGGATCAACAAGATTCCAACATGTATTAACACAACCATTTCATTTTGGCAGTAAGATGTGGAAATTGATAAGTAACCTTTTGCAAAAATCAACACTATATACAAATAAGGCAAACGGTTCCAGTATAATGTGTGTCTTAATTATGACCATGTCCCCTGGTTACCATGGAAACAAGTACATCAGCAGACATGGTAGTCATGCAGCGTACCCGTCACATGATGCTGTGATATAGGACGCTGTAAAGCAGAGTGTGGCTTACACCGCCTTTAGGGACTGACTAATCACTGCGTCCGCTTGGCGCAATGAAAATAAATACATCATGTGACACAGGCAGTACATAACATCCTGACGCTGTGGCGTAGGATGCCGATTATATGCCGATTACATGGGCACCTGTGATTCACCAAAACCTGCATAGCGCCCAGGGTAGACAACATCTGGAGGTGGCATATTGAGCATAAGACAACTGAGGGCGATACCTTTAATGACATGAGTTTTTCAAATCCTTATACTAAATAGAAAGCCTCATTTTGGAATTGAAAACTAACCACTGTCTCAGATCTTTATTGCACACTCTAGTCTGTGACAAAAAGGGTCCCCATTGTATCGGTCAGTATTCACATAGATTTACAGTTAGAGAGTGCTAGAAAATGTAAATGTGAACTAAGCAAAAAGTGAGGTAATAACAATTTTTTAGTACTGTACTTCATCACACATATTTGTGTTTGCAGTGTTAATGCATGTTCACTGTGTCACACCAGTTTTGCAAGTACATAGAATGATTTGATTTACAGCATTTTGCTTAAATTTGTAAATGTCTACTCTATGTATATCTCAAATTGTTTGTATTTCCACAGGACTACTCAATTCAATTCAATTCAATTCAATATAACTTTATTCGGTCTAAATAGAAATAGACCATAAAAGTACAAAGAAATATTGCATAGCTGTATTCACACATACAAATTTAAAAATAATAATGCATTTAAAACAGTTTAAAAAGATATGAGTGCATAAACAACTTTAAAATTCCTCAATACATCAAATAACCATGTTTAAGATGAGCAAAAAATTGCAGGCCATAATCAGATTTCAAGCTCTATTGTACTTGTATAGGGAGTGGCTGAGGTTTAAAAAGAATGAAAAAAGGGGAATAGAGAGTGAACAAAAACCTCAAATAGGGTCCTCTATGTGCACCCACTATCCCCCAAAATTAAGCCAAACATCTCAACCAAACTCCATATCTTAAACCGCATCGCACATAAAATTCTAACAAATAACCCATCATGGTTAGTCTAGCCCTAATAGCTGCTTTCAAAAAGGCACAGACACTGAAAACAGTTTCAGATAAACTTAGGGATTGTAAATGAAGGAGAGTTGGTCTACATCATTGGAAACCTAACCTCTGTAACAAGGGTATCAGAAAGCGCTGTTGTGCTGGGCTGTGCAATTTGCAGAAAAACATAAAGTGCAATAGTGATTGCGCGGATTGATTGTCACAGGGGCAGGTGAAAACGATGTTCCCCTCTGGGTCTAAAAAATGTTTGAAAAATACTGACTAATAAATTGACCCTGCTCTGAAGCAAAAGAAAAGTGACTGCTCCCATCTTGACAAGTCCAGAGATAAATATAAAGGAGATTCATCTATATGTAGAAGACTTTAAAAATGCAACACTGAGGGTTTGGATAGCTCCTTTTTCAGCCTGGTGTTTGCACAGTGGTCCTTAAATAGTGTTTTCACCTCCATCTTTGCATTTTTGGGAATACGAATGGGTTTGATAAACCAACAGGATATACCAATGGATCCAAAGGTGTCCCATATATAACTTAACCAAGGTATGGAACAGGCCTTGTCCAAAGGTCAAGCAGTCAGACATAATGTCCTTACAAAGCTTAGCAGCTGGGTTCGACCAAATGCTAACACATAATAAAAGTGGCATTAGCTGAATCTTATCTTCTATGAATCCCTGATTTAACTCCTAGTGGGTAATGAGACTGGAGGTGGACGGCGGTAAACTCAGCAACCATCGCAAAAAGTGGTTTTCCTTGGCCTGTAGAGAACAGCATTTACTAAAACCCCAAACTTCTGCACCATATGTGGCTACCCTAATGCACTGTGAATTATATACATTCAGTGGTGGAAACACGGTCCCCCTGATATCCGGTCTAATGAGGTTACAGATTGTACCAATGGTTTTATTTAATTTGACACTGGCCTGAGCAAGGTGGGGGTTACACGACCCTGATGAACTAAAAGTTAACCCTAGGTAACAAAAGTTATCAACAGTCATCAAAACATGCCAGTTAATACTAATTTTATTTAACCTTATTTGGCCCGGGCCACAACACATGATGTGTGACTTAGTATAATTAGTTTTTAAGTTCAGATTGTGCATAAAAGAGGCAAAGCGGTCCACCTGATGTCTCAGTGCATTTGGAGTGAGGGCTAGCAAGACCGCATTGTCAGCGTACAGTAAAGCAGGAATTGGGGAGCCTGCGATTTTGGGTATGTCTGGGTGGGAGGTGGATAAGTAGGCTGATAACCATTAATATATAAAATAAATAATAAAGGTGCCAATATACACCCCTGCCTCACACCACTCTTCAATGGAAAATCTAGAAGAAAGCTCCCCATAAGAATTTAAAAGGACCCGACCTGAAAGGTCTGAGTATAGGCAGGACAAAAAATTCACCAGAGGGGGGTCCACGCCTTGATCCAGCAACATTAGCCAAAGTTCTGTTCTGTTCACTGAATCAAAGGCAGTGGATAAATCCATGAAAGCTAGGTAAATGGGGAAGCGCTTGGCCTTAGTATATTTAGAAATAGTCAGAGCCAGGTTCAGACATTGTTCGTTGGTTCCTAGTTTGGTCCGGAAACCAAATTGAAAGGGGGAGAGTATATCCTTGTCAGCTGCCCATTTAACCAAGCGATCATAGATAACTCTTCCGATGATTTTAATAGTGCTATCGATGAGTGAAATAGGTTGATAGCACTTGGGCGACATACGGTCCCCCTTTTTGAATGTAGGTACAATTGTTGCGGTATTCCATGAGGGGGGCATAGTAGTTGATAAACAAGTGTTAAATGTATTCGTGATAAGGGGACCACATATTTCGGGCATAGATTTCAGCAGATCCATAGGTACCCCATCTGGACCTGGAGCTCTCCCACCTTTGCTATGATGGATGGCCGACTCCACTTCCTGCAGTGTTAATAAAAGTGGGGGGGAGTTCTGCAATCTATTATGGAGGATAGCTGACATAATTGGTGCATCCTCAATGTGATAGATAGAAGCAAGTGGGTAACCCAGTCCACGCCCAAGATGTTGTTTCAGAGAAAGGGGTTGATGTGGGAATTCCTAGATCTAATTAGCGTTACTAAATCCCAAAAGGATTAGCTGTCCTTTCCTCGGGGAGCATGTTCCAAAAGCTCCAAGCCTTGTTTATATATTTCCCTCTTCCTGTTTGTGAGTGCGATCTTGTACTCAGTACGTGCCAGGTAGATTTTGCTCCTAATCCTGGGGCATGCGTTTAGAGCTTTCCTCAGCTTTCTATTTGCCAGGGAACAGGCCCCATCGAACTATCTTGGGTCCGTGGACGAAGTACGGATTGGCTTGAGCATATACTCCCTGATTGTGTATTTATAATATAAAGCCATTGAGTCCTGTTCGTTCTCCGCTAGGCAGTAGAGGAATTTATTGAAGTCTAACTTAAGTAAAGCTGCTAGTAAGTCTTTGGGGTTTTTCAAGCGCCAAACTATTCTTAAGCCCTCCGAGGAGTGCTGCGTAATGGAGGCTAGATTACTATTGGGGCTAGACCCTTAAGCGGTAGGAGCATAGAGGTGCTCAAGGCATTGAGATCGCCCCAATCTGTAGGTAGGATCTCTCCTTTGGAGAACCAAGGTAATAAGTCAGGGCTAACAAACATATAATCTATAAGAGAAGCTCCCACCCCCCCACCCCCCTCTGAATGACGTCAATGTGTTACTCGCTCCCCCTGGGATTTCAAGTAGGTCAACCAGGCCATGAGCAGTGAGATACTTAAGAAACGCTTCCCCCCTTGTATCTTGCATATTGCAGTGCCCATTCATATAAGTGTCTTGTGTCCTGAGGCACCCGCTAATCTTTGCGTTCAAATCACAGCAGAGGAAAAAATGAACTTAAAAAGCACAATTATCAACCTTGGTTTGTGATTGAGATATAAATTTAAACAGGCTGTTATAATGTATGCAACTAGCATTGATAAAATCATTATTGTAGAAATGTATCAAGTAACAAACCATATTAGATTTCGGTACGTGAATTATTAATGATGAAAAGGAAGAGGAACTAGATTTAACCTCTGGTACCTGGAGACTTAGGCTGACCCAGGTAGCTAATCCACTGGCCACGCGGCCACGAGTAGAGGGAGTAGCTGGACTTGAATAACAGGCATAACCCTCAAAATGCGGTGCAACAGTGAGCCAGGTCTCCTGCAAAAGGATTAAATCAAACTTGGAAACAAATGCCCTCCAGTCTTCATTATTAATATTCCCTTTAAGGCCTGCCACGTTCCAACTAAGAACAGATAGAGTTCGGTATTGCATATGCAAAGTTTAGGATGTATCTGCCGTTGTCCTTAAGAAGGAGGTGACAGTAGATGTTACTTATGGAAAGTCAGTCATAGATGTAGTGCAAGCAGTAGCAGATGTTAAGACTGCTTCAGGACCGGTAAGTCAATCCATGTCGGAAAGTGCATCAAATCTGTTAGATGTAGGTACGGAGCACGAAACAGAAGATGCATGCTGTGAGTCCTGGGCTACAGTCGCAACATTGCAGGGTGGTAGACTAACTATGTCTGTCTGTATGAAATTATCTGAGTGTGTTATTGACCCCGTAGCAGATGGTTGGACTTGCAGCATATGCGCTGCAGTTTAGAGATGAATTGCATGGACACTGCCTAAAGTGGGAGGGGGGGTCTGAAAAAAAAGCCTAAAGGGACCAGGGAGATGGAGATACTGGCCCGATTACTGGTTCTAGCGTTAAATAACAGATGGTGTGCCAGGTTTGGAAAACTAAAATTATTCACAATACAATTTTCCAGGGATTCCGGGCGATTTGGCCCGATCCATGCGCATCTCCTTACGTGCAGGATAACCTTAGCATGCCAAAATGGCATGCCTCTATATCGTACCAGCCAGTCTAAGGTTTTATTGAAGAGTTGCTCATAAGTTTCGCGCTGGTCCGGACTCAATGAGGGTACCCCTATCAAGACAGCCATGTACGGGATTAATAACTGGTAATTGTGTCTGCAACTGGGGGTGTGCTGGAATCGCTGCACCATCTGCGTCCCTCGTGTGTTAATAAAATTGAAAGTAGAAGTAGGTAATTGAACTACTTTCTGGTCGGTTAAGAAACTTTTGTTGCGTGAATGGTCTGTGTGGACTAATGGGTTGCTTGAAGCAAACAGGGCCTATGTAGGTGGAATATGTTTTCCTGAAGGTTCGTCAAGTCTGTTGTTCCCAGTGCAGTGCCTGGTGGGAGTGCTAATTATAGTTCCTATGGAGGGGTCTGAGAGGCCGGTACCAAGTGCAGCCAAATTGGACTCAATGGTATCCAATCGTGAGACCAGGGGAGAAAGTACAGTATTAATCATTGTACACAGTTTTTCTGAGAAAGTTTTTAGATGGCTGTCCAGAAGATCATTGATGGAATTAATAATATAAGACTTGTCTTCCTGTAAGAGTAAGGCTGAAACTGGGGCTCCTGGACTTGGTGTTGAAACAGTCACTGGCTCAGACTCAGATGCTTGTAAGGTCTCAGGAGGGGACAAAAGAGGGCTAGCTGCCTTGCCGTGCTTAGATCTCTTTGGTAATATGGTGAGCACAGACTTATTGTTTGCAACTTTGGAAGTAATGGAGGGAGTGGCTGTGGGAGGAGTGTCACACAATTCATTGTAGTTCCTTGGATAGGAAGAGGATCAGCACTGTTATGGGGTAAACCTATGGGTGTGTCCGGAGGGGAGCGAGGGGACAGACCAGGTAGTCCCCCGCTAATGCCACCCAAATTTTTGGAGAGCCTCCTTTCAGTTCGGGCGATTTCATTACTGATGGCACTAACGGCTCGTTCAAGCATCCGATCAATTGAAGTAGATGTTGGAGTAGGCTTTGCGAGAGGAGATGAAACTGTACCGCAATCGCCCGCTTTTTTTTGCACATGATCCCAGCAGGTGATCTTTAAACTAAAAGACTGAAAAGGCAGCCGCAAGCCCACACAAACTGAGGATCTGGGGCAGGGAGGAGGCCACTATTTGAAATTAAGAGATATAATCAGAAAACAGTACCTCTCAATTGTTGATGACTCGATTTACCGGAGTCACTTGGTGCCTTTGAGGCGGCCCGCCGGCTCAGGGGCTCCTCCACCCTCCAATCGACAGGGGTGTATGCTTAGGGGCTGAGTCCCACCCCAGCACAGCAGAGCACAGAGCTGCAGAGTCGGGCCTCAAGCAGGCCCCACAGGTGAGCAGCGCGTCCCCTCTGCAAAGTGGATCTACAGATCTTGGCCCTGTTTGAATCCACTATAATCCTTCATCAACCAAAACAGGGCATTCTCTGCCTTCCTGGTACTGACTGCATAGTGCGGTTGGTGTATTTCCTTTGCTGTGGCTAGTGAAGGTTGGGAGATTCCGCAGCACACCGTCCACGAGGCGCTACTTCCGTTCCTCCTGCCTGGTCGGACACTCCGCTCCTTACTCTTTCCAGTATGGAACAAAATGGAATAAGATAAACTTCCTGGTTTTCCCTAGCAGGAGACTTTCACTTGTTGCGGTGCACATGTGTACTTACAGGTTTGGAGGCTGCACTTGCTCTGCCCCGGACTCACTCAGCTCCGGGGCTGCTGTCGCTCCGATAGTCCCAAGGCCCTGCCCTCTCTCGCCGTACCTCGCACGGAGATACCCCCTCCGCGGGGGCTGTATGCTCTGGGCCAGTGTTGTTGCACAGTCTGCAGTGGGAGGAGTGGGTGGGCGGCCTCCTGGTTCTCCCCCTCCTCTCCCCTCACCAATCACCGATCCCTGCTGCTCTCGGGTTCTCGAGGAACTGGATCCACGGCTGCCTCCGCATTTGTTCCTCCCCAACTCAAAAAGCCGCCTTCCTGTCACCTGGAGTGAACAACAAGTCCTGCAAAAGGCAGCAAGGAGACAGGGGCGCAGGGGCATGATGTGCAAGCCTTGTCATTGAAACACTCATTGACAGTCCTCTGTTCCAAATGTGTTAAGTGCAGAAAACCTACAACTCTCTAGAGGGTTAGAGACCTCACTACTTAAGGTTCAGCGCGTGCTGACATCCAACACAACAAACAAAATGCTGTGTATCCAAAGTCTGTTGGTTCCTAACAGCCCACACCATTTCCCCTTTCTTAAGGCAAATGCATTTCTTGCAAAGTAAACAGACTCCTGGAGGTCCTGATCCGTGTTTCCTGGCAGCCTCCTTCCAAAAGCAAAAGGTCAGTCCTTATCTCCTCAGAATTTCATTTCAGTCTTTAATGACTCTATTACACGGTGAAATCAATACTGCATCTTGAAAAATAAAATAGCTTGGTTTTAGCTTCGAGCCATGTATGTATCCATGTGAATTCAACACTTCTATGTTCTTCCTTGGCATAATGCACAACCAGAATCAGTGCTCGATCTACACCAGCAGCAGGCAGGAACCAGGATTTTGTCGAAGGAATAAACAGGACTACTCCTGCTGTGAAGAAGACCAGAGAGATGCGAGTCCAATAGCACGTTGTGCCTAATCGTGAGGTTTGCATGAATTTGAATGACTGAGAACAGCTAATCACTGAATACATTATAAGGGATCCTGGTCCTGAAGAAAGCTTGGGACCTCAGCAGGGGACCCTGTATTGGGCATAAATCAGCTGAAACATGTCTACCAGAGGGATGCAGGAGTGAAAATTATCCTCAGCTTCACAATCAGTTTTTAACCATCCCTTCAGTCTTCTATGAATAAAACACAAGCAGGAACACCTATCTGGACTTTTAACTCCTATTCATCAGGATTCCACCTACATCAAAAAGTACTCTCGGACCACAGGGAGCTCATTCGTCTCTATAATAATTGGGGACAAATGAGGTAACCTAATGATGAAGCATGCCACCTAGCTCTTGTTCCCCCTCTCCCTTAAAGATTTATGTAATGCACACAATAATCACTACAAAACACGGAATGCTACCACTACTGTGCAACACATGTGAAGCCTGTGACAGGGACAGCAGTCCAGCTATCATTATCAGGGGTTCGCTTGGTGTGTTCCCCCTGGCCCATAACAGGACCACAACCGCTCATACATCAAGGGCAGGCTTAGGCCTCCACACACATACTGAACTTGTGTGAAGCTTGGTTCAAAAATCAATAAACAAGGTTAACAGATACTTGCAGTTTTGGCAGGCAGGGCAAGGGACACAACTGTACACCAGGCAGGAGACATTCATGTCTAAACACATGCATAAACAATGAGGCAGTTATATAAGGCAAATTGTCAGGCCCAGAGGAAAGTAGCATCCTAGTGAAGAAAATAAATAACAGATGGGGATACTGGGCCACCCCCATTTTCCTCTGTACAAAATAAATGAAAAGGATGCGGACCCCTGATGCCTTCTTTCACATCTCGGCCCTCTATTACAAGAAAATTAGGCTGCTCTCCCAAAACAATATGGAAGAACAACAACCAAAGAAAAATAAATGGTACATGGGATGGGTGATAGAGGCGGGGGCACAAGAATTAGTTTGAAATTAGAGACACACAGCAGAACAATGATTTGCCTATAGAGCATGTCGATCTAAGGGCCCTGTTACGACTTTGGCTGCGCCAAAGCCATGCAAAGACCGCCCGCCTTATTACGAGTGGAACTCGTGCAAGGTGGATGGTCCTTTGCCTTTCCCATGGTGGTGCCTGGAAAACAGGCATCACCATGGGAAAGGCAAAAATGTTCCAGCATGGCATGGACGGTGAAGTCCATGCCACGCTGGAACTTTGGGGGAATACAGACAGGGGGGCACATATTGTGCCCCCTAAAAGTATCCCCATGGTGGGGACATGGGGGCCCTGGAGGGTCTCCTTTATTCCTGCACCGCCAGACTTTTCATGGTGGGGCTCCCGCCATGAAATGGCTAGCGGTGCAGTTACTCATAATATGCTCAATCCTGCTGAGCATTTTACATTGTGGCGGAGCTCCGCCACTGCCAGGGAATGACTGTTCCCTGGCGCAGCCGGTGGTCCACCACTGGTACGACAGTGAGAGTCATAATCTGGCAGATGGTGGACAGCCACTGCTGCGCCTACGTGAGTGAGGTGTTTGGAAGACTGGTGCACTCATAATCAGGCCCTATGTCCTGAAGTTAAATGTTCATAAGTCAAGTTATACTTCCGGATTTCCAGCATTCACCACAAACTAGTATCATGTTGTGTCAGTTTAGTAGGCTCATACAGTTGAGACCCTAAGTAATTGTAAGATCAATGCTGATAAGAAATATCTTCTTTGACAAAAAGAATATTGATTCAATTGGCTTCCAGACATAATATTGCAAAAATGTCATTTCTACTAGAATATTTGCTTTGGTGCAAATATTGCTAAGCCAACGGTGCTGAAGCACTTGCTCTTTGGTAAAATTGTAGATTTGGGTTAACTGTGTCAATATCTCTATGAAAAACTGCTACTTAGGCATCAATACTATTACTCTTCATCATATGAAACTATACTGGAATAACTGTTAAATGACAGAAATTACTCGATTGTAATTATTTTCCCCTAAGCCCCTCAAAACACACAAATAAGTGACCTATTCCTTTCTCAACACTGTGCAACCATATAATATATATTCTGCACGGACACAAGCATAGTTGGGCCCACATGTATGCTTTCACCCACGTCATCGTACACATAGACACACATAACACCCAATTTGAAACACATACCCTCACTCACTTTCATATATGGTCATCAACTCTCATTCTATTTAGAAACACACAACTGATGTAGTAGGTCTTCTCGCTCAGCACACTGTCAAAGTTTCACTAGCCTGGCAACCTGGATAGAACAGGAGCTGTGCTAATATCATCACTTACCTGAACCCACTGATTATCATGCAAAGGATTTGTATCCTGGTCAGCAGTAGATTTTGGGAAAGGGGAATGGGACATGAGAGTGAGGAACAGAGATACTGAATATCTTCACCTCGCCGGTTCTCCCTGTTGGTCTCAACCTGCGCTAAAGAGGCGTGGGTTGTGCAAAGGAATAGTCTCGTACGTGTTCGTCAGCAAGAATACAATTCTGTGATTCTACTATGTCATATGATATCGCCACTTAACCAACTCTCTGAAGTTGCTGACAACTCTAAAAGTTCCTAGAGCTGAAAGAGAGTAATAATCATTAGAAATACTATATGGAATAACCTGAACTGTAATACACATTCTAGTACCTATAAGTACCTTCAGCGCTTTAGAAGTTAAATCTGTGATTTGAATAATCATAAGCACATATAGTTCATCATCAGCAACGTAATAAATACACATTAACAGTATTATTTTTGCCTCTGGCAATATGCATGCGCTTCCCCACCGCTAGTGTTATCTCAACACCATAAGTGAGTCAAGTAAGCCAGAGCGAGTCTATACAGTAGCGTTATTAACCCAAAAAGGATGACTTCAGTATTGAGTTCATTCTAAACTAGATGACTCCAGTACGTCTCTGTATGGAAGACCTGGATCCCTCTGGAATGAAAGTGTGATGAAATCTGACTCCTGGAAACAAGGGCTCCAGTCGCACCAAGTATTTATTGGATTGTCTAGCAAGGAAGACTATGAAATATGAGGAATTTGCACTCAATTGATCGAGATGACTGCTGCCTCTGAAAATCCCGAGAGAATCCCATGGTGCCTTGAGAAAAGTAGCTTGTTTTGGTTCCCACTACATTCTTCGAGTAGCCTAGGTGTTGGAAGCGCAAATCCTGACTCCAAGGGATGCCCACTTTCTTCATGCACATTTGATCTCTTTTGCAGCGAAGACCTTGAGTGCCCTTGAAATCCAGAGGATTATTTCTTCACCTCCTCGAATACACGGATGCAGACACACGTAGTTAATTCTCCTCATTACTAAGATTTGGCTCACCGTCAATGTATCCATAATTTCTAAAAGGTGGGGAAATACCCAACACCTACCACAGTTACACAAAACTGGATTTGATCACAAAATAATTGTCATAGTCACGATCCACCCCTCTCAAACTTTGCATTCTTTGGAATGCCTCTCAACATTCCTCTCCTTCTCCCCTCACAACATTGCACATTCTATCCCTCATTTCTTGACCTCTACCTATAACAAACATCTCATAGATTTAATCTTCCATCTCTGACACTGATACATGAAGTCTGTATGTAATTTGCATATTTTTAAAGGCGATTTTATGAAATGACCAGAAAATTACCTGCAATTAGACATAATTGTGCAAATTCACTGCCTGCACCTAGTGTTGAAAAATGGATGCAAAGATTAACTTTTGCACACAAAAACACCCACAGGATCTGCTTGTGGCATAGCAAACGGGGCCAGGCATTTTGCTTCTGCCTCACTACTGTATCCCACCCATTGCACTCCAAACTTTCCCTTCTTACCACTCAGAATATCTCTGCTGATTCACTTCCATTATGTTTGTGAATCCCTTCAGGTGCTTACCCACACCTAGGTAATCTAAGTTTCACTTCCCATTAGAGTCTTAAGGGATACAATCCCCTATCTTGCACAACGGTGACATGCTTCATTAAAGGGTCATTCCTTGCCAGCAACTAATGTTGCCCAGCAGGCTCTCCTTAAGCAATTTCTGTCTCATATAGTTTATCTATTTTGATGTCAAATGAAAAGAACCCAACGGCGGACCTTCCAATCTGCACCTCATGCTAGTTTCGTTTGTGCAAGAGTCCTGCACAAAATCACTCCAGCACCCGCCGTTGTGCGGTGCCCCTGTGTTCCAGATCTTTAATCCATAAAGCAAAAGGAGGTGTGCCAGGTCATGAAGTCAAGTCAGACTCGTTATTTCAAAAACCTTTATTTATACTTTTTCTTCCATCGAATATAACTCCTTATAAATACAAACAGCTCAGCCAACGCTCTTCATTCCAAACAGTGGGAACTTCATCAGGGCTGAAAACCAATCGACACAAAAACAAAACATTACATAAACATAAACAAACCCACGATATAACAAACACAGGACATGCACAAAGAAGACTGTTTAAAAAAATCCTAATTAAGAAGTGCGTCCCCACCCTGGACCTTCTGGGTCCCCGAGTGGTGCTAAGAAAAAGGTGATGATAACAACGACTGGTCCACTCGGAGTGGTCATATCGGGACCAGCATGTGCACATTTGCAGAAGGTGAGAGAGACAAGAAAAACAACATCAACAGAATATGGCACATGGTTACATTACCAGAACTGAATAAAAACAGACTACGAACACACATAAATATAAGGATTAAATATCGATATGTAGTGAAAAACTAAAAAAGACACGTAATATCCAGAAGTACATGCATAGAATTACACAGTAGGACACACGAACATAAAGTCTTGTCCAATTGGTGGCCCCTCGTGTACAAGCCAAAGGTGTGACACATATGCAGACAGGATATAGTACCATCCATACTTTAAATTGATTATCCCAGATACGGGATCGACATTATGAGCAACTGGCGGTGTGACCATAAGCCTTGAATTGCCTAATCAGTTTGCAGACATGATTACTATTTTAAGGATGAAAAGGTGAGCAGTGGCCGTTGAAGGTAACCGGTCAGTAGAGGGATACAAAGGTGAGAAAAAATAGAAGTGAGAAATAGAGATGGGAGAGATCATAACGTCATATTCAAAGTGCACTGTAGCTCTAAATCTCACCTTAAACAATAATGTTGGTAAGTTCATTCTCCACAGATAAATTAATATCCTTATTCCAGCTCCGTGCGCCGGAAAACTAGGGATTCCTCAAGGCATCACCATGCCCGTTTCCGAATACAGAGGGCCCGATTCTGATGCAGGTTGGAAAAGCTTCCCGACCGAGGGCCTGATTCTGATGCGGTTAGGAAGGCCTCCTAACGGCATTTGCTCCTTCCAAATCGGGTCGGGAACGTGTCTTCCCGACCCAGGGCCCAATTCTGATGAGGTTAGGAACAAATGTTCCCATTGAAGTCAATGGGAGTTCAACCAAATCGTATCTGGAAGCATCCGGATGCATCCTACTCCGCCGGTCGGACTTTCCCGATCCGAGTGGGTCGGACACCATTTCCCAACCGATTCGGTCGGGAAGCTTTTACAACCCGCATCAGAATCGGCCCCCTAGTGTGAATAATACCAATTAGTCACTAAAAAAGTAGTGCTCATTGTTACATCCGGCTCCGAGAGAAAGTGGCAACAGGGGTAAAACGTCTCCCACAAGAGGTCAAGGGTCATGTTATCAACCGTACATATAAGGGCGCAATCAACAATAACTAGCTGCTATAGTACAAATCTCAAAGGTCATCGTGGTAACCAGCACTGAAAGATGAGTAACCAACTCCCCTCCCTAGAACATATGACTATATCTACACGCATTAGAGTCCTACCATTCTTCACAGTATGTTTCGAAAAGGCAGTACAAGCCCATCAGACAGTGTCTGCCTCAAGATTAAAAATCGATGGAAACAAATGAGATAGCCCAACGCTTATACACATATCCGGTCTAAACAGGCACCATTAGGTAGACAGGAATGTAACCAGCCATAATTAAATTCCTTAGATTGCCAATCCTCAGAAAATCACCAGCAGTATTATATAGGTCAAGAAGCATATGGATACATGTGCGTCACCACCATACAATTTTCCCTTGTCATCCACATGTCCCTTTAGGCCTAGCATACATCCACCAAAGTGCACAGTGCTAAATAGCGCAAATCCTCAGTCCGTGTCCGCCCCACTACAATTCCTCAGTCTAATTACTTTGAGAAAAGTGGGTGCTAGTGCCGGTATCACAAATTTATACGTGGTTCCATTTTCCGAGAGAAAAGTAAGGGTTCTCAAAAATCATTCCCATTAATATCACTGTCTAACTAGATTGGCTCAGGGAATGCCCTGTCGCTCACTACTTAATCCGCCATCTTGTAGCAGCCGACCAAGCCTGACCGTAGCCTGACCATAAGAAGGCCGTACGCGTATCCAACCCGAATATTAAAGTAGGACAGCCCAAAACAATAAACACTCACACCATGCGTGATTTAAGTTTGTAATATGGTAAAATAATAACTGCCATGTCCCGCAATATCGATACTTGCAGTTCGGTTTTAACTAAGTAAAAACATGTGCCATAGGCTGATCAAATTCCTTGCCCGCACTTACCCTGATTCGTATTCTGTTCCTTCCTGCAGCGTTGCAATTAATAAATTGCCGCCCGTGCTTCCCTGTTTTTAAGTAATCCCTCTTCCCCATTTGGGGCTGATTAGCCAATCACCACCAGGGGGAACCCCTGACCTTCCCATTGACATCAAGACACAATTGAAGTCGGTTTCCTAGAGCGTAAGGTATACAAAGACCACCGCCATCTTTAAAGTTTAAACGCGACCATGGCTCGCCCATGACACGGCTAGAGATACGTGTAATTACACAGATTGGATTATCAATAATCCCAACATCTCACAATAAATATTTCAAATGTTTAATCCTCATCCTACATTAAGCAGATGTCCCCCAGAGAGTCTAGGTAAAAAAAGTCAGCCAGTAATGAGAGGTTCACGAAGAACTCGCCAAACCTCCAAGAAGAACCAAGTCCATTCAACACGAGGGGTGTCAACCAGCCATTAGCAAGTGCTTCAACAAAGATTTGCCATACCTCCAATAATAACCAAGTATGTCCATTCAACACGAGGGGTCGGAACAATAAAATAACAAAAGTAAATGTGTAAAGGCATCCACAAGAAGAGAAAACCAAAAGAAGAGTACAGGGCATTATAGCCGCCTGCATACAAATCCAATGCTACGCATCCCAGGGATCCCCTAATAAATAGTCATCCATACGCTTCAATTATGGCCAACGGATTGTCCGTTGTTAATACGGGCGATATGCACCAGCGGTGCCCTAAACATAAATTGTATGCGAGAAGATAGAAAAAAAGGTTTGAAAATAAGTGGTGAGAGGTAAAAGACAAGGAAAATCTCTTTAAACAAGAAAGAAAATAATAATAATCCATAAGGGAAAAAAAGATTTATGAAGAGAAGAAGATTCTTTATAATCGTAATTCATAAGAGCAATTCTTAGCACAAAAATGTATGTTTAAAAAATATATATATATATTTTTTAAAATATATATCTAGGACAGAAAAATTTGCAAATTGGGCATGTCGCAGACAGGGTATGCCAGAATAACCATCAAAAGCTTTTATGAACGTCCTCAGACACATTTTAGCATGGCGACACATAATACCCATATCAGCTTAAAAAATAGTGCATTTCATTATCTGTGTTGTGACCCTGATCAATTGCACGTAGTCGACAGATCCCCTTCGTCTCACATTGCCTCAAGAGCAGCTCCCTATTTCCTCCCCTTGTGCAAGCCGCTACCAGATCTATCCTGTGGAACCAGAAACCTGGGTTCCCGGGATGGGTTTCGCCGTAATGTTCCGTCAATGGATATCTCCGGTCACTATTGATAATGGCCCTCCGATGCTCCTGAATGCGCAGCTTTAAATTTCTCTTGGTGCTGCCCATGTAGATCCTATTACATCCACACCCTACTACATAAACAGTAAAGGTTGTGTTGCAGTTGATGAAGTGTTTAATCCTGTATTTATGATGTCTATTGTACCCAAACGCTTAAGTCTTATGTACCCCATATGTGCAGATGTTACAGGAGTTGCACATGTAGAACCCAACTGGCTTATCAGGGAGCCAGGTGCCCCCGTCTAGTTGATGTGATGTAGCTTGGGCATAACTCATTCCTGAGTGTAACGCCCCTTTTGAAGGGGATGGAGGGATTTGCCCTAAGACAGCCTTGCATGCGCGGAATCTCCAGTAACAAGTGCCAATTCTTTTTGAAGAGTCTGAAAATGTTGTCACTGTATGTGGTATATTGTGTAATGAATCTGACGTTGCTGCTCTGCCCCTCCATCCTTTTTGCCTTACGATTGCCTTTTAGTGTCGCTTCCCTTTCCAACTTGTATACCCTATTTTCAGCTGTGTCCAAGATCTTGTGATCATACCCCTTGCATGGAACCTTTTCTTCACACCTTGAATATTCCTGTCAAATGTGTCACTCTCACTACAATTTCACCTGACCCTCACCATTTCCTCCAATGATATGTTTTTAATCACCGATGGTGCGAGTGAACTGGTGGCGTGCAGTACCCCATTACATGCTGTCGCTTTCCTGAATAGTGTACTGTCCCATCTTTGATGTAAAAGTGAAGGTCCAGGTAATTAATTTTTTCTTCGTGGTAGTCCATAGTGAGTCTAACATTGTAGGGGTTATCATTTAGATACTGGAAGTATTCTGAGAGGTAATCCTCGGTACCTGACCACAGGCAGATGATGTCATCAATGTACCTCGATGATCAAAATCAAGATGAAGCCAGTTCCCTTCCCCTAGGGTTATATGAAATTATCAAAGGGAACTAGCTACCAGGTAGGAGCTCGTAATGTGTGTATGTCGAACAACACATATGTGTTTTAGGAAGACCCTCAATCACCAACCTAGTTGGTGACATGCTTCATCATCGGGTCCCACCCAAGGTACCGAGTGCACCTTGGGTGTGCTTCAACGCCTGGATACAGCGGAGCTGGGTTTGTGCAGTGAGTGTGCAGTGAAGGTGAAATGAATGTGGTTTAAAAGACTGTCCGTAGGGTCCCGTTAAACAACAAAAGACTATTTTAATATATGGGCCCTTGGCAGTAGTTAAAAAAGGAGAGAGGTGGATATCCTTGGAGATATTTAGGCTCCGATATCCTATGCGGTCAACTTGTTTCTGCCAGTCTCTCACTACTGGGCTGGCGTTCTTCAGGACCTTATGTGCATGAAATTAAAAAGGTGGTCTAAAACTAAGTGTGTTAGAGACCCCCTATGTGGCGCACTCTCTAAGGTGCATTATGTGATAGAGGAAGGTTTCCTCTAGCGGCGCATTCCTGTTAGAGGGAGGAAAAAACGACAAACAGACTTACACACAGATACATTTAAAAGGTATCATAAGGCATATCCAATAATGTGACTCAGGAGCGTGGTGTCCGTGCTCTATGCGGATAAAAATGCAGAGTGAGGACGGACCATGGCGTATTGGTGCATGGTGTTAGAGTTACAACAATGTATACGCCTCGTTTATATGCGTTACCGTGTGATAATCAATATGCGGTAATACAAAGGTGGTAGGTAAAGGAATAAAAAACATGTACTCCTTACTCAGAGATTCTCTGGATAGTGCCCCATGAGTTCCGTGTGGGGGCCCGACCTATTGTCACACTCTGTGTGATGAGAAACAGGAGAAAGAGAGAGGCACATACAGCGTAATTAACTTGCGTGCCCTGTAGATAGAGGACTCCGTGTCAGTCTTGGGCTGGAACCCCCAGTGCGCACCCCACTTACTTCTTCAAGATCAAGGACCCGTCTCCGTACCTATTCTGGCCGCATCGGAACTCCGTCGATGTGTGCCTGGTGCGAAGCGGGAGTTTAAATACCCTGGAGAATGATGCAGGTGAAGTGAGTCTCTGTGACGAGCTCCAGGTGCGCGTGGTCTGCTCCATGCCTTAGCACCTGTGAGGATAGACAGAGAGAAAAGCGAGCGCACGTGTTTGTGTGCTACGCTGCGTGCCAATAAAGTTTTGTTGAAATACGTGAGAATTCTCTTAAGGGTCGGGTAATACCCTATGGTGTATGGCACAATGTTATAAATATTTGTAGTTTAGTTAAAAGGCTGTGTTATAAGAAAAGCAAGAGGTTGTATTTAAGATAAAGCGCTGGTTATACAGAGCATTTCTTGGGGCTGCCTATGGGTGGAAAAGCAGCGGAAAGCGTCTGTGTTGTAAGTGCAAGTTATGCACCCTAGATGGTTCAGTTGAGATGTTCAGGTGAACCAGGTGTGCGTATGTGGGCCCCTAACTCTAGGGATCGTACACGTGCTAGTCTTACATTCAGAGGCAAATCCCACGGCTGCTAGCACACTAGCGTGTGTATTGAGAGCATGTATGTAAAATGCTGGCATTAGTGTCCTCCCACGTCATGGAATCGTGCTGGAGACACACTGGTACATAGGGCTCTTGTGGAGATAGTGACACATGGCGTGGAAGGCTCATATAAAATCCCATGATGATAATGGGAGCTAAACAGATGGTCAGACACATGGCGTGGAAGGCTCATATAACATCCCATGATGGTAATGGGAGCTAAACAGATGGTCAGACAGCTGAGTGGTTATACTATCAATGAAGGCTGTGATCCAGCGCAATATTAGCCAACAACATTCATACACCATATACTCACTTGGGCCCATACATTCACACTACACTAATACTTACGCTGGGTGTCAGATGTACTCTTTTATCAAAGTCCCTGCTACCAATTACCTTCTGATTGAAGAGTAATAACTTACCAATGAATCCTTTGCTAATTGGGAAGTTTAAAATGAGTGACATTCATTATAGTACATAATCCTGAAATAATCACTGAGTCAGGAAGTTTTAAAATTGTTTATCTAAAGTTTTAGCAGAGTAAAATACAGAAAACATGGTACTTGATTGAAAATACCCAGGAAAAAGCATAGAAATGATTTTGCTAATCAAATGACGGTGTTTAAGGAAGAGGAGAAGATAGAGACAGCAGCGCAACTAAAGGTTGCAGTATAGTTACCTAAATGCGAGAACCAAGCCCCTTGGCCATGGAGTTGGAAAAGATAGGACCCAGGAAGGATGAAGAGCAAAGACTTCTTCCAGGATCAGGACAGGACCGGTGACCTCTCTACAACGACGCCTGCGCCGTTCCCCTCTCTGATACTCGACTTCTCTCGGTTCTCCCGTGCCTTCCTTCTAATGGACTCCGCCGCCCCCTCCTCAGGACCTCTTCTGGACAGGGATTCAGTCAGCAACCGATCAGCATGGCAGTCTGGAGCTCTTCTGCGTGTTCTGAGAGTCAGCTCTCCTGTGATAACTAATTAGCTAATTCTATATCTATTATACCCTTCTACGCCCATGTACCTCCCCTTAATGTTGCTAAAATATGGGACCACTACTTCTGATTGTACAGGGACAGGGGGTGGATTCTCGCACCATATCGATTTGGCCTAAATTGTAAAGCCTATTGTCTTTACGTTCCCTCCCCTTCAGTTTAATACATTCACTTTATTTCCCACCCGTCTCACGACAAATGTTATACAATTTGCAGGGGAAAAGTATCATTTTTGTCCTCCGGAAACATGAAGTACAGCATCTTCGGCCAATGGGTCATGGCCTTGGAAGACGTCCAAGTTGACTTCACTTGGCAGGCACACAGCACACATGCGCAGAACCATCTGTCTCTCGAGTTTCAAGTCACCAACCCAGGCCCAAGTTTACGAATTACTAAAAGTGTAAGAAGAAAATATTAATATCACAAATAAAAAGTTTCACTGTATAACCACTTTCCCTACTCTATTCCCAATTGATTATAATACTATCCTGCATTAGTAGCATTAAGAAAACGACAATTTAATAATGACATGAGAGCAAGCTGAAGCATGTGAAAACATTTAGCGGGCATTTTAGTGCACACTGCGCAGAAGCAGAAGTTTCCCACCAAGCAAAGAAAGACGTCACACCATGTGATCAGGTTGCGACATGCGCATTGAGGTTCCCGCGCTTTAGTGGACATTTTGGATTACAGACAAGCGTTATTCATTAGTAAAACACATAAGCAAGCTTCTGTCCCTCTTGTGTTTGTGAATGAAAAGTTTAGTTTTGACAATACAAGTTTAATAAATTAATACTATGAGGAAGATTGCGTACACGCAAGTTTCATTTTGAAACCTTGCTCCATCAATCCCTCTCTGATGGCGTTTCTGAGCCATCAAAAATACTACCCTCAATCAGATGCCAACTTTTAGCAATTCGTTTCGTTCTCATTTTTACATTTTCTGTTTTTCACATCCCCTTTCAACTTTTTGTATAAATCACTTCTCCATTCTTCAAGTTCTATTTCATCTAGTTTTCTCTTCTTTCTTTCCTTTTCCTGTCACTTTATATGTTCCATTCTTTCTACAGCATTTGCACCATATTGTTATTGCCAATATTATTATTGCTATCCCTGCTAGGGGTACTAATATTTGACCTATAAGTCCTTTCCCTATATTAGCAAACCAGGTTCCAATTGACGAGATACTATTTGTCAATCTTTCCCATACACTATCAACTTCCAGTGGTTTAAGTTCTTTCTCAAGTTTAGTTATGTTCTGAATATACGTTCCAATTTCTGCACTCTTATCAGGAATATAAGTGCAACAATGTTTCGTCTTCAATAATTTACAGACTCCTCCCTCTTTTGCCAATAGAATGTCAAGAGCAAGTCGATTTTGCATCACCATAGATCTAATCGCAACCATCTCCGTATTAATCATTAGAAAACCTCCAGCAGTATCCGTTGATAAACGATCAACCACTGTAGACAATTTACATATTTTCCTTGAGTTCAGAATTATTCCCACTGAAGGTATCAATGCACCAAATATATCACCTACAATTTCTGAAAAACTAGCTCTTTTACTACGTATTAATTCGCTATTGTTTTCATTGCTCCCAGTGTTTCTTTTTACGTGGTATATCTTTGGAAAAACGATTCCAAAATAACAACTTCTATACCACCGTGCAGGAAGCCTAAAGTAAGCCTTATTCCTGCATACATAATAAATTCCAGGAAAAACTGAATCTGTTCCTCCTTTTAGTCCCCAACCTCCAAGAATTAAAAAATTGTGTTCACATTCACTGGTACCGATGAAAGCATTGTTATAATCAGTCTTTAACCTATGAAGACAAATTTTCCCTTTCTTTACGAAATCCAGAGCCATTGCAGCTTGAGCTTTACCAGGTGTATAACTCCCTTCCTTCTCCGCCCAAGGTGGCAACTGAGCCTTATGCTCTGAAGCTTTCTTTTGAAAATCATGTCTTCTATCTTCTACTAAATTCAAAAATATCTTTTCTTCTAGTAAAGAACATGTTAGATTGTGTCTATGTGCATGTGTTATGTCTATCGATTTCATTGTTAAGAAAAATTCTCCCATAAACTGTGCATCTTGACTACTAAGCACTGGGTTCATACTCTTGTGAATCGGAACCTCAGAAAATATCACATCTAAGTTTGAATAATAATACTGTAGCCTACCTGTTCTATAAAATAAACTTGTTAATACACTACATGAGATTCCATATGTCAGTGGTAAATGATGGTATGTTAATCCTTCCGCTACTGATTCAGGTAACTTCATACAGACATAACAATTACTAACTTCCATTGTGTCTACATACTGAAACAATAACTTTGTGAAAACATTTAAACTAGTGTCCTTATCAGCTATTTCATGATGAATTTCCGCCTCATCTTCTGTCATTAATTCTACTCTATTGCCCTTCATGTTTGCTGTCCTCCCTTTAGTTTAATTATTAATCTTCTTATCTATTATCATAAGGTAAGGAATTGCTACAATCAGGACTAACCATACTATAAGCACCAATTCTAGACTACATATGCATATTGCACAGCATCTCCTACAACAATTTCGTTTTGGTCTCCCAGTAACTCTATCGTCAGGCATTTTTCGACAAGGAAGATTGCTCTTCTTATCTCTTCTTCTTTTCTTTAGATGATTCCTTTGTTTAGTCAGGGTGGTCTTGTTTCTTCTTCGTATGTTAGTTCTGCACTTGTTCCTTCGCCACCACTGTCACTTGACTCTGAGCTTTCAAAATCTTCAAGAATGATATAAGTCCAGTCAGGACCCTTGAATTTGTTATTCACAAGTCTCAGTCTTTTACTTTTTCTTTTTCCTGACTTTTTCTCCTGTTCAGTTTGACTTGTCACTTCAGGTACTTGTTCTGGATCTTCACTTCTGGTTGTTATGTGGTATTTTACTCTTTTAATGACACTTGGCCAAAGATCTCCTTTTCTTGTTTTCTTTGTTGGCACTGTTTCTCTGTTTACGTCTTCAAAGATCTCGTTATTTTCACTGCTCAATACTGTTTTGTTTTCTTTGATTACTGCCTCTTTTGTTTGTTCTTTTTCAGGTCTGATTGGTTTCTCTTCAGTAGCTCCACAATGACTTTCAAGATGTTGGCTTTGTTCCTTTTTTATTTCTTTATGTTCATTTGTATCAACCCCTTTTTCTTTAGTGAATTCTTCTTGATCTAACTGCTTCTGATCAGGGCTTATTGCACCGTGAACTTCTGCAGCCTGACCGGATTCTTCTAAACCTGTCTTTCCCTGTTCAAAGTCTATTAAGTCTTCACTGTTTTGAGTCCAATTTTCTTTCCCTATCTGACCTTGCTCAGGTTCTCTTATTGTCTTTTCTTCTTGTACCTGAGCTGCTTCTTCTTCACCTATCTGATCTTCTTCTATTTCTTCCAATTTCGCTTGACTTCTTGTTCTGTGGTATACTTCAGGAATTTCTACCACTGGTATCCAATCCTGACTTGTGCTCGGTTGTTCTCCGTCAGCTTCTCTCGAACCTCGATCCTGAGATTCCTCTGCTGGGCAACCTTCAGCTTCTTCAGTAATTGGTGTTGTCTGTGAATTCTCCTCTTCAGGGTCTGGTACTCTCTTTGTGTGGCTTACGTGAATCCAATTAGGAAATCTTGCACACTTCACTGCTGTATTGGTGGTCAATATAACTTGACAAGGTCTGCTCCACCTGGGTGATAAACACGTCTCTCTTGTGTGATTCTTCACTACCACCCAATCACCAGGATTCAGATCATGTTCTAGTTCAGGCTGCCTGGAAACTACGTCTTCTCCAACCTGATGAGAGACAGAACGCACTAGGTCAGCCAATCCTTTGCAATAATCCAGAACCATATCATCAGATATATTTACTAATTTGTTTGTGGGAACATGTGTTTGTCTCATTGCTCTTCCCATCATTATTTCGTGGGGGCTCAATCCTGTGTTTCTGTCAGGTATGCTTCTGAGTCCCATCAAGACAAGTGGCAATGCGTCTGGCCACTCTAATGATGTTGATGCACACATTTTTCCCAATCTTGACTTTATAGTGCCATTTAATTGTTCAACCACTCCAGAAGCCTGTGGGCGATATGCACAGTGCAATTTCTGTTTGATTTGAAATGCTTCACAGATTATCTGGATCACTTCGCTATTAAAGTGTTTTCCTCTATCTGATTCCAAAGATACTGGGAAACCAAATCTAGGTATGAGCTCTTGTAACAATAGTTTTGCAACTGTAATACTGTCATTTCTCCTAGTAGGGTAAGCCTCCACCCACTTTGAAAACAGACATACTATGACTAGTACATATTTTAGTCCTCTGCATGGTGGTAACTGTATGAAGTCGAACTGGAGTCTTATAAATGGGCCCTCTGCCTTTCCAATCTTTCCAAACCCAATTATCGTTTTCCTGCCTGGATTATGCATTTGGCAAGTTAGACATCTCTGGCAAAGACTCTCTGCAACAGCCCTCAATTTGGGATTGTACCAATTTTGTCTGAACAGCCTAATCATTGCATCTCTCCCTATGTGTGTGTCTCCATGGTGCATTCTAGCCATTTGTGAGAGTAAACAGTCTGGCATGACTGGTCTGCCATCTGCACTGATCCACACTTCAGCTTCTCCTCTTTGGGAGCAACCCACTTTAATCCACAAATTTTTCTCACTTTCATCAACCTCATCTTGCAATTTCTTCACCTCATTCCATGTTTCAGGTGGCATATACAGCATAAGTTGGCAGCTGATTCCCATTCTTTCCACCCTCTTATTGACTGACGTTCTGGTTTTGGCACAATGTTGAGCCACCAAGTCTGCATATCTGTTGCCGACTACCACCCCGTCATCTCCTGACTGGTGTGCGGCACATTTCACCACAGCCAATTCTTTTGGTGATTGTATTGCTTCTAGCAATTCCCTTACAAATTGTCCATTTTTAATGGGGGATCCTGAAGAAGTCATGAAATCCCTCTGCATCCACAGTTGGCCAAAATCATGCACAACCCCGTAACCATATTGACTATCTGTAAATATGGTCACTCTCTGATTCCTCCCAATTTTGCAAGCTTTTATCAAAGCAATCAATTCAGCTACTTGTGCAGATTTTACTCCTGGTAAATAGGATGCTTCGACTATTCCAGTTAATTCACATACCGCATAGGCAGCAGTTAGTTTACCATCTTCATGTCTTTGACATGAACCATCGACAAATAGCTCCCTGTCTGGCTTTTTAAGAGGCTGTTCCTCTATGTCTGGGCGTGGTTTTGTACATAATTCTGTAATTTGTACACAATCATGTTCATCTTCTTCATCATCTTTATTTGTTTCATGATATGGGTCCGGCAATAAAGTTGCTGGATTTATTATTGTACACCTTACCATGGTCACATTTTCAGCACCCATTATTATCCTTTCATATTTAGTCAGCCGACTATGAGTAAAATGCTGAGTTTGTGTTCTTGTCAATAGAATCACAACTGCATGTGGAACATATACTTTTACAGGATGTCCCATCACAATTGACTCGCTTTGTTCAATGCTCAAACAAGTTGCTGCCACTGCTTTTAAGCATCCTGGCAACGCGGCTGCTACTGGGTCCAATGTAGCAGAAAAGTACGCTAAAGGACGTCTGTCTAGTCCATGTCTCTGAGTTAGGACAGAAAGTGCACAATTTTCTCTCTCTTGACAGAATAATGCGAATTCTCTTTTATAATCAGGCATGCCTAGGGCAGGTGCTGAACAAAGTGCGTTTCTCAATTTTACAAAAGCTTCTACACTTTCATCCTCCCACTCCACAGGGTCTTTTGCTTTCTTTTTCGTCATGTTAATTAAGGGCTTAGCTAACATGGAAAAATTTGGTATCCATTGTCGACAGTAGCCTACTATTCCTAGGAACATTCGCACTTGTCTTTGGGTTACAGGCATTTGCATTCTCTTTATTAATTCTACTCTTTCAGAGGTTATTCTTCTTTTTCCCCTCTCAATTTGATGTCCCAGATATTTAACAGCTGCCCTGCAAAACTGTAACTTTTCAGGTGAGACTTTATGCCCTTCCTCAGCCAAGAGATTTAATAATGCTATGGACTCAACAACACAGTCTTCTCTGGTGGTCGACGCCACCAATAAGTCGTCGATATATTGGACTAAGACTGAGCATCCTGGCATCACTAGTTTTTCCAGGCACTTTTTCAGTATCTGGTTGAAGAGGGAAGGACTTTCTGTGTACCCCTGAGGAACACGATTCCACACATAGACCTTGTTCTCAAATTTAAATGAGAAAAAATACTGGCTGTCTGGATGCAATGGTATTGAAAAGAATGCTTGACACAAATCAATTACTGTGAACCATCCTGCATTCCAAGGGATCTGGTATAGAATTACTGCAGGATTTGGTACTATGGGACAACATGGTTCCACAATCTTGTTTATTTTACGCAGGTCCTGAACAATCCTATATTTTCCACTAGGTTTCTTTAGCCCCATTATAGGTGAATTACATGGGCTACTCATTACTTCTTTTAGGATGTTTTGTTCTACCATTCGTTTTATTTCTTCAATGACTCCTGCTTTTACTTCTGCACTCATTTTGTACTGTCTGGTATTTGGGAAAATTGCACCTTCTTTTACCGTAATTTGAACTGGATCTATTTTTGCCATAAGTCCTACTTCTTTTCCGGTGAAATCCCATACTATTGGGTTTACTGTACCTTTTAATTCTTCTGGTAACTCATCTCTTGTTATTAACGAAAACATTTCGTCTATTTCTGTACCTTGTTTTGCAACCATAATTTTATATACATGGTCCTCATCTGGTGTCTGAACTGCCACACCATCTGGCGTGCAGAAAATTGTACAGTTCATTTTGCACAATAAATCCCTACCTAATAAATTCACTGGGCTAGAATCGCACACTACAAATTGGTGCATTTCTCTGAAGTTTCCTATTTTGACTTCCATTGGTTCTGTATGAGGTGTTCTAATTCTTTGATTAGCTACCCCTACTACTTGGATATCTTCACCAGAGAGAGGAAGGTCTGGGATGTCTGCTGATCTCACCGTAGACCTGGTAGCACCAGTGTCTAAAAGGAAAGTAATATCATTACCTTTCACATTTCCTTCAACATATGGACCAGACTGATCTACCTGTAAGGATGCACCAAGTACGCACTCCTTCTTCCCCTCTCCTAGGCACCGTCATGAGTTGAATTCACAGTAATTGTCCTGCAAAAGAAATTGTGATGTCATATAATCATTCTTACCACTCCCTCCTGGGTATCCATGTCTGTACCATGCTTTGCTCTGCTTACATTACCCTGAACAGGTGGAGGTGGCAATTGACTCTGGAGATTTACACCCTGCTGTGAGTCATTCTGCGTCTGTGGATTTAAGTTTTGATTTGGGCCATTATTATTCCGAATCTTTTTACATTCATCCTTCCAATGCCCCAATTTTCCGCATCCATGACAAGGAAATTTCTTTTTAGCTTCTTCTCTACTCATTCGTCCTCTAAATTTTCCACCATTTCCCGTATCACCACTCGTTCCAGAATCTTTTCCTTGATTTTCACTCGGATTTTCCAAATTAATTCCCTGCTTTTCTGCCATTTTCACCTGTACCCACATCACCTTTTCCTGTAATTTCTGTATCTATCCTCAATATCGTCGCCACAATATTTTGCATACTTCAGAATCTCATCTATGGGCTTTCCCTGCCAACACAGCATGTGTTGTTTAATCATCTGGCAAATCTCTGGCTTCAGACCATAAACAAACTGATACACAAACTGACTCATGTTTTTGTCTCCAATGTCCTCGAATCCACTATACTGTTTAAACACCTGCAATAGACGCTCATAATAGGAATGTACTGATTCACTGGCTTCTTGGGTGGTTCGATCTATTTTCACCCAATCTGTTTCTTTCGGGGGTATTTTCCCTTTCAGGTATGTTATCACCTGCTGATACTTTTTCATTACATCATTTGACGGGGCACCTGTTTTTGGATCTCTAGGATATTCATCACTAGGCCAATCGACTGTGATCTTACAATCTGTCCATAAATCGGCAGGTACCACTATGTCAAACAAACCATCTAAATCCTTCAACAATACCTTTGACACCTTCACAAACCTTTCAACCTGCTTGTACCATTCAATTGGTTTTTCTCTCAATTTTGGAAAATCATTCGTAAATGATAAAATATCCTGTCTGCTCCATGGGACATGTACATATCCTCCTCCCGCAACTTCTCGCATTGGATACATTTGATCTGCTTTTCCTGCTTCCTTCATCACATATTCAGATGCTGTTCTACTTGTTCGTGCCTCTTCCTTTTTCTTGGCCCACCTAGTTCTCCATTTATCTAGGTCTCCCCATTTTTGTAAAACTAACATTAATTCTCTTATTTGTAATCTTCTTCCAGAGGCATTCATATTTTCTAAATCTATGTCTGAAAATTCTGCTCTATAGGGTTTCTGTAGTACCTTTGATCTCCCTATTTCTATTCCCATCTGTAATGCTAAATTGGACAATTTTTCATGAAATAACCTTACATTTCTGGTGATACTCCTGCATAGGAACAATAATTCTTATTCATCATAGGTATTTAAGCGTTCTAGTCCTACATTTTCTGCTATTATTTCTTCTAATTCGACTTTTAATTTGTGAATGTCCATTATTTTCGGAGGTGTGCACTGTTTAACTGACCCTTGCACCCATCTTTCTAGATCTTCAGGTGTTACTATGGTAGCACTTTTTGCTCCTGATGAAGTTACTAAACTTACATCTTTTGAACCTCCAGGTACATCTTTTCTTGGAGTACTATTTACAGAACCTCGAATAGGCAAGTCCATAAGTGATATTGTGGATTCACAGTCACTAAATTGATCCTCAATTATAACTGGAGCTTCAGGTTTGGGATTATTCACAGGAGTAGGTGTAAGTATCGGTGGTGGACAATTTCCCTGAGTACCATATAATGGAACCACTGGACCAATTGTTACAGGTATGGTCAACGAATCAGGATGTACTTTTATCTGAGTTATTTTCTGTATTAATTCTGCTCTGGTCTTTTCTAGGGCTTCTTTTTCTTTGTCATGAAGTATTCTAGTCGGGGTAAATTCATGCATTACTTGTGGTACCATTGGAGTTTTTGGTGGTGCACTTGGGGTGCATCCACTTGTCCCTTCCTGATATGGTGGGGGATTTCTTAACATTTCCTCCATAAATTCGTCTTCAGATTCCTCATTTCTCATTAAATGTTTTGTCTTTTCTGTACATTTGCCTCCTGATTTCTCTCCTTCTGTGAATAATGGATACAATCCCTCTGTAATCATTGCCCTTCTCCATTGTTTCATCTGACCTTCTCTCGACTCACGTAAATATCTGGGGTAAAATCCTGGGTAACTTCTATTACTTCTAGATCTATCCCGCTCAAATGCCTCAGTTTCCCATTCTTCTAGAGCTTCGTACTGAGTTAATCTAGGTCTGGGTTCTAAGTCATTCATCCTCAATCTCAAGTTCTGAAGAATTTGCCCATTGAACGTGCCATTCTGGGGAAATGCTAATATTCCATCATTTTTGGTGTATTCTATCCAATTCTCCATCCATACACAAGTATGATAACCTCTCTCCATCATCATAAATGATGCTGGCGTTTTAGCTGGTGGAATAATAATTCCTTCTCTAGTTTTGATTGGTTTGTCCTTTTAAAATAATTCTTAATCTTTTGTAAGAATGACATTTTTCTCCTTTCTCCGTACATTCTATCTAATCTTCTGTGTACAAAAGTATATTCTGCAAAACCTAGGAATCTCCTATCCGGACGAGTTCCTGTTAAAGTCGGATCGCGTTTTAACATGCAATCCTTATCCACTAAGAATTTTGCTTCTATATTTTCGACCAATCAAATGTCTGCTATCTTTTCTTTCCGAGCCAATCCTTGCGCGGCCTTTTGGTGACGTTTTCTCTGTCAACCCCTCCTTTACAATCTGCTCTTTTCTGTCCTCGCTGGTTTAACCAATCCCAGCGCGGCACCTGTGACGTCAGTACTACTCCTGACTATTGACCCCTCCTTTACAAGGGTTTTTCCACACCCGCTGTTTCAACCTACCACAGCGCGGCGTTTTGTGACATCAGCTCCCTCTCCGGCAACTGACCCTCCCTTTACAAAAATTTACGCAAACTTATTTTCTCTATAAATCTTAATTAAATTTCAGTAACAACATAAAACATTCGCTATCGTGCCAGTTTCTTCTAAATTCGAAAAAGATGGGGCATATTAGCAAGAAGAGGCAATAATCATCGCTAACCCTGCTTAGCGTGATTTTTTTTATCGCCGGCTATCGCTGGAATATATCGCCACGCTAACGCTGTATTAGCAACGATTAGCGCTATGGCGATGAATATTCCAGCGATAGCGAGGGTAATGGGCCAACATCGCTGAAAAACCAGCGATGTTGCATGGAGAAGGGAGAACACCTTGCTGATACGACCCTCTGGTCGTATCAGCATAATCCACCCCCATGTTAGGTATGGCTAACACCTGCTAATTGCAGGTGTTAAATAAATGGCGATGACCCCGGTTAGCGCGACTTTTCACGTCGCTAACTGGGGCCATGGCCACCTTGCTAATAGGCGATAGGCCTGTTAGCGAGTGTTTCCCAGGTTTGTTCGTCGGGAACGCCCACTTTGCATGTCATTAGCGATAAATATCGCTGACATGCAAAGCGGTAAAAAAACGGGCGCTAATGCCCGCAAACTGTCGCTAACTGCTGTTAGAGACAGTTTGCTGATAGGGCGATATAAATATCGCCGCTTTAGCGGCAAAAAGTGCCGCTAAAGCGGCGATAGTGCCCTTGCTAATATGCCCCGATAGTTTCTTCCACATTTTAGTAAAACCTTCCCGTTTACTAAAACATATACTACGAGTAAAACACTTCCGTCTACTCTTCACACAAGCTCCAGAAGTACCTGTTACTTCTCCAATGTTACCCTTACTAGGTGATATAACATCACATTTTTATCAGCGTACCCTTTTTGCTATTACTCACTCGCATAGAGTCCCTAACGAGTACTTGAAGTCCTGCTTAACTTCTCAGTACTATTTCTGCCTGACAGATAACCTCACTGCAGTATGGCTTCCACTTGCCACCCACTATTCTTTTTACTTACCCCGGGGTATTCTGGACAACATATAACAAAACTCAAAAATTTAAGCGGATGTTAGTTCATAAAAATACAAATAAAATTCTCATTACCCAATTAACAAAGAGTAATAAAAACCGTCCTCTGCTTACCAGAAAACTGATCCAGCGCAATATTAGCCAACAACATTCATACACCATATACTCACTTGGGCCCATACATTCACACTACACTAATACTTACGCTGGGTGTCAGATGTACTCTTTTATCAAAGTCCCTGCTACCAATTACCTTCTGATTGAAGAGTAATAACTTACCAATGGATCCTTTGCTAATTGGGAAGTTTAAAATGAGTGACATTCATTATAGTACATAATCCTGAAATAATCACTGAGTCAGGAAGTTTTAAAATTGTTTATCTAAAGTTTTAGCAGAGTAAAATACAGAAAACACGGTACTTGATTGAAAATACCCAGGAAAAAGCATAGAAATGATTTTGCTAATCAAATGACGGTGTTTAAGGAAGAGGAGAAGATAGAGACAGCAGCGCAACTAAAGGTTGCAGTATAGTTACCTAAATGCGAGAACCAAGCCCCTTGGCCAAGGAGTTGGAAAAGATAGGACTCAGGAAGGATGAAGAGCAAAGACTTCTTCCAGGATCAGGACAGGACCGGTGACCTCTCTACAACGACGCCTGCGCCGTTCCCCTCTCTGATACTCGACTTCTCTCGGTTCTCCCGTGCCTTCCTTCTAATGGACTCCGCCGCCCCCTCCTCAGGACCTCTTCTGGACAGGGATTCAGTCAGCAACCGATCAGCATGGCAGTCTGGAGCTCTTCTGCGTGTTCTGAGAGTCAGCTCTCCTGTGCTAACTAATTAGCTAATTCTATATCTATTATACCCTTCTACGCCCATGTACCTCCCTTAATGTTGCTAAAATATGGGACCACTACTTCTGATTGTACAGGGACAGGGGGTGGATTCTCGCACCATATCGATTTGGCCTAAATTGTAAAGCCTATTGTCTTTACGTTCCCTCCCCTTCAGATTAATACATTCACTTTATTTCCCACCCGTCTCACGACAAATGTTATACAATTTACAGGGGAAAAGTATCATTTTTGTCCTCCGGAAACATGAAGTACAGCATCTTCGGCCAATGGGTCATGGCCTTGGAAGACGTCCAAGTTGACTTCACTTGGCAGGCACACAGGACACATGCGCAGAACCATCTGTCTCTCGAGTTTCAAGTCACCAACCCAGGCCCAAGTTTACGAATTACTAAAAGTGTAAGAAGAAAATATTAATATCACAAATAAAAAGTTTCACTGTATACCCACTTTCCCTACTCTATTCCCAATTGATTATAATACTATCCTGCATTAGTAGCATTAAGAAAACGACAATTTAATAATGACATGAGAGCAAGCTGAAGCATGTGAAAACATTTAGCGGGCATTTTAGTGCACACTGCGCAGAAGCAGAAGTTTCCCACCAAGCAAAGAAAGACGTCACACCATGTGATCAGGTTGCGACATGCGCATTGAGGTTCCCGCGCTTTAGCGGACATTTTGGATTACAGACAAGCGTTATTCATTAGTAAAACACATAAGCAAGCTTCTGTCCCTCTTGTGTTTGTGAATGCAAAGTTTAGTTTTGACAATACAAGTTTAATAAATTAATACTATGAGGAAGATTGCGTACAAGCAAGTTTCATTTTTGAAACCTTGCTCCATCAGCTGTTCCACAGGATATTGTCGTTCAATCCTGTTTTGTGGGTGGAAAGACGGTATATCCAGCGTTGTTGCTTTTGTAGTAGTATCTTATCATTGGTAGTGCTTGACATTCAATGTGTTCTATGACAGTCCACCTGATGTCATTGGGTGTGTGTCCTGATGTGATAAAGTGTCGGTTAGTCTGCTCAGGTTCTTTTTGCAACGTATAGTGCTGCGATGTTCCACGATACAGGTCCTTACTTTGCGGCTGGTCATGCCTACATAATGTAGTTTACAGGGGCATTCAATGAGGTAGATAACATTTGTAGAGTTACAGTTCGTATGCTTTGTTTGGTGCCAGGTTTTGCCTGTCTCCAAGTCCAGGGGTTTGTTGGCCTTGGTTAAGTGACAGACGCTACAATCACCACAAGGATAGTGACCCACTATCCCTGGAAGGCCCCATGCATTAAGTATGGTGTTGGTCATGGGAGTGGGCCTTTTCCTTGGTCTTGTGGAGACTGCCTTGTCTCGGAGGCCTCCGAGACTGCCTTGTCTCGGAGGCTTCCTGCTTTTTTGTAAGCAAAGAGTGGGGGGTCCCATGTGAGAGTGCCAGTGTTTAATATGCGCCAGTTTCTCTTGATTATTTTGGCCACCTGGTTGGAGGCTGCATTATATGTGGTGACGCAAGTCAGGGGGCTGGTAGTATTTTCCCGTACGTTGTCTTCCAAAAGGGCTTCTCTTGGTTGGTTGCGTGCCCGTTTCTTTGTAGTCCGGGTGATTTTGTCTGCGTACCCACGCTCCTCTAGTTTTTTGGCCAGTGCAGTTGACTGCATCTTGTAGTCCTGTAGGTGGCTGCAATTGCGACGTATGCGCAAAAATTGGCCATAGGGGAGGTTTTCCCTGAGGGGCCTAGGGTGGAAACTCCCAAATTGGAGCAAGGAGTTTCTTGACGTGGGTTTGTGGTAGTTAGTCGTCTGGAGTTTGCCCTCCATGGCCTCAATGTTGAGGTCCAGAAATGCAATTTTGGAGTTGCTTGCACTGTTGCTGAAGCACAGGAATGGGTCCCGTTCATTCAGCCATGTGAGGAAGGTGGTAAGGGAATCATTAGATCCTGTCCAGATCAGGAGGATGTCATCTATGTATCAACGCCAAAATTGGATGTTGGTTCTGTATGGGTTGGTAGCTGGTAGGATGTGCTCCTTCTCAAAGTGGTAGACGTAAAGTCCAGCCACACTGGGGGCGAAAACGCTGCCCATGGACGTTCTGTTCGTCTGTAAGTAGAATTCACCTTCAAATTCGAAATAGTTCTCTTTAAGGGCTAAGGCTGCACATTGCAGTATGAATTCTCTTGGTGTTGTGTGCTCCCAGGTACATTCTTGTAGCATCGTTCTGAGAACCCTAAGGGTGTCGTCCTGTGGGAGGCTTGTATACAACCTCTCGATATCTAGTCCCACTAGAAGTTGGGACAAGGGATTAAAGTTGATGTCCTTGATCAGATTTAGTAGATGTTTAGTATCCTTGATATAGGTAGAGGACTTCTGCACCATAGGGTTTAGGAAAAAGTCGCAGAATCGTGACAGTGGCTCCAGAAGGAATTGATTCCTGACAGTATTGGTCGTCCTGGGGGTGGTCTTATATCCTTGTGGATTTTCGGAACCATGTAGAAATACGGTGTTTTAGGCTTCTTGGTGCAGAGGAAGTCTGCTTCTTGCTTGGAGATCTTGTTGAGAGCCTCTGCCGTCTCTACCAATGAGGTGATGGTGTTCTGGAGTGTGGTGGTTGGATCCTCATGGAGGCGTCTGTAATTTCTCACATCACTCAGTAGTCTTCTGCATTCATTGGTGTAATCCGTTTTATTCTGGATGACTATGCCTCCCCCCTTGTCAGCCGGTTTAATGACAATGAGGGGGTTATCTTGGAGTTTTCGTACAGCTTCCCTTTTTTGTTGGTGAAGTTGTTGAAGGGTTTCGGTTGGTTCAATTCCTCAATTTGGTTAAAAACCGCTTGTTCGAATGTAGCTACTTCAACCGGGGTGCATGAAGGTGGTGGGAGGAAGGTAGACTTTGGTCTGAGTCCTGTTTCATTAGTGAGGCGTGTAGAATCTGAAGGTGGCTGCTTCTCAAAAAATGCCTTCAACTTCAATTTACGGAAAAATTCAGCCAGTTACGCATGGAGCTGGAATTTATCCAAGCGGGTTGTAGGTACAAATGAGAGTCCTTTGTTGAGAACCTCTTCCTCTGTAGGTGTAAGCGAGGTATTTGACAAATTGAACACCAGAGAAGGTGTTTGTTGACTGCTCCTGGTCATCTCATTCCGCTGTGTCCTGGTTGCGGTTCCCTTGTTTTGCTTCGGGTGGTGGCCCCTGCCGGTCCCTCTTCATCCGACCAGTGTACCTGGGGTTGATTTCGTCTCCTTCTTTGTGATCGGTGGCCTCTCCCTAAAAAAGGTGGTTGTTGGCTGGGTTGGTAATAGGCCTGCTGGCTGGGTTGGTACATGGGTGGCCATCCGAAGAAAGGGTTCTGGGGTGGGTGGTTGAATAGTGGTGGGCCATAGTTTTGGCCTTGATGAGGGTATGTGCCCCATGGTTGTCGCCACTTGGGTGTTCTTCCTCTATTCCGAGTATTCTGTGCACTACCAGTGCTAGAGCCGCTGGAGAGTGAACTGCCGTCCCTAGAGGTGTCTGTTAGGGGTTCCTGTTGGTTGGGTGCAATGTAGTTTTCTTCCGCATAGGGGTAAGTTTTACTGTAAGAGAACCTTTTAAGGTGCTTCTGACATTTCTTAATTTTAGATTGGGTGAGGTACTCTTTATATTCTGTCACTTCCCTGTTGGTTTCATCCAGTTTTTTCTTGAAGGATGTGAGGGTTGTTTTAAAGTGGCTCTCAGTTGCTTGAATGTCAATGATCATGGCATCTGAGAGGTGCTTTGCGGTATTAATGATGACCACTAACCAGTCCCTGGTGCAGTGCCATGCTATCTGTGCCCAGTCCTTCCTGAAGGAAGCAACCTCCAGGAAGATCCTGGGGGCATCGGTCACTAGTAGGCCCTATGGTGCAGTGTTGGTACTGAGATACTCCGTGAGGATTACACTATGTAGAATGGTGCGAATCCTGTTGCGCTTTTGTTCGGTGAGCTTGTCCCAGTCAGTGGTCTGGGCTATTGTTTGGGATATATTAACATCAGCTATTAGGGGTGGGTTTGAAAGAATTTCACGGATTTCTTCTTCTGTGAAGGTTAGGCCGGGGTTCTCCGCCATATTGAAAGGCGGGAGTGGTGAGAGTTAACTCTCACAGCAGTCTTTTAAACCACATTCATTTCACCTTCACTGCACACTCACTGCACAAAACCAGCTCCGCTGTATCCAGGCGTTGAAGCACACCCAAGGTGCACTCAGTACCTTGGGTGGGACCCGATGATGAAGCATGTCACCAACTAGGTTGGTGAGTGAGGGCCTTCCTAAAACACATATGTGTTGGTTCCACATACACACATTAGGAGCTCCTACCTGGTAGCTAGTTCCCTTTGATAATTACATATAACCCTAGGGGAAGTGAACTGGCTACTACCTTTCCTCTCGCTTCATCTTGATTTTGATCATTATAAGCAGCGCACAGCTGTGAGAGTTAACTCCCACCACTCCCGCCTTTCACTATGACGGAGAACCCCGGCCTAACCTTTACTGAAGAAGAAATCAGTGAAATTCTTTCAAACCCACCCCTAATGGCTGATGTTAATATATCCCAAACAATAGCCCAGACCACTGACTGGGACAAGCTCACCGAACAAAAGCGCAACAAGATTCGCACCATTCTACATGGTGTAATCCTCACGGAGTATCTCCGTACCAACACTGCACCAAAGGGCCTACTAGTGACCAATGCCCCCAGGATCTTCCTGGAGGATGCTTCCTTCAGGAAGGACTGGGCACAGATAGCATGGCACTGCACCAGGGACTGGTTAGTGCTCATCATTAAGACCGCGAAGCACCTCTCAGATGCCATGATCATTGACATTCAAGCAACTGAGAGCCACTTTAAAACAACCCTCACATCCTTCAAGAAAAAACTGGATGAAACCAACAGGGAAGTGACAGAATATAAAGAGTACCTCACCCAATCTAAAATTAAGAAATGTCAGAAGCACCTTAAAAGGTTCTCTTACAGTAAAACTTACCCCTATGTGGAAGAAAACTACATTGCACCCAACCGACAGGAACCCCTAACAGACACCTCTGGGGACGACAGTTCACTCTCCAGCGGCTCTAGCACCTGTAGTGCACCAAATACTCGGAATAGAGGAAGAGCACCCAAGTGGCGACAACCATGGGGCACATACCCTCATCAAGGCCAAAACTATGGCCCACCACTATTCAACCACCCACCCCAGAACCCTTTCTTCGGATGGCCACCCATGTACCAACCCGGCCAGCAGGCCTATTACCAACCCAGCCAACGACCACCTTTTTTAGGGAGAAGCCACCGATCACGAGGAAGGAGATGAAATCAACCCCAGGTACACTGTTCGGATGAAGAGGGACCGGCAGGGGCCACCACCCGAAGCAAAACAAGGGAACCGCAACCAGGACACAGCAGAATGAGATGACCAGGAGCAGTCAACAAACACCTTCTCTGGTGTTCAATTTGTCAAATACCTCGCTTACACCTACAGAGGAAGAGGTTCTCAACAAAGGACTCTCATTTGTACCTACAACCCGCTTGGATAAATTCCAGCTCCATGCGGAACTGGCTGAATTTTTCCGTAAATTGAAGTTGAAGGCATTTTTTGAGAAGCAGCCACCTTCAGATTCTACACGCCTCACTAATAAAACAGGACTCAGACCGAAGTCTACCTTCCTCCCACTACCTTCATGCACCCCAGTTGAAGTAGCTACATTCGAACAAGCGGTTTTTAACCAAATTGAGGATTTGAACCAACCGAAACCCTTCAACAACTTCACCAACAAAGAAAGGGAAGCTGTACGCAACCTCCAAGATAACCCCCTCATTGTCATTAAACCGGCTGACAAGGGGGGAGGCATAGTCATCCAGAATAAAACGGACTACACCAATGAATGCAGAAGACTACTGAGTGATGTGAGAAATTACAGACGCCTCCAGGAGGATCCAAACACCACACTCCAGAACACCATCACCTCGTTGTTAGAGACGGCAGAGGCTCTCAACAAGATCTCCAAGCAAGAAGCAGACTTCCTCTGCACCAAGAAGCCTAAAACACCGTATTTCTACACGGTTCCGAAAATCCACAAGCATATAAGACCACCCCCAGGACGACCAATAGTGTCAGGAATCAATTCCCTTCTGGAGCCACTGTCACGATTCTGTGACTTTTTCCTAAACCCTATGGTGCAGAAGTCCTCTACATATATCAAGGACACTAAACATCTACTAAATCTGATCAAGGACATCAACTTTGATCTCTTGTCCCAACTTCTAGTGGGACTAGACATCGAGAGCTTGTATACAAGCCTCCCACAGGACGACACCCTTAGGGTTCTCAGAACTATGCTACAAGAATCTACCTGGGAGCACACAACACCAAGAGAATTCATACTGCAATGTGCAGCCTTAGCCCTTAAAGAGAACTATTTTGAATTTGAAGGTGAATTCTACTTACAGACGAACAGAACGTCCATGGGCAGCGTTTTCGCCCCCAGTGTGGCTGGACTTTACGTCTACCACTTTCAGAAGGAGCACATCCTACCAGCAACCAACCCATACAGAACCAACATCCAATTTTGGAGTCGATACAAAGATGACATCCTCCTGATCTGGACAGTATCTAATGATTCCCTTACCACCTTCCTCACATGGCTGAATGAACGGGACCCATTCCTGCGCTTCACCAGCAGTGCAACCAACTCCAAAATTGCATTTCTGGACCTCAACATTGAGGCCATGGAGGGCAAACTCCAGACGACTAACTACCACAAACCCACGTCAAGAAACTCCTTGCTCCAATTTGGGAGTTTCCACCCTAGGCCCCTCAGGGAAATCCTCCCCTATGGCCAATTTTTGAGCGTACGTTGCAATTGCAGCCACCTACAGGACTGCAAGACGCAGTCAACTGCACTTGCCCAAAAACTAGAGGAGCGTGGGTACCCAGAAAAAATCATCCGGACTACAAAGAAACGGGCACGCAACCAACCAAGAGAAGCCCTTTTGGAAGACAACGTACGGGAAAATACTACCAGCCCCCTGACTTGCGTCACCACATATAATGCAGCCTCCAACCAGGTGGCCAAAATAATCAAGAGAAACTGGCGCATATTAAACACCAGCACTCTCACAAGGGACCCCCCACTCTTTGCTTACAAAAAAGCAGGAAGCATCCGAGACTGCCTTTTCTCCACAAGACCAAGGAAAAGGCCCACTCCCATGACCAACACCATACTTATTGAATGGGACCTTCCAGGGATAGTGGGTCACTATCCTTGTGGTGATTGCAGCGTCTGTCACTTAACCAAGGCCACCAAACCCCTGGACTTGGAGACAGGCAAAACCTGGCACCAAACAAAGCATACGAACTGTAACTCTACAAATGTTATCTACCTCATTGAATGCCCCTGTAAACTACGTTATGTAGGCATGACCAGCCACAAAGTAAGGACCCGTATCGTGGAACATCGCAGCACTATACGTTGCAAAAAGAACCTGAGCAGACTAACCGATCACTTTATCACATCAGGACACACACCCAATGACATCAGGTGGACTGTCATAGAACACATTGAATGCCAAAGCACTACCAATGATAAGATACTACTACAAAAGGAACAACGCTGGATATACCGTCTTTCCACCCACAAAACAGGATTGAATGACAATATCCCGTGGAACAGCCTTCATTGATAGTATAACCACTCAGCTGTCTGACCATCTGTTTAGCCCCCACTACCATCATGGGATGTTATATGAGCCTTCCATGCCATGTGTCACTATCTCCACAAGAGCCCTATGTACCAGTGTGTCTCCGGCACGATTCCATAACGTGGGAGGACACTAATGCCAGCATTTTACATACACGCTCTCAATACACAAGCTAGTGTGCTAGCAGCCGTGGGATTTGCCTCTGAATGTAAGACTAGCACGTGTACGATCCCTAGAGTTAGGGGTCCACATACGCACACCTGGTTCACCTGGACATCTCAACTGAACCATCTAGGGTGCATAACTTGCACTTACAACACAGACACTTTCCGCTGCTTTTCCACCCGTAGGGAGCCCGAAGAAATGCTCTGTATAACCAGTGCTTTATCTTAAATACAACCTCTTGCTTTTCTCATAACACAGCCTTTTATCTAAACTACAAATATTTATAACATTGTGCCATACACCATAGGGTATTACCCGACCCTTCAGAGAATTCTCACGTATTTCAACAAAACTTTATTGGCATGCAGCGTAGCACACAAACACGTGCGCTCGCTTTTTTCTCTGTCTATCCTCACACGTGCAAGGCATGGAGCAGACCACGCGCACCTGGAGCTCGTCACAGAGACTCACTTCACCTGCATCATTCTCCAGGGTATTTAAACTCCTGCTTTGCACCAGGCGCACATCGACGGAGTTCCGATGCGGCCAGAATAGGTACGGAGACGGGTCCTTGATCTTGAAGAAGTAAGTGGGGTTCGCCCTGGGGTGTTCCAGCCCAAGACTGACACGGAGTCCTCTAGCTACAGGGCACCAAGTTAATTACGCTGTATGTGCCTCTCTCTTTCTCCTGTTTCTCATCACACAGAGTGTGACAATAGGTCGGGCCCCACACGGAACTCATGGGGCACTATCCAGAGAATCTCTGAGTAAGGAGTACATGTTTTTTAGTCCTTTACCTACCACCTTTGCATTACCGCATATTGATTATCACACGGTAACGCATATAAACGAGGCGTATACATTGTTATAACTCTAACACCATGCACCAATACGCCACGGTCTGTCCTCACTCTGCATTTTTAACCGCATAGAGCACGGACACCACGCTCCTGAGTCACATTATTGGATGTGCCTTATGATACCTTTTAAATGTATCTGTGTGTATGTCTGTTTGTCGTTTTTTCCTCCCTCTAACAGGAATGCGCCGCTAGAGGAAATCTCACATAACGCACCTTAGAGAGTGTGCCACATAGAGGGTCTCTAACACACTTAGTTTTAGACCACCTTTTTAATTTCATGCACATAAGGTCCTGAAGAAAGCCAGCCCAGCAGTGAGAGACTGACAGAAACATGTTGACCGCATAGGATATTGGAGCCTAAATACCTCCACGGATATCCACCTCTCTCCTTTTTTAACTACTGCCGAGGGCCCATACATTAAAATAGTCTTTTGTTGTTTAACGAGACCCTACGGACAGTCTTTTAAACCACATTCATTTCACCTTCACTGCACACTCACTGAACAAAACCAGCTCTGCTGTCCTAGGCGTTGAAGCACACCCAAGGTGCACTCGGTACCTTGGGTGGGACCCGATGATGAAGCATGTCACCAACTAGGTTGGTGAGTGAGGGTCTTCCTAAAAAACATATGTGTTGTTCCACATACACACATTAGGAGCTCCTACCTGGTAGCTAGTTCCTTTGATAATTACATCAATGTACCTCGCCCAGAAGACTATGTGCTGAGTCCAGGGGGAGGCACGTTGGCTCCAGGCATGCTCATAGCAAAACCAAAGGGGATGATGGACGGAGTGTTGAACATTGCAAGCACTCACCCCCAGTCAACTGATCTGGGTTTAATCCATCATCATTCATTAGCTCACTCCGCCACCCCAGTTCAGACATGGCCATATGCAAATCAGTCTGACCCTGTGCCTCATGGGAACAGTCCAGCCCGAACTGCCAAGCCATGTCTTTCCTGGACCGGAAACAAGCATCCTGGGACCGGTTTCTGGCTTACAGCCGTCATCAGCAAGGCTATCTTGAATCCAGTGGCAAAGTGAGCAAGGGACCCACGTCTGGGCATGCCCTGCCAACTTAGGGCAAACATAGCAAAACCAGCCCATGAACAGGCAGGTATAAGAGGGAGCAAACTGGGAGCCCATGGCTGTCCCGCGTGTTTGTCGGTACCATGTGCCACCGTGGTGGAAATCTTTTTTTGTCAGTATCAATTCGATCATTTCCAATATCATGTTATTATGTTCATAGCATTCCACTCCCTCCTTGTCCAAATAGAATCTTGCTGCCATGATACCAAATGAATGTTGGATGCAGGTATAAAGGCTGACTACATCAGTTTATCTATTTTGATGTGTTCTTCTTGGTGCATTTATGAGGTCCAACACTGTTAAAATTGTCTATGATGGGCAATGAAAACTTACTTAATTTTGATTTCTCAATATCACTAGTTTAAAAGAATGGTAATAGGCTAAGGTGATTATGTTCCACTTGACTGTATTTACAATTGGCCAACATGTTTCGGCCCCTATTTTTATGCCTATCTGGTAATGGGCATTCTCCGGACTCCAGTCTGCTCTAATCTACAATGTGAAAATGACATGTTACAGCACAACCTAATTAAAGACATTTGGAAGAGTGATTGGTTGAGAGCACCATCACATTCTATGTTTCCATTATAGAAACTAAAGTATTTACTATACTCTGTGTGTTTTCCCTTTTACAGTTATCCAGCACCGCACTCACCACATGCATGTTAAAACTCTCTTTTGTAAGCATACTATGTGCTCCTATTAGCTACAAAGCACCTATGACATATTGTGTTTTTATTTCGTGGTCAAACCAACACCACAGGACAAACTGTTACATTTTCCCTATTTGGGCACTGCAATTGATACTATTAAAAATATATGCGTCTATACTCAGCAATTTGCCATACAAATGATCGTTTGTCCATTTGGCTCACACTTGCCTTCAATTAGTCACATCTCGTACCTACTCGGGTTCCACCTCTTACTAAATATGGTCTGGAGAAGACCTGCATCTTTTTGAGTGAATCCTGGTATCCAAGTTCAAATGTCAGGCATACATGCATGTGACTGCGTCATCACGTGCCTCAGGTATGTGTGGGAGCTGTAGTCTTATGCTCCAACAGTTGGCATGTTTATTATGAAATATGTCTGTTTAAAAACCCTTTCGAGTTTAGAAAAGAAAGAAACATTTTGCATAGGGCTAAATAACCTCTTTAGATATGGATCACTAGTCAGATGTCCTGAAAGTGTGTGCGTAATTACGTCAATATGCATCTTAGGCTCTTATCAATTCTCAATGGGAATTGTAGTCTAGTTTTCCGTCAAAATATAGCTGTAAGCAAATCCCCTATCTAATTCAAGGTGTGTCTATGCAGAAACACTCTTAGCTTGCAAATAGATAGTTTTTTTTACTTAAAGTGGTACACTAATGTTTAGAAAGCATATATAGTACATTTATTACATCACTGATTATTGTCATTATAAAAAGTATTTTTTTATTTAGAGCTTCTTAAGTACAATGTTAACTAACAAGGCAACATGAAGCTAAACAAAAACAAAAGAAATAATATTTCAGCAAAATAACAGCATACATAGCAGAACAGGTACGCCTTAGGAGATTTCCTAAAACAGTATGATCCCTATGATTGGCAGTCTGAGTTGCAGAGAGAGGGAAATGACATGCCAGCAGCTTGCCTAGGATGCAGTACCAGGAAGACTTATATATTTACAGTGAGTCCTCCTCCCTTCTATGTGTGTGATCTACCCAATGGATGTTATAGTCGCTGAAAGGACATCAAGGATAATTGAGGATGTGAGGGTGATCCATGCTTCTGTGATGAAGAAGGCATCAAGAAAGGTGATGAAGTCTGGAGTACTGTAGATTTGAGTACTGCAGATTGAGGATCGATAAGCATGATTTGGAATGTGTGTTCTGTGGTTTGAGGTTGTGTGGTGGGATGTGGAAGAGGTTGGGTCTATGTGTTGTGCAAATAATATGTGAGTGTTTAGGTTGTATAGGTCTGGGTGTGATTGTGGGGATTGCAAGTATGGGTGAGGTACACTGTAATATCCTACCTTTTTAGTTTAAGTGGGACAGGGGTTCTGGCCCCAGGGCGCTTTCTGGCCCTACCATGCCCAAGCTGATTGAAGTAGAGAGAAGGTAGGAAGTGATGTCACTCCTGGTACTGATGCATGATAGGAAATACGTTGATGTCACTTCCTGTGGAGATGGATGATGAAGAATGAAGTTCTCTAGCCTTGCTTCCTTTTTTTAAAGATGGTTTTGGTGGAAAACCAGTTGTGTCACTTCCTGTGCAGACGGATAATGGGAAAATCCACAACACTCCTCCTCAAAAGTCCAAATGTTATCCTGCGTACTCACCTCCCTGTAGAAGATGGGCCTGTTCACAGACCAATTTTGAACATCTCGCTTGGCATAGCTATGACAAACAATACTTCTGGGGGAGTATTTGACACAATAAGTAAAGATTGATGTTACCCTCATTGCACCCTTCCATCCTACAGCTCTGTTGCAGGACTCTACTGACTTTCCAAAACAGAACAGGTACCTGATGTCCCTAAAGCTGCTGATGCTTAAACGCAGGGCCTCAATTGCTTGGTTTGAAGACCCAGGTTATAAAATTAACGATTGGCTGCAAGACACTGTGCTTTGTAATGACACTGTGGAAACATACCCCTCCCTTCAACATCCTTGCTCACGCCCATGAAACAGCTGGGGCCTCCTCCATACACACCTCTAGAACAGTCTTCTCTGACATTACGGCAATTCCCAGGAAGCAAGAAATGTTACTTTTAGTGTTGATAAAATGGAGTTATGTACAACAATTGGTCTTCATACTATGCTGTTGGTATACCGAATAGCTGTTTGCCTGTATATGATGTCATCTTTACAATAGTTTGCAGTAGTTGTGAAGGATTGTAAGTATTGACTCACGACTGTAACTGCTTTAATTTCCATTGTTATGCTATGGTATTTTATCTGCTTTTAAAACCAGTAAATACAATTAAAAAAAATTGAGGAACAATAAACAGCCAAAAAGGGTACAAAAAAGTAGAAAGCTATTTATTTTTCTGATGCAGCGGTCTGACTGGCTAATGAGGTAAAAACAACTGAATAAAGTACACATTGATTTCTTATTTCGTAGATATTGCACGTCTTCATTTTACTACTCAACAGGAATTAACAAGAAACAGTTTCCAGAAAAATTGACATTATATTGATAGCCATTTAAACATGATAAAAAAAATTAGTGCCTCAGTTAAAAAGTCCTAATTTTATAACTTTTTGAAACTGGAAATGAGTCCTCGGTGTCCTGCTGTAGGAATCATAACATTGCATTCTATTGATGTCCCGGAATGCATTAGAGGTTACCATCCTGAAGGAAATTGTTGAGAGACGTCAGAAATAAGCACTTACTGTTAATCTATCTTTTTGCACGTGCAGCTGTTCAACCCTGGGGTTTTAACTGAGTGGAATACTAATTGCAACCTCTGTTCATCTTACAAATGCACACTGAAGTCTGATAATGAATAAATGATAGGAATCCTATCTTCATTATTTTTCCCTTGTTTCATTACTGAAAATGCCCCTTTCTGTGTGGTTACCACCATTTTTTGCTGAATTGTATTGCTGGTTTTAGACTCTGCACACTGGAGCACTGCTGTCCCGTGCCCCGTGGATGTGCTGTGTCCCTAAAAACATGTGGAAATTGGCTAATTCCAGATTTGGCATATTTAACTCGAGTGTAAGGCCATATTATATAGTGTATAAGCTGCACTTGTGGCACAGAAAGTTAAATGTCACCTGTGGACTGCAGCACTTATTTTGCCATCCACTAGTGTGAAAAAGGAAAACAAGGCTGTAGGCCTGCTGTTGTACTCTGACTACTGCAGTGTACAACCTGCAGTGCAACCTGTTAAATAGGCCTTTTTAAAAGGGAAGAACCTCCCTATTAAATATTATTAAGTCACCACTATGTAATCCCTGTAGCCCAAAAGGATGGGTGCGTGGTATTTAAAAATGGGAGTCTAAAAGCTATTTTCACTATGGCATGCTTAGCAGTCCTATGTCGAGACCCAAACCAGAGTACAGATTATAATACTTATACTGTATCTTGAGAATGGGACCATCTAGAAAGATGATTAAACCACTATTTTTGACAGTTTTAAAAATCCGAACCAATGGTGCAATCGGACATTTAATAAATATTAAGAAAAAATACTTTTCAGAAAGGTGCCCTTTACCAGCCTGAACTGGTTGTAGTGTTAAATGTGGGAGGACACTAGGATCACCACAATACACCCCCCACTCGAAACTCCAGCCTCAGTTTAGTGTAGTCAAAGTCCTTCGCTATCTTGTATTTGCCCTGATACATTGCATTTTGGGCTGTCATTAGAACACTGCTGGTCTTGTGAAACGATAACATGCATACTGCAGCTGCCACACTTGCCATTTGTGACCTGTGAAGATGAGCTGAGGAGGTTGGACCCCCTTTCACTTGAAATCCAAGGATAAAAAGGTCTCCAAGGATCATAAGGCTGATCCCATAGGTGGCACCAGTAACATAAAAAAGTTGAAGAGGACATTCCTGTGAAGAATTCCAGGTGACCAGTGGCAACTGGAGCTGGACTGAACTTCGCTGTTGCCTTCTGCCTGACTCCCTGAAAGTCTCTAAGTGTCACTCCTGAGGTCCTGGGAGCCTTGAAAGTGGAATCCTGTGTTTGTTTGGGCACCAAAAGAATTTGGGAACTTTTTCAAAAATGTTTGCTGCAAACTTTTAACAGGATCAACCGCAAATCAGATTGGCAGTTCCATGGTTTCGTTTTAGTTTCAGTTTTATTCCGTGTGAAGAAGAGTTTTTCCTCGGAATTCCATAATGGGATTTACAAACTTTTTTTGAACTTCCCTACTTTTACGCCCTAGCAGGGCCAATATACTTTGTTGATCCATTGTATGCGTCATCACAGTAAGATTCAAATCATGCCTAGGTCCTGGTCTACCACAAACATTGACTACCATTGGCGCTTTGTGCTTTATGGAGCTATTTTCACTTAAATCTTTAAAAATTCATATCTTTGGTTCCCCTTATTGGATCTTTGCTGTTTTGGTATCATTTTACTTATTACATTGTTCTCTATTGTTATAAATTGGAGTAGGATTTATATTGTTTTGTGTTTTTTTCTGTCCTATCTGTTTTGATACTTTAAATGCTTTATACATTTTTGTTAAGTTAAGCCTGTCTGCTAGGTAGCACAGCTACCAGGGGTTGAGCTTAGGTTTAACTTATCGAAACTTTTGACTGGACCTAACAGGATAGTGACTTTATTACTCATGGTGGCCAACAAAGCACCCCAACCAATAAACTACTTTTTCACAATTACGGAAACTTTTTTCTGCATATCTGCCAAATGTACCTTTACGCCGTCTCCAATCAAAATTCTTTCAGGGTTAGTGGGGAAATGTTCATATTCTGCTTTTTGTTTGTTGCAAAGTTACGTGATAAACAGCAACATTTCCTCTCTTACAGTATTTGAGTCTTCTCATAGGGGCACATGCATCAAGCTAATTACCAGTCGCAAACGGTCTGATTCGCAGAATCAGCCCCTTTGCGACCGGTAATTAGCCATTTGGGATGCATCAAGCCCAAAGCCATTCGCAACATAGGTAATCGCAAAATTAGCGATTACCTATTTTGCGAATGCAGCTAGGGAATCGCAATTTGCGATTCCCTAAATGCAATGCAAGAAGCAATCTCCGATTACGACTTTGCATTAAGGAATCGCAAATTACCATCAGCTTCAAGTTGATGGTAATTTGCAATTCCTTAGAAAAATGCAAAAATTTGCATTTTTCTAAGTGCCATGTGGCGCACACACATGCCCATGGGGCATGTGTGTGCGCCACATGTGTACACATGCCAATTTTGGGGGTGCATCAGGGTGGCCTTTTGGCCCCCCAGCACCCTTGAAATTGCATTTGCAATTTGCGATTACCTGTTTGGTAATCGCAAATTGCGAATGGTTTCCCATGTATTCCTATGGGCCTCGAGGCCCATAGGAATGAATGTGAAAGCATTCCCTAGATTGCGATTCGGTAATAGGAAATGTGTAAGAATCGCTATTTTTTTTAGCGAAACCTACATGCATAGGCAATTGTGATTCCTTAATAGCGATTCCTTAATAATCGCTAGTAAGGAGTCGCAAATGCTTACCTTGATGCATGTGCCCCTAAATTCCTAATTTTCTTTTGGGACTTTTTACCTAACCCAAACCACTCTTTCTAAACCCCTTGCTCCTATGTTGTCTACCTTCTTTTCTGCAAATTCACCTCCACTTTAATGTTACCTGTGCCTCCTTAGAATATATACACTTAGAACAAATACGAATGACATCAGATATAGGGAAAGACCTACTGAACATCCTATCAATTGTAATTACTAAAAGTCGGCTTATATCTTTAAGATACATTGATCTGGAGTTCTGAATAGTAAATCTATACTTATCTAAAAATACTTCTCTTTTTTTGTAAATCTATTTTATTGATTTTGTATTTTAGTACAACATAAAGCATATATATTCAGGTACTGCTGGGCATTTCAGCTGTTACATAAGGTACAATACATGCACGTTTGTATATTCTTGTTACATTCCCAAGGCAGTATAAAAAGCCATAAAAAACAAGACTTGTAAGTGCATTTGCAATTTGTCTCCGATAGGTAGGCAAGGGAAGGGAAGAGACGAGGGAAGGGGGGACAAAAGACATGTCAGTTACACCATAGCTTACATTCTTGAGTGTAATCTGAAGTATATATGTTGTTACATGCCTACCTCTACACGCTTTTACATGTGTAAACTTACAGATCAAGCGGTTGCACTGGCGCTCGTATACGGTTAGGCGACAGTAATAGATTCACAGGAGAGCAAAAAGGAAAGCAGAACTTGCATACATCGACTGCAAAAAAGGAAAAAGGGAAAAGAAAAAAAAAACGAAACGTGCGCAACAAATTGCTCAGCCCCCAACCCCTCCCCGTTTCCATGTACAGTGTTACATATTGCTCATACAGCCGGCAGCGACTAGCCACCTCCCCATTTCTAAAATGCGTGATTGTATATTGATACAGTCAGCACATATCTGCCAGTAAGAGGGTGACGTGGTATATACGCTGTCTCGGTTTGTGTGCATATTAGCTACCTACGGCCTGTGCCACAGAGGGGTCCCCGGCGGCGCGCCTGTGTTTCGTTGCAATTCAGTGTAGAGAGCGTCCCAGTATGTGGGGATAGGAACCTTCCGCAGTCCCAGGGTTTCTTCGCATTTGATGGCGAGGCTTTCCGCCTTGGCCCATGCGAGCATGGAGTTCCGCCAAGCCTGTATATGGGGGGGGGAGTCTGACGCTTTCCACCTTTTACTGATCAGCCTCTTGGCCACTATCATTCCCAGGTCTAAAAATCTGGACGGGACTTTCGTGTTGGGTGTACTGCGGAACTTGTACAATAAATAGGTGGGCCAATCGAAAGGCAGCTCCCGACCAGTTCAAGTGTGCAGTAGTGCAGCCACTTCACTCCAGTATGCAACCACCCGGGTGCAGCACCAGAACATATGTATTAAGTCAGCCCCATTCTCAGCACAGCTCGGGCATGTGGCATCCCCACGACTAAAATATTGGTTAATTTTCGCACTATGGACTATGGACTATGTATAACTGTATCTGCCGGAAGCGCATGTTCCTGGGGAGGTGTGTCGGGCTTTCAAGCACCCGGGCCCACTCCGTGTCGATAAACTGGTGACCCAGGTCCTGCTCCCACTTGTGACGAAGTGTATCAAGACTGATCGCTGCGTGAGTTCTGAGTGAGGCTGCAAACCAGCGCGTTAGATGCCTGCCCTGTACCATGACGTGTAAGTACTGCATGGTGAGGTGTGTCCGCGGCTCTGTAGCGACATCCCCCCATTTGGCCGTAAGCGAGGCCACCAGCGCGCGATGGGTGAGGAATTGCCCTGGTGGCAGTCCCTCTTCTTCTACGATCATTGTGTATGGTGTGAGCGCCCCCTCATGGTATAGGTCCCCAAGTGTCTGGATGCCCTTCTCCTGCCATCCCCTTATTGCAGGCACTGTAAGTACCGCTTGCCCACTGGAAGTTCCTTTTAAGGGTGTCACCGGCGCATAGGATATCACGCTACGTGTTATGTATAGACTCCTGCGAAAGCATTTATGGGCCACAGCAAGCAACAGGGGTTCCGGTGGTCTCAGATGTGCACCCGGGTGGAATAGCCCGACTATTTGCTCCAGAAGGTAGGGCGGCTGCGTAGTTGCAGTGTCTGCACAGTGGCGACCTGACAGCCACCGCGCAATCCACTGCAGCTGAGAGGCTAGGTAGTAATGTTCGAAACAAGGAGCCACCAGCCCACCTTGGTCCTCCGGTAAGTACAGCTTTTTCAGTGCCACCCTATGTCTGGCGTTGCTCCAGATGAAATCCCTGATCTGTTTCTCTAAGGCGGTGAAGAAGGAAGCTGGCACGTATACTGGCAAATTTGTAAAGTAATATAGAAGCTGCGGGAGGATCACCATTTTAGTGAGTGCTATCCTACCCGTTACAGCCAGTGGCAGCGTACTCCAGAATCGCAGCTGCGATTTGATGGATGTCACCGCCCTTCCCAGGTTCCCATCAAAGAGATCATCTGGCTGGCGGTAGATCTGGATTCCCAGGTAGCGGAACGTGTCCGGCATCCACTGCACTTGCTTGCCACTCATGGTGAGCCCCGGGTCCCGAAGCCCATCCTTGAACGGGTAGAGGCAGGATTTGTGTACATTCACTCTTAGCCCGGAGAGGATAGCAAAATCTTCCAGCAATTCGGCCAGTTGGGCAGGGACTCAATTAATATCTCTGATGTAGATAAGGAGATAATCTGCATAAAGTGACACCTGATGTGTGGCATCCCTTAGGGGCACCCCATCTCCCAACTGGGTGCGCAGTGCTTCCGCCAGTGGCTCCATTGCGAGCGTGAACAGGAGTGGGGACAAAGGGTATCCCTGCCGTGTACCCCTCTGTATAGGGAGGGAATCCGAAATGTAGGGGCCCACTTTGACTCTGACGGTGGGGCCAGCGTAGAGAAGGCGTGCTAGTTGAATAAAGTTTGGGCCTAGGTCAAATTTCTCAAGTACTGCAAACAGGTAGGTCCACTCCAGGGAATCAAAGGCTTTTTCCAGGTCCAGTACAAGGCACCCCGCCCTTGGCCATTCCCCTACCGCATATGTTGCCACCCTGAAGAAACGCCGCAGGTTGAGTGAAGTGCTGCGGGCTGGTACAAAGCCATTCTGATCTGTATGGACCAACCCCGGGACTGTTTGTGCCAGTCTGTCCGCTAACACCTTTGCGAGTATTTTATAATCAGTGTTGAGCAGAGCCAAGGGTCTATAGGAGCCCATCTCCACCGGATCCTTGCCCGGCTTCAACAACGACACCAGGTGTGCTTCGTGCATATGAAATGTGTTTTCTGTCTGCATTTATTTTTAAAAGTGGATAAATACAGAAACTTGTGCTGCTTTTAAGTGACTCTCCGTGCTGTCTTTCATTATTTATAGCCCAACAGCTGAGCAGATGGACAGCATGGGAAATTAAAAAACAGGATGAAATTTCTTTAAATAACAACTTGTGTCAATATACATTTATGGTATAATGCTAGTATTTACCAGTATTGTATTTATGTAATATTTGACAACTTAAATAGCTAAAACACAACAGGACAGACATCAAAGTATGAGTGCGCGCCTCAATTAAATAAATATGGAAATGTACAGTTTCACAACTTCATTTATACGCAAAACACAAAATAAATATGGATAAATACAGATAAAATGGGCAAAAAATAAATATGGATAAATACAGACGGAAATGTTAAAAAAACAAATACCATAAAACGGGGAGCCCTAATTGTATTGCATCTCCGATTTCTTCCAGCGAGATCTGCTCATTGAGCATCTCCCTGTGGTCTCCTGTCACTGTGGGTAACTGTAAGCTGTCAAGAAACCTCGCCAGGTCACGCTCATCACAGCTACTGCGGGACTGGTACAGGCGTGCATAGTGTTGCATCAGGGCCTCATGTATGTCACGCTGCATGACTAACATCTGCCCCGTGGTTGCCCGTAACGTCCCAATTGGGGCATAAGCATGCTCTTGCCGGATCAGCCAGGCTAGCAATCTGCCTGCTCTATCTGCTGCAGTGTGTGCTTGGGCTGTGTGCGCAGTGTAATTGTGACAGCGAAGCCGTTCCATGTGGTCCACATGCTCTGAGTGTAATGCTTCTAGGCGTCGCGAGTCTCTGCCCGCCCCCTCCCCTTCACGTTTGAATCGCAGCAGCTGGGTTTCGATTTTTGCCAGGGAGTCAGACAACTGTTTACGAACATTCCACATGGCTCCCATGCAATGGCCTCTGATTGACACTTTAAACACTTCCCGTTCTATAAGCGCGTCGCTAGCTGTGTCCTCATTCAGCTCAAAATACGCTAATATTGCTGTCCCCAATGATGAACGAAATGCCGGGTCCTCTATTGCACTGGGCTGCAGTCGCCACGTGGGGACCGGGGGGCGCTGTGCCTCCCACCTGAGCTGCATCAACAGCGGATTATGATCGGAGTGGGTCCGACCTAGGTATTCAGCGCTTTGGACCAATGGGAGCAGAGCCTGTGATGCTACCAGCCTGTCTAGGCGCACATGCACCCCGTGTACTACCGAATAGTTAGAGTATATGCGAGCAGTGGGATTTAGAATTCGCCACACATCAAGTAGGGCCCAATGCGCTAGCCAGCTTGAGAGGGCCTGTGCTTTGGATGCAGAGGGGTTTCTGTTGAGGGGCAGGAATGACCTTTCTAGATCTACATTAAGTACGGAGTTAAAATCCCCCCCCAGCAACCAGGGAATCCCACTCCATTGAGCTACCACCTCAGATATGCGTGCGAGGAAGGAGGCCTGGTCTGAATTAGGGGCATAGAGGGAGCCTAGTAATATCTCTTGGCCGTTCAGGCGTCCCTTCACGAAAGTGTACCTGCCCTCTGCGTCACTTGCGTCCTCCCCGCGGACAGATGGGATTCCCACTCTGGCCCATATCAGTGTGCCACGTGCATGTGCTGAATATGTGGTGCCGAATACCTGTCCCCTCCACCTCCTACGCAAGCGCTCCAGTTCAACCTGTGACATGTGCATTTTCTGAAGTAATGCAATTCCTGCCTTGTGATGTTGTAAGTACGAGAATATAGTATATCGGCGTGTAGGTGTGTGCATGCCGCGTATATTTCACGTGGCCACTTTAACCTGTGTCATGTCTGACTATTGTACCGTTCCGATTGGTTTGGGGTGAGCCGTGTAACATCAGATATGTACTGTGTGCGGGGGTTTCGGACTGGCCTTGATGAACTAGAACTCAAAACATGAACCATGTTAACGCTTAGGGAGAACGCCGTGGTAAGGCTCGTCCAAACTACGTCTTTGCCCAACAGTGGCAGTAACTATTCCAGTGTGAAGTCTGGTGTGGGTATGGGCAGTGTGTGCCTTACTATGAGTGTCACCTATCCCTCTGTGATGCGGCATTGTCAACCCGCTTCCCCAAACTGTGGGCTAGTGTGCCCCTACGTTATTTATGCGCTGTAGCGGTCACGGCCGGTGTGTAGAGTACATGTGTGTGGCAGATTAAGGCAGCGGCGGTAAATTATACTGTAATGAGTGATCAGTAACATAGCCAATTTCCACAAGAGCATCACTACTTGCTTGCGCAGCCTTCTTCACTGTTCATGTCGATAGCGCTTTGTTCATATGATACCATCTGCGGTCTGCGGGGTAACTTCAGGCATCTGCACCCTGTCCAGATCCTCAGGTCTGGGGGTAGATGAGCTGCTGGCAGTGAAATATCCAGAGGAGCTTACTTCCCGGCTTTCACGGTACGTCTGAGTCTCCAGTGTCGCTGCTATTTCCAAGGCGTCACGGCGCTCAATCCGGCTTTGTTCTGGGTTTGGTGCCGCAGTCATTGTGGACGCGCTTCCCATTTTCCTCCGTTGCCCACGACGGCGGGTCCTCCTATTGCTGAGCCTGGTTGACTCCGCACCTGAGGGGTGAGGCCTCGACCACAATCCTGATTCTTCCAGCCAGTCCCAGGTCTCTGCGGGTGAATCAAAGAAATGGGCCACACCGTTGGCTACCACCCTGAGCCTGGCAGGGAACAACAGGGAGTATGGGAGGTCCAGATCTCGCAGTTGGCGCTTCACAGCAGCGCAGGTGCTTCTCCGTCTCTGCACCTGTGCCGTATAGTCCGGGAATAACATGACCGAGTTCCCACTGACCTTGAGGTGTGAGATCTTGCGGGTTTCGTGCAAGACTGCATCACGATCTCTGTAGTTTAAGAGTTTGAAGAGGAATGGCCTCGGGCGGGCCCCTGGAGGGGATTGTGAGCCGGTACACGGTGCGCCCTCTCTACTACAAAATGCGACGACAGTGTCCCTGGGGACAGGAGGTCCTTAAGCCAACGTTCCACATAAAGTTCTGGGGTCCGGCCCTCTTCTCCCTCCGGAAGGCCTACCACCCGGACATTGTTTCGGCGAGAGTGCCCTTCGGCATCCTCGACCCTGTCCTCCAATGCGTGCATGCAGTCTAGGATGTCTTGCAAGGCTGCAGCATGGCTTTGGGAGACGGGTTTCAGCTCTGACAGGGAGTGATCATGTGATTGGACTTTCTCCACTAGTTTGTGGTGGTCAGCGCGTAATATTGTTATTGTTATTGTTATTGTTATTTTGATTTTGTAAGGCGCACAGCTACCCTAGGGTTTCCCGGTGCCACCTGATAAGAGCCAAGAGCAAGAGGGAAAGAAATCTACATGTTAAATAGCCAAGTTTTTATGCCCCTCCTGCAAAATTGGCGGTTCTATCCCCGTCCTAGTCCCAGGACTAGGACGGGGATAGAACCGCCAATCTTGCAGGTGTATCAAGGCCTGCCCCTACCTCTAACTACGATAACTGGTGAGTTACGAACCGACTTGGTATTACAGGTCTGATATTACCTGTCCCCATATGTTCAATTTTTGAAACTCTCCGACTTGGAGCTACGATTTGGCTTAGATAGAAGAGAAAGAAAATTCTCATTATTAGCCTTGAGAAAATGTCCTTTGGGACGAAACACGTGTCGGCTGCCTGTTGCGTATGAGTGGATTATGACAAGGGAATAAAGGATACAGAATAAAGAACATCTTTTGGACTTCTTCTTTCTTATGAGGATGGTCACTGCCTTATATACAGACTGGGACTGATTTGAGAAGTGCCTCGGCATATGTGTAATACAGCGCTGAGATTCCCTGGCACCCCCCGTCACTGACGATGCCTCACCTGGTGCACGGCTCGGTCGGGGACCAAGACCCACCTCCAGGGCTCGTCTTCTCCAGGTCGAGTATCAATGATGTGGTCCCTCCGCAGAGGATACAGGGGTTGATGCCTTCAATGGGGCATGAAGTGTTGCGGCCAGTCACCTGGCGACAGAGTCTCTGCTGGGGGGACAGCGCTGGTGAGCTAGTCAAGTCTGTATTCAAGCGTGCTTCACCACGTCGTGGCTATATGCCTGCCAGGCGGCTACCTGCTAGTCCAGTGTCCGGTCCCCCGCAGTACCGCCACGAGGCTCCACTAATGCGCAGGCAGTGGGCTATTACGGTCTGGACTTCCTGTTGGTGCGTATCACGCTCTCGGGGTATGTTCCCACGTTGGACGGCCGTGCAGGCTTCGCAACCATTCCACACTGTTGTACGTACTGGCTTCTATTGTGGTATATTGGAGAACGTGGTCTGCCGTGCACAGTGATTGACGTTGTGAGTCAGAGGTCTGTAGTAGCACGTTTGTCGGGGGCCATGCCTGTGGGGTCTGTGGCCGCCTCCGCGTGGGCTGGTAGCGTGGGTCCACATTATCACCTACGCGATCCAGGAATCTCTACTCAGAGGGGTTGTGGTCCACAGGTGATTTTCCAGGCATGTACCACCCCAGGGTCGCGGTGACGGCAGGGGCGCTTGTAGTTCCTCTGTAATGGCGCAGCGGGGGCTTCCGACATCAATCGGTCCTTACCCACGAGCCCCAGAGTTTTCCGCCTCTCTCTATGTGGGCCCACACAGTAGACTCCTTGTCTATGCGGTCCGGTTGGGCAGGCCGCAAGGCGCAGTGGATACCCTGCCCCGTGCCACCAACTGAGCACTGCTGTTTAGTGGAGTGCGCGATTGGTGTCTGCGAAGTGGTCCGCTGGGTTTCCTGTCGGAGCAGTCACATGTCCACAGGCCTGATTCTGAGGCAGACAGTTCACAGAGGGATGAGGCCTTCCTGAATCGTCCCAGCGCAGGTGGTGCTGTATGGGGGTATGGATCAAGGGGCACAACTATCCCACAGTGCGGGCACGGGTGGCGGCGAGTCACGTACCTCTACACGTGACGCTCCCAGTGTGGCCGCCTGCTCCCGCAGCACTGCTGTGTCCTGGATCTCCTCCTATAGTCCCCGCTCCGGTGGAAGGCTGCCAGGGGTTCACTGGCGAGTTAGTCTGCTCCCAGGCGGTCGCATGGCATGGCACCCTGGTTCACCGCACCTGCATTCGTGGTTGCGCTGTGCATTTGCCAGCAAGTTCAGCAGCCAGGCCCCGAGCGCAGGCCGCAACGGTCCACGGACCGCTGCCTCTGATGCATCGGTGGCCGTGCCTATTGCGCACCCTGCCCCCAGGGGCCCAGGAGTGCACGGACGTAAAATTTTCACTTGTCGTTGTCTGGGCGGTCACGTTATTCACGCGGCCGTTGCCCAGCAGGGCAAGTCTCGGCGTTCCTCGGGCTAGCCTCTCCAGGCAGGGAACCGGTGTTCACGTTTCAGTGGCCGTGGCCCAGAATCCTGTTGATCACGGCGGGCGCAGCCGCGTCTCGCCTGAACACACGGGGTCGCCACGATTCCCTCAGGTTTTCAGCAGTTGGAGCTGTGGTCCTGCGCTCGCCGCACCACTGTGTAGGCCGCAGATCGTTGCTCACGAATAGCGCGAGCTGTATCTGTAATAATGCCAGTTGAAGGGTCTCAGCAGTGACCGCAGTCTGGCGCCAGCAGATTCCCACCTTTCACTCGTGCGGATGGGTCAGATGCAGGGTGTAGACCAGGAGAACTGAGGGATTCGCAGCGGAGCTCTAGCAGTTCACGTCTGCCATGATGGCTCGCTGGCCACGCCTCTAAAAATACTTCTCTTGACCATATAGAGACAGTCAATATTTTGCAGTTGATGTTTTTGTAAGCAAATATTTGTGCTCTCCATATTCTGATAGAAAACATTGTGGCTGAATGTCAGCACTTCACGTCTGCTATAAATTCGTTTCAGTGGTTCTCATTCTGCAGGGAGACACCATAATTGAGCATTGCACCACAGCTTCTGACAATGCATGTCTGCAAGCATATGCAAAGAAAATGAGACAAAAGACAGTACTGACTTGAATACCTACTAGTAACAGTAGTATAATTTTCTATTGCAATGCATGGACTCTGAGAGTGAAAAGTATCCCAAGTTTACATAACCACTGTTAGCGCTTTTCTGATGAAACAAAATTCACAACTAAGGTTAGTCATCAAATCAATATTTTTATATGATGTGAAGCACATTGGGCACCACAGGGAAGATAGTGGTTATGTTTACAAATCATTAATGTTTATTAATAGGTTAAAGTTGTTACAGGTTCAAAATCCTCAAATTAGTGTCAATCAATAATCAGTACAAGAATGCATTAACAATTATGAAGTTCAAGTCAAAGTCATTTAAGTAAGAGGACAAATTAGTGTAGAGTTGTCTCAAGGAAAATGGTTAAGTAAATCAATTTTCTCATAAAAAGAGCACCAATGTCTGCTGAGAGCTGCCTCGAAATGGACAAAAGCATGTCTTCTGGAAAAGTTCTGCTCTGCACTAGCTTAATTCACACAATTTTAACATGTGCTACACCTGCATATGGCTCCAATAAAATGCTCCAATCAGGTTAAAGCATACAGATACAATCTAGGGCTCATTAGTTTCTCAGGATCCTGCACAATGCAGCTTCCCTAAGCCAACTTCAAACTTTTTTGATACCACAATATTATTGTTTTTGCAAAAAAAGCACACAATACAGACCGTTTCAATTTCAGTACATTAATGATTTAGTACACACTGTAACAGCACATTTTGTGAGCAGTCCCCTCCCGCATTTGTCTCAAGCCCAAAGTACACCCACAACTTCCCCCAGATATTACAATATTTTTGCGTGCCTCCCTGTCCCTGATAAATCGGTTGTTCCATCACAGCGCACCAATCAACGCCCAGCCGCCATTCAGCTAAGGTGGATCCTGGGGGGGACTTCCATTTACGGACAATGTCTCTCTTATTGATCGGTTTGACTACCCCCACCATATCCGTTCAGCACAGGGGCCGCCCAAGTCTTCCAGTATGCCTAGAAGCCCAACTCTCAGTGATAGGTCCACCACTTTTCCCAGGACCTGGGAAAGCGTTCCCTCTATTCTACACTGTTGGACTTGGCCCTTTTTGCAGGGTCATCCCTAAACTTTTTGCCTTTCTCCTAGCCTTTTTTCTGACATGGTGTTGGTGGTTTTAGGACTCTGGGCACTTTAGCACTGCTGTTCAGTGTAAAGTGCGTGTGCTCTCTCTGATAAATATGGTAAGATTGGTCTACACCTGTTTGGCCTATTTAATTTACCTGTCAGTCCCTTGTAAAGTGGTATCTCATATACCCAGGGCTGGTAAATTAAATGCTACTGGTGGGCTTGCAGCGCTGATTGCGCCACCCACCAAAGTAGCCTTTCAAACCTACCTCAGGCCTCTGCCATTGCAGGGCCTGTGCGCGCAGTGTTACTGCTGCTGTGACGTGGCACCTAAAGTGTGTGCCATGTCCGTGACCCCCCTTTTACTACATATCAGTCACCCCTAAGGTAGGCCCTAGCTAGCCCTATGGGCAGGGTGCATTGTAGGTAAAAGATAGGACATGTACCTTAAGTGTGTGACATGTCCTGGTAGTGACAAACAGCCATTTTAGTTTCTCACTACTGTGGGGCTGCCCTCCCATAGGAATGCATTGGGGATTCCCCGATAAGTGTTTCAGTGGTAATTCCTGATCTGAGAGGTGCAGCGTGGTCAAGTTTGGTATGTTTGGAATAGTGATAATAAATGCTACGCAATGGTGTGCGCAGATTTATTATAACTATTTTAGAAATGCCACTTTTAGAAGTTGGCATTTCTGTGTGCTATGTGTCTGCCTGCCTGATGTGAATTGCACGTCTGGCTTGTGAGTTACAGGGGCAGGTGAGGTGTGTGTGGCTCCAGGAGGGGCAGGGTGAGTCAGCGCTAGGCTGAATGGGACATCTGCATCTGTAGTGGTGGGAGGAGAAATCCCTGGTCCCTGAATAGGATGGTGCCTGCCCTAGTGAATGCTGGCTCTGCCCCCCTGTGATGTGTCTAATGACGAGCCCCCACCTGACAAAGGGGAAGAGGAGCCCTGTCAACAGTGTGCTCCAAATCCCCCCTGAACTAGTTGCATCTGGTTCCCCTGAAGCCCTGTCCTACAGACAAAGGAAAATGTACTATAAAAATAGGGGCTGTGACCCCATGAAGATGTTGTTCCTGTGCGTGTCCTGGTGCTGGCGGCTGCTGCTGCTGGGCTCCAGGAGGAACCGCCACGAGGGACGGCCTTCCTGATGGAGGGCCCTGTGTGCTGGCCTTCCTGGGCCCAGCCTTGTGCCCCCTGGACTGTGTCTTGGACCTAGCGCTTCGTGGAGCGCTTCTGTGGGCTTTGCAGCGCTGGGCTGCAACCTGGAGATTCCCCTACCCAGTGTGGGGAGCAGGAGCCCATCCCGCACTTTTTGTGCTTAGTTGAGCAGCGGGTGCCCACCCCGCGTTGGCCGATCGAGCGGGTGCCTACCCTGCGTTGGATGTTGGCTCGCGGGTGCCCACCCCGCTTCGGTGCTGTGTTGGCAGGTGCCCACCCCGCTTATGAGATTATCATAAGGCGGGTGCCCACCCCGCCGGGTAGCGCTGCAGAGGACGTCAACGCTGCGGCCCGATCCCACAAAGCAGAAGCCAGGCACGTCCGCCGGATGGGGGTGGGATCTGCTGACGAGGAGAGGAGCCTTCTGCCCCCGGAGAATAGAGGGCCAGAGGAGTGGTGCCAGAAAGAGGGCGGGAGCCCACCCTGCCTCTGCGATCCGCTGCTGAGTTGCCCCCGCACCCAGCCTAAGACTGGAGAAGTCCCGGTCCCAGAGGGGGACCGGGCGAAGAGAGGCGAGGAGACTGCCAGAGTCCCCGGACGTCAGCAGAGTCCCATAGCAGCCCGGTGAGTGTGGGCAGGACCTGGGAAGTCACACTCCCCGTCACGGCACCCAGCGGAGAAGAGCCTGCAGAGCCCCAGTGAGTGGGGGCTCTATGTGGGGTGTGAAGGGCCCTCTCGAGGCACGTTTCCGGTGCCTGCTGTCCTGAGCGGACCCGCAGGAGAGCAGGCCGCTCCAACATGAGGCACCTTGATTTTAGGCCCCCCGAGGGGGTCCAGAGGGCACAGCGGTGCCCGTGCCTCGTTATTTCACATACAGCGGCACCGCACCAGCGCGGTCCGCTGCAACGTTGGCCGCATTCTTGTTGAAGAGTCCCAGAGGGGGACTCAGGCGATTGTCACAGTTGCGCCGCCGTAGTGGGCAACTGCAACGTGGGGGCACCTTTGTTTTAGTTAGTCCGAGTTGGACTCCAGAGGGCACGGTGAGTGCCCGTGCTAATTCCTTTTGGGGGCATTGCGGTGCGCCGGCAGTCCAAGGGCACGGGGGTGCCGATCGGGGCACATGGTCGGTGTTCATTTGGACCCATTTGTGTTGCAAAGTCCCAGTGGGGACTGCAGAGGGCACAGTGAGTGCCAGTGGCCAAAGTATCTACACAGCTGCACCGCAATTAGCAGCAGCTGCAACGTTTAGGCCAGTCCAGTGCAAAGAGTCCCAGTGGGGACCTAGGAGGCACAGTGGTGCCAGCGCAATTGCGCGCTTGTGATTCTGCTGCTTTGGCAGCCTGCCCTGACATTTGGGACATAGGGCATTTGAGCCCTCTGAGAAGGCCAGTTGGCCAGGGGGACAGTGTGAGGTCAGTAGGGTGCCAGGCCCTCCTGTGATTTATGTGTTTCTGCATAATGTGATTTATGTGAGGTTATTGTCTAATGCGTTTGGACTTATGACGTTGGCGCAGAATGTGTTTCACGCCTAATGTGATGCTGATTGCAGAATAGGATTTATGTGGCAGGATATGATGCTGGGTACAGTGTTTGGCCAGTAGTTACTGGTCGTGTTCTACATTTGTGATTGTGATGGTTCGGACAGTGGCCCATTTGGCCCTGTCATGTGTATATAATCCCCTGTGAATATTGACTGGTGCCAGTTGGCACAGTGTAAATGTGTGATTAGGTTTCTAATGTGTTTATGATAATACAAAGGCTATTTTTTATATAACCTTGTGTGGAGTTTCTTTTGTGGTGTGCCTAGTTTGTTGCTGCTGTGTGTGTGTGTGTTGCGCAAACGCTTTACACATTGCCTCTGGGATAAGCCTGACTGCTCGTGCCAAGCTACTAAGGGGGTGAGCAGGGGTTATCTTCAGCGTGTAACTCCCTTGCCCTGACTAGAGTGGTGGTTTCTGCCTGGCTTTGGCGCAAGCCTTAGCCAACCAGAAATCCCAGTTCTAACATTGGTTGTCAGCGGTGAGGATAGGACTTGCGTTTGCGCAGTACCACAGCGACAACTGGTTGCACTACAAACTCTGCATTTTAGATAATCACGTGTTTGGGGATTATTTTCCCTGAGTTATTTTTCTCCTGAAAAGTGTCATTTTTAAATTGTGTACTCTTGCTTAGCTCAGACCTGAGAAAACATTGAGACAGACCCCTAATAGTAGCTTTCCCTGCCACCCAGTGTGTCCCAGGTGACGTGACTGTGCTTCTATTACGGTCAAAATAGGCATGGAGTTCAGACCGTATGAACTCCGAGAATTTGGGGGTCCACCAGGCACCATGCATTAAGTCACCAGATTGGTTGATGTGTGTGGCTTGGGTGCCCAAACTGGATGGGAATGGGGGAGTGATCAAAAATACCTCTGGGAAGGATGGCTGCGCCCGTTAGATGGAGGGCATCAGTGCCTGGAAGGAGAAGTAAATCTATGCAAAAGAATGTTTTGTGGGCAGCTGAGGTGTGAATGTAATCCCAGTCCCTGGGGTGCCATAAATGTCATGCATCACAAAGCCCCAAGGAGTCCATTTAGGAGGAGAGCTACCTGGTGCAGGAAAACCTGTGCCTCATGGGTGAGTCAGAGCAGTCATGGGGTGGGGTCGGTGAGGCATTAAAGTCTCCTGCAATGATAGTAACCCCTTATGGGAAAGTGAGAAGTACTTTTCTATGTGCTACTGAAGTCTGGGCTGGTGTCTTGCGCAGTACTAAAGTGCTTAGGAGGTTGTAAAGCTGACCCTCCAAGAGACCCTCCACCCCCACAAAATGGACCTGGGCATCTGAGAAGGTGGAGGTCACTACAAGTGGGAAGGACCTATGGACCCTCTGTTGAATCCCACATGATATATTCAGTCGTACCCAAACTGCCTCAAGAAGAGGCAATGAGAGCCCAGCAGGTGAGTTTCCTGTAACATCAGTACCGCAGGCCTGGAACGTTTAGCATATTAGAGCAGTTTGCTTAATACATTCCATTCACATTTCATGAGATGGCTTTGAAGTGTGACATTTGAGTCAGGGACAATCACAGCATAAGCTTTGGTGGGGTGGTTGACTAGTCAGTCTCCAGGAGAAAGGGTATAGACATCCACTTCAGATGCAATTGGTGTCTAGTTTGGTGAATGTCTGAGTGAAATAGTCAAGAACAAAAATATGAGTAGTAAATAATTACGTGAAAAGAACTCCATCACCAATTCCCCCGTTCCCCATACTTCTCCCCTTAAAGCATCTGTTGCCGTCAAACTCCCGGAAAAACAAACAAACAGAATTTCAGGGGAAACGTTAGCGTCGGACCTCCTCCTACACAGGATGATGTCCAGAATTGTATGTGTACTTGCATATTGTGTCACATGAGAGATCACTGTCAGATCCAAAGTTTGCTGTTGGTGGACCAGCGGCCTGGTGCTTGACGTCGTTGCTGGAGGATTCAGGTCAGTGTTTTAGGTACGTGGTACCCTGTGTCAGTCCCCACTTTGGGCGATCTGGATGGGCTGCAGTTATCCTGCCTCTCCCTGCGCAACCTTGTTCTCCAACGGGTTCTGGACTGTGGGTGGCGTTTATGGTGGTCTGAGGGTTGGTGGTGCAAAGGCGGCTTGCCACAAAGTGTCAGTCTTTCATTTGCTCATTCCCAGGACTCCTCTGGGGTGTCAAAGGAGAGGGTTCTGGAGTCATGTATCACTTTGAGTCTTGCGGGGAATACAAGCATATATTGTATGTTCATTGCCCTAAGTTTTTTTTTACCTCATCGCAGGATTTCCTTCACAGTTGAACAGGCCCAGTATAATTAGGGAAAATCATGATGCAATTGAAGATTGTATAGCTTGCAGGATCAGCAGACACAGGCTAAGTTGATGGTGAGGGAGGGTCAGGGTGGGCATCAGGTCCTTGAGGAGCTTGTATTGTAAACTTGTCCATCTCCGTCTGGGCATGCGCGCCATGACCCTTGTCTTTGCCCATTATGTGGGGCGCCGAGAGGGTAAGGCCGGTTGTCCAGGGAGGATTAGAGGATCTTGTTCGGCGGCATGGAAGGAAGTGCTCTACAGGCCCACTGGGTGTCTCTGTGATGTGGCTTACTTAGTCTTCTTAGTGCCCATTCGGATCCCCCACTCTTCTGGGGCAACATGGCCATCTACAGCTCAGTAACCAAGGAGGCCCTACATATTTACAGCAGAAAAGAATGGGAGAAACTGCCAGGATGGAGGTGGCAGCTGGAACTTCAGTCTGCCTAGGGGATCTGCTATTTCATGGCCTGAGACCCCAGTGCAGGTCAGCACGGTCACGGGGGGAGGGATGGCTGCTGACCGGCAGCCACCCTCTTACCCCCGCGACCGTGCTGCACCTGCACTGGGGTCTCGGGCCCTAAGATAGTGGATCCCCTAGGCAGACTGAAGCTCCAGCTGCCACCTCCATCCTTGCAGTTTCTCCCCTTTTTTCTGCCATAAATAAGGAGGGCCTCCTTGGTTAAAGAGCCATAGATGGCCATGTTGCCCCCAGAAGAGTGGGGGATCCGAATGTGCATGAAGAAGACTAAGTTAGGTGGTGACCGGGATCTCCTCTAGTCCAGGGTCTGTGGTATATGTAGGACTAATTGCCACAAGGCCAGATCCAAAGTATCAGGAGGGGCCACAGGATGTCCCCTTCACCATCCCAAAGGGCCTCCACAACCCTGGGGGGTCGAGCCACAGCCCTCTTAGCTCCACACCACAAGGGACCCGGGCAGCATGAGCAGCTGGGGCCTGCCTGGGCGGGCAGCATCCCATAAGATATATGCGGGTCAGCTGGGGTGATCAGCGTGGCGCGATTGTCACCTTCGGCTCCCATCTGGTGATGTTGCAGCTAGCTCTAAGGGCTAAACTATGTAGCGCAGCATCGAGTTTGCCTTGGCTCCATCTGGGGTGGGCCTTTCACACCCACAAAGACTCCTAGGCTAGTTCGTCAGCCACATATTGTACGGCCAAACGCTGGGGCCAGCACTGCTGCAGGACGCGTTGCTGAGGCATCAGGGACTAGCAAGCCACAATTTTGAATCCACACTACTCTTGGGTGAAGCGGTCAGCAATCTGTGGCCAAGGCGTTCTTGTGGGCCTTCTGGCATGGGAGGTGAGAAGGTCCCACAACTCAACGGCAGCCACCGGTTTGGGTGGAAAGTGATTTCTTCAGCCAGCAGGATTACAGTGGTCTATGGAGGAGGTCCTGGAGCGCTTTTAAGACGCGTCTGCCATCTTGGCCTGCTTGGCCACTCTCCCAAGCCTCCTCCAAACTTAAAGTTATATGCAACAAACAAGATACATTAGACCAGCCTGTACTCTGCAGGTGTACAGTAGCAAATAATTAGGAAATTGTACAGTTATCACATGAAGGAAAACAACATGAAGAAAGCAAAGACATATCACATCTGTTAATTTGTACTTTAGCTTCTTGTAGGAATAAAATACACATGTGACATGAAACAAGGTGGCTCACAGATGTTAGTCATACTAAACTCAGGCCTACCTTAGCTATAGTCAATCTAAATGTGAATAATAAACAGTTAATAGAATTTGTATGTTTACATGTTGATATCAATATAATGTAAATCATTTCATATGTAAATAACTCTATCAACCCTCCCTTCCTCTAGATCAGTCTTCTCGAACAAGTAGCTCATGAGGTACTGGTCACTCTCCAGCTACATCTGAGTAGCTCTCTTGTGTGTACCCCAGACTATTAGATTGGAACACTTTGCTTGGTTTCAATAATATGTATGTATGCCAAAATTGTGCATTCAAGATGAAAAAATGTGGATTTTCAAAGTAGATTTGTTGGAAAGTGGCTTACTGGTAAGGATAAGTAGGGACTTACCACTAGTAATGAGACCACAATTACAATAAATGGTTCAGTCAAGGTCTCAATAAATTATTCACTTGCTCATTCTTTGGTAGCTAGCAGTGAGCAGGCAGGCTTAACTTAGGAGATAGGTGTGTAAAGTAAATAAAAACACTAATACATTAAATTAGTAAGACACAATAAAAATCTGCCACCAATTTATGAAAATAGGGTATATTTATATGAACAGATAGATACCAAAACGACAAAAATCCAATGTAGGGAACCAGTGATATGAATTTTTAAAGATTAAAAGTAAAACAAATAGCGCTCAACTGGTTAAATTAATCATGATGGAGATCAGACCATCCACAATGTAACACTTTTACACTTACTACCAGCAGTGTTTCTTGATGCCGAAAGAGGCCCACAGCACCAGCCAAGGGATCAGATGCTCTGGTTTGCCTCTAGTGGTCTGGGACTACAACTCCCACAATGCACATGGTCAACTTAGAGTGCTTTTTACAAAAGTTGCTCCAAACGTCTGGAACTTCTACCTGATGTTCCTCTTGTGGGTTCAAAGTGTGCAAAACACCAATCCAAGGGTCTAGAAGGGTCTAGAAGCTCTGAGATGTCCTTGCGATGTTGGGACTACACAATTCCCACAATTCGCCTGGCCAAATTCCTAAAAGTCCACTGGATGCACTCCAGGATGGGGACTTCTTGTTGGAGTGATGCAAGTGGGCTCTGTTAACTGTAGCTTTCAGGGAGTCCATTCCATAATCCTTGTGAAACTAGTCAAAGTCCTTAGGGTTGTACTACCAGATTGTGCAGCAGGTGCAGTCCTTCAGAGTGCAGTCCTTTTGGTGCAGATCAGGGTTCCAGTAGGGCAATTGTTTTTCTCCTTGTTGTTTCATGCAGCAGATCTGAGTTGCTTGGCAAATCTCCCATATTTATTCAGTGTTCCTGGGTGTCAAGCAGGGGGCTCCTCTGACCAATGGGATGCAGGGTGCTACTCTCATGTATGACCATTTCCTCCAAAGTGTGGCATATTCTTGTCCCAGAAAGCACTATTATTCCAAAATCCCAAATGGAGAAAGTCTCTCCTGAAGAGTTAGATGTGGCTAAGCTAACCCACTAGTGTGGCTAAGATTCTCTAACACTACCCTTCCAGCCACTTCACTAATCAAATTACAGGGGCTCCTATGTGGCTGGGGGTGCAAGATGTGGGGGTGAGCCTGTGCGGTCCTAAAGTGTCATTTCCTCTTTGCCTACTCTACCCCATCTTGACTTCTGTAGTTTCAGTTCTCCTCCCACAGAAAACCCTTTGTCTCTCTAGCAGGTGACTTAACACCTCATTAAGACAGCTTGGCTCAGCCTGGCAGAGGGTGGCCAATCAAAGAAGGGCTGCTGGAAGGCTGGATTTTGGCTTACAGAAAAGAATGTTCTATAACTTTTCTATAATAGTTATAACAAATCTAACAATGGCAAGTTGTTCGATTTATCATGACTATTCTTTTAACTCCTTAAATTAATTATATTTTTAGCTCCTTTCTGTCAATAGTTATACTTAATTAACGTATTCCCATGTTAGCCTACGGAGCCAATGCAGTACAATGGGGAAAAACGAAATTGGCAGTTTTTCCCTCACCAAGGCACATAAAACATATTTTATAATGTCTCTGCTTATAGTTACAAGGCGCCCTAACCCTGGAGCACGTAGGGGACAGCTTTGGGGTAACCAATATGTAAAAATAAGGCAATCTACTACTTTTGAAGTACCATTAATTCCAAAGTCAAATTTGCATATAATTCTACCTTATACGCAGCCAGCAAGGCAGGGCTGGCTTTTCAAGGAACAGCAGTCACCACAGTAGTACAAATTTAAGTACATTAAGGGGCATATTCACAAGGAGCTATCGCCGAATTAACGGCACTTTATCGGAGCCAAAGTCATGATAAATTTACCCCCCCATTCACCAGCCGGTGTTAACAGAACACAGCACCAGTTCACCCGCGATAGCAGCCGCAAAAAACATCGCCACAGAGGACCCTCGCAAATATCGCTAATGAGATGCAGAGTAGGCGTTCCCGTGACTAAAGCCGAGACAACAGCACACCTCAACATTCACAACGACCAGCCACATCCGCGATAAAAACACAAAACAGGCGATAAGGCGCGTTAGTACCAGGAAATCTACACCTGCTCTGACCTGGTGTAAAGTCGGACGGCAGCCAGCACCACAAAAGGGAGCACAGCCCAGGGCCACAACCGAAGGGCAACAGATGCCATGGAGCCACACATCAAGCAGCCCAGACACCCAAGAGGGCCACAACACCCACTCCCACCACCCCAGGACCCCATCCCACACCAGGAACACCCCCCCCGGACCAACACAGACGCAGCGCAGACAAAGACAGCAGAACCCCAGGAAACGTACCAGCCGCACAGACCCAACATCTGACAATGTCACCTTCCACTCCAGGCTGAAAGGGACAACCAACCTACGCATCCTGACCATCATCGCCTAACAGGCCTACGGCAACAACACAGCGGACAACCAACATCCCACCCCACACAAAGCTGATGGCGTGGCTGCACCTGTTGGCCCCTGAGACCCCCCATCCAACACCCGCCAGAGTCGGAGGAGTCCCACAGCCAGCCATATCCAAGTCCCCCACACCTGTCCTGGACATCACCATCACCCTGGTACCCCAGTTCCCATACGTACAACACAATGCGCAGGATCCGCTGGCGACCAAGCAAGGACCATACGCCCAAGCAGGATGCACGCACGTGTTGGGGGCAACACACAGCACACATGTACTACCTGTGCCCCGCGATAGCAGCCGCAAAAAACATCGCCACAGAGGACCCTCGCAAATATCGCTAATGAGATGCAGAGTAGGCGTTCCCGTGACTAAAGCCGAGACAACAGCACACCTCAACATTCACAACGACCAGCCACATCCGCGATAAAAACACAAAACAGGCGATAAGGCGCGTTAGCACCAGGAAATCTACACCTGCTCTGACCTGGTGTAAAGTCGGACGGCAGCCAGCACCACAAAAGGGAGCACAGCCCAGGGCCACAACCGAAGGGCAACAGATGCCATGGAGCCACACATCATGCAGCCCAGACACCCAAGAGGGCCACAACACCCACTCCCACCACCCCAGGACCCCATCCCACACCAGGAACACCCCCCCCGGACCAACACAGACGCAGCGCAGACAAAGACAGCGGAACCCCAGGAAACGTACCAGCCACAGAGACCCAACATCTGACAATGTCACCTTCCACTCCAGGCTGAAAGGGACAACCAACCTACGCATCCTGACCATCATCGCCTAACAGGCCTACGGCAACAACGCAGCGGACAACCAACATCCCACCCCACACAAAGCTGATGGCGTGGCTGCACCTGTTGGCCCCTGAGACCCCCATCCAACACCCGCCAGAGTCGGAGGAGTCCCACAGCCAGTCATATCCAAGTCCCCCACACCTGTCTTGGACATCACCATCACCCTGGTACCCCAGTTCCCATACGTACAACACAATGCGCAGGATCCGCTGGCGACCAAGCAAGGACCATACGCCCAAGCAGGATGCACGCACGTGTTGGGGGCAACACACAGCACACATGTACTACCTGTGCCCCCTGGTGACACAGCACACAATCACCGCAACAGGACGCACACGTCTCACACCAATGTGCAGGCAACAACAGAACACCGTGGAACACCCAACAATGTTGCCTTCAAATACACAGCCAGTGTGCATGATACATTCATCCTCCGACAGTCCATCATCAACTAGCGTTCCCAGGATGGCAACAAGGGAAATGTACAGCCCCTTGGCAATATACAAATGAACACCCCACACACCTCAACACCACAACCATGCAACTCACAAGTCTGGCAATGCACACGTCACAAAATCACATACAACAGGCACAACAATATGCCCACCCACCAGACACGACAGAACAACTTACAATGTCCACATGGGCAAGCCCTGAAAATGAGCCAGCAACGGCATGGCACCTTAGCCACATACTAGCCGAATGTGGGGAGAGGTGGCAACAAGGCATGTGTGAAGGATGCAGTAGAACCATGATTGGGAAAGTACACAATGCCAACAGTGCCGGAGATGTGCTGGACACCTCACAGTATGCAGAACACACCCATATCCATGGCGACATACACCGCTTGCGTATGGGGTGTAGTGGACAGTGGACGCCACCATGTCACCACAGCCAGTGGGGGACCTCACGGAAATGTTGCCTGTTACGTCCCCCCCTAAGCGTCAGCGGAGTGGGATGGCCCGGCGTACGCCATGCCAGCGTTGGGGTGTGAACAAAAACCACGTAGGCCTGGGCATGGTCCACTTCCGGAAAGACCCACATCTCTGCCAGGGCGGCGTCTCCCACCTCGCCACGAGGCCGATGCCATCCTCAGGAGCGGAGTTGCCTGAGATGCCGTGCGCCTGCCGGACCCCGGCACGCTGGTCCACGAACCCGTCAGGCCAGCCCCTGCGCAGCCAGGCCACACTGATCACCTTCCGACACCGGCGTGTGTCAAGGAGGGCCCACCACGTGCCGGCGCAAGCCCCAAGCCCGAGACCTTGGCAGCCACCTCAGACCATCACGGCTGCCATGACACTGGCCCACATTATTCTTTTTTCGTTGACGTACTCCACTGCCGCCCCCGACCTACTCTTCGGACCAGTAGGTCCCACATGTGGAACTGTGTCTTGAGTCATGAATGGCAGTGACCCCATATCCCGGCCAGCGGCCACAGCACCAGACTCCCCCAGTTCAGTGAGGCATAGTTCCATATGGGCATCTTGCGACACGTGGTGCCGCTAACCCTGTTCAACGCCAGCCTGCTACACGTGGTGCCACTAACCCTGTTCAATGCCAGCCTGCTACACGTGGTGCCACTAACCCTGTTCAACGCCAGACTGCTACACGTGGTGCCACTGAACCTGAACTACGCAGGCCGGTGGGGCCATCCAACCTATGCCGGCGACACTCGGTGAATGGGCCGTGCTGACCGCAGCCTCAGGCCTACACCACGGTCAGGTAGGTCACACATTTGGAACTGAGTCTTGATTACACTATGGCAGTGAACATCATTTAAGGCAGAGAACAATACACTATACACCCTCCGATGTGGTGGCAACAAGTCTGTGCATGGCATCACAACCACATGTGTCTGTGGGCCTACACGGACCACTGCCCTCGGCCTACGCTGCGCACGAGTGGGATCACTGATTTGTAACTGAACATTGGTAATTCAGAAGGCAGAATACATTTGCTCGCACCCACGGAGGGGCGTAAGAGGATGACACGTTGCAGTCCGGAGGGAACAGGATCAGCGTCACGCAGGTGATTGAACACTACCGACAACTACCATTGTGTCACCAACTCTGTGCCTCGCGAGCCAATGACCCGTGGCTGTGGGCCACTGCTGACCGCTGCCTCCGGCCTACACTGCGGTCCAGTAGGTCACAGAGCCTTGATTTGGCATTCTTGGAGTTCACATCTGTGTACGGGCATCATCGCAGACTGCATCCCCTCACAGTACCTGTGCCACTAAGTTTGTTCCCCGACATTCATGGACACTCACTGGTCGGACATTGGTGGCGTTTGAGTCCATGGACTAAGGGCTAGTTTTCATCCTCATGTAGCTGATCCCGAATTGTTGGTGAGGACGAGGGTTGCGCTTTCCACTCCTCCATTTGCTGCTTCCAGATAACATCAGACCTTCCGCATCATGCCCTGGAGGACATCTTCCACTGTCCCCCGAAACCCTCCGCAACATACACCTCGGACATTGATGGGGACCCGCTCAGGTCGCATGGCCCATCTGACTGCACCGCAAGTCACCGTCCCGTGGCTGGGTGCCTGTGCCGGCTGCAGTGCATCTGGGGCCACTAACTCTGTGCTTCTCAGGCCTGAGACCCCTTCTTCTGAGTCATTGAATGGCCTCTGTAGCGATGGTCTTGGGGTCATCAACGTCATGTGTCTGTGGCCCTGCGCTGTCCGCCTCCTCCGGCCCCAACTGCAGTCCACCAGGGCCCACACATGGCATCGAGTCTTGACCGGCCCGGACGTCGCATCACCGCAGGAGGCACACGCCACCACCGCAAGGACCACCTTCAACCGCCATCTATCAGAGTCGAAACGGTGGTCCTGACAGACCTAAGGAGTTGCTCAGACCTGTCGTGGATGCCATCATCGGACTGATACCCTGCTCAGCACTCCAGGTGCCAGTGACTCAGTGCACCGCAAGCCATTGTCCGTTACTGATTGAGTTTTGTGCTGTTGTGAGGTTGCGCAGCAATGTCACCTCATGCAGTGGGGAAGACCTGGGACTATGATGAGGAAGATGTGTCAAGTGTGTGGAAGGGAGAGGGCACAGACTATGGGAGGGCAGGAGGCAACAGCCCCACGGCAGGAATGCAGACTGGTGGTGGTAGTCAAGCTACACACCCGGATCTATTGCTGGGTATTGCGCTGTGGACTGCGGACGCAACTGTCACCTCAGGCAGTGTGGGAGACCTGGGACATTGATGAGGAAGTTGATGCAGGTGTAACACACCCCACTGCATCTGCATCAGGACTGATCCGAAGGGACACAATCCTAGCAATTTCTTCACATGAGCGCGCTCTTCTCTAGTGCCCCTGCCTCAGTGCACTGCAACTCAAGGAACGTCCAGACTGAATATTGGGTGACCTCTGTCCTTACTCCAGATCCCTCCATGTTGCTCTGCAGTTGACTCTGTTATGCTGGTGTTTTCTGTTTCCATTGCACTGGTGTCCACTGTTCAGGTTGTTGGCAGCACCAAGCACTCCATGTGGGCTGGCTTATACTCACCCCACACACATCCAGCACAGGCGTCACTGTACATGTGGCCCTGCCAATAAAGGGGCCGGGCGCACGTGGCCAGTTCAACATGATATGTGCATGTGTCTCTGTGGAGGTGTGGGTCTCCTTTGTGGGGTGTGGGGGGTCCGTGAAGGGTATTGGACACCCACGTATGTGTTCTAGTTCGCATTCCATGGGTTCGGCAACACCCTCACCTGTTGGGCCACCTCCTGTCGCCGTTGCTGCCTTCCTGTTGGCAGCAAGTTTGTACCTGGTTTAGGTTGTCAGGTCCTGCCGGCGCCTCTTGGCCTCCTGGGCTCTGCGACTGCATTCCAGGTGGTCTGCTTGTGGGTCATTTGCTGGTAGTGTTCTGTCGCCTCCGTGGCCTTGGTCTTGTTTTCCTGCGGTCTGCACCCCGTCTTCCTCTCCATTTTCTCCTTGGCCTTCCCTGACCCACTTGTTCCTTGCTGGTCGTCTGTGGGGGTTGTGGTGTTCGCGTTGCCCTCTGCGCTGGGTCAGGGTGCATGGATGTTGCTACGTACTTTGGCTTGTTTCTGGTGTGTTGTGCCTGTGGTTTTTATGGTGCAATTGCCCGCCAGACGCGTGGGAGTTGCAGGCCTGAGGCTGCTTTTCGCAGCTTTTTGTACCGCGATTGGCCTTATTGCATGATTTCTCGCGTTCGCGTTTTGCATTTTTTGGGCGTGGTGTTGATTTACACGCTGGCATTTGACGCATTATCTGGTGACTATCGCATGGTACCGCCTTGTTGTGAATTCCACGTTGACACGGGGTTATTTTCCCGTGATAGGCTGCGTTATTGAAAGTTGCGTTACGCTACTCTTGCGGTAGTTATCACACGTTCTTGTGAATATACCCCTAAGTGAACTGGGCTCCTAAACCTGCATGCCCTACCATATATTAGGGACTTACAGATCGGTTGTCAGTTCCAATTGTAATTATACCTAATTACCATTTATTTTTAATCAAAGGACAGGCCCTGGGTCTGGTTATAAGAGCACAGGGCACAATCAGAGTCAAAAAACCAGCCTCTGGTAGTCAAGATGGGGGCAACAAGTGGGGGGACACTGTTATGTTTCATAAAAGTACCCCAATATAGGCTCAGGTAGTCACCTAACCTTTCACCTATATTCTCCCTTTCACCTATATTCTCCCTACCATTACACTACATAACGGTTCTTGGGACTGACCTTTTACCTAGTTACGGTACTGCATACAGGATTTGGGGTTTTCCCTGAAAACAAGCCTCATCCATTATGAATGAGGATTCTTGGAAACTCAGCAGGACTTCCATCTCCTGCATAGTAACTATGTACAAGGGTCATTCCTTCCGTCATCCTAAGTCTGACATGACACAGCAGGGTAGAACCCCTGAGGGTACCACTTTGGGTATATAAACACCAAGGGCCCGATTAACAAAAGTAATCTGAGACAAAATCTTAACTTTAAGACTTTCGGTATTCACAAAAGGCATTTAGTAGTAGTAAAGTTAGGAATTCCTAACTTTACTACTACTAAATGCCTTTTGTGAATATCAAAAGTCGTAAAGTTAGGATTTTGTCTCAGTTTAGTAGTAGTAAAGTTAGGAGTCCTAACTTTACTACTACTAAATGCCATTTGTGAATACCGAAAGTCGTAAAGTTAGGATTTTGTCTCAGTTTAGTAGTAGTAAAGTTAGGAGTCCTAACTTTACTACTACTAAATGCGTTTTGTGAATACCGAAAGTCGTAAAGTTAGGATTTTGTCTCAGATTACTTTTGTGAATCGGGCCCCATATTGCTAAGGTAGTCAGAGGAGAAAAGGACTTCCATGCTGACACACTGACGCGAGGCGCTGAGGTTCCTGCGCGCAGACACTCCAGCTCACAGTGGTCTGACATCCCTTGCGGGGTGTCCATCTCGAGACCAAGACGGGGTCCCACAGTCTCTCACTTCAGGTAATAGGGTTGGCTTTATCCTAGAGGGATTCTTGGCTTTACACTCACATACATGCTAGGTACACTTAGGTACATCTAGTTAGGGTCACATCGTAGGAGGACGCATTCTACTGTCATGTATTTTATATACTTGCCTGTATTCATTGTTCTAGCACAATTGTAGAAATCTACCATCCTTTTACTCTGTTAGTGCTTATAATAATTTATATCTATTACTGTCTAGTGGTTGTTTCAGCACACCTATTTTATACTAGAATGACGCTGGTTCAATAAATGCTTATTGAAAAACGTCCCCACTGTTTATTCTGTGTATCTCTCTGAGACAAAGTGAGCACGAGTGACTGAGCGAAAAGTAATACACTGTTTCCGCGATCCTGAGGGATCAGGGTTGTCATGTTCGATAGTTGCCAAGAACTATTCTCTCCTTGGTAAGAGGGGTTTCTAGTGACACTGTGAGCTAGCTGGTATACAGGCTAACATACCGGGTAGGGGTGTCTAGAATTATTCTGACACCAATCCTACAGTATATGTTGTCTAAATGCACAGATCCTATATAGGTTTATAGGAACTACACGACATGGCACCGCCAACGTTGGTTTGGTACTTATTTAACGGTCAAATCTGAGTAGTTCAGTTGTGCTATTCTCAGAGACCCCTACTCACATTTCCCCAGACACATCTGGAGTGGGAAGGGAACTATCCGCCACAGCTGAGTAGGCATATCCTACATATTGGCTGTGGGTTTATCAAGCTTGAAGGACAAATTGTTCCTATTGTGCATAAAACCTTATCTCAGTTTCCTTGAAACTCTTCCTTGAGAAACCTTTGTCAACAATGGCTGATGAGGATGCCACTGTACGAGCACAACGTGCTATAGTCAGGGAGGAAGAAGAGGAGGGTGAAATCAACATTTCAGAAGATGTTAGACCTGCCCTTACTCAAAAGCTACCAGACTACGGAGTCACAGCTAGGGGTGGGTCAGTAACCTTCGTGAATGAGGCTCACGAGTCATATAGAACAGAGGTATTCTATTCATGGGTTAAATTCCCACAAGCAGATGCACAATCAAATACATTTCATTTATTTATAAGGTTTTATAATAGCGCTGTCTGGACCCGAGGGTATCAGAGCGCTTCACATGGAAAAATTGCGAAATAACATTTGTATAATGAGGTAGCACACACAAACAACTTAGAACATTAAAAACAAACCGAAATAATTACCAGGGTTAATTACATCAAGATTTACATTAGGAAACAGCGAGTCATGAGTAATACAGCAAGTGTGGTTGGGAAAGGCTAAAGAAGGAGGGGAGGGAGCAGGAATGGCGGGAGACCATGGAAGGGGAAGGGTGAGGAAGAACTGGGTAAGTGTAGGCTGGGGCTATAAGGGGATTTAGTTATATGAGAGTCGAAAGGTAGTTATATAGGGTAGTTATAGGAAGAGGGGGGGGAAGAGGAAGTCAAGTGATCGGTAAGGGGAGCCCTAAACAGTGAGATGCAGGCTGAGACTATAAGGGGACTTAGTGATATAAGAGGGGAAAGGTAGTAAAATAGGATCGTTATAAGAAGAGGGGGGGAAGAGGAAGTCAGGAGATTGATAAGGGGAACCCAAAACAGTGAGAAGCAGGATTGGGAATAGTGTCAGGTGTAGGGATTAAGGACCCCAGTATTTGTTGAGAAGGTGCAGTTTCAGGGTTTTTTTCAAGCTGTAGCAGGAGGGGTTGCAGCGTAATTCTATAGGGAGGGAATTCCAGATGGGAGGCACATTTCCAGAGAAGGAGCGTGATTGTGTGTATTTCTTATTTAACAGAGGTGGAATGAGAGCGAGTGTGTCGGTGCTCCCCAACACTCTAGAGCTGCCGGCTTTGTGGAGTTTGTCTGAGAGGTACCGCGGGGTGTTTTGATGAAGGGCTTTATGCGTGATGCAAGCAGTCTTGTAGGTGGATCTGCCTTCAATGGGGAGCCATTTGAGGGATTTGAGGGCAGGGGAGATGTGATCGAACCGTTTGCAATCAGTGATAAGTCTAGCAGCAAGGTTGAGAACAGATTTTATTGGGGCTAAGTGGATTTTAGGTGTTCCAACGAGGATGGCGTTACCATAGTCAATTCTCGATAGGACCAGTGATTGGACAACTAATTTAAAGTCATCTGCAGGAATGAAGGGTTTGATTTTCTTGAGGTGATGGAGCGTGAAGAGAGCACCCTTTTCTGCATTTTTTATGTGAGAAATAAGACTAAGGTTCCGGTCAATGTTAATCCCGAGGGATTTAACTAAGTTGGAAATGGTGAGAGAACAGTTGAGAGCTTTAAGGTCAGAGATCCAGGTTTGGATGGGAAGCGGGTTGTTTTTTGGCGAGAAGAGGATGATTTCGGTTTTTTTAGGGTTGAGTTTGAGGTGGTTGAAATGGAACCAGGATTGAATCTTAATCAGGGTGTCATTGAGGTGTAGGATATCAGAACGTGATTTAATCTTGCAGTAGATTTGGGTGTCATCGGCGTAGAGGTGGTAATTGATTCCCGCTTGCTTAAGAATGAGGGTGAGAGGTTCCATGAAGAGGTTGAAAAGAGAGGGAGAGAGTATGGATCCCTGGGAGACAGGCCTAGGTTTAGAAAGGCAGTCAAGAATTTTAATTTGTTGGGTTCTGTGTTGGAAAAAGGAGGAGAACCTTTTGAGGACTGAGCCATTAAGGCCAAAATGATCTTTGAGAGTGCTAAGAAAGGCAGAGTGGTTGACAGTATCGAAAGCAGCACAGATGAAACACCAGAGGAATACTGTCCGTATGAGTCCATTGAAGTTCTGCTCACCTACCAGGAGCACATAAACTGGTTTAAAGGCGCCCTCCCCCACACAAAAGACAAAGTAAGACTAGGTCCGCTCGGAAGAGATGGAGCCACTTGGCCTGTCCTACCAGCTTACACACTACATCCAGACAGTGACTCAATGCCAGTAGCAGACTTACGTCCACTTCATAAAGAAATAATAACATTTTACAGAAACCTGACCCATCGTGATGAGAACACTCACGCTTCAGCCAACAAGAGCTACACAAGCAGGACAAATTCAGGGATCTATAACTAAAATAACATCACAACGCTACACGCAGTTATTGGTAAAATGCCCACTAAACGTGAGCTCAGAAAATAACATAGCTAGAGGCGGTATTTCCACACACAAGCCCTCAAGAAAAACACAGAATGCTAACAATCTGCTTGCCAATGGGGATAGCTCCCCAGATAGAGGATTGTACCTCTTGGGGTATAGTTTTCGCTGCCATATATACCAGAACTCATGGTACTCATGGTATCCCTTCATTAACAGTAATACCAGACATATTAAGACAAATAAAAACTGAGTATGTAGCAGAACCTGCTCTGAACTTAGGGATGAAATTATTAGGTAATTTTGCCCAGGTATCTGCTATAATATTAGCAAATATAAAAGGGGAGGCAGCAGCAGTGGCAATACGCCAATGCCTGAGGGATTTCATTCCTTTACAAAAGGAAAGTGAATTACCTAAAATTATTGAAGACACCTATGCTGAATTTGGTAGAGATAGTTTGGGACCTAGAGCAACAAAATCTCAACTCACGGGTGGTCTTGAAAAGGATAACACCAGGCAAGCACCTGATTCTTCTAAGAAGAAATGGGATAATAACAATGAAAAACAAAAGTTTAGAGAAAATAGATCTCAATCCAAGAGTGGGTTTCCTCAACAGGAGCCCCCCGAAAGGAGATACAACCTTAGCAATAGAGATAACATTAAAAAACCTGACAGGTATCAGGATACTGATACAAGTTCCTCTCGTTCCTTTCAGGGTTCACCAAGAAACTCCGAGAGGGAAGGACGGTCGGAACACAGACAAGAAGAGCGTACAAAGTCCAGAGACATGCCATGCACATCAGATTATACTTCCAAGAATGAAGAGAAGTCAAAATCAAAACCTCAATTTAAAAAGAAGAAAGTAGCAGGTCTTAAAGTTAGACATGCCCAGAATTCTGAGGACTCAACTTCTGAATGGGGAATGGGCTCTGACGATGCTATTGCACATTGAAGGCATTCTCCGACAGGGAAAAAACGAACCCTTCCGGCACTCCCAGATTATCCGTAATAATGATAAATCTTTAAAAAATTGCTGGTTCCAAAAAGCTTTATTTTAATTTTTCATTGCTTTCATTCAATTCCTCTTGAATTTTGCCTTGATAATTTTGATTTCACATTATGTTTTTATGCTTGTGACAATTAACTCCACATGATTTACAGGGTCCCCAATGCATTTTGGGCCTTGCCCTTCATCAGGGGGTACTACCTAAAACAAAGGAGGGAATACCACTCGTTTTAGTAATAATCCAAGGACTGCGTACCATCTTATTAGAGTGTTCACAATATAATCCACCTAAATGACCAAGTGAAAAAATTCCAATGCAGTAACTAAGTAAACAAGCGCCAAGTGAACCGTTGTTATTCAACATTTCTGTGTGTTCTATTGTCTACAGAAATGTGATAGCCCATCAAGAGAAGTACACAAATACATCACGAAAGTAGTATGGCATTTATTGTGGCGAGCACCATTCGCCCATAACTTTAAAAAACTTCTGTCGTGTTTAAAAAAACCTTCAATAGTGGTGAGGTGATAATGCTCAACATCATGCACAACTGATAGCCGTGGCTCCAGGTGCTCATGCGTAAAGGAAAAACTCGTTCGACTGGTCACAAAGTGCATTAGGCAAACTCCGTGCGCTACTTAAAAACATGCTCAGAGTGCTCGTATGTTAAACTGGTGCCATGTAAAAACCGCAAGTCGTACGAAGTGTGTCGCATACCTGTGTGTTCGCGTGGAGAAAAATAAATCCTTCGTCTCTGTTAACTCGGGATAGTGTCCATACTGTCAAAGTGAAATCCCGGAAGTAAATACCGTTAAAAGCCGGAAGAAGAATCGCGTGTGCACAACAATCAACGACAGACTCACCGTCTCCCCGCAAACAATAATAGACGTAGAAACAGGCTGAAAAAGTGAATCTAATCAAATCGGAGGTTGAGAAAGAAGGAAAAAACACTCCCTTATAAGTGTAAATGCAAAAAAGCCGATGAGCTTAATAACTGGTGTAGTATTACAGCAAACCTCATACCAAAGTGAACGATTCTTTATACAGCACTGATTTCTCAACAATATGATAGTTGGTGATGTGTGCTATGCTATGCAATATAACAATAGGGAAAACCAAGGATAACACGGACATGATGTAAATAGTAAAATATTATGTGTACAAGAGGCCTGATTTCTCACTTGAAAAAAATTGTGCATAATAACCTGCTAATACAGGATAACCTGCTAGTACAAAACAGCGTGGTAGTAGTAATAAGTACCATATAATGTTAACAAAAAGGTACCCCATGGTGTTACAAGTAGCAGCTCAAATCCATACGTTCATTCAGTCCCTTCGGGTTAATGGAATTTAATTTGTTCATCTAATATATTTCACGTTGGAGTAGATATTTGTTGTTATTTCTCCGTTCTTTTATTGGTATGTGTTCAAGCACCATGAATCTCAGTTGGCTTATGTTGTGATTCAAACTGTTAAAATGTGTTGCAACTGTTGACTTCTGATTTTTTCTCCTTATATTACTTTTATGTTCAGTCAGTCATGTCTTAATCTTTCGCTCCATTTTTCCTACATACGGCAATTCGCAAGGACACTTAAGTAGGTAGATCACATTACTCGTATCACATGTGGCTGCGATTCTCAACTTGATAGGTATACCTTGGGTGGGATGCATAATGGTGGTGCCTCTAATGATGTTATTACAATTCCCACAGTTCATGCATGGTACAGTTCCTCTATATATGGATTCATCTTGACAAGTTTCTCTATTAAGTAGTTGTTTCAAATTGTTCGTTCGTTGGTACGCAAAAATTGGTTGATATTGAAATATTCCCCCAAAATCAGTTTCAGTTTGCAATACTGGCCAGTATTTTCATATTACCTGCTTCACCTTTTCACTTTTAGTAGAGAATTTAGATACAAACACAGATCTTTCTTCTTGTGTAGGACTCATTTCTTTGGATTTCAATAACTGTGAGCGGTCCTTATGCTTAACTCTGTTCACTGCAGTTTGTAAGATAGATACTGGATATGCTCTTTGTTTAAATTTGTTCATCATTTTGTTGCAACTTTCACTGTATAATTCATCATTCGAGGAGATTCTCCTCAATCTTAACAATTGCGAGTATGGTAGGTGTTTTTTTAAAGCCATTTGGTGAAAGCTTGTGAAATGCAGGAAGTTATTGCGGTCTGATGGTTTTGTGAATACTGATGTAATAAGTTTTTTATCCGATATCATAATGTCTACGTCCAGGAATGTGATTCGTTCTGTACTTATGTTGTGAGTGAATTCTATTCTTTCGTCAATGGAATTTATCTGTGTAATGGCTTGGATAAGATCAGATTGTTCACCCTTCCAAATAAGAAAGATGTCATCGATGTATCTGTAGAGAGTAATCAGATTTTCTTGCCACCTCTTCTTGGATAAAATATGATCTACCTCAAATGGATGCATAAAAAGATTCGCGTACGCCGGAGCGGCGCAGTTTCCCATGGAAGTTCCTGAGAGTTGAGTGTAATAATCTTCATTCCATATAAAGTAGCTGTGATATAAGGTGAAGTGTAGTAACTCGAGTAAAAATATTTTTAGACCTTCTTCCATGTCAGTATCAATAAGAAAAGACTCAGTAGCCTGTAACCCCAGGTCATGAGGAATAGAGGTATACAGCGATTTTACATCGATAGTACACAGTGTGGGTTGTATATGATCATCAATCACAACTTCATTTAGTTTAAACAAAAAATCGGTTGTATCCTTTAAATACGTAGACATACTTTGAACACAAGGTTGCAAGTGTCGATCGATGTATTTTCCAATAGGTTCATGGATAGAATTTCTGGTCGAAACAATTGGTCTGAATGGTGGTTTTTCTAAACTCTTGGGAATTTTGGGAATCATATATAGGTATGGGATACTTGGATTCTCCTTTATCAATTTTTTTTTGTCTTGTTCAGTTACAGTGCCCATTGCAAGAGCGTTCTCAATAATCACAGACAAAATTCGACTGAATTCTCTGGTCGGATTGGAGATCAATTTCATATATACAGTAGTGTCCGTGACATGTGCCTCTACATTCTGATGGTAAAATTCAGTGTCGAGAATTACTATGGCTCCTCCTTTATCCGCTTTACAGCAGGTAATCTTTTTGTTAGAAGCAATTTAAGATATGGTGTTTCGTTCTCTTACAGATAGGTTTGACCTTTTGTATTCCTTATCCTTAAATACCTTGTGTAGCTCTTGTTGGACCACAGTTTCAAAAGAATCTAGTACCTTGTGGCTGATGGGTGCCATAAATGAACTTACCGGCGTACGTGAATCTTTTTATGCATCGATTTGAGGTAGATCATATTTTATCCAAGAAGAGGTGGCAAGAAAATCTGATTACTTTCTACAGATACATCGATGACATCTTTCTTATTTGGAAGGGTGAACAATCTGATAAATTCCATTGATGAAAGAATAGAATTCACTGACAACATAAGTACAGAACGAATCACATTCCTGGACGTAGACATTATGATATCGGATAAAAAACTTATTACATCAGTATTCACAAAACCAACAGACCGCAATAACTTCCTGCATTTCACAAGCTTTCACCAAATGGCTTTAAAAACACCTACCATACTTGCAATTGTTAAGATTGAAGAGAATCTCCTCGAATGATGAATTATACAGTGTAAGTTGCAACAAAATGATGAACAAATTTAAACAAAGAGCATATCCAGTATCTATCTTACAAACTGCAGTGAACAGAGTAAAGCATAAGGACCGCTCACAGTTATTGAAATCCAAAGAAATTAGTCCTACACAAGAAGAAATATCTGTGTTTGTATCCAAATTCTCTACTAAAAGTGAAAAGGTGAAGCAGGTAATACGAAAATACTGGCCAGTATTGCAAACTGAAACTGATTTTGGGGGAATATTTCAATATCAACCAATTTTTGCGTACCAACGAACGAACAATTTGAAACAACTACTTAATAGAGAAACTTGTCAAGATGAATCCATATATAGAGGAACTGTACCATGCATGAACTGTGGGAATTGTAATAACATCATTAGAGGCACCACCATTATGCATCCCACCTAAGGTACACCTATCAAGTTGAGAATCACAGCCACATGTGATACGAGTAATTTGATCTACCTACTTAAGTGTCCTTGCGGATTGCTATATGTAGGAAAAACGGAGCGAAAGATTAAGACACGACTGACTGAACATAAAAGTAATATAAGGACAAAAAATCAGAAGTCAACAGTTGCAACACATTTTAACCCCTTAACTGCTGGGCCTTTTCCCCCCCAGTGCTGAGCCCTTTTTTGGCTATTTGTAGTAGTTCGCGATTAGGCTTCTGTAACTTTTTGACCACATAAGGTATCCACGTCAAATTTGCGTCCTTTTCTTCCAACATCATGGGGATTCTAAAGGTACCCAGGGTTTGTGGATTCCCCTGGAGGGGTCCCAGATTTTAGCCAAAATACAGCTAAATTTTGGTTTTTGGGGAAAAATGGGAAAAAAGTCCCGCATATGAAAGCGTCTGGGTTTTTCCCTGCAAATGGTATCAAAAAGGGTTTGTGGGGATGAAATCTCCATTTTCCCAGATTTTAGGGAATGACAGACTTTTGTCAGAAAACCAAAAAATTTTACACAGTTTTGGCATTTTTCTGGGACATAGCCTATTTTTGCTATTTTTTGTGCTTTCAACCTCCTTCCAGTTAATGGTAGAAATGGGTATAAAATCAATAATGGATCCTGGAAATCTATACATTTTAGAAAAGTAGACAAAATTCTGAATTCAGCAAGGGGTCATTTGTGTAAATCCATCAAGGTTTCTTTATAGAAACTAACAGTTAAATATAGGAAAAATTAGTTGAAAAAAACAGCCTTTTGTGTCAACGTTTTCACCTGTAACTTCTTCTAATTATGACTGCTCTTTGAAAGCAATATACCGTTACATCCACTGGACCTTACTGGTTGTGGGGATATATAGGACTTGTAGGTTCACCAAGAACCCGACGAACCCAGAGCCAAAAACTGAGCAGCGTCTTGCAATGGTTTTTTATTATGTACCGGGTATATAGCAATTATTCTGGGAAAATGTATACATGGAATATTCGGTATGAAAGACTCCTATGCATTTCTGAAATGGGAACACAATATAGAGTTTAGAAACAGTAGATATTTGCACATTTCTGAAATTGGTAATACTCAGACTAGCATGAGAATTATAGGTCATTTTTCAAAATAACTTCTTTTTACACATTGTCTTTCATTTGGAAGGCAGAAATGCATCGAAAGTCAATAGGTAATAACAGTTGCTTTACAAATCTGAATTACCGTAAGTGTCCCGATAAAAATGGTACCTCACTTGTGTGGGTAGGCATAGTGCCCACGACAGGAAACGGCTCAAAACGCAACGTGAACACACCACATTTTCACAATGAAAAATTACCCTTTTTTTGCAAAGTGCCTAGCTGTAGTTTTTGAACCCTTGCTCTGCCGGCACCCAGGGAAACCTAGCAAACCTATACATTTTTGAAAACTAGACACCCAGGGGAATCCAGGATGGGGTGACTTGACTGGCTTTCACCAGGTTCTGTTACCCAGAATCCCTTGCAAACCTAAACAATTGTCAAATAAAACACATTTTCCTCACATTTCTGTGGTGGAAAGTTCTGGAATCTGCATGGATCCACAATGTTCCACCCACCCCGCGTTCCCCAAAGTCTTCCAAGTAAAATGGTACCTCACTTGTGTGGGTAGGCCTAGTGCCCACGACAGGAAACGGCACAAAATGCAACGTGGACACACCCCAATTTCACAGTGAAAAATGACCCTTTTTTGGCAAAGTGCCTAGCTGTAGTTTTTGAACCCTAGCTCTACCGGCATCTAGGGAAACCTAGCAAACCTATACGTTTTTGAAAACTAGACACCCAGGGGAATCCAGGATGGGGTGACTTGACTGGCTCCCACCAGGTTCTGTTACCCAGAATCCCTTGCAAACCTAAAACATTGTCAAAAAAAAACATTTTCCTCACATTTCTGTGGTGGAAAGGTCTGTAATCTGCGCGGATCCACAAATTTCTACCCACCCCACGTTCCCCAAAGTCTTCCGAGAAAAATGGTACCTCACTTGTGTGGGTAGGCCTAGTGCCCGCGACAGGAAACGGTGCAAAACGCAACGTGGACACACCACAATTTCACAGTGAAAAACGACCCTTTTTGGCAAAGTGCCTAGCTGTAGTTTTTGAACCCTAGCTCTGCCGGCACCTAGGGAAACCTAGCAAACCTATACATTTTTGAAAATTAGACACCCAGGGGAATCCAGGATGGGGTGACTTGACTGCTTCTCATCAGGTTCTGTTACCCAGAATCCCTTGCAAACCTAAAAAATTGTCAAAGAAAACACATTTTCCCTACATTTCTGTGGTGGAAAGTTCTGGAATCTGCGTGGATACACAAATTTCAACCCACCCTGCGTTCCCCAAAGTCTTCCGAGAAAAATGGTACCTCACTTGTGTGGGTAGGCCTAGAGCCTGCGACAGGAAATGGCGCAAACGCAACGTGGACACAGCCCAATTTCACAGTGAAAAATGACCCTTTTTTGGCAAAGTGCCTAGCTGTAGTTTTGAATCCTAGCTCTGCCTGCATCTAGGGAAACCTAGCAAACCTATACATTTTTGAAAACTAGACACCCAGGGGAATCCAGGATGGGGTGACTTTACTGCCTCTCACCAGGTTCTGTTACCCAGAATCCCTTGCAAACCTAAACAATAGTCCAAAAAAACACATTTTCCTCACATTTCTGTGGTGGAAAGTCCTGGAATATGCGTGGATCCACAAATTTCTACCCACCCCGCGTTCCCCAAAGTCTTCCGAGAAAAATGGTACCTCACTTGTGTGGGTAGGCCTAGAGCCCGCGACAGGAAATCGCGCAAAACGCAACGTGGACACACCCCAATTTTACAGTGAAAAATGACCCTTTTTTGGCAAAGTGCCTAGCTGTAGTTTTTGAATCCTAGCTCTGCCTGCATCTAGGGAAACCTAGCAAACCTATATATTTTTGAAAACTAGACACCCAGGGGAATCCAGGATGGGGTGACTTTACTGCCTCTCACCAGGTTCTGTTACCCAGAATCCCTTGCAAACCTAAACAATTGTCAAAAAAAACAAATTTTCCTCACATTTCTGTGGTGGAAAGTCCTGGAATCTGCGTGGATCCACAAATTTCTACCCACCCCGCGTTCCCCAAAGTGTTCCAAGAAAAATGGTACCTCACTTGTGTGGATAGGCCTAGTGTCCGTGTCAGGAAACGGCGCAAAACGCAACGTGGACACACCTCAATTTCACTGTGAAAAATGACCCTTTTTTGGCAAAGTGCCTAGCTGTAGTTTTTGAACCCTAGCTCTGCCTGCATCTAGGGAAACCTAGCAAACCTATATATTTTTGAAAACTAGACACCCAGGGGAATCCAGGATGGGGTGACTTTACTGCCTCTCACCAGGTTCTGTTACCCAGAATCCCTTGCAAACCTAAAAAAGTGTCCAAAAAAACCAAATTTTCCTCACATTTTTGTGGTGGAAAGTCCTGAAATCTGCATGGATCCACATATTTCTACCCACCCCGTGTTCCCCAAGGTCTTCTGAGAAAAATGGTACCTCACTTGTGTGGGTAGGCCTAGTGTCCGCGTCAGGAAACGGCGCAAAACGCAACATGGACACACCTCAATTTCACTGTGAAAAATGTCCCTTATTTGGCAAAGTGCCTAGCTGTAGTTTTTGAACCCTAGCTCTGCCAGCACCTAGGGAAACCTAGCAAACCTATACATTTTTGAAAACTAGACACCCAGGGGAATCCTGGATGGGGTGACTTGACTGCCTCTCACCAGGTTCTGTTACCCAGAATCCTTTGCAAACCTAAAAAATTATCCAAAAAAACAAATTTTCCTCACATTTCTGTGGTGGAAAGTTCTGGAATCTGCGTGGATCCACAAAATTCCACCTACCCCGCGTTCCCCAAAGTCTTCCGATAAAAATGGTACCTCACTTGTGTGGGAGGCCCAAGTACCCGCGACAGGAAACGGCCCAAAACGCAACGTGGACACACCACATTTTCGCAGTGAAAACGGACCCTTTTTCAACAAAGTGGCTAGCTGTAGATTTTGAACCCTAGCTCTGCCGGCACCTAGGGAAACCTTTCAAACCTATACATTTTTGAAAAGTAGACACCCAGGGGAATCCAGGACGGGGTGACTTGACTGGCTCTCACCAGGTTCTGTTACCCAGAATCCCTTGCAAACCTAAAATATTGTAAAAACAAAACACATTTTCCTTACATTTCTGTGCTGGAAAGTTCTGGAATCTGCGTGGATCCACAAAATTCCACCCACCCAGCGTTCCCCAAAGTCTTCCGAGAAAAATGGTACCTCACTTGTGTGGGAGGCCTAAGTACCCGCGACAGGAAACGGCCCAAAACGCAACGTGGACACACCACATTTTCGCAGTGAAACGGACCCTTTTTCAACAAAGTGCCTAGTTGTAGATTTTGAACCCTAGCTCTGCCGGCACCTAGGGAAACCTAGGAAACCTATACATTTTTGAAAACTAGACACCGAGGGGACTCCAGGATGGGGTGACTTGGCTGGCTCTCACCAGGTTATGCTACCCAGAATCCCTTGCAAACCTAAAATATTGTAAAAAAACACATTTTCCTCACATTTCTGTGGTGGAAAGTTCTGGAATCTGAGTGGATCCACAAAATTCCACCCACCCCGCGTTCCCCAAAGTCTTCCGAGAATAATGGTACCTCACTTGTGTGGGAGGCCCAAGTACCCACGACAGGAAACGGCCCAAAACGCAACGTGGACACACCACATTTTCGCAGTGAAAACGGACCCTTTTTCAACAAAGTGCCTAGCTGTAGATTTTGAACCCTAGCTCTGCCGGCACCTAGGGAAACCTAGGAAACCTATACATTTCTGAAAACTAGACACCCAGGGGAATCCAGGATGGGGTGACTTGGCAGGCTCTCACCAGGTTCTGCTACCCAGAATCCCATGCAAACCAAAAATATTGTTAAAAAAAACACATTTTCCTCACATTTCTGTGGTGGAAAGTTCTGGAATCTGCGTGGATCCACAAAATTCCACCCACCCCGCGTTCCCCAAAGTCTTCCGATAAAAATGGTACCTCACTGGTGTGGGAGGCCTAAGTACCCGCGACAGGCTAGGGCCCAAAACATATTGAGGTGACATTAAAATTGCCTATCACAAAACAACCTGGTTTTGCAAGGGGGGTCACCTCGGTCTTTGGCCCCGTGCACGGCGGCCAGCTAGGGAAACCTATCAAACCCACACATTTCTGAAAACTAGACACCCAGGTGGTTCCAGGGAGGTATGGCTTGCATGGATCCCCCAACGTTTTCTTACCCAGAATCCCCTGCAAACCTCAAATTCTGCTGAAAAAATCACTTTTTCCACACATTTTTGTGTGGGAAAGTTGTGGCATCGCCGGGCAGACACGCATTTCCTACCACCCAGTGTTCCCCAAGGTCTCCCAATAAAAATGGTGCCTCACTCGTGAGGGAGGCCCAAGTACCCGCGACAGGCTAGGGCCCAAAACGTATTGAGGTGACATTAAAATTGCCTATCACAAAACAACCTGGTTTTGCAAGTGGGGTCACCTCGGTTTTTGGCCCCGTGCTCGGCGGCCAGCTTTGGAAACCTATCAAACCCACACATTTCTGAAAACTAGACACCCGGGTGGTTCCAGGGAGGTATGGCTTGCGTGGATCCCCCAACGTTTTCTTACCCAGAAATCCCCTGCAAACCTCAAATTTAGCTGAAAAAATCACTTTTACCACACATTTTTGTGTGGGAAAGTTGTGGCATCGCCGGGCAGACACGCATTTCCTACCACCCAGTGTTCCCCAAGGTCTCCCGATAAAAATGGTGCCTTGCTCGTGTGGGAGGCCCAAGTCCCCGCGACAGGCTAGGGCCCAAAACGTATTGAGGTGACATTAAAATTGCCTATCACAAAACAACCTGGTTTTGCAAGTGGGGTCACCTCGGTTTTTGGCCCCGTGCTCGGCGGCCAGCTTGGGAAACCTATCAAACCCACACATTTCTAAAAACTAGACACCCGGGTGGTTCCAGGGAGGTATGGCTTGCGTGGATCCCCCAACGTTTTCTTACCCAAAATCCCCTGTAAACCTCAAATTTGCTGAAAAAATCACTTTTTCCACACATTTTTGTGTGGGAAAGTTGTGGCATCGCCGGGCAGACACGCATTTCCTACCACCCAGTGTTCCCCAAGGTATCCCGATAAAAATGGTGCCTCACTCGTGTGGGAGGCCCAAGTACCCGCGACAGGCTAGGGCCCAAAACGTATTGTGGTGACATTAAAATTGCCTAACACAAAACAACCTGGTTTTGCAAGGGGGGTCACCTCAGTTTTTGGCCCCATGCTCGGCGGCCAGCTAGGGAAACCTATCAAACCCACACATTTCTGAAAACTAGACACCCGGGTGGTTCCAGGGAGGTATGGCTTGCATGGATCCCCCAACGTTTTCTTACCCAGAATCCCCTGCAAACCTCAAATTTAGCTGAAAAAATCACTTTTTCCACACATTTTTGTGTGGTACTTGGGCCTCCCACACGAGTGAGGTGCCATTTTTATCGGGAGACCTTGGGGAACGCTGGGTGGTAGGAAATGCGTGTCTGCCCGAGCGATGCCACAACTTTCCCACACAAAAATGTGTGGAAAAAGTGATTTTTCAGCTAAATTCGAGGTTTGCAGGGGATTCTGGGTAGGAAAACGTTGGGGGATCCACGCAAGCCATATCTCCCTGGAACCCCCGGGTGTCTAGTTTTCAGAAATGTGTGGGTTTGATAGGTTTCCCTAGCTGTCCGCTAAGCACGGGGCCAAAAACCGAGGTGACCCCCCTCACAAAACCAGGTTGTTTTGTGATAGGCAATTTTAATGTCGCCTCAATACCTTTTGGGCCCTAGCCTGTCGCGGGTACTTGGGCCTCCCACACGAGTGAGGTACCATTTTTATCGGGAGACCTTGGGGAACACTGGGTGGTAGGAAATGCATGTCTGCACGGCGATGCCTCAACTTTCCCACACAAAAATGTGTGGAAAATGTGATTTTTTCAGCTAAATTTGAGGTTTGCAGGGGATTCTGGGTAAGAAAACATTGGGGGATCCACGCAAGCCATACCTCCCTGGAACCCCCCGGGTGTCTAAATTTCAGAAATGTGTGGGTTTGATAGGTTTCCCTAGCTGGCCGCCGAGCATGGGGCCAAAACCGAGGTGACCCCTTGCAAAACCAGGTTGTTTTGTGATAGGCAATTTTAATGTCACCTCAATACGTTTTGGGCCCTAGCCTATCGCGGGTACTTGGGCCTCCCACACGAGTGAGGTACCATTTTAATCTGGAGACCTTGGGAACACTGGGTGGTAGGAAATGCATGTCTGCCCGGCGATGCCACAACTTTCCACACAAAAATGTGTGGAAAAGTGATTTTTCAGCTAAATTCGAGGTTTGCAGGGGATTCTGGGTAGGAAAACGTTGGGGGATCCACGCAAGCCATACCTCCCTGGAACCCCCGGGTGTCTAGGTTTCAGAAATGTGTGGGTTTGGTAGGTTTCCTAGCTGGCCGCCGAGCACGGGGCCAAAACCAAGGTGACCCCCTCACAAAACCAGGTTGTTTTGTGATAGGCAATTTTAATGTCGCCTCAATACCTTTTGGGCCCTAGCCTGTCGCGGGTTCTTGGGCCTCCCACACGAGTGAGGCACCATTTTTATCGGGAGACCTTGGGGAACGCTGGGTGGTAGGAAATGCGTGTCTGCCCAGCGATGCCACAACTTTCCCACACAAAAATGTGTGGAAATAGTGATTATTTTCAACAAAATATGTGGCTAGCAGGGCATGTTGGGTAAAAAAAAACAGTGAGAACCACGCAAGTCATTCACCCTTGTGCTTCCCCCTTAGTCTACTACTTAAAAATGTAAAGGTTTGCCTAGGTGACGACTGAGCTAGGGCAGAAAGTCCCCTGCTACCCATTGTGAAAAAAAAAATATCTTACAAAAGGCCATTAAACCGACACAAATATAAATCTAACACTCATTTGATAAAGCTAATCCACCACTTACACAGGTTGGTTTTAGCACCTCCAGAAACGCTGGCTTCAAAGCACAAATACTTATCAAAGTATATAAATATTGAAGCCAAGCCTTCTGAAGGGGAGCCATAAAGCCACATCACGGCACCAACCACTTTATGGTCCATTCACACGCCATTCACACACCACACACAAGACTTCCGTACCGCCAGCCACGGGCCCAAACAACCATATCACTTGCACTCACACAAACATACTGCCGCCATGCAAGGGCCCATCCCATTCATATGCCACAAGACATAATGACTTTGACTATATTCTACCACCTGTCAAGTCTCCACCTCCTTCTTCCAGAACGTTACCGAACTCATGCCCAGTGAACCTATACTAATGACTTCCATGACAGCCACATGAGGCTCAGGAAGACATGTCTTTCATGCACCTTTAGTGCACTCACTATGCTAAATCCAACTCCTTCCAGTTTGTGGATGCAAGTTGGGGGTGCTACGAGTATGCCGCAAAAACATTTCTCGAGCTGATCAAGCATATCTACCTTTGAAACTAAGGCAAACATGCTGGAAATTTTCAAAAGATAACATCATAAACTATGAACGGATGAATGTGAAACAAGGGTAGTCCGTGACAACGTAGCATATGTCCAATCCACCGTTATGTGCAGTGACTGTAATGCACTTATCATACAGCAAACTGACCATCTACTAAGTTCTAATGGAGGATGAACATGGCAAGCAGCATTGACCCATAAGTACCACAGTAAATTCAGTGTGAGTGTGGCAGCAATGGATTTGAATCCATGGGTGAAGAAGAAGTCAGGACGTGTATCTATACTACCTTTACTATCTGCCTTCTACCTTTGCAATATTCCTCGGAAAGCGCACCTACCGTAAGCTGTTCTAACCCGTTCGTGTGTCTGTCCTCAGAGTCCTGACTAACCCTGTCCAATTGTTAAGAGACCCTATACTAATGCCTTCCATCTCTAGCTACTTGAAGCTTGAGTGAACATTTCTGTCACGAGCTATCAATGTTCTCACAATGCTCTATCCAACTCCTTCCAGTTTGTGGATGCAAGTTGGGGGGTGCTCGAGTATGCCGCAAAAACATTTCTCGAGCTGATCAAGCATATCTACCTTTGAAACTAAGGCAAACATGCTGGAAATTTTCAAAAGATAACATCATAAACTATGAACGGATGAATGTGAAACAAGGGTAGTCCGTGACAACGTAGCATATGTCCAATCCACCGTTATGTGCAGTGACTGTAATGCACTTATCATACAGCAAACTGACCATCTACTAAGTTCTAATGGAGGATGAACATGGCAAGCAGCATTGACCCATAAGTACCACAGTAAATTCAGTGTGAGTGTGGCAGCAATGGATTTGAATCCATGGGTGAAGAAGAAGTCAGGACGTGTATCTATACTACCTTTACTATCTGCCTTCTACCTTTGCAATATTCCTCGGAAAGCGTACCTACCGTAAGCTGTTCTAACCCGTTCGTGTGTCTGTCCTCAGAGTCCTGACTAACCCTGTCCAATTGTTAAGAGACCCTATACTAATGCCTTTCATCTCTAGCTACTTGAAGCTTGAGTGAACATTTCTGTCACGAGCTATCAATGTTCTCACAATGCTCTATCCAACTCCTTCCAGTTTGTGGATGCAAGTTGGGGGTGCCCGAGTATGCCGCAAAAACATTTCTCGAGCTGAGCAAGCATATCTACCTTTGAAACTAAGGCAAACATGCTGGAAATTTTCAAAAACTTCCTAAAGAGAACATCATAAACTACGAAGAACGGTTGAATGTGAAACACGGGTACTCCATGACAACGTGGCATATGTTCTGTCCACCAGTATGTGCAGCGTGGGGACTATAATGCACTTGTCAATTGGTGAACAGAACAACTACCACGTTCTGAAAGCAGATAAAGGTGTTGAGAAGTCCATGATTTCATGAAGTAGAGGAAGAAATATCCTGCAGCTGCTTGCGTAGTGAAGGAGTGGCCCACAGACAGTAGGTATCCATTCACACCAATTGAAAGGTTATCCTATTGGCAGCTCCACCTCAGTCAATTTCCCAGTATTTTGCTTTAGTGTGATACAACATAAAGCAAGTAGGAAAACAGAAGGCAGGCTTACTTGGGCACTGGGGACAGTAAACACGAGTCTCCTGCCTCTTTCCCTTTATCGAGCACACTTTACAACAACGACATGGTCGCTCCTTTTTGGGTGTTGCAGGAATTTTATCTGCAAAGTGTCGCTCCTGCAGCCTTGCCACGTCCTCCAGAACACATGAAGTGGAGGCTTCTGCTTCTGTAGCAGTAAGACTTTCAATCACAGACAACTGAAAGTCAAGGAAAGACATGAGTCTTCCTGTGGTGGTCTCACGATAAACAACATACGCATTGTATGTTGCCATCTGGATCACGTGCGTAAACAGTTTCTTATACCAAGTGCGAGTTTTACGACTCGCATTGTATGGCTGAAGAACCTGGTCGTTCTTGTCCACTCCACCCATGTACTTGTTGTAATCAAGTATACAGGTGGGCTTGTGGACTTCGGCCATCTGACCCTAAACCGTGACAGGGGAAGTGCTCTCAGCATGAATTGTAGTGAGCATGTACACATCACGCCTATCTGAGAACTTAACTGCGAGCAGTTCGTTGGAACGCAACGCAGTGCTCTGGGATTTCTGGAGCTTCTTGCAAACAAGCTCCTGCGGGAATCCTTTGCGGCGACAACGAATTGTACCGCAAGCCACGGTGCCAGCTTTGTAGAGCTCACTGAACAGCTCTACTCCTGTATAGAAATTGTCCACATAAAGGTTATAACCTTTGTGAAGAAGTGGCTGGACAAGCTCCCATACGATCTTTCCTGTGACCCCTAGCATGGGAGGGCAACCTACAGGGTTAAGAGTTGTGTCCTTCCCTGTATACACTCTCAAGCTGTACACATAGCCAGTCGAGCTCTCACACAGCATGTACAGCTTGATGCCATAGCGAGCGCGTTTGCTCGGAATGGACTGCCTAAACAGCAGCCGCCCTTTATACAAGATCAAGGACTCATCAATGGCTATATTCTTTCCAGGAGTATAAACCTCTGGAAACCTGGCAGACAAATGTTCCACGACAGGCCGAATTTTGAACAACCTGTCATAGTCTGGATGGTCCCGGGGCAATGCAGCAGAATTGTCATTGAAATGCAGCATGCGCTGCAATAGCAAAAACGATCTCTGCTCATGTATGGTGCAAAGATGGGGGTTAACCAAACCGTGCGAGTAGACCAGTAAGATAGCAAGGTTGGTTTATGCACTACCCCCATTTTAAGTGTGAGGCCCAAAAATATCTTCAACTCCCCTAGTGAAGTGGGAGTCCACTTGCGCGCCCTAGAATGAGGCCCAAGAGTGCCTCCTTGCTCCCTCAGAAATTGTTCGGCACGCAAATTTGTTTGCTGCACAATTTCATCTAGGAAGTCAACACCAAAAAAGAGATGGGAGTAGTCAATTGGCAAAAAATGTGCTGTATCTACTTTACATCCAGCGTCACCAGTGAAAGTCGGAATTTGGGGCTGAACTAAATTGGGAGGCTGCCAAGACAGCACTCCGTCTGTGCTTGCGGCCGCACGTGCCTGCACTCTGGGTTGCTCTAACCTGTTACGGGTGTCCTGCTGCACAGACTGTGCTGGCAAAGGGACAGCATGACTGACATCGTCTCCTTCAGAATCGCTGGACGATGAGTCATCGGATGGAACTGCGCCGACTGAAAAGTCACTCCCAGATTCGGCTCCATTGTCCTCTCCCTCAGATGCTGTCTCAGTATCTGCTGTCTCAGTCTCTGATCCTGCCTCAGAGCTGGACTCCAGAACTAGATTTAGGGCCTGGGCAGCATTCATCCAATGATATGCCATCTCTGCTAGTGCCTAAAACTATCCTTTTAAAACACTATCCTACATAGAAGGCAGATAGGTTGTTGGTTTTAAAGTGTAGGTGGGTGTGTGCGTGAGTGAAGTGTTTAACAGTCAATAATGACGAAGTCACCTTACCTTTGCAAAATCCGTACGCTCTCCAAAAAGACTAAGAAAGAGAGAAAAAGACACAGTATTACTTTACCTTGCCACATACCCATAATCGCAGCCTTTTAGCGCTGGTGGGAGCCAGTGCTACCATCATTTTAGCGCCAAGATGCCTACGGGTGAACGTGTGCTTTACAATTGCACACTATGACCTCCCTTGATGCGCCCACTACCATCCTTGCAAACGTGCCCCTCATCTCTCCATAGCCCCTCTCTCACATACATTTCAGTCTGCTTACAAAGTGTTTCTACTGCGTGGCTTTACTAATCCACTTAGCTGTCTACATAATACCGATCTGTTCGTTTCCAGCATACCCTTTATGGCGTCAAAACTGCCACTACACAAAAGTCAGATATCCCTATCTAGCAGAAATGTTGGTACTCTGCAGCAGTACCACACTTTACTGCCTTTCAGGTAACTTCAAAGAGACTCATTATAGTTCTTTCACAGTCTCATAATTTCAGCACTGAGAAATATCTCTGTAAATAAATATTTATATATATAACAATTAATTCCCAATGTCAGCGCGCTCAATACCTGGTGCAGGCAGCAACGGGTAGAATCCTTACATGATATTTAAATTCAGAAACACAAAGGATGCCGCACTCCAGAGACAGGTTTCAGAGTTGCTTTATTTTCACCACCACTACCACCAGTCGTGGTGAAAATAAAGCAACTCTGAAACCATCTCTGGAGTGCGGCATCCTTTGTGTTTCTGAATATATATATATATATATCCATATGAATCATGACGAGAAAAGGCGCCCTTCCAGGTGGGCCAGGGCTTCGTAGCGACATTGCCGCTTTACTATTCCAAATGAAAATCATGCCGTATTATAGCACAAAGGAAGCCCTCCAGTCGAAAGGAGGTAACAGCAGTCAAAGAGTACATGTATCTATATATATATATATATATATATATATATACATATATATATATATATATATATATATAGGTATATAGATACATATATATCATTCACTCCAGGGCCGGCATTAGCGCTGGTGGCGCCCTGTGCGACAATGTCTGCTGGTGCCCCACCAATGACCACCTCTGCCATGGATTTCCTCACTAGCACCATTTAACAGTGCCCCTCAAGTCTCAAAAACCATTGTCTCTCAGATTCATTTAGTTTTATAGCAACACTCACACCAGTGTACGGTGTCAGAGCACTTTACACCACACACACACACATTGCACAGAGACAACAGTACATAGGATATGCTACATCAGACAGGACAAGGTGTAGTGTAGCAGTAACATGCCATCTATCTTGGCAGGCAATATAGTTTGAGCCCTTATTCTGGGAAAGCACAAATCCAGAATTTAAAACGTACCATCGTTGGGGGTTCTCTTTCATAATAAGAATTATTTTCTACCCAAATGAACCCTTTTCACAAGATTAGATGATGAAAGACTGGGCAAAAAAACATAAAGCTGGCACAGAAGCAGTAACCCACTAACCTCTTTACATTATATGCACTTTGTTACGTGCATGCCTATGGCTCCCCTGGGAGCAGATTGTGGCCCCCATAATTATGTACATAATTGCCCCCACACGCAGACATGCCAACCCTCCCGATTCAGGCGGGAGACTTCCGATTTCAAGGCTAGTCTCCCGCCTCCTGATTCCTTCAAGCAAAAACCCGATTACTCGGGGTTTCAGCTGACAGGGCTTGGTATTGTGTAACGTGGTGTATGCACTGCCAGCAACCTGCTCCTGCAGGCCAGTGCACAACACTTGCATCACCCTCTTTCTGCCTGCCATTGCACTCCATTTATTTATTTATTTATGCGTTTTTATATAGCGCAGACTTTACCCGAAGGTGTCAGAGCGCTTCACAATAGGAACAGTACCATTACATGAGGAGTCGGTTACACGTGAGCATAATACAAAAGCAAGCGTTACATTACATGAGGAAAGGTGACAATTGTGCAACTAACAAAAACAAACCAGATACAAAGAGGTATACGTTCCAAGAGGAAAAAGTGACAGGTGTGCATGATACATGAGATACAAATAGAGGTATAATACTGCAAAACGTGTATTTGCGTTTCAAATGTCCGATCCTGCAGCAGCACACTTGCTAAGCCCATACATGACAGTAACCCGATTCAAGGCCCCATTCTCCCTATTTTTTTCTTTAATCTCCCACTTTGCTCTTCTAAAATGTTGGCATTTAAGCACACAGGGGGTCGGCCACTGAGCAGAAGGACCAACCCCCTGCCAATATCGCCGCCATTTTTTAAAAAAAAACTTCTTTTTTTTTATTTTTTAGGGGGCGATCGCGCCCCCCAGGGAAAACCAGGTAAATTAATTTAAAAATGTGCCCCCGGGGGGGCGACCCATCACCACGAGGGCCGACCCCCAAAGACATCCCTGGTGTCTAGTGGGGTTTCCTGGACGTGGATCGCAGCAGCGCTGCGATCCACGGCCAGAAACCCCTTTCAGGAAGGCCTCGTTTGAAAGGAGACTCTCCTTTCAAGCGAGGCCTCCCTGAAGCTGGGGAGGCCGTTTCAGCCAGATTTCCCCATCGGAGTCGAGCGCGGCCTTACCTGCTGCTGTCCTCGGCTCCGGTGGGGAAATCAGTGACGTCAGAGCAAATTGGGAGAGGTTTAGATTTGGGCCGAAGTTTATGCTTCCCGTAGACAACAAAGATCTTTTACAACTAGATTCACAGATGGAGAAACATTGTCATCTGATGACTCACAAAACAGGGGCCTGCCCAGACATAGAAATGTGCAACTTGAGAAAGAAAGTATGCCTTCAACCTCTAACATAACAAATGTGGAAACTTCTTCCTCTACTTCATCTTTTTTAGGAAGAGGCCAGGAGGCACCCGCCGAACCAGGCAGGGAAAACGCGAGAGAAAGAGACTTACCGAGAGCAAAATCAACCAGGAGTCAGAGAGTCTAGTGATTAATATATCTAAATGTGAATTATCCACGTTCCAAAGGAAAACTCTACAAAAAGGGATGTCTATTGTCCCTACATACCACTCTAATGAGTTGGAGGTCCAGATTAGTTTCTTTAAATTCATGAGAGTATTACGATTAAGAAATTTTTTCAAAAACATCGTGGAACCTAAACCCAGTAGTGAGAAAGGAACTCTATTAGGATTAAAACCCAAAAGTTTATTTATGGCACCCATCAGCCACAAGGTACTAGATTCATTTGAAACTGTGGTCCAACAAGAGCTACACAAGGTATTTCAGGATAAGGAATACAAAAGGTCAAGCCTATATGTAAGAGAACGAAACACCATATCTCAAATTGCTTCTAACAAACAAATTACCTGCTGTAAAGCGGATAAAGGAGGAGCCCAGTAATTCTCGACACTGAATTTTACCATCAGAATGTAGAGGCACATGTCACGGACACTACTGTATATATGAAATTGATCTCCAATCCGACCAGAGAATTCAGTCGAATTTTGTCTGTGATTATTGAGAACACGCTTGCAATGGGAGCTATAACTGAACAAGAAAAAAAAAATTTGATAAAGGAGAATCCAAGTATCCCATACCTATATATGATTCCCAAAATTCACAAGAGTTTAGAAAAACCACCATTCAGACCAATTGTTTCGACCAAAATTCTATCCATGAACCTATTGGAAAATACATCGATCGACACTTGCAACCTTATGTTCAAAGTATGTCTACGTATTTAAAGGATGCAACCGATTTTTTGGTTAAACTAAATGAAGTTGTGATTGATAATCATATACAACCCACACTGTGTACTATTGATGTAAAATCGCTGTATACCTCTATTCCTCATGACCTGGGGTTACAGGCTACTGAGTCTTTTCTTATTGATAATGACATGGAAGAAGGTCAAAAAATATTTTTACTCGAGTTACTACACTTTACCTTATATCACAGCTACTTTACATGGAATGAAGATTATTACACTCAACTCTCAGGAACTTCCATAGGAAACTGCGCCGCTCCGGCGTACGCGAATCTTTTTATGCATCGATTTGAGGTAGATCATATTTTATCCAAGAAGTGGTGGCAAGAAAATCTGAATACTTTCTACAGATACATCAATGACATCAATCTTATTTGGAAGGGTGAACAATCTGATCTTATCCAAGCCATTACACAGATAAATTCCATTGAGGAAAGAATAGAATTCACTCACAACATAAGTACAGAACGAATCACATTCCTGGACGTAGACATTATGATATCGGATAAAAAACGTATTACATCAGTATTCACAAAACCAACAGACCGCAACAACTTCCTGCATTTCACAAGCTTTCACCAAATGGCTTTACTAAAACACCTACCATACTCGCAATTGTTAAGATTGAAGAGAATCTCCTCGAATGATGAATTATACAGTGAAATTTGCAACAAAATGATGAACAAATTTAAACAAAGAGCATATCCAGTATCTATCTTACAAACTGCAGTGAACAGAGTTAAGCATAAGGACTGCTCACAGTTATTGAAATCCAAAGAAATGAGTCCTACACAAGAAGAAAGATCTGTGTTTGTATCCAAATTCTCTATTAAAAGTGAAAAGGTGAAGCAGGTAATACGAAAATACTGGCCAGTATTGCAAACTGAAACTGATTTTGGGGGAATATTTCAATATCAACCAATTTTTGCGTACCAACGAACGAACAATTTGAAACAACTACTTAATAGAGAAACTTGTCAAGATTAATCCATATATAGAGGAACTGTACCATGCATGAACTGTGGGAATTGTAATAACATCATTAGAGGCACCACCATTATGCATCCCACCCAAGGTACACCTATCAAGTTGAGAATCACAGCCACATGTGATACGAGTAATGTGATCTACCTACTTAAGTGTCCTTGCGGATTGCCGTATGTAGGAAAAATGAAGCGAAAGATTAAGACATGACTGACTGAACAAAAAAGTAATATAAGGAGAAAAAATCAGAAGTCAACAGTTGCAACACATTTTAACAGTTTGAATCACAACATAAGCCAACTGAGCTTGATGGTGCTTGAACACATACCAATAAAAGAAGGGAGAAATAACAACAAATATCTACTCCAATGTGAAATATATTGGATGAACAAATTAATTTCCATTAACCCTAAGGGACTGAATGAACGTATGGATTTGAGCTGCTACTTGTAACACCATGGGGTACCTTTTTGTTAACATTATATTGTACTTATTACTACTAGCAGGCTGTTTTGTACTAGCAGGTTATCCTGTATTAGCAGGTTATTATGCGCAATTTTTTTCAAGTGAGAAATCAGACCTCTTGTACACATAATATTTTACTATTTACATCATGTCTGTGTTATCCTTGGTTTTCCCTATTGTTATATTGCATAGCATAGCACACATCACCAACTATCATATTGTTGAGAAATCAGTGCTGTATAAAGAATCGTTCACTTTGGTATGAGGTTTGCTGTAATACTACACCGGTTATTAAGCTCATCTGCTTTTTTGCATTTATACTTATAAGGGAGTGTTTTTTCCTTCTTTCTCATCCTCCGATTTGATTAGATTCACTTTTTTCAGCCTATTTCTACGTCTATTATTGTTTGCGGGGAGACGGTGAGTCTGTCGTTGATTGTTGTGCACACGCGGTTCTTCTTCTGGCTTTTAAGGGTATTTAATTCCGGGTTTTCACATCGACAGTATGGACACTATCTCGAGTTAACTGAGACGAAGGATTTATTTTTCTCCACGCGACCACACAGGTATGCAACACACTTCGTATGACTTGCGGTTTTTACACGGCACCAGTTTAACATACGAGCACTCTGAGCACGTTTTTAAGTAGCGCACGGAGTTTGCCTATTGCACTTTGTGACCAGTCGAACGAGTTTTTCCTTTACACATGAGCACCCGGAGCCACGGCTATCAGTTGTGCATGATGTTGAGCATTATCACCTCACCACTGTAGAAGGTTTTTTTTAAACACGACCAAAGTTTTTTTAAGTTATGGGCGAATGGTGCTCGCTACAATAAATGCCATACTACTTTTGTGATGTATTTGTGTACTTCTCTTGATGGGCTATCACATTTCTGTAGTCAATAGAACGCACAGAAATGTTGAATAACAACGGTTCACTTGGCGCTTATTTACTTAGTTACTGCATTGGAATTTTTTCACTTGGTCATTTAGGTGGATTATATTATGAATACTCTAATAAAATGGTACGCAGTCCTTGGATTATTACTAAAACGAGTGGTATTCCCTCCTTTGTTTTAGGTAGTACCCCCTGATGAAGGGCAAGGCCCGAAATGCATAGGGGACCCTGTAAATCATGTGGAGTTAATTGACACAAGCATAAAAACATAATGTGAAATCAACATTATCAAGGTAAAATTCAAGAGGAATTGAATGAAAGCAATAAAAAATTAAAATAAAGCTTTTGGAACCAGCAATTTTTGAAAGATTTATCATTATTACGGATAATCTGGGAGTGCCGGAAGGGTTCGTTTTTTCCCTGTCGGAGAACGCCTTCAATGTACAATATATATCCACACCTCATGATTAAGAGGTGATACCCACTGGCACCCAATAACATTAAAGAAAGATGTTACAGGCAACATCACAATTCTTACAGCAGGCGAGTGCAATCGTAATTTACATCTGTGTGCTCTGACGATGCTAGACAGTGCAGCAGAATTAACAATAGCTCGCCAGAACCTGATGGAATTTCTGGTGACAGCAGAGTTGAAGGAGCATATCACGGTTTAAACACCTGATACAAGGGTGAGTGTCTCACATAGGTTACATGAGATAACACTCCAAATGGAGGGGGACAAACCCAGAAAAATTAAAGGTCTCTTTTGGGAGAACCTGACCTTTGGCTGTGAAATCCTTTTAGCTGAGAAAGATTGGCCGCCTGAAATTGTTATGGATTGCCCAAAGGGAGATATGGTAATTTTACCGTCCTTTTCTGAACTCGTTCCAGTTTACTTAAAACATACATATGCGCAGGAGTGGGCGGTAGCCCTTGCTCCAGCACTATATCGCAACCATGTTGGGTGGGATGCTGAGTCACCACACCATGTTATCCCAGTAAAAACTACTCCAACTCCACAGAGACAGTACCCAATAAAACAAGAAGCGAAAAAACAAGTCAGGGAGATCTTAGATCAACTTAAATACCAAGGTGTACTTGAAACTTGCACCTCCTCCATGAACAATCCTTTGTTTCCCGTAATGAAACCTGATAATTCATACCGTCTAGTTTTAGACTACAGACATCTGAACACATGCACAAAAACATTTGCAGTACAGAATGCACATAGTGCCTCATTAATGAATAACATTGTGTGGAAAAAATATAAAACAACACTAGATATCTCTTCTGACAAAATATAGCGCCTGAAAGCAGGTATTTAACCGCATTTTCCGCGCTAGGTTCTCAGCGTCAATTTTGTCCACTCCCCCAAGGGTATAAGAATAGCCCTGGGTTGTTTTCTGCTAGGGTAACAGAGTTACTTCAAAATTTGGATGAAGAAGTATTGTCCTATGTAGATGATATTTATCTGACGGATGATGATTTAAAGGATCCCTTGTCTAGTCTAGGGTAAGCAACATAATTTTGGGGTTCGCCTCTGAGGGCTATAAATTCAACTTTAAAAAATCAAAAATAGCCCACCTCAATATCCTATTTTTGGGATATGAGTTATCAAGTGAAGGAAAAAGCCTGGCAGCTAACTTTTTAGAAAAGTGTGTGCTGCTCCAACCTCCTAAATCGCTGAAAAACTTACAATCTATATTGGGATTTTTAATTTTGGCAGAACATACATTTTGGATTACGCAGAAAAAGTAAAACCTTTCTACGACTTAATACTACCTGATTTTTCAGTTAGGCATTGGACACAGGAACACACAGATATCCTTCGTTCCCTACAAGCTGACATGATAGCATCAAAACACTAGCAGACACGCGTAAATGTCCACAATTTGGTGATCCGTGTTATAGCGGGTCAATCTGGGTACACTTACCTAACCTTCAATAAAGGCGAAACGGTACCCATAGCTTAAAAATCACACTTGTACACAAACGCTGAAATGCGCTTTGCTTCTACAGAAAAAATCCTGACAGCAGTAAGAGAAAGAGCACTGGCTCAGGGTAAATGAATAATTGTCATAACTCCGGTACCGGCCTTAGAGGCTGCTACAAAGGCAAACGTTCCTAATGCTAAAGCCTTACATCCAAGATGGATACAATGGGCTAATTCTTTCACTGCAACGGATGTAGAATACAGATATGACCCTAGTCTAAAGACACAAGCATTCCTGCAACATGAACAAGAATATCCTCTCCCAAATGAAATTATGCCTCTAGATCAGTATGAATACATTATTTACACTGACGGATCTACTCAGCCGGCCATAGGAAGTAAACAATAATACAACGCTGCTTGTGCGATTGTAAAAGGTTGTATGCAGGATGGCAAGTTCCATCCCAGTGATACGAGGACACAGTCTCTAGGAGACTGCACGGCTCATCTGGCAGCACTAAAAGGCCTAATACTGGCACTAATAAATACAGATGGAGAGTTCCCCACACTGATTGTGTGCGATTCTTTTTACTGTGTCCAGTTATACAATGAATATCTTCACTACTAGGGTCAAAATGGGTTTAAAGACTCAAAAGGTTGTACAATTAAGCATAAAATGCTAAGGGAACAGGTAGCTAAGTTGAAAAATGAACTACAAAGAGCTCACGTGATACACACGCTAGGTCATCAACGTGATGGCGTTCACATTGAGGGAATTAATTGGCGGATGAAGCCGCAAAGGGGGCAGTACGTACTGCTGCCGTAGCTGCAATCACTCGTTCAAAAATGAAAATAGATGGTCAGATAAAGGTAGCTGTCATTGCTTCACGCAAAAACAGCCCAGCCTTAACGAAAGGTTTTCCACTCAAGTACTCTTACAAGTTAGATGCAAACAACATTCCGTATGCTCAAATTCCAGGAGTGGGGGATAGAGTAATACCAAACATGGATCGCAGATTGGGATAATACTAGCTGCACACGAGGTTCTAGGTTCTGCATACGCAGGATTTACCGCGACGGTTTGTTTACTGAAACAACGCTATTGGTGGCCTGGTTTCACAAAACAGATGAAGAATGTTGTCTTAAAATGCGACATCTGTCAGCAGATGAAGGCTTCCACAGTAGCACACCCAGCGCAAACACCAATACTGATATCAGACAGACCACTGTCTATTTGGACCACTGTCGCCCCCTACAATCAGAGGGGGCATACAAGTATATCTTGGTGGCAGTGGATTCATGTTCTAGATTCCTATGGGTATGGCCTCAGTGCTTGGCTGATGCTCGAACTGTTAGAAAAGATTTGTGAGTCTTTATAGGGACATAAGCAGTTGGCACATTACATTCTGACCGTGGCCTCACATTTAGGTCTAGGGCTTACAAGGAAGCCATTGAAGGTTTGGGTGTAGAATTTCGGTAGTCCCCTCCATACCATCCCGAAGGAAATTCGGTTGTGGAGAGGAAAAACCGAGACTTAAAGCAATCTTTAACAGCAAGAGTATTAGGTTCGGGTGGTAGTTGGGTCAATAACATAAATGGGGTACAACGAGTCCTCAACAACATGCCAAGAAGTTCTCTAGGGGGTGTCACTCCTTACGAGGTCCTATTTGGGACGAGACTGTGGGTACCTGATCTCGATTATGAAAGCACAGTGGCGGATGAAAAACCATTTGATATCAATAAACGTTTGGCTTTTTTTACAGGATCTGAAGGATACTGGGCACTACTAAGCAACGTGCAAGTAAAATGCACCACCACTGGGGAAGTCAAATCAGTCACAGCAAGACCTGTCTGGATCCCAAAAGTCGGGGATCTGGTCAGAGAAAAGATCAAGGACAAGAAAGAATTTGGGCCATCATACAGAAAGCCTGTACCTGTCCTGGCTGTCGAAGGAACAAGAACAGTACTTCTTCCGCCTCTTGCCAGCAAAAAAAAAAAGAGATTCGTCTCCACTGATCTGATCAAACCACACTATGTGGCCGATACTGAATAGTAGGCCTCGTGGGCTCCTGGGTAGCCGACGCTCTCCTCTCGCTACCATACAGGAAGTTTAGACAGAAAGACTCATAACATTTGAAGAGTCACCAATACAAAATGATGGAATTTCCAACAATGAAATGGAACTCATTCCTCTTGAAACAGAACTTCAAAGCACAAATGAAAGACAAATATCAATTCAGCCTAACACCGATGTCTACGTCAATATGCCTCTACAAGAGGCGTCTGCCAGTTCAACAAAACCTGCTGAGCTACCAAAGATTGATCAAACTGCATCTGGCTACTTCTTCGATTTTGATACCTTCTCTCTTGATCCCAGTGAACCTGAGACAACGCCAGCTCCAGTTTCCCGTAAGCAACAAATTTGTGAATTCTACACTTTTCTAAAAAAAGACTTATTTAGTATCACCATGGCTCCAGCTCTGGATCATAACTTGAATATTGTTTTTTCTGTTCTGGATTGGCCTGGTAACTGTATTGTTATTGTTATTGTTAATTGTAACTTGTAGAGCGCTTAATACCGTCAGGTCTCTAAGTGCTGTGAGAAGCAAGCTACAGTCCCCTTGGGTGAGTGTAACCCCTAAAAGGGCAATGTTAGGCCCAGGCTTCGGTGAAGAGGAGACTCTTCAATTTCTTCCTGAATGGCAGGAGCACTTTCTCTAGGCAAAGGTGGCATGGCAGCCTGTTCCAGAGCTGGGGGATGAGGATAGAGAAGGCTCGTCCTCCTTTCCTCGTGTAGTTGAATCGTGAACAAGATAGTTGGCCCCCCGTGGAAGATCTTAGGAAGCGGCCGGGTACGTATTTCACCAGGCGCTCTTTGATGTATCTGGGGGCTTGTCCATATAGGGATTTGTGGGCAATACAAAGTCCCTTGAACTTGGTCCTCTGTTTAATGGGGAGCCAATGGAGTTTTTGCAGCCGAGGGGAGCGTCTGGGGAGCTTAAATATCAGCCTGGCAACGTCGTTCATTACTACCTGGAGTTTGCCCAGCAGGTTGTCCGGCAACCCCATATAGAGCGAGTTGTCATAATCCATGCTTGATAGTATCGTAGCTGTCACCACCATACGTATGGAGGAGAAGGAGAGGATGGGTGATAATTTCCTCAATTGCCTTAGCAGGCCCACACAGGTCCCGAACACAGTGGATACTTGATTGGACAGAGAGAGATTGGCATCAATTTTAATACCCAGGCTTTTCACCACTGGTGCTGGAGACGGTGTGTCTCCCAGCTCCTGTGGCCAAAATTGGTTGGACCATGGGTTGTTATCCGTAGTGATGGCTAAAACCTCTGTTTTGTCTGGATTGACCTTGAGAGAATTGTTTGTCATCCAGTTTACCACAAATCTTAGGATGTCTTGTACCCGTGCGTGGGCTTGAGGGTTGTTGTCAATTTGTAGGATGATTTGAGTGTCATCCACGTAGTTAAACACCTGGCAGTCCATCCAGGCCAGGTCCATCACCAGTGGTCTGAGATAAATATTGAACAGCAGTGGAGACAGGGCAGACCCTTGAGGGACTCCGAGGGTTATGGGTCCTCTGTCAGATACATAATCACCTATCTTAACTATTTGGGTGCGATCAGCCAGGAAGGATGCAATCCACTGCTGTATCGTCCCGCCGATGCCGATATCGCAAATTCTTGTCAGGAGTTGGTCATGATTGACCGTGTTGAATGCAGCCGACAGGTCGAGAAGAACCAGGACACACAGCTTTTTACTGTCCGCCGTGAGCCTGATTTCATCCAATACTGACAGCATCACCAGCTCAGTGCTGTGATGGGCTCTGAAGCCAGCCTGTCTGTCCCCAAGTAAGTGATGTTCTTCCATAAATATTGACAGAGTTTTAAGAACGTGTTGTTCCAGGATTTTGGCCATGAAAGGAAGTTGGGAGATGGGCCTATAGTTTTTCAGATTGGTAGTGTCTGCTCCCGTTTTTTTGAGTAGGGGAATAACTCTAGCTTCCTTAAAATTCCTGGGAACCTTCCCTGTATCTAGAGAGAGGTTGATAAGGGAGAGGACTTCTTCCTTGATTGCGGGAAGGGCTAGTTTGAAAATCTTTGCTGGGCAGGGGTCCGTGGGTGAGCCAGACTTGATCCTGCTCGCAATATGGAGCATGGAGTTATGGTCTAGCTTCGGAAAGGAGGTGATGGATTCTGTCCTATTAATATATGACCCTGCCCTTGCCAGGGCCTGTTGGTTAATAGGCGTTCTGTGAATACCTGCTAGAATGTCTTCCACTTTATCCCGAAAGAAGGTCAGGAACTTGTTGCATTGTTCCTGACTGGTGGAGGCTTCTAGCGTCTGTTTTTGGCTAAGCTCCTTCAGAATTTTAAAGGTTTCTTTCTGTTTGTTGTCGGCTTTCTTGATCCTGGATTCGTAGAATTCGGCCTTTCTGTTCAGGATGGCTTTTTTGTAGCAGGTGAGACTGGCCCTGTATTCTGTGAGCGCCTGTGGCTCGTAGTCTTTAAGCCATTGTCTTTCGCAGCGGCGGAGGGTCCGCTTCAGTCCCCTAAGTTCTTCGGTGAACCAGGGGGCGCCCTTTCCTTTATTTTCCATTTTTAATCTACGGGCTGGCGCCAGCCTGTTGATGGCCGTTCCCAGATGGTTGGAGATGGATTCGCTCCTAACTTCAAGATCCTCTGACCATGTATTCCTAGGTGCGTTCTCACGTAGAGTATCCCCTAGACTATTACCATCAATTTCGTTCCAACTACGCACTGTTTTCCATCTAGGTGGGGGGCGTGGGGCATGGTTGGCTAGGGTCATTTGGTAGTTAATTAAATAATGGTCAGACCATCCGCAGCGAGTGGTCTCCACCAAGTCAATCTGAGGTAAAGTTGACCAGATGAGGTCTAGAGTGTGACCTTTTTCATGAGTTGGGGTCTCTACTAGCTGCTGTAGCCCCAGTGTGGACATAGTTTCTTCTAGCTGTTGGACTTGTGTGTCTCTAGGTTGCTGATCCCAGTAGTAGTTGAAATCCCCAACCACCAGAAGCTGCTGGAAACGTGAGCGGAGGTTGGTAGAAATTTCGGTCAGGTGGTCGGTAAACTTAGGGTGAGCTCGCGGGGGTCGGTACACCACCACTATTGCCAGGCTCGCGATGTTGGTGAAAGCTTTGGCTATTAAAATATCGGCACCTTCCTGATTTTCTCCTGCTAATTCTCCTATAGTCAGCTGCTTATTATATAGTATCGCCACCCCCCTCCTCTTCTCCCATCAGGCCTATTATGCCATATGGCATCGTAGCTTGCGGGGAGTGCAGCGACTATATTTGGCCCTGAATCATCGTCGAGCCATGTTTCGGTGAGTGCAAGAATGTCGGGTGAATCTTCTTGCAGTAGGGTAAATATTTCCAGGCAATGCTTCTGGAGTGAGCGTGTATTAAGCATCATGAATTTTCTCTGCTTACTAGGGCTGGGGTTTTTGCACTTACCAATGTGGGGAGGAAGGTTTTGTCCTCTTTCTTGTGCCCTATAAGGAGATCTTCTGCCAAGAGGACACTCCTAATATGTGGTTCCAAGTGGGGCGCATGAGTATTTTGCTTACTCATAAATGGAAAATATATCACAGAAAGCTATGCAGTATCAAATGTGAACTTGGTCCTGAAACCTCATACATCATCTCACCATGAACAAAGAGACCTGTTTTCCGTGAACATTACAGCTGTTCCAATTCCTGATGGTATAGTTTGGAACAAGGTTGATTATGATGTATTTGGCCCTACTGAACTTTTGAAAATACCAAATTTATTTAAAATTTCTCTAAATGATATCATTACCTTTAGTACATTTTCTGATGATTGGGATTTTGAAACTGTTAATATGTTGTTTGATTTGCAACAATCCGCTGCATTTTCAAGCCCTGAAATGTTAGAAGACACATCAGACTATAACAATATGCACTGTTATCATCAGTATGGTCATCACTTTTTACACAAATCCAGTATCCCGCGAAATGTTTTCACATACCATCAATGGGAACATTGCCCGACACCACCAAAAGGTAGTTCGAAGACATTTGAACAAGAAATTTTCGTATTTTTCAGGGTTTAACACTTCTGACCCAACCTCATATTACTATAAGGTTGCACCTACACCTGCACAGAAAAATATGCTGACTAACACCAAACAGATATATTCTGCATCCTTTATTTCCCAACTGTCTGAACAGGGTTTCGACTTATGGAAGGACACTATAGACACAAAATCAGTCTGGGGTTCTAAGGAATGGCAAGTTCAGGGAAATGAAGCACTATTTAGAGCGTGCCTCATTCCGCAACAGATAATATTTCTGAATGAATCTGTGCAACAGACTTTTTGTCTTGGACTAGCCAAGAACAAGGATTTGAACACACCTCGGATTCCCACACCTTCGTACATCAATTTTACATCACGTGGAGGGGATACAATAGATGACATCATGCAGTACAATACTTCATACCTCAATTGGAAGGGATGGTTAGTTTGGCCCACAGACACCAACAGATGTCAGTCAAGATTCAGGGGTACCACCGAAGGGTTTAGTATCCATAGGCCAGACCAACGCTATGTACAAAGAGAACATCCGGGGGTAGTGACATCATACAGTGTTGGAAAGTTGTGCCTCGATTGGGCTAAAAACCTCGACTATGTCCCACGTGGAACACCACTTATCCTTACTCTCAGATGAGGTGGATTTAAGGGATTTTTTGGTACGTCCCGGAAAGCCACATCAGAAATATTTCTATTACGCTGTCTATAATGAAATCTGGAAAATCTCTCAACAAGAAGCAACGGAGAGACTTCGTGAAATAGATAAAATTAACCTTGAAAAGGCGTTAGCTGTAGTTGACAATAGTATGACTACATTAACATCCAGGATTTATTCACTGGGCAACATTGTATCTTCTGCTATAGATATAGTAGAACAAGACTTGTCCATACTACAGCACAGGCAATCCCAGTTACATTCTATTATGCTATCAAGCTGGATTCTGCAATCATTGCGCGCTGGTTATGTGCCTTGGAGATTTATCAACAGTACATCCCTATTTTTTGCATAGAATCTAACTGAGATGCAGATAAAGATGTCACAGAGAGGAGCAAAATATACAATGCTGCACATTGAAAAACTGGACAATTTACCTTTCACTGTGGCAGAGTCACCATCCACAGAATGGTTAATCCATGGCCATATAACATTACCGGTCACAACTTTCCAGTTTCAGTATTGCCTAGAACAGCAACAGGGAGGCAGATATGGAGCGATGGGTAGGGAATTCATCAAGGAATCTTGGGAATTGCCATGCAGATTTCAGTGCAGGAATGGGTACATGGAAGTGTTTGTTAACGGTACCAACTGCGAGAATTCCTTAAGTGGATCTCTCATATGCCAGGATATCATGCTTCACGGGGACTGTAATGGTTCAGTTGCTAACTTATCCTGTCACTTGAAAGGGTCCCCAGCTGCCGTGATTAATCCAGTGTTCAGGTTGCTTTCAAATGGGAGTTACTTGATGCTGAATGATCAAGGTTGTTGTGGGATGCTCCCGGGCATCGCATATCTTGTCACTGTAGACTCCAGGATTACTTGCTGTATGCAAGTATTGTTTCCACCGACCCATACAGTCAGGGAGGCACCGTTATGGCCTTCGTTGAATGTTCCCTTTATACGGTTTGATACTCTGAGCCGAATGAAAGCCATGCTTTTACAGCAAACCGTGCCCTTAACCTCCGCCCAAGAAACTTATGATCTCCAGGTTGAGATACAGGCACTAGTACGGACAAGCTGCCCTTTCCATTTCACAGAAATGGTACAACGTATCTTTAACATGGCTGATACGACGGGTATAGTCCACCTATTTAAGACCATCGGTTCTGGACTGTTAAGCACCTTTCAGACAATCCTCGGAGTTATGCCCAACTTCATACACTCTGTATTCGGAAGCATTTTTGGGGGCTTCCTCTGATCCTGTTTCTAATAGCAGGTATCCTAATTGTCATTTTTCTCCTACGCAATGGACGTCCCAGTCACCAAGGAGATAGAAAAAAGGCTCTTGGAGCGCCGATACCTTGATCGCATGGTAATCCATCTGGGCATGCCTCGTCTTCGAGAACTGAGCAAGTCTTGGTTCTTGTCATTCAGACCAGTCTGGATCGACTGTATTCTGCCTGTCCTCCGATGCCTGTTCTGCAGACAAGAATGCGTGTTGGACCTCTGTCTAACACTTACATCAGTTGCACCCCCGAACGTTGATGCTTTACTGGACCGGATAACGGCCCATGTTCTGCAGTGTCCTCAGCATATTCCAATATTGATGTCTGCATTCTTAGAGCACCCAGAGGATGCTTCAGCTCCTGTCAGAACAGATACCGGCTCCTCAACAAATACTCAGGCCTTGGATGGCACACAGGCTTCCCCAGCATCGGCTGTGGATAATGCAGAAGAACATCTGTGCTCGATTGACCTGATGTTGCAGGGACCGTCGTCTGCGATTTCAGGCAACAGTGATGTTGCGTCTCCCAGCCAGGACACATAAACCTTTGGCTCATCGTTTGCTGGGAAAATTTGCCTTTTTCTAAAACAACCGAATTGGGAATTTTAAACAAGACACTTTCTCTAAATTGCATGGCTTTCAGTCGCTCATTCTTTGGACTATATATAAGAACATATTTAGTACAGACTTCTATCGCATTCAATATTTTTTTCTTTTTAGCATTTTTAGAACTTTTATGTTTTTAAGTACTATTTTTAATGGACTTATTAATAGTTTGCGTACATCATTTATCCGTACTTTGGAATTTTTTAGTATGTCGTCCAGTCGGATGAGGAGTGGGTGTTATGTTTCCTATAGGTACCCCAATATAGGCTCAGGTAGTACCTAACCTTTCACCTATATTCTCCCTACCATTACACTACATAACTGTTCTTGGGACTGACCTTTTACCTAGTTACGGTACTGCATACAGGACGTGGGGTTTTCCCTGAAAACTAGCCTCATCCATTATGCATGAGGATGCTTGGAAACTCAGCAGGACTACCATCTCCTGCATAATAACTATGTACAAGGGTCATTCCTTCCGTCATCCTAAGTCCGACATGACACAGCAAGGTAGAACCCCTGAGGGTACCACTTTGGGTATATAAACACCATATCTTGCTAAGGTAGTCAGAGGAGAAAAGGACTTCCATGCCAATACACTGACGCAAGATGCTGAGGTTCCTGCATGCCGACACTCCAGCTCGCAGTGGGCTGACATCCCTTGCGGGTGACCATCTCGAGATCAAGACGGGGTCCCACAGTCTCTCACTTCAGGTAATGGGGTTGACTTTATCCTAGAGGGATTCTTGGCTTTACACTCACATACATGCTAGGTACACTTAGGCACATCTAGTTAGGGTCGCATCTTAGGAGTACGCATTCTACTGTCATGAATTGTATATACTTGCCTGTATTCATTGTTTTAGCATGATGGTAGAAATCTACCATCCTTTTACTTTGTTAGTGCTTATAATCATTTATATCTGTTACTGTCTAGTGGTTGTTTCAGCACACCTATTTTACACTAGAATGATGCTGGTTCAATAAATGCTTATTGAAAAATGTCCCCACTGTTTATTCTGTGTATCTCTCTGAGAGAAAGTGAGCACGAGTGAATGAGCGAAAAGTAATACAGTGTTTCGACGATCCTGAGGGATCAGGGTTGTCATGTTTGATAGTTGCCAAGAACTATTCTCTCCTTGGTAAGAGGGGTTTCTAGTGGCACTGTGAGCTAGCTGGTATACGGGCTAAAACATACCCAGTAGGGGTGTCTAGAATTAGTCTGACACCAATCCTACAGTATATGTTGTCTAAATGCGCAGATCCTATATAGGTTTATAGGAACTACACGACAACACTGCAAACAGGTCCTGGTTTCGCACAATATTTAAGGTTCATCTTTGAGTGATAAATCATATGAGGAGACTTATTACTAATATTATTACTTTCATGCCAGGGGCACTACAACTGTGACTGGCATGTATTATCTTTGTTGAGGCATTCAGAATTAGAAAAGCCTTTTTAAAATTACTGCTGGCACCCCTGTCTGATGCACTGAGGTGATCACTCCTGGTAATGTATCATATAGTTGCCACTAATTTACTCTTAACTGAAGTGATCCCTATTACAACTCTGTTAATATTATTAGCTTGCAGTTATTTCAATTGAACATAAGTAGTTCTTCTTACACAAAAGGTTGGAGACCCCTGCTCTAGATTCTTTGATATGTCGTAAATTTTACTCTGTAGGTCTTCAAGTTGCACATCCTACACTTTCTTTCTCTCCCTCTTGAATCATGCAGCTGCTTTTCTCCAGTGCATCCTGAACTGCCATTTGTGGCAATCATTTTTACCCCGCTTATAAAAAAATAGGCTTATCACACAAATTATAATGATTAATAAAGTGGTTAGTATTTTCTTTAGTATTCCATTGCCAGTATCACTAAACCATTCACCAACCTTAGAAAATCCTTTCCCTTTTGTTTCTCAGGCATCTGCTTCCTCGAAATCCTTTTACCTCATGAGAAATCTTAAATATTTTAGTTACAAATGCGTTAATTTTGTTAGGTGTATCTGGAATATACATACAGCACTGCTGGACACGTAACGTGGCAGACTTTGCCCTCTTTCATGAGTAAAATATCTAAAGCAACCCTATTCTGCAAAACCACTGGAAGTATAACCATAATCTTGGTATTTCAAGCAGCTAAAGCTCCAGCTGTGTTAGTAGCAAGAGGATCTACTAGGGTTGACAACTTTCTGCTTGTCAAATAATTTAAAACTATACCTACAGAAGTAGTCATAGTGCCAAATATATCACCTACTACTTGCAAAGCTACTACGCTTAGCTGTTTCATGAGTTCCCTTATCATCTACATGATACACTTTAGGAAACACTAAAGCCAAATAATAGCTACTAATCCAGTTTGATGTAAATTGAAAATAAAGTTTTTTCCCACACACATAATAAACTCCTGAAATAACAAGAGCCCTTCCTGAAAATATTTGCTCACCCGTAACTTCTAATCTGTGTAAACATTCACTCCAACCCACCATCTGAGGCCTGTGGAAACTGCTGTTTTCATCTCATGAAGCACATCTTTCCCTTCTCCTGTGAGTCCAAATATAATTTCAGATATATTCCTGACTGTTTCATCATTTCTTCTTCCTTTTCTCACTCTGCATTTACTCCTTTCTTTAACCCCCTCTCTGTATCAGCCCTCCATTCTTCCTGTTCCTCTATTAAGCCCTTCTCAGCTCTGCTCAGTTTACAAGTAGCCACAGCATTAAGCAAGTTAGTAACATTAATTGGTGTGATAAGCCTTAAGTATTACCCATTCTCTCCACAGAGTTGGCTCCAGTAGTCAGATTAAATGTTTTGAACAAAGACACATCATTTAAAAGCAAGTCAAAGTTAGAAAATAATAGTCAAAATGATCTTATAGATAAACCAGACTCATAATTATGCTACAGGACAGGGCATAGGTTGAAGGTAAATGAGGATTTGTCACACAGCTGCAGTTGATGGGGTAAATAAGTCTATACATTGCAATCGCTTGCTCCCATAACTTTAGAATACTCATGTAATAACCTAGAGAAAACATTATCAGAATAATTTCCCTCAGAACCATCTTCATATTAAATCTACTTTGCTTCTCTAAATAGGCCAAGTCAGGTTTATTTTTGGTTGAAGCATTCTGGATAGAAGAGCTAACACTCACTAATAAATCAATCATTAATATAACTATGGCAACTACCACTACTATTATTAGCGCTCTACAAATTTGTGGTGCACTCAATACCATGGCTTCAGTCAATTCAGATCAAAAAGAAAGAAACACCAAAAATCTACAATGCAAATCAGCAAAGCTTTCAGTTAGGTTTCAGTGTAAGTCTGTTAGTTCAGTTGACTTCAGTATTAGAACTCTATAATCTACAGTTGGATACTCTAAAGGGTAAAAAATCCTACTCTAATACTGGAACCTATAGACCTACCATATTCACTGGACACTGAGTATACAAAAAGTGAAACTTCGATGCCTGGACACGTGTCACTTGAATTTAGAAGTAAAAAAATCAATTAATATTCATTGTGGTAACACTATTTATGGGGGAGGGGGTTCAAAAACACTCTAATGATTCTCAGTGGCATGAGCTCTCAGATCAGGCTCGTTTTCAGCAAAGTAGCCCCATTCTGGAGACAAATACATTTGATCAGGCACTCTTTGCCTCTTTGTTCTTCTTCCTTCTGGCTGCTCATAGTCACTGTCATATTTGATTGATTGATCACTTTTCGGCCACTACTTCCACCTCTGCACTCTACCGTGGCTAAAGTACTTGCACCATCTTCCAATTCAGGGTGCACACTCTCGGTTTCAACTGTTGGGTTCACTGAAGCTACTCTTGACTCATTCACCATAGGCTGTGCACTTGTCTAGACTTGACTTTGAGACTCTTGTGTGTAATCTTCTCCCTGTGAAGGTTCATTTTGTGCTGGAGTTTGACTCTGCAAATTAGTGGTTGTGTCACCACTTCTTCACTGGCTTCTCTCACTCTCTTGGTGGGGGAGATATTAACCAATTTTGCAGGTCGCCTCACTTTATAGCAGTGATTGTCACATGGATGACCTGAAAAGGTTCTCACCAACGCGGGTCCAGGCATGTCTTTCTGATGTGGTTCTTCACCAGGACCCAGTCTCCTGGACATAGTTCGTGGCACTATTCTTGCCTTGGTAGCAGGGTCGCCATCTCAACTTGGTGAGAGACAGAACACACCACATCAGCCAATCCTTTGCAATAGTCAAGAATCATGCCATCTGTTATATTCACAAGCTCAGTTGCTGGCATCGCAGGAAGTCTCATATCTCTCTCCATCAGAATTTTTGGGGGGAGAATCCAGTCCTCCAAACAGGAGTGCTTCGGAAACTCACCTGAACCAGAGGAATGGCACAAGGCCATATCAAAGAAGTAAACATGCACACCTTGGACAGTCGAGATTTTAGCATCTGACTCTAGATTCTTCTGGCACATAGCTACAGTGAAATCTCTGCTCTACCTAGAGTACCACACAACAATTTCATGATCTAATTTTTTTAATGTGACCTACCATCTCTTCAAAGAAACCAATTGGCCCGAAACGAGAAATCAATTCCCTCAGCAATATTTTGGCTACCATGAGACTATCACACCTCCTAGTCGTGTATGCTTCAACCCAAAGGGTAAAAAAGACAGACTACCACCAAGATATATCAGAGACAATTGCAGAAAGGCATCTCTGCAAAACTCAATTGCATGCAGTTAAAGGGACCACCTGAGCTACCTATGTGACTCATGATTATGACTGTCCTCCTGCCCGCATTTAACTAATGACAAGTAATGCATATGTGACAGAAACTCTCTGCAATGACACAGAAGTGGGATTTCTACCAGTATGTCTTAAAGAGACGGATCATAGGGTCTCTCACTCTATGTGAGTGGAGCCATGGAATGTCTGGCAACGTGCAAAAGCATGGAATCAGATAAAACAGGTCTCCTATCTGTTGAAACCAAAGCCTCATCCTGATTCCTTACACATCCAGACCTCACTTTTGAGTTTCCTTGGTCTTCATCTTGCAGCACTCTTAACTCTTCCCAAGGATAAATAGCGCTCAACAATGTTTGGACCAGAGTCATTTTCAGATTCACATAGTTCTTCTTGATTGAATAAACAAGACTCAAGAGCACTGTCCTTACAATTTAATCTCTTTTCTCAGCAATTGCAGTGCTTCAAACAAGTCTATGATATTTTTTCCATTTCTTATACATCGCATATTTAGAGGTACAACTTCATCATCACGAGGGATATGCAAGCTTGGAAGACCTGATTCAGAATGCACTCTACTTAAGCAAAATGCACTTTACTAGGATGTTGCGATGGCTTACCATCACTGGCCCTGCCGCTTCCCAACCCAAGCGGCTGAGCATGCACTTTGCTTGGGAAACATGCACTTTACTTGGATTTGTGGAGGCTCACTATCTCTGACTTTGTACCCCCTCAACCCAACATCTTTGCATCCTTGGAATAGTTTTTGGGGCACAATTACACCTTTAGAGGGGCCACACAAGCATTCAAAAAATGTTCTAGACCTCCTACCCAGGTGAAGGGTTAAGCACTAATTACAACAGACTGCTAGAATACATTTCAGGCAGGGCCAAATTTTAAACGGTGCCAAAGTAAATATACCAGGAATCTGCTTTCTGATTTGTGCCTTTCCATTCTGCTTAGAACTTTAAGCCATACTTGTCATTCATGTAAGAAATTCTTACAATAATGATGTTCTGCTATTACAGCTGAATTGTAAATTGTGCTATGGTCATGCACGGTACTGTATTAGTTATGTAATTTCTTATGTTTTAATTGTTTGGAATGGTTTTAATTAAGCAAGCAATACTAAACTTGTAAACATTTCCTATATGAGAACCAGAGGAAGTCAAGAACCCCTCGGGGACCATAACTGTCCAAAATCATGAACCACACCAAAACCATACTGACTATCAGTGTTAATGGTAACACTCTGATTCACAAAGTTAAACTTACACTTTAGTATAAGATTGCTACTTTCAGGTATTCACAAACTGCGTGAGGATATTTTATGACTCCAAACTCCCTATACTTGTATGTGTGGAGATTTCTGTCCAGATTGCGGAGTCTCCAGGTGCAGAGAACTCTGCACACATAAGTATAGGGAGTGCAGAGTTGTAAAACTCAGCACATAGCTCGTGAATGCCTACAAATAGTAAACTAAGCCACAAGAGTAAGTTTAGCTTTGTGAAACAGGCCCTGTGACTGTTGGAAATACAACAGCAACATGCTCTAATAAGCGCAATCAGTTCAGCTCCTGTGTGGACGTTACATTGCACAAATAGGAAGCTTCCACAACACCTTCTAAGGTTTAAACAGCATAAACTGCTTTCAGAATTCCTTGTCCATCTTTTAAACAAGAGCCATCCACAAACAGAGTTAAAATCAGGCTTTTCCAAGGGGACCTCTCGAATGTCAGGTCTTGACTTGGTGCACAACTCTACAACGTCCAGAGAGTCATGGTCGACCTCATCATCCTTTGAGTCGTTCTCCAGAAGTGGCAAAAGTGTAGCAGGATTTAGTATGTTACATTGTTTCAGGGATACATTTTCTGCAGCCAAAAACTCTTGTTCATATTTAGTGACTCAGTTGTTTGTCATATGCTGCATTTGAGTACGGGTCACCAAGATCTCAATTGAATGTGGGAACATTAAAATAAGCTAGTAGCCTATAACAATGCCCTTGCACTGCTGGATACTGACACCCACTGTGGCCACTGCTTTAAGGCATCCAGGCAATGCAGCAGCTACTGGATGAGGTGTAGCAGAAAAATAGGCCACTGGCCATTTGGCTTTGCCATGAGTCTGTGTCAACACAAATAATGCACACCCTTCACGCTTGTGGCAGTATTACACAAAACCCTTTTCATAATCAGGGCTGGTGCACAACAGAGTTTTTCTCTGAGCTCTAGGAAGACACTCATGTATTTGTTGTCCCAGGATAGCAGATCAGACATATCATTGTGTCTAAATCTCTGATCTCTGTAGAGGCTTTTCCACTTGGGAAATGATGGGAATCCACTGCCAACAGTAGCTCACCATTCACAGGAACATCCTGACTTCTTTCTTTGTCACTGGGGTCATTCCTAGGATTGTAGAGATACATTTTTGGGGCACTTTTCTAGCTCTTCTTTAAATGTGATGTCCCAGATACAGAACCTCCCAATGACATTAATGTAATTTTGCAGGGGAGCACCTTTGTCCGTTCTTAGCCAAGTAGATCAGTAATGCAATTGTCTCTTGCTTACATGATTCTTGCATTATTGATGCCCCCGGTAGGTCATTGAGGTACTGGACCAGAACTGAGTTGCATAGCAACTGTAGGGCCTCCAGATTCTTATTCCATATTTGATTAAATAAATAGGGGCTCTCTGAATACCCCTGTGGGACTCAGCACCATGCCAGAGTTTTCCTCTAAAATCAGAACGTGAAAAGGAACTGACTATCCTCTTGCAATGAACTGGAAAACAATGCTTGGCACAGATCAATGGCAGAGAACCACTTAGTGTCACATGGGATTTGGAATAGTATCATGGCAGGATTCGAAACCACGGGACAACACAGGACAACAAATTATTTCACCTTTCTCAAGTCCTGGTCTATCCCCCACTTTTTATTTTGTTTCTGCAAACCCATCACAAGTGAGTTGCAGAGACTCCGTAATATTTATTTCAGGATACCCTGCTCTAGCATAGATCCGATGACATGCATTATCCAGCCACTGCCTCAGGTGTGAGGTTGTATTGGGGTGTTGAGGATTCTCTGCATTAGGCTTTACTGTGATTCTCAGTAATTCAACTTTTTTGATCAGCCCACTGTCTTTGCCTGTATATTCCCAGACTTCCTCCTTCACTGAACATCCTAAGTCGAAAGGTAAGCCTTCTTTTGTTAGGACTGGGAACAACCCAACTACTGCTTCTCATGATTTTATTTGAAGTTTACATCTCCATCTTATGTTTGAAGTTCTACACAATACAGTATGCAATGATTCATACGATTTAACTTGCAGACAAAATCTCTGTTCATCAGATTGACTGGACTTGAGTCACATAGAACGAGTTTATGGTAGTCTTTGAGAGGCCCTATTTTTACCGGGACCTTAGCTGAAACTAGGTTTGTGCTTTGCTGATTTGAAATACCTACAACCTGGGCCTGTTTTCCTGAGAGAGGTAGGTTTGGGATATCTACCATTGTAACAGTAGAGGGGGTAGCTCTAGTATCGATCAAGAATGATACAGGGTGGCCATTCACCTCTCCATCTACATATGTCCCACTTTGGTCTACCTCTAGAACTGTGCCAAGTACAAAATACTCCTGCCATCTCAGGCATCGTCATTGTTATTGATCAGGGTCCAGTCCAATAGGACTGTTGATAACTAGAAACTGTTGAAGATTTTCAGCACTCATGAAAGGGTTCTATGAATCCTTTGGTGTTGGATTCAAACTGTACATTCTGTTAGCTCAACTTGGGTTCAATCTACATTCTCGTTTCCTGTGCCCCACCTTATTACAAATATGACAGGCAGTGGTCTTATTTAACATGCTTTAGTCCATCCCTACATTCGGATCGGCAGACATTCCTCAAACTCTACCTTGTGTACCAAAATTCCTTGCCTGCGACATCTGACCACCACCTTGATAACCAACTCCCTGCATTCCTCCACCGACACGGGGACCAGAGTTATACCCTGAATCTGTGACATACACAGCGTTCTGATATCCTCCGTTTTAATCTGTACCACCCTGAATTGCGTCTTAATCTTCTCCTATTTTCATTTTAAAACTGACTTTGAAATTTCTTTCTTATCACAAAATTTCATCTAGGGACTGATTGCCAACAAATCGCATTCTGCTTTGAATGAGAATTAATCTCTGGACACAAACTAAGAACGAACTGTGACAAGACCTCACTAAGATTTTCCCTTTATGGATTTTTGATGCAGTGTAGTCTACAGACTTGCATAAATCTCTCATAATAAGCATGCGTAGACTCTGTAGACTCTTGAGTAGTTCTAGTTATTTTGAGACAATTCACCTCTTTCTTTGAGACATTCATTTTCAAATGAACAATGTGAGAAATTGGGTTGTTCGTTGAGCAGTGTGTGAGCGTTTCTGAAGCAAAAACCACAATCATTGTCAGGGTGAACCACAAAAAGTCACTAAAGTAACCTGTGCTTACCCCTCTAGTAGCTTGGCACAAAAGCAATCAGGCTTAATTTAGTAGCAATGTGCAAAGTATTACTGCAGCACTTTAACAGCAAACAAACAACACACCATTAAAAAAATCCCACACTAATTTAGAAAAATAGAGTAAAATGTTATTTATTATTTGACACTAAAATGACAAAAATCCAATCAGTAGAGCGGAGTTATGAATTTTAAAATTGAAAGTGAAAAATATTTCTTAGACGATGAAAGTGCCAACCGTGGACATCTAGTCATGCGAGACTAGGGCAATGTCATAAGCTATGGCTGACTGTAATCGAGCGTGGTTCAAATACATGATGTGGATTGAGCCAGTCTCTGCATACCTACGGGCTTAGAAGAAATTTAGAGAAAAAATGTCTTGAGAAGGTAAAGATCAGTGGGGCAAGGCAGCTGGCGGTGTCTGAGGAGGAGGCATCATTGTCGGGGAGCCGCTGGACGAAGTTGCAGTGAAGATTTCTTCATTCAGACTTAGGGCCTGATTACGAGTTTGGTGGATGGGTTACTCCATCACAAACGTGACAGATGTCCCATGCACCATATTACGAGTTCCATTACATCCAATGGAATATAATGGAACTCGTAATACCGTGTACGGGATATCTGTCACTTTTGTAATGGAGTAAGCCGTCCACCAAATTCGTAATCAGGCCCTTTGAGCCTTTTTGGAAACTGAAAATCTCCAGTCGGGCAAGCTGCAGGGTATGGCTGCTAAGAGCTCCACGAGGCTGGATACCCCTTTTGTGAGGAGCCACTGAACAGGATTTGCTGCTACTGAGATGAACATAGCGGTATATACTTCGAAGTGAGGCCGACTGATGATGCACCTTGGTCGGATCAGCAAGCATGTAGCTCCCAGTCTCCTCTCAGTTCTCATGGCACTTTTTTGGCTGAAAGGTTTCTAATCCCCAAGTATTGGATTTCGGCAACTTTAGCGCTACTTCCAAAGGTGCAGGGCTCGAGGGACACCATTTGGTGGGTCAGGACTAACTCAGGCTGGGCCTAGGTGCTGATTCAAGATGGTTTGAGCCCCTCAGTCTCTGAGACCATGATCGGGAGGCCAACCAACTAGCCCTTGGAGAAACTCTGAAAGTCCTGGTTTCAAGCAGAAGAGCAGGTTTCACGCTGCAGGGCAGTCCTCTGAGGGCATAGGGCAGCCTTACAACAGCATGATAGTCTTCTTGGTGCAACAGGGTAGTCCACTGAAGTAAACCTCAGGTCACAAGCATAAGGGCAGTCCTCTGAGAGTCCTCTGCAGGTATAGAAGTGAAATGAAGAGTGGGTCTTAGGGTCCTCATTTTATATCTGGTGTCAGCTTTGAAGCTTCTAGAATTTTCCCCCCACAGACTGTGTTTGAATTTCCTGTCCCCTGCCAAGGCTGGGTCTGGAGTCACAAAAGGCTAGTGTGAAGTTCTTTGTGTGTGCTGAGGCAGCTGCTTTGAAGTGTAAGTGAGACTGGCACAGCTCTGGCCCCATCATTCCAGGATGGCCCATCCTGCCCCTATTGTGTGGTTATCTGGTAAGAATACACAATGGCCAACTGCCAACTGCCAACTGCACCTAGTCATGTGACCCAGGAAACAGGCTGTAGACACCAAATAGTTAGGACTAGGGGTGGGCAGTAATCAGGGAGTTTCACTGCTCGTAATTCCACAGAGTTACAGAAAAACTCTGAGAGATTCAGCAAAATTCTGCCAACAGGTGGAAAATATTAAGCTTACGCTGCTCGTTCTGCAATTTAGCACTGGTTGCGTTGTGCAAGATCGCCAGCCATTCGAGTTGATTTTGCTGCTGCTCGAGTAGAAAACCTACTTGAGCAGCAGCAAATCCACTCGAACAGCAGCCCTCTTATTGCAACTGCTCGTGAAAGCCGGTTACCACCCGTGTTAGAAAATTGTGCTGGGGGACGCTAAATCTCACTCACGCTCACCAGCTCAAATATTCTGCTGCCTCGCAGGAGAAAAATTCTGCCAAGCAGTGGCTGGCGAAATTTGACCAGAAATCTGCATTAAAGACTAAATTCCACCAATTACTTGGGCGGAATGGAATATTCCACCCACCCTTAGTTAGGACAAGAAAATGGCATTTTCAGAATTGTAACTTAAAATCTGACTTCCCCTTAAAAGAGGATTTTAAATTGCAATTCCTTGGACACTAAACATGACATTCCCACCTGCTCCCAAACATAAGTTATCACTTATTAAATGCAATAGGGTAGCACAATGTTATCCTACTGGAGCGGTAGGCCTAACAATAGTGAAAAACAAATTTGTGAGTTTTCCACTACTAGGAAATGCAAAACTTAAAAGTACATGCCCTGCTTTTTAAATAGAGTGCACCATGCCCCATTGGCTATTTAGGGCCTGCCTTAGTGCCCCTAAGTATGAAAAAGGGAGTTTTAGGCCTGGCAAAAGTTTTTTTTTTACCAAGTCAAATTCCAGTCTAAAACTGTACACAGGCTGTAATGGCAGGCCTGAAACATGTTTAAATAGGCTTCTTAAGTGGGTGGCACATATGCTGCAGGCCCACTAGTAGCCTTAAATTTACAGGCCCTGGGTACATGTAGAATCACTTTACAAGGTACTTATATGCCAATTAAATGTGCCAATTGGTTGAGAGCCAATTTTACTATGTTTAAAAGAGAGAGTACAAGCACTTTAGCACTGCTCAGCAGTGGTAAGGTGCATAGAGTCCTAAAGCCAACAATATTGAAATTCAGAAAACAGGAGGAGTGAAGGCAAAATGTTTGGGGATGATTCTGCAAAGAGGGCCATGTCCAGCAAGCAATCACCTGGTTTTACTTGTCCATAGCAGTAGGAGAATGCATATGCATTCTAGCATCTCTCTGCAACTAGCTTTCGGCTAGTCTACCATGAGATCATTTTGCCCACAAAACTTTGGACACTACGGACCCGATTCACAGAACTAATCTGAGACAAAATCCTAAACTTACTACTTTTGGTATTCACAGAAGGCATTTAGTAGTAGTAAAGTTAGGATTTTCTCTTAAGTTTGACTTAAGACAAACTTAAGACAGACTTAAGACAGACTTAAGACATACTTATGACAGACTTAAGACAGACTTAAGATAGACTTAAGACAGACTTAAGACAAACTTAAGACAAAATCCTAACTTTACTACTACTAAATTCCTTCTGTGAATACCAAAAGTAGTAAGTTTAGGATTTTGTCTCAGATTAGTTCTGTGAATCGGGCCCTACAACACCAAGGAAAGTATTCAGGTTCTCCCAAAGCACTTTCAAAATCTTCACAGCCCTTTCTACTGCAGTATACCACTGGTTGGGATTCTTCCACAGCTTTAGAAATTGATTTGTGAAAGCTAAGAGATCGCCAGGGCTCCAGGGCATGTAAACATACCCGCATCCTTGCACCTCTCTCAACGAATACTCTCTGACCTCTGTAGCACTGAGACTAAATTCCCATCCAGCCCTACCTGCATCTTCCTTCTTTTTTGGTTTCTTTTTTTGACCATCGGTTCTGTCGTGTAGCTCCTATAGTACCCCTGCAGGACCTGTGCGTTTGGATAACATATACTGCGGGCTTGGTGGCAGACTGACTCTGTGCACCCCCACCGTATATGTTAGCCTGGCTTGCATTAGCTAGCTCGCAGTGCCACTAGTGTCTCCTCTTATCGGGGAGAGATTAGTTCCTGGCAACCTTAGAACATGACAACCCTGATTCCCTCAGAATCGTGGAAACAATGTTACTACCTTTCGCTCAGTCATTCGTGCTCACTTATTCGGTTTGTCTCAGAGAGTTACACAGAATAAACAGTCGGGCGTTTCAATAAGTATTTATTGAACAGCTGTTATTCTAGTGTAAAATATATGTGCATACGGTAACCAGCAGACAATAGCAGAGATATATTATCAGCAGTATGATAAAAGCAAAGGGATAGAACAGTTCTACCATATTGCGATAATCATGAGTACATACATGAATATAAAAGCATTATGCAAGTGCGCGTACTCCTACGATGCATACCTAGATGTACCTGTGTGCACCTAGCATATGTGGGTAGGTCTTAGAAGCTAAGAGCCAAGAATCCTCCTAGGATTTAGTCGAACCCCCATACCTGAATAGAGAGAGTGTGGGACCCCGTCCTGGTCTCGAGTTGGACACCACGTCCGGGTTGTGTCAGACCACTGTCAGCTTGAGCGACTGCATGCAGGAGCCTCAGCGTCTCTGGTCCGTGTGTCAGCATGGAAGTCTCGGTTCCCTCTGTCTTACCGGGGCAAGATGTGGTGCATTTATACCCTAAAGAGTCTCGGTCCTCAGTATGGTTTGTATTGGACATGAGGAAGACGTCAGGGGTGAACTTTGTACATACATATTATGCCGGTGGTGTATTCTTAGAAAGCCATGCACAATTAATGTGGGCCTGTGTTTGGAAGAACCCTGCTGTATTCAAAACCACAGGATAGATAACGTTCGGCCCTCGGAGCTCGTTGTGTACTAGCTGGGACCAATGTAGGTGAAAGATCATGCCTATATAAAGAATCATGACTATAATAGGACATGTACAGTTGTGACCATAATTGGGCAAGTACGAATATGACCATATTAGGGTAAATATGAATACGTCCATTTTAGGGCATGTACGAACGGGTCTACATTAGGGCATCTATGCAGGATATAACAGTTCTTTTGTTTTTGAGTGTTCCTTCACTTTTTAGTACATCCCACTAACTCCCTAACATATATTTTCAAACCTGGTGTTTGCATATTCTTTAGTGCATCCTTGGGCATGGACATTCTGTAACTTTTCTTTAAAAGCTGACTTTTATTCAAATAAAAAAAGTTCATGAGCCTCACCTGCACACCTTGCAGCTTCCCTAATCAAGAGTTAATATGTGCTCCCCAAGTTCTTCTTTGAATTTTAACACATTTAATTTTTTATGAGAGACCTCTTTTTCCTGAATTTTTGACTCAACAACAGGCACATTTATAGAAGGTGCCCATGCTATACTCGATCGTGCTCCCAAAACTAGTACCAGTATCAGATATACTGGGGGGTGGTGGCAAGAGACGCACCAGGTGTAATACTGATAAAGTAGTACCAGAGGCTCGTAATGATGGATCTGGAGTGACAAGGGGTAAACCTTGTAAGGGGAACCCTGATCAACAGGTGCACTTGCTCACGAACCAAAATGTGTTTCTCCTTCGCCAGCTCCCAATTGGGGCGGTTGGTTCCCAGCAGCCTGATGAGCAACATATTATGGAGGTGGCTGGCAATTTCTCAAGTCATCCAAAAATGCCATCATCTGTATCAGGGTCGCTCCCACGCTCACTCATTTCATCTCCACCTCCCTATATATCCTATGCCCCCAATTAAGTTCTTTCTCTGTTCATATTGCTCTACATTCCACCTTGCCTCCATCCAACTATAGGCCTTATTTATTGTTTGGTTTTTATATTTTCTCTCGCCTTTGCATGCGCAGCATGTTCCCATGCATTCAAAGCTTCATATTGAGGGGATTCCTTTCATACAACACTCTACTTAGGTTCTCAATTATTCTCACACTGAATGTGCAATGTAAGGGAAATTGCAAGCACTCTTGATTTGCTGTGGACTTATTCCATTGTTTGTCCCAGAGACCAATGTGTAAATCGCTCTTAGTTGTCAGATAGTATGCTGGTGTGCCCTCATATCATTTCTCAGCAGAACTCTCATTTCCTTAAAGAATTTTATCTGTGCCCTTTACACAAAGCAACACAAAGGATCAACTGAACATCAATCTCCATTAGTAAAATCTCTCAAAAGAACCTTAATAAGTCCCTATCTTGATGTTTCAATACGACTGGTATGTTCAGCGGTGGCACGCACACCTATTATGGACGATCACGACATGTAACTTAAATTCGTTTTCACTCACTGAAAGATCTGCGTCTCCTATACAATAACATTGGGTTACCTTATTACATTTAATAAGTGATAACTTTCAATTAGTAGTTGGTAGGAATGTTGAGTTTGGTCTCTAAGGAATGGTTATTTTAAAACCCTCTTTAATGGTAAAGTTGGATTTTTTCATTCACAGTTCTGAAAATGACAAGTTTAGAAAGTTGACATTTTCTTGTCCCAACCATTTGGTGCCTGCAGCTTGTATCCTTGTTCACAGGACTAGGTGTAGCTGGCGGTTGGTCTTTGTGTATTGCCCCCAGACAGTGAGGCAAAGGAGGAATAGGTGTTGGCAGGAGGGGCCATCTCTGACTTGATAGGGGAGAGAGCCTGTCATCTACACACTGGCATATCACAAAGGCTCTGCCTCAACAAACACACAAAAGGTTTTACACTAATCCTTTGTGCACCCATACAATCTGGTACTAGGGCAGGGTGGAAGGAATTCCATACACCTTTGGGGATGAAACCCTCTAGAAATGTCTCCTACTTCAAAGCTGGCACCAAGGATAAATAGTGAGTCTTCAGACCCAACTCTTCAGTACACATCTGGACTTGTGGAAGACTCAGAAGAAGGACTGATATGCTGCTCTTCTGAATGAAGGTCAACTACCTTGCTGCCGTGCGGCCCTGCTGCCTTGCTGCATGAGTGAGAAGGACTAGACCTACATCTTAAACCCAGAACCATTGAAGTGACTCCAAGGGCTACTTAGTTGGCTTCCTGCTCAGAGCCTCAGGGACAGAAAAGTCTCGCACCCCGTTGAACCCTCCCCCTGGACTCTGCCTCCTGTGAGTCTAGTCCCCCAAGTAGTGCCACACCATTCTGGACCCTTGGAAGTGGGCCTAAAGGTGCTCTGCCAGCCCAGTTGTGGACTTTTGGGCAGAACTGATGCAGTACAACTCCTCACAGCTCTGCTTCAGAACTGCCGCTGCATGATGCTTCCCTAACACATGACTTCCCAGCTCCTTGGAACCGCCACTGTGCAATGCATCCTCGACACAGGACCTTTCATCGCTGCCCTGCAGCTCCCAGGAATCACTGCTGGGCAACGTATCTTTGAAGCACAGACCTAGCATCACAATCAGCAGGTCATCTGAACTGCTGTTGTGCTATTCATCCTCAACGCGGGATCTCGCAATGCTATGCAACCAGGATTTAAGGTACTTTGATCAGCTGGCCAAACTTGGCCCCTGTATCTGGCCCCCCTCCTTTGCAGTCAGCCTGAACTTGTACCTTTGTCCCGGTCCACTCGACCAGATAACGACAGTTGAGGCTTTGTGTTTTTAAGCTCTATTTCTACTTAAATATTATAAAATTGCATATCTGTGGTACCACTAATTGAATTTTTGTCACTTTGGTGTCAAATAATGTATTCAATCTTATTCTATTTTTCTAAATTGGTGTGGAATTTTTCTTGAGTTGTGTTTTCACCTTAATACTGTGTGTGCTGCATAAATACTTTACACATTGCTTCTAAGTTAAGCCTGACTGCTTTCGTGCCAAGCTACCAGATGGTTAAGCACAGGTTAATTAGATGTTTGCCTGTGTTTCACCCTGGCAAGAATTGTGGTTACTGCTCGAGTAGGGTTTAACCATCCTCAACCAGTAACCCAATTTCCTACAGTGTATCAGTAGTTTCCAAAGGTAAAGATACTGTTTTAAGGAATCAAGAATCTTAATAAATAATCCGAGAACACGATGAAGGTTTATATATAAATGTTGATTGTTTATTTTGCGTTTTCACAATACAACACCTTTACCTCTTCTGATTGGAGATGACTTTGAAGGAACACTAGATATTTGATGCACAGGTTTCCCCTGCCTTTGCCTAGGACCCTAGCCATGAACCTAATGGGCAAGCTGCACTCCTAGGTTCATGGATAGGGTTTAAAATGTGATTGTAAAGAGCACACTACCTGACTAGGAAATACTCATATTTTCCTTCTATACACAGATATACATGGGAATAGACAGGTTTTGATGTTCCCACACATTTGGGTTGACCCAGTTGGCCAGATATCATAAAAAAACTATTTCATTCCATACCTATTTCTGATGGTGCTACAATGCAGGAAGCCCCCACACTTGTAGTCATAGCTGGAAACTTTAGCCCAGTGCTTAATTTGAGCTGGTAGTTGTCGGTGGAGTCCAATGGCACTCATTTTTGGGGACCGGCACTTATTTTTCCTCATCAGAAATTTGCGGAGACGAAGAGAGAGAAAAGCACCCAAAAGAGAAAGAAGGAGGAAGAGAAAGACAGAAAAACCATCACAAAAGGAGAAAGCAAAAACCTACAAGAGCGAGCTAAAGTGGCAGGAAATCTCTAGTAATGGATTAATGAGGCCATGCATGCGCAGTGTTCATATTAGCTCCGTGGGCATTTATTAGCACTGGCTGCGGTTTTCTGAGCAGCGCTTTGGTCACCAGCACTTAATATTTTACAAATTAGGCACTTCTCCAGCCTACATTGCTGGAGAATGCAGTCTTCTGGGAGACTAATAGGAAGAAGATCATTTCTTATTTTGAAGAAAACTCAGGGTCAGTAAGAAACGTTTTGCCTGAGTTGAGAGCATTTTCAGGGTTATACAGGCACTGGGCCTGCCCTCGCATCTTCCGCCCACTAATATTTGATCCCTTCCCATCATTAGCAATACATGATCTGTTTTTTGTATATCCTCCAGGCTGATTCTATATGTATTAGAAAACTCATGTATATTGTTTGTTGTATCACAGTTTTTTCTACTCATGCTTATTTTACTATTGTATCTGACAATCGCTGTTATGTGCAAATCTGATAAAGAATTGATTTTAAAAAGTCGCAACATACAAAAAAACATGCATGAGAAATGTGATTCTAACATCAACAAGAAGTATTCACTTTCAATTGTAAAAAAGCTCGTGTGTGCATAATATAGAAAAACAACAGACAGTACTTGCACCTTGAAAAATATAGCATAGAAAGTTTCAGAATAATTTTTTTAAGATAGGCCTTAAATACAAAAAAGAAGATAATCACATACAATCATCCTTCATATCAGCCATTACATGAGAGAAAAAAGAAGAATTAAACTATTTTTCTACACAAATATGCAAGTGTGGATATCAGATTTTAAAGTAAAAAATCAGGAAATGAAGTGCTCATCATGTCTCATTTAGGAAAAGCTTCACATCTCAGTTTGCCTGAAACAGCAAAACTCTTTGCAGATGAGACATATCGAAGACTCTAAGATATTCTGTCAAGTCCACAACAACTGCATCCTGAAGCAATCTTCTTCTGGTCCAATCTCCTCAGATCACAGAAAATTGTTTTTTTAATTTCAAACAAATTGGAGAGAATGTATCACAAAGGCACCAGGTGTAATCTAAAATGCAACCATTCAAAATCCTAAAAAACCACACCTTTACAAAAGTATATGCATATATTGACCAAATATCAATGAACAAATCTATATGCAGATTGAGCTTCACTCCTATATGCATCCACGCAGACACAGTCCAAAACACAGAGGCTACCACACATAGATCACACAGACCAACTCGTGTCCATAGACACAATAAACAGTGAGAGCTGGCCGTGCCAGCTCACATGCACGCACTTTATGTACACAAGGACACAAAAAACAATACGACTTCTTCAGCTTACATATGGAATAATGAAAGTAGTATCCTACATCCTGCATTCCTTCGCTTTTTGGGTAGATTACCAGAATGTTGCAGCACAGGGCTACCGATTACCCATTACATCCGTGCCTTCTCTGTTACAAGCAAACAAAGGTACTAATGAAATCAATATGACATGAGTGGCACATCACAGTAGATGTATGCAGAACACCAAGACGAGCCCTGTAATGCTTTTTCACTAATCTTTGTTTTGAGGACCTGCTATAACCTACTGTTTGCCATTCCTCTTCTTTAATTACCTTTTCCCTGCTGCTCAGACAGGATGAGTGCTGGTGTGCTTGGTGATGTTTAGAATGTTGGATGTTTGATGATGTCGTAGAATGCATGGGTGCCTGGTGTGGTTTGGTTTGGAGTGTCAGTTGGAGTGTGCAGGCTGAGCAGCAGGGAGGCTGCTCCTGGTGGGGCATTACATGGACTTTATCATCTTCCAGTTACCTTTATCTGAAGCTGTTACCTAAAGAATAAACCAACTACTTGTTTCTACACGACTTGCCTACGAGACATCATTATATTTAACACTGGCGACGATTTGGAAGAACCTACGTGTGTGCTACTTTAATGGATTATGGTTTATGTAGCCTAAAGGAAAAGGAACTTTAAGAGAACTTACAAGCTGGTTTTTGAGGAAGCTGGTATATAAGGACTTGCGTGTTGCTGAAGGAAAACTGTGTATACCCTGCTACTGGAACTAAGGATCTGACTAAAGAAATTGAAACTTATGAACTGAACCCCAAGAAAAAGTATTACTACGGAAACGCTATGGTCAGCCCCACCAGTGTCCTTTGTCAACAGGACAGCCTGCAGACTAGGGCGTTTGACCTTCTACTTCGCAGCTGAATATGAACTGCGACCCTCGTGTAAGAGATCCTTCTCTCCCTGTTTGGTGCACTGTGGTATAGTCACAGAGATCTGTTCCGGGACTGAGTATTGCCACATCCTGCTGTGTTTCATCGTGGGCTTGCTAGAGTGGATCTGCCTACAACTCTGCAGCCAAAGTGTGCTTGGTGTTCGGTGGCAAAGATCGGGCCCCGCTGTTTGGTGCTGACCTGGTGTTGGTCGAGCCTAATATTCGCTCTGCAGTGTTTGAACCAAGGGACGACTTATTACTGTTAATTGTGCGTTTTGAGGAGAGGCCATGCACCTTTGTGAGTAGATTTTGGTCGTTACAATGCGTGACATTTCAAAGACATTTCAAACCATTTTGGAAGGGTTTGAAAATCTGGTGCGTGTCTTTTCCAGCGCGTGTACCTCCACGTCTGAGAGTCGCGTGGAATCTCCTTGCCATTCCGGATCCTCTGTGATGTCAGCCTTCCTTACAGCTTGGGGCTGCTGAGGTACGTTCTGCACCACAAACGTGCTGTGAGCCACTCGGTGCTATGTCGTAAGCGTGCCGCCATTTTTAGATTGGAACATGCTTTCATGCATTTTCCAGCCTTGCCAACCACGTTTTTTTTTATTTTGTCAGTTGCAATAAAGTTAATGGGAACGTCGTCGTCGTCGAGCAAGAATGTTCCTTGAGGCTGTATCCTCTTTCAGCCTACATTCCTGGCATTGAGCGTGTGGAAGCTTCTTTTGAGTGATTGGCCATCCTCCTACTTCAAAGTATGTACTGCTTTCGGGTATTTTCAACCACAAATTGTGTGATCCTGGGCACATTCGAGATTCATTTGGTATTTGGGGAGGTCTTCATGGACATTTTACAGTTTAACTGCTGTGTCTATTTTTTAAAATACAGCACGTGACTCTCTCTGGCTGGATTAATGTTTAATTTGCAAACCACTCAATATTATTATATTGAGACCTCTACGTGATGGTCTTCAAGTTCACCAGTTAATTTAAAGTTTTCTCTCTCCACTCTACGGAATTTGAACATCTGGCATCAGGCATCAAGAGTATCTGGTGAAAATTTTGAGTGCAGCTAGCAAGTCCGGAGGCAACATCGTGGGACAAGCCCAGATACAGTGGACCATTTTACCTCGAGATAAACGGTATTCTACATTGAAATGTGTCTCCAAAATATGTGCCAACATTTAGCAACTACTGACTTTGTGGATTTTACTCGGGTGAGAGATCGCTCACCGGAGTTTATGACTCTCTCTCTTTTAATTTTAATGCTTGTTATGTCTTTTAATGGTTTGTGGGTGCTTACGGACACCCTTTTCCCCTATACGGTGTTCAATTTCATAGGGAGGTGTGTTTCCTCTATTACTGTATTCAGTTGCATAGGGAGGTGTATTCCCCTATAGGGAGGTGTGTTTCCCCTATTACAGTGTTTTAGTTTCATAGGGAGCTGTGTTTCCCCTATACGGTGTTCAGTTTCATTGGGAGGTGTGTTTCCCCTATCACTGTGTTCAATTGTATAGGGAGGTGTATTCCCCTATAGGGAGGTGTGTTTTCCCTATTATGGAGTCTCATTGTGTTGCTCAATTACGGTCTTATTTTGTTTCTTAGGGAGGAGTGTTCCCCTATAGGGAGGTAGTTTTCTCTATTACATTTTCTTCAGTTGCATTGGGAGGTGTTTTCTCCTATAGGGAGGTGTGTTCCCCATTACTGTGTTTAGTTTCATAGGGAGGTGTATTTCCCCTATTACGGTGTTCAGTTTCATAGGGAGGTGTATTCCTCTATAGGAGGTGTGTTTCCCCTATTACGGTGTTGTAGTTTCATAGGGAGGTGTGTTTCCCCTATTACTGTGTTCAGTTTCATAGGGAGGTGTATTCCCCTATAGGGAGGTGTGTTTCCCCTATTTCTGAGAGTTTGTGGGTGGTGAGTACCCAACTATGAGTTTCCGTAAGGGAGGGATGGGGCTCATGCATTTATTTGCTTACTCTATTTTCAATTCATTTTGCTTAAGGTATTTACTTGCATTCATTTATTTAATGTATTTTCTGGATTCGATTGCTTTATGTACATTCAATTGCTTAATGTATTTCCTTACAATTTCTTCCAGGATGTTTATCCTTGTTTACGTTAGCAATGTAATTTTGTTATTTTCTGCCTTAATGCATTTAAATGTCTTTTCTATGTTCTGACATTAATTGTGTTTAGTTTCCCTAAGGAAGGGAGATGTGCTATAACCTACTGTTTGCCATTCCTCTTCTTTAATTACCTTTTCCCTGCTGCTCAGACAGGATGAGTGCTGGTGTGCTTGGTGATGTTTAGAATGTTGGATGTTTGATGATGTCGTAGAATGCATGGGTGCCTGGTGTGGTTTGGTTTGGAGTGTCAGTTGGAGTGTGCAGGCTGAGCAGCAGGGAGGCTGCTCCTGGTGGGGCATTACATGGACTTTATCATCTTCCAGTTACCTTTATCTGAAGCTGTTACTTAAAGAATAAACCAACTACTTGTTTCTACACGACTTGCCTACGAGACATCATTATATTTAACAGGACCGTAGGTTCAACAGAAGCAAACACAACTGTCAGAAGGAACAGACCTGTGCAGCGAAAACCCATGAACAATACGACTAAGATATCAGACGCCATATGTGCATCAATACGACAATAACCGAACCTCGACTGAAGTTAAAGAAGAAAACAAATACTTGATGTTGGTTGTGAGATGTCATGAAACTCTTTACCTCCTTCTTCCAAACATGTGCTTTTGTTATTTTGCAATAAAGTTACTGACACAAAAAAATGTAGTCTTTGACGAATGTTGCAAGCAAAACTTTTTTAAAAATGCAGTTTTCCTTTACTACGACAGATCAATAATGCATGTGCGTGAAGCATGCTATTGCACCCTACCGATCATGAACTAAATTACAAAGCCAACAATTCCTGGGTCTACCATGCTAGCCTGCTTACCAATGAACGGTGCTACCAAATCATTACATATTCTGGTTTGCAGACTTCCAGCTCTGGTACTAAAACATGATGACATTGCTCACATGGTCACATTCCAGCTCTATGAAAATGAAGAAACATTGGGGCATATGTACAAAGAAGTGGTGGAGCGTGTCGTTAGCCTCCTTGGCTTAACGTCTCACTTCACCAGTTCTGAAACGCAGGGCTGCACCATATTTACAAGAATATGGTGCAGCCCTGCGTTTCCCCCTGCACTGGCGCTAGGTTTAGCAGCCTAGCGCCAATGCAGGCACCCTTGCACCATAGTGCAAGGGTGTCTGCGTTCAGGGGAAGACTGTTTATGTTCAGGAAGGGCCCCCTTCCTGCACATAAACAATCTTTAATTGCCGCTATTTACGCCTCCCTTGTAAATAGGAGGTAGCATCAGAATCAATGGGTGTTGCGGTGGAACGCCCACAGCAACACCCATTGCCCTCCCCTTTGACCCTAAGCATAGCGTTAAAGGGGGCCTTATTTACAAGGCAGCGTTAAGCCAAGGTAAGGTGAAGCCCCTATCGCCAAAGGAACGTCCTAAAAAGTGACGTTCCCATGGCGATTGGGGCTTGTACATATACCCCATTTTGTGGATAAGCATAGTAGGCATGATTGTAGGCCATTTCACCGTCACCAATCTAAAAGGACTTCCTACATAAGGGCTGTAGCAGGTTTGTGGTCCCCCGGCCACAATACTACCCACTAAACTCGATGAGACTTCCAGTGAGGGCTATTGCATTCCCCCACCCTCTCTCACAGGGATGGAATTCTGGCAGCCACAGAATATCCCCTACCTAGGGCGATGCAGAGAAGGACATTTCTCACTGATGCCCACCCAAGCAGGGAGGAGAAATGCACAACAGAAGACATTTGCCACATTCTGGACCAAACAAAACAGATAAAACTGCAGCACCCCATGCAGAAACAGACAGGAGAGGCATTGCTGGTAGGGGCCCAGACTCACCTTAGCAAGTGTTCCATTCCCAAAAAGAATTCTTGCTTCAGGATCACAACGAGAATGTGAACAACAAGCACAGGTCCTAAGTACAACAGAATTTAACCATTCTAGTTGAGAATGGACCCCTGCCGATGCATGGTTCTGATCAGCCTCAGCCCCTAACCACTAGCAACTTTTCCTTCATACGGGGGCAAATCAAGAGGCTCCCCCAATCTGCCTCTTTGTTAAAAAGAAGCACACCAGATGCCAAACTTTTTTACACCATACCACACTGAAAATAAAAAGCAAAGATATTGAGCCAGGCTGCATTAGTTATAAAAGAGGCACAGATGGAAATGAGAGACTCCAGTTTCCAATGATGTCCCTCCCATGACTACTGCTGCATGCCTGGGTCAGTCTCAGTCCCTTTAATTGGTGTTTCATGCTGTCAAATAAATATCTGACATCTGCTGGTCTTTCCTCCCCCCTTGCAGCAAATTGGGGGCCAATTTCTCACTTGCTTTCAATTTAGAAGAAAAATTGTTTGTGACTCTGGGTTGAAGGACAGTTGGACCTTGTGCCAGTGGGGTGGGGGTGATTCCCCTCCATGTTTATGTGTATTATATTTTTAGAGTTCAAGTTCTTGCCACGAACCATAAGCAATAAAACTCTTTGGGAGGGATACCAATAAAAAGATGAACCACTATCTTTTCCAGCTGTACCTCTCCTTACTAGATCTGTGCCACTAATGCCATAATATTGGTTCCTTTAAGAGACAGGTAGGGATATGACTGCTAAATGTGGTTCTCCCTTCTCCTGAGGGAGGTATTTTAGGAGATTATGTGAGCCCTCTAACTAATGGGGGAGGTCACCTTTAAAAGACTCTGGGCCACATGTATGAAATCATTTTGCATTTGCAAATGTTGCAAATTGCTAAATTCGACAGTTTGCGAATGCAAAATAGCCTTTCAATATGTATGAAAGGCTTTGTAGTTGCAAATTTAGGTAATCACAATATTTTGTGATTACCTAAAATTGTGAATGCAAATAGGGAATCACAATTTGCAATTCTGTAGGCACATGTACCAAGCATTTTCTAAATGCAAACTGTGCATTTAGGAAATTCTATTACCATCGACTCCAAGCTGATGATAACCATGTGCAAATTTTGAAAAATGCACAAAAATGCATTTTTCAAAGTGCCCTGTAGCGCACTCATGCCCTTAGGGCATGTGTGCGCTTTACATGTGCCCATTTTTTGGGGGGGTACTTCAGGGGGGCCTTGGGACCCCGGGCACCCTTGGTTTTGCATTACCTAATTTGCGATTACCAATTAGGTAATCGCAAATTAGCTAATGCATATCCAATCGCACCTATGGGCCTTCAGGCCCATAGGAGCAAATGGAATAGTATTACCTAATTGTGATTGCGAATCTTAAGGAATTTCTATTAGGTAATCGCTATTTTCTCACATACTATTTTGCTTTTTTAAATAGTGATTGTCTAAAATTCGCTATTTAAGGAATGCAAAATGGATTTTTGATACATGTGGCACTCTGTTATCTAGTGTGTACAATTTGTGCTTAGGTGTTGTGATGATGTGGCGATCCACAAACAAATATGTTTCCTCATGGAACCAGTGCCTGTAAGTCGGTTCAGATGTTCTCTTGGCACAGGATCTGATTCCACACAGCCATAAACTGTCTTCCTCCTACCCATAGGGCCCTGCTAAGGGGGCCCCCTCATCAATAGAAAGGAAAACCCATTATGTACAAATGTGTCTAATTTGCTTCTCCCTCCTCTAGGGGTATGGCCAGGGGCAGGGGCCCATTCAGCCCAACCTAAGGAGGGGACAGGCTTCATGCATATTTTTGATTGCAGAAGCTGGCACCTGCGCCCGGGGCACTCTCCATTTTTTAGGTCTCGGCCTGCACCAGCGCTTGCGCTGGTCTGGCCGAGAGTTTTAGTAAGCGGGTTTTGGAAGTGCAAACACTGGCTTTCGGCTGGCGACCAGCTTGAGTTCACGATGGCGTGCACGCGCAGCTGGCATCTGGGTTTCCTATCTCTTCCTCATTTCCTCGTCATGGCTCATTAACTCTCTGGACTCTGATGTTTCAATCGCAGCAGCAGCTCACATTACCAACTCAGGGCCCTGGACTACAGTCACATGAAAAACAACAGCGATTAGCATTGAAATGCAAGCTTTTTTTTGTCTAGTTAGAAATATTGCTTCGGTGGGTTGATTTCACCTTCTATCGCTATTTGTTTTATATTGGGAGTCACAGCCTAATTACCAGTATTTTTGTCTCTCACTGCTTTTTTTTTAAATATTTATTCGCGCAAAGCACAAAGCTATATTTAAGGTTACTTTTTCCGCGTTACTTCTTCACTCTATTTAAACTCCACACCCCCACTCTTATTGTCTCTCTCCTTCTCTCTCCCTCTCTAATTCTCTCTCTACTTAATTAACTCTCCCTCTCTATCTTTTTAGCCTTTCATTCTCTCTCACCCCTTTATCTGTTTCTCTTTCAAACTCCTTCATTCACTCTCTCTCCCCTTCTTTCTCTCTCTATCCCGCTCCACTCTTTATTCTATGTACACCCTTTCTCTTTCTCTCTCACCACCCTCTCTAATTGGGCATTATATCTTCACTCTATCTCTCACTCGGCAACACCACAGCATCACTCAGCGCAACAACAGCATCAATCAGAGCCAGCACAGCATCAATCAGAGCGAGCACAGCATCACTCAGCACCAACACAACATCTCTCAATGCCATCACAGCATCACTCAACGCCATCACAGCATCACTCAACGCAACCACAGCATCACTCAGCGCCACCACAGCATCACTCAGCGCCACCACAGCATCACTCAGCGCCACCACAGCATCGCTCAGCGCCACCACAGCATCGCTCAGCGCCACCACAGCATCGCTCAGCGTCACCACAGCATCGCTCAGCGCCACCACAGCATCGCTCAGCGCCACCACAGCATCGCTCAGCACCGCCACAGCATCGCTCAGCACTGCCACAGCATCGCTCAGGGCCACCACAGCATCACTCAGCACAGCCACAGCATCACTCAGCGCCGCCACAGCATCACTCAGCGCCAAGACAATATCACTCAGCACCACCACAGCATCACTCAGCGCCAAGACAATATCATTCAGCACCACCACAGCATCACTCAGCACCACCTCAGCCTGCTCTCGGAATCTGGCATCTGTTGATTCTCCCCTAGCGTCTGGCCGCTGCTGGTGTTATAATACAGGTACTAGTTCCCAACCTTCACCCTCCGATTGTTTATGCCCCCTCAAAAAAAAAGCTTTAACAAACAACCATTGCAATAGGCAGAAACAAGTTGCCAGCATTGCAAGAACAAAAGAAAACTGAGGAAAATTTTTATTGTAAATACTTTTTTAATATGGTCGTTCAGTTTTACATAATGCCTTCTTGGTCATATATAAAGTAACAAAAATGCTTCTGACACTTTTTTATTATAACTTTTCAGCATGCCGCACAGCAGCCACACTTCTCTACAGCACAGCTTGAAGACATTGGCAAAGTCAATAGCTCTGGCTAAACACTTATAAGGCCCCAAAGGCGAGACCTATTGGCTATGCCAATGCTTGTTATTTCCTGGTGTCCCAAAGCGGTGAAAAAGCTTGAACACCATATGAAACTAGGGGAGTTCACCTCTTTGTTAGATTGAGTCCTGCCCCCATTTGAGGTTTTCTTTTGGTCTACTGGCCTTTTCCCTCTCCTTGGGGGTGATGCAGCGCGTACAATAAAAACTATCCTCCTCCCAGGTTACTTATAGGTCATCCAGGGGCAAACTATATTTCTCATATCCACATGACGATGGGGCCCATAAACATCGCCTAAACACACACACATACTCCTGGATTTCCTTTTACACCTTTATGAAATTCTGTACTCCTAGGAGAAGCATGAGAACTAAATGGAGAACACCATTTTGTGTACCGCTGGAAGAGCAAGGATATCTATTTACCTTAATTTGTCACTTTCTTTTAATTATTTCTTAAGATATTCCTGCTCATTGTTTTGTCGATGAATCATTCATTTAAGAAATTAGTTCATAGTGATTAAGACCAGCTGAATCACAATCAACCAATTACTCAGGTCACAATCATTTAGGAAAATAACCACTGAGTCATTTTGGTTTTTAAAGAATCTTAAATTTTATATAATTTTAAAAGCATGAAAAGATTTAATACTTTATTCAATTATTCATTTTTAAATTCACAATTTTATTAAGCATAATCAATTTATTGCAGAAAGGAAATTTTGTCATGAAGCCAAAAACCTTAGTTACCTGCCTAGCTTCCTAATTTAGCCTAATGATTTCTAACCTAACTTTGGGATTAGAAATAGCCTGATTCTCATACTCAACTGTAAAGTTAAGACAGCAACAGCAACTTCAGCTCGTCAGCATCAGCTACCTGCAACCCGTCTCCTCTACTGCAACCACGACTCTCGAACTGCAACTGACTGTGACTGCAACCGCGACTGACTCCCTCCCACTAAGAGTAGGCCCTCTTATACCCTAATTCTAACTTTGCTAACTAACTGTTGCAACATTAATATCACGCTTTTCTTTCATTGGTCCATGCATGTCAGCTTATTCATTCTTTAATCAAGTTCTCTTGGATTCAAAGGTCCTTGGATCATTTCCTTTCCCATACGCTTAAACATTTCCATCCGATTCGATCAGTCCATTTGTATCTTCTTTTGACACATTCAAGAACTCCGCAGTCATTGTCCTTTCTCTTGGGCTCCTTTCCCACGGACTCTCTCCTGATCATCACGGCACACTATCAGTTCAATTAGGTCACACCAGCCTTGACCATTTCTTGCATCCTAGCCTCTCAGAGACATCACGAGGCTCCAGATTTCTTCAATCTCATCCCGTACCACGTGTCCCCTTGCGCCTGCGCACATCTTCCCACTGGCGGCCATTTTATCTCGCCACTCGGTTCTACTTTAGAAGCACTAATTTGAGGCAAATAAAACATAATTAAAATAGAGAAAAATATCCCTTTCGTTTCCCTCCCGTCTACGTACCCCAATTAGTTGTTACCTAGCAAAAGCGACATTTAAGCTGCTCCTTACTTACCATCACTATTGTTTTTGCCACGACACATTTTATTTCTATGAAGCACAAACATGCATTTATTTTATTTAGTACGCTTTTTATTCTTACGTTATGATTAGACACATGGACATTCATTAGTAGATTATTTAGCACGTACATTAGCATATTACCATTCCCACATATACAATGTTGATTAATACATTTAAACGAACATTTTTAATTAATTAATTATATAATTTGTTAGGGGTTACATTTTTTTATTTTTACTGCTCCATCAATCCCCCTTTGGTGATTTTTAAATCACCACATAAAACCCAAGTCATACTTCTTTTCAGGCAGCATGTCTTTCATCCTTTACTTTCTGTTATTCATATCTCTGTCTCTTCTTCATCTTGCCTTTTAGTCTCTTTATACATGCTTTCTTTCATTTTCTCCAACTCAATTTCACCCATTTCTCTCTCTCTTTCTCTCATTATTCTGTTATTTCTTCTTATCTTATTCTGTCTTACTTTTCTCTTTATACATGTTATTACTATTTTCAATGTCATGGCTAACAATATCACTATAGTTGCTACTATTATAACTTTCCCTATTACTAGTTTACTCATCCTAGTTAACCAATTTGCTACTGAGGAAAACCCTCTACCAAGTTTTCCCAAAACACTTTCAACCTCCAGTGGGACTAATTCTTTGTGCAGACTTGTAATATTTGTAATATACTTCTGTATATTTTCACTGTTATCCGGAATGTAAGTACAACAATGTTGGACTTTCAACATTCCACAGACTCCACCCTCTTTTGCCAAAAGAATATCAAGGGCAAGCCGATTTTGCATCACCATAGCTCTCATGGCAACCATTTCGGTATTTACCATTAAGAACCCTCCCGCAGTATCTGTAGACAAACGATCTACTACTGTGGATAACTTCCGAATTTTAAATGCATTCAAAGATATTCCCACTGCTGGTATCAATGCTCCAAAAATATCTCCTACAACTTCTGAAAAACTTTCCCTCTTTCTACGTTTAAATCCATTAATCATCTTGTATGTTCCCTTTTCTTCTCTGTCCATGTGAAAGATTTTTGGAAAGACCAGGCCTACATAGCAAGTTCCATACCAATGGTCCGGTAACCTGTAATAAGCTCTATTCCCACAAATATAATAGATACCTGGAAATATTGGATCTTTTCCACCTTTGAATCCCCAACCTCCCAGAATTTGATAATTGTCATGGCAGACACTGGAACCTACAAAGTAATTGTCATAGACTGTCTTATTTCTCCTAATGCACAACTTTCCTGTTTGCGGCCAGTCTAATGTCATTGCTGCATTTATCTTTTTCCCTTCATGATTTCCTTCCTCAAACGTCCATAAACGTTTTCCTTCCTCTTTATTGCTTCTTTTTGAAATTTCATTCTTCTTTCCTCAACCATGTCTAGAAATACTTTTTCTTCTTTCTTTAACTCACAGGTAAGGTTGTCACTAACTATTTCTTCTAACGTTAATTTTCTATGTTCTAAAAGAATTCTCCTAAAACCTTTGCTGGTTTTACTTTGTTAAGTTCTGGCACTACAGGAATGTTTGCAAATATCTTATCTATATCAGTATAATAAGATTCTAATCTACCTGTTTTATAAAATAAACTTGCTATTACACTACATGTTATTCCATAAGTCAAAGGTAAGTGATGATAAGTCACACCTTCAGATACTGATGCAGGCAATTGCATACAAACATAACAATCTCTCACTTCCATTGTTTTTACGTACTCATACAACAATTTTGTAAAAACATTCTTTGAGAAATCTGTTACTGACCTATCCTTATGCAACTCTGCACTACTTCTTAAAACAACTTGTTCTTTAATATTAGTTTCTTTTTCTTGTTTAGTATCATTCTTTGCTTCTATCACAGCCACGCTAATTGGAATTGTGATTGCTAAAACTATCCATATGGTCATTAATAACCCTGTACAAAAGCAGCACATTTTGCACCATCTCTTTACAAATTCACATTTATTTCTTCTATTCTCATTATTCTCCATTTTTCTTTTTCTATTTGTTAAATTTTCAGAAAATTGTGTCACTACACCTCAAAATGACTTAGACGCCACTCTGCTTCCAAAAAGTCTTTGCTTAGTACTTTCTTTAATTCTCTCCAGAATTCTTTCGTTGTCACATCCGGTGATTTGTCACATCCAGTAAATTGTCACGTCCGTCAGAAGCACTTTAAGTCTTCACTTCAGTCCTTTTGTTGCATCTCACCTTTTCCCATCCGACTTCTCAGTCTCTGGTTTCCGTGAGTGTTTTCTTCTTCTCCTTTGTAATCTGTTAGTGCAATATACAGCCACTCAGGTGACTTAAATTTTGAATTTATTTTTCTTGTCCTTTTGGACTTTTGTAATCTTTTTCCACTTGGTTTTTCTTGTCCCTTTTGACTTGTTACTTCATTTACTTGTTCAGCATCTTCATCTTCTGCTCTTATTATTCTATATCTCAATTTTCTTACATAGCTGTTGGGCCAATTATCTCCTTTTCTTGGCCTTTTGACCTCACCCTCTCTTTCTTCTCTTTCCGACCTCCAATTTCTTTTTCTTGATTCAGTCTTTGCTTTTTCCTCTCCTCCACTTTCTTCTGTTTCTGTTTCAACTGTCTCACTATTGTCTCTTATTTTGAAACTTATAATCTCGTCATCTCCTACTGGTGGATCTATCTTCTCCTTTTCGTTTTCCCTTATCACTGTCCCTCCTCGGGGTTCTTCCGATTTGGTGTTTTCCTCCTTACCTGTTTCTGAATTTCCCTGTTCTCCTGTTTTTCTATCTATCCCTATTGCTCCTCGGGGTTCTTCTCGATTTTCTAACTTTTTGTGTACTTCTTTCCCTACTTCATCTATTAATATTGTTTCTGAATGATTTCCACCATAACTTGTACTTGGTTGTTCATCTAACTCAATTTCTTGCTCAGTTTCTTCTCTAATTGGTTTATAACCCCAAGTTCCCTTTCGGAATTCTTCCCAATTTGCAGCTGAATCATCAGATCCTGAAGTTGTGTCAGATATTTCCAGATGTCGACTTACAGGTCGATCTTCAAGTTCTGGAACTTCTGAATTTCTTTCTTCTTCTTCTTCTTGTTCCTCTTCTTCTCTAGAGGTGTTTTCCGTTGGGGTCTCCAGATGTCGACTTTCAGGTCGATCTTCAAGTTCTGGCACCCTTTCTTTTATCTTGGTTGTTCCCGCCGTTAAACTTTTATCCCACACTTCCAGACGCCGACTCACATGTCGATCTGTAGGTTCTGGAATTCTGATTGTGTGGCTGGCATGAACCCAGTTCTTTACTCCTGCACACTTGACAGCAGTCGTTGTTACTAGGATTACCTGTCTTGGCTCATCCCAACGCGGAACTAGACAGTTTCTTCTCCTGTGGACTTTAATACGGACCCAGTCTCCTGGATTCAAGTCGTGGGCTGGTTTTCTTTCAAGAGTGGTCGCATCCGGTCCAACCTGATGAAACACAGAACGCACCACATCAGCCAGTCCTTTGCAATAATCCAGTATTAGATCATCAGTTATTGTCAATAACTTGTTGACTGGTACGTGGGCTTGTCTCATTGCTCGTCCCATGATCATTTCATGAGGACTGAGTCCCGTTTTCTTTTCAGGGATGCTTCTGATGGTCATCAGAACAAGAGGCAGTGCATCTGGCCATTTGAGTCCTGTAGCTTGACACATTTTTCCTAATCTGTTTTTAATTGTTCCATTTATCTGCTCTACTACCCCAGAAGCTTCGGGTCTGTAAGCACAATGTAGTTTTTGTTTAATACTCAATGCTTCACAAATCAATTGGATCAACTCATTTTGAAAATGTGTTCCTCTATCTGTCTCAACTGTGACTGGAAAACCATACCTCGGAATGAACTCTCGTAGCATAAGTTTTGCCACTGTTGTTCCATCATTCCTTCTTGTGGGGTATGCCTCCACCCAACGAGAGAACAAACAGACGACCACCAGAACATATCTTAATCTGTTACTAGGGGGCATCTCAATAAAATCCATCTGTATCCTTGTGAATGGACCTCCTTCTCGTCCTATTGTTCCTAGACTCACTACTGTTTTTCTTCCTGGGTTAAATTGTTGACAAATAAGACATCTTTGACAAAGACTTTCAGCAATGGCTCTGAATTTTGGATTATACCAAGTTTGTCTAAAAAGTCTGATCATTGCATCTCTCCCAATATGAGCTTGTCCATGGTACATCCGTGCCATGTCTGCAATCATGCTATCAGGCATAACTGGTCTTTCATCTCTGTATACCCACACTCCATTATCTTCCTGTCTTCTACATCCTGCTTTAATCCAGTAATCCTTTTCCTCATCTCTTGCTGTTTCTTGTAACTGCCTTACTTCATCCCATGTTTCGACTGCATTAGTGAAAAGCAAAGGACAAGAGACATGCTCCCTTTCTCTATTTCTGTTCAGGGACGCCATGTTTTCCGCACAATATCTAGCGATCTCGTCAGCATAATTATTGCCAACCGCTATGTAATCTTCGTTTTTCTTATGCGCCTTGCACTTCACTACAGCTATTTGTTTAGGCAGCTGTATCGCCTCAAGCAGTTTTTTAACATAATCTCCATTTCTGATAGGTGTTCCTGCAGATGTCAAAAATCCTCTTTGTGACCAAATCTGGCCAAAATCATGTACGATGCCGAAACCATATTGGCTATCGGTCACAATCGTGATTCGTACATTTTTCCCCAATTTACATGCTTGAATCAAAGCAATTAGTTCCGCAACTTGGGCAGACCTAACTCCTTTCAGACAAGACGCTTCCATTACAGTTGCCACTGTGCATACTGCATAAGCTGCGCTTAACACTCCTTCCTTTGTGCGTAAACATGAACCATCTACAAACATGACATAATCGGATTCCTTTAACGGTTCATCTTTTATGTCAGCTCTTGGTTTTGTGCAATATTCCAGCACATTCAGACAATCATGATCTACTTCATCTTGTTCAATTATACTCTCTTCATCTGGCAATGAAGTCGAAGGATTTACATTTATGCATCTATCTATGGTCACATTTTCTGCACTCAAGATGACTTTTTCGTACTTAGTCAGCCGACTATGTGTCATGTACTGTGTTTTTGTTCTTGTCAAAAGAATTTCTACTGAATGGGGAACATATACTCTCAGTGGATACCCCATCACTATACCTTCACTTTGTTCCAGACTTACACAAGTAGCAGCAACTGCTTTCAAACATCCAGGCAATGCTTTTGCTATAGGATCTAAAACAGCTGAAAAGTAAGCTATAGGCCTCTTCATGGTGCCATGTTTTTGTACTAGTACTGAAAATGCACATCCATCTCTTTCACTGCAGTATAACTCAAAATCTTTCTCATAATCAGGCATGCCTAATGCAGGGGCCTCACACAGTTTCCTTTTCAATTCTTTGAAAGATTTCATTTCTTCTTTGTTTAACTCAAAAGGGTCTTTTACATCTTTCTTTGTCAATTTTTGTAATGGTTTTGCAATCAAAGAAAATCCACTTATCCATTGTCGACAATATCCAACCATTCCCAAAAACATTCTTACCTCTCTTTGAGTCATTGGTGCTCTCATTCCTTGAATCATTCTTACTCTTTCTGTCGCTATTTTCCGCACTCCTTTCTCAATTTTATGTCCTAAATACTGGACTTCTTTCTGACAAAACTGTAATTTTGAAGGGGACACCTTATGTCCTCTTTTCTCCAAATGGTTCAGTAAAGCAATTGTGTCACTTACACATGCCTCTTTGGTTTTCGATGCCACCAATAGGTCATCGATATACTGCACCATCACTGATTTTTCTGGCATTTTTAAATCTTCCAGAGATTTCTTTAGAATCTGATTAAAAATTGAGGGGCTCTCTGTATACCCCTGAGGAATTCGGCACCATGCCAAAATACGCTCTCCAAAACGGAATGCAAATAATGGCTGGCTATCTGGATGCAAAGGAATAGAGAAAATGCATGACACAAATCTATCACAGTGTACCACTCAGCTTCATGCGGAATTTGATATAGAATCACTGCAGGGTTTGGCACTATTGGACAGCATGGTACAACTATTTTGTTGATCTTTCTCAAATCCTGTACTATTCTGTATGTTCCATTTGGCTTTTTCAGTCCCATAATAGGTGAATTACATGGACTGCTCATGATTTCTTTCAGAATTCCCTGTTCAATCATCTTATTTATCACAGGAGTTATTCCTTCAATTATTTCTGGAGTTAATTTGTACTGTGGCGTGTTTGGATAACTTATCCCTTCTTTCACTGTCACTTTTACAGGATCAACTTCTCTCATTAATCCAATGTCTTCTCCTGTAAAATCCCACACACTTTCTTTCACTGCACTTTTTAATTCTTCTGGAAGTTTTCCTGCATCAAATGCAGGAAACAACCCATTCATTTCAGGTTCCTGATTCATCAAAGTTACTTTATACAAAGCATCTTCATCTGAAGTCTGAAAACCAATTCCATCTGGTGTACAATAAATTGTGCAATTCATTTTACACAAGAGGTCACGACCTAGAAGATTTACAGGACTACAATCGCACACTACAAATTTATGCATTTTCCTAAAAGAACCAATTTTTACTTCTACCAATTCAGTAAGTGGGGTTTTAATCTGCTGATTGGCAACTCCTACCACTTGGATGCATTCACCTGAGAGAGGAAGGTTCGGAATTTCCACTGACCTAACAGTAGAACGGGTAGCTCCAGTATCGACAAGGAATGTTACGTTTGCTCCATTCACTTCTCCATCCACAAAGGGACCAGACTGATCTACCTCTAGAGTTGCGCCAAGCACGCACTCTTTCCCCTCTCTTGCGCACCGTCAGAAACTTTCATCCGGGTCATCCTCACTCTGATGCAACCAATACTGGGAAATGTTAGCTGCTCTCGGCAACTGTGTTACCTGCTCTCCTCCGTAGAATCCTGTTTCTGTACTGTATCTTTGCTGGTTAACAGTGTTGGGAAGTGGTGGTTGTGGCACCTGACTTTGTTGAACAACTACCTCATTCTGCACCTGTGGAGTTAATGATTGATGTTCCGGATTAGGTTTAGGTGGGAACTTACACTCATTTCTCCAATGCCCTAATTTTCCGCAATTATGACATGGCCATTTCTTCTTTGCCTCTTCTAGACTCACTTGTCCTTTTCCTTTACCTATATTTGGTCGCATCTTATTTTGTCCTGATTCGTTTCCATTATTATTATCCAATTGAGCTTCTTGTTTTTCTGCCACTTTCACTTGTGCCCACATTGCTTTTTCTTTCAACTTACGCTGTTTACTCTCTATTTCATCACTACAATACTTAGCATACCTCAGCACCTCATCTACACTTGCATTCTGCCAGTTTATCATATGTTGCTTAATCATATCACTTATTTCTTGTTTCAAGCCAAATACAAATCGGTATACAAAATGACTCATATCCTTCTCACTTAATTCCTCATAACCACTATACTGTTTGAAAACCAACAACAATCGCTCATAATATGCATGTACACTCTCCTTGCTTTCCTGTGTAGTTCTATCAATCTTAACCCAATCTGTCTCTTTTGGAGGAATCTTATTTTTCAAAAAGGTAATCACCTTGTCATATTTCTTCATCACATCTGGTCCTGGAGCTCCTGTCTTAGGATCTCTTGGATATTCTGTAGTTGGCCAGTCAACTGTAATCTTACATTCTGACCATAGATCCGTTGGTACCACTATGTCAAACAATCCATCCAAATCTATCCACAACACTTTCGAGACCTTTACAAACCTTTCTACCTGTCGGTACCACTCAACTGGCTTTTCTCTTAATTTTGGAAAGTCATTTGTAAATGACAGGATGTCCTGCCTAGTCCAGGGAACATGCACATAACTACCACCTGGAGTTTCTCTCATAGGGTACTCTTTAACAACATGTTCCTTTTCTGTTATCATAAAAGCCAATGAACCTTTGTCTACACTTTTCTCATTCTTCTTTGTCCATCTAACCTTCCATCTGTCCACATCACCCCATTTTCTCAACAAAACAATCAACTCTTTTATCTGTGTCAGCCTTCCTGCTGTATTCAAATTTTCAATATCTTTTTCACAAAAATCTACTCTGTATGGTTTCTGCAACGTTTTTACTTTTGCAAAATCTATTCCAATCTCACCGGCCACTTCTTCTAGTTTGTCATGTAAATTCTTTGCCCTCCATGTTATACTTTTGCACAGAAACATTATTTCCTCATCCTGATAATTCTTTATCTTTTCTGTACCAATCGTTCCTAGAATTAATTCTTCCATGTCAATCTTCAATCTGATCACATCTAATGGTTTTTCTTCCGTTTCTTTTATTTTAAAAGCTTTTATCCACTCATTTAACTCATCAGGAGTCGGACCTATAGGAGTACTATTTATTTCTGTCCAATTTCCACTCTTTTCAGGTGTCACTGTTGCAGATTCAGTTACCATAGGCATTTTCCTACCGCTACACTCATTCACTGTCAAATTTTCAGGTGGACTTGGTCTGTAAGCACTAGTCAAATTGCTCGTACCTGGACTTGTTTCTATTCTTTCCTTTTCTCTTTGGAATTGCGAACTCAAGGGAATCACCAAAGATCGTTCATCAATTTTCTGATTCTCGAAAACTGGTATTACTGGACCTATTGTTACGGGTACGGTAACTGCTTCCATATTCTTTGTTAATTCTCTAATTTTCTCAGTTAGTTCTTTTGTTGTCCTTGCCAATTCTCTTGCACTATCATTTTCTATTCCCTCAATTTGGGAAGTTCTTATTTGTTCTTGTGACCTATTTATTTCTTGTCTTTTTTCTGGACTTTCATTTCGCATAGCTTCTATTGGTGGCGCATTTGGTGTCACCACTGTAGAATTCTGCTGATACGGAGGTGGATTTTTATTTAATATATCTTCCAGCAACTCGTCATCCGTTTCGCTCTCATGCATATACTTTTCTCTCTCTAAATGTTTCTTTTTCTCAGTCCGTTTTTTCTTAGTCCCTTCCTCAACTGTAAAAGCTGGAAACAAACCTCCTGTCATGTTAGCACATCTCCATCGTTTTATTCTGTCCTCATGATTCATTCCCCACATTCTTCCGGGCACGAACTCATAACCTTTCATACCTCTGAATCTTTCTTTCTCGTACATCTCATCTTCCCATTCTGTTAAAGCCTCAAACTGTGTCGGTCTAGGTCTAGGTTCCAATTTAAGCATCTTTTCTTTTAAATTCCGTAAAATCGCTACATTAAAAGAACCATTTTCAGGAAAAGCCAATGCTCCATCATTCTTTGTATATTTTACCCAATTATCCAACCATATGCACGTATGATATCCATATTTCAGCATCATATGTGAAGCTGCTGATTTTGGCGGAGGAATTACTTGTCCCTCTCTAGTCACAACCTTTTTGTCTTTCTTAAAGAAATTCTTCAATTTCGTCGTCCATGACGTTCTCTCCCTTTCATACTCGTAATATGGCATGTTTTCTATTTGTTTTCTCTTTACTCTAACGCTGTTTCTGTGTACGGAACTTCGTCCAATTACAGCGCGATTCACACTAACGTACCAATCAGAACAATTTCCACCGTCCGCGAACCAACCAATCCTAGCGCGGCACTTTTCTACGTCACTCCTGCTCTGTATTCACGTGACTAGTGCACTGACCAATCCTAGCGCGGCACTTTTTCACGTCACTTCTACTCTTTACCCCTCCTTTACAAAATTTATCGGCAATTTTTCTTTTTACAGTTTTCTTCGTTAGTTACAACAAATAAACAATTCCATAGTCTGATTCGCTAAACAAAAGTGACAGCTTTGTCCTTTTACACAAGAATCCTGTTTTTCCAGTAGGCAGCGCTTACCTCTACCCTACCACAGAATTATTTACTTTCGCCGATAAAGTAGCACTTCCCTCTACCTTACCCTTCTTTCAAACAAACAATTTACTCGTTTCTCTGGGGATAAGACACATGTGGAGACTAGGCTCCTGAGAATTAAGGCCAAAGTTTCACAAGTAAACGTGATTTGCTATTTCATTTACACACTTTTCACACCGAAATCCCTAACATAACACAACCTGCGTTATAACCAAAATGAATTCAGACCATGTACCAAATTCCATGTGACTTCTCTTGCCACACGTGTTCCACTTCCTACATCCCAGAAGCGTGAAAACTTACATATAACATAACGCGACTCAACATATAGTGTTAGTCATCAAATAATCAATAATCAATAAACAATAATCACTAAACTAATCTATAGAAAACCATAACTCTGCTACCAAGAAATCTGATGCAGCGCGTACAATAAAAACTATCCTCCTCCCAGGTTACTTATAGGTCATCCAGGGGCAAACTATATTTCTCATATCCACATGACGATGGGGCCCATAAACATCGCCTAAACACACACACATACTCCTGGATTTCCTTTTACACCTTTATGAAATTCTGTACTCCTAGGAGAAGCATGAGAACTAAATGGAGAACACCATTTTGTGTACCGCTGGAAGAGCAAGGATATCTATTTACCTTAATTTGTCACTTTCTTTTAATTATTTCTTAAGATATTCCTGCTCATTGTTTTGTCGATGAATCATTCATTTAAGAAATTAGTTCATAGTGATTAAGACCAGCTGAATCACAATCAACCAATTACTCAGGTCACAATCATTTAGGAAAATAACCACTGAGTCATTTTGGTTTTTAAAGAATCTTAAATTTTATATAATTTTAAAAGCATGAAAAGATTTAATACTTTATTCAATTATTCATTTTTAAATTCACAATTTTATTAAGCATAATCAATTTATTGCAGAAAGGAAATTTTGTCATGAAGCCAAAAACCTTAGTTACCTGCCTAGCTTCCTAATTTAGCCTAATGATTTCTAACCTAACTTTGGGATTAGAAATAGCCTGATTCTCATACTCAACTGTAAAGTTAAGACAGCAACAGCAACTTCAGCTCGTCAGCATCAGCTACCTGCAACCCGTCTCCTCTACTGCAACCACGACTCTCGAACTGCAACTGACTGTGACTGCAACCGCGACTGACTCCCTCCCACTAAGAGTAGGCCCTCTTATACCCTAATTCTAACTTTGCTAACTAACTGTTGCAACATTAATATCACGCTTTTCTTTCATTGGTCCATGCATGTCAGCTTATTCATTCTTTAATCAAGTTCTCTTGGATTCAAAGGTCCTTGGATCATTTCCTTTCCCATACGCTTAAACATTTCCATCCGATTCGATCAGTCCATTTGTATCTTCTTTTGACACATTCAAGAACTCCGCAGTCATTGTCCTTTCTCTTGGGCTCCTTTCCCACGGACTCTCTCCTGATCATCACGGCACACTATCAGTTCAATTAGGTCACACCAGCCTTGACCATTTCTTGCATCCTAGCCTCTCAGAGACATCACGAGGCTCCAGATTTCTTCAATCTCATCCCGTACCACGTGTCCCCTTGCGCCTGCGCACATCTTCCCACTGGCGGCCATTTTATCTCGCCACTCGGTTCTACTTTAGAAGCACTAATTTGAGGCAAATAAAACATAATTAAAATAGAGAAAAATATCCCTTTCGTTTCCCTCCCGTCTACGTACCCCAATTAGTTGTTACCTAGCAAAAGCGACATTTAAGCTGCTCCTTACTTACCATCACTATTGTTTTTGCCACGACACATTTTATTTCTATGAAGCACAAACATGCATTTATTTTATTTAGTACGCTTTTTATTCTTACGTTATGATTAGACACATGGACATTCATTAGTAGATTATTTAGCACGTACATTAGCATATTACCATTCCCACATATACAATGTTGATTAATACATTTAAACGAACATTTTTAATTAATTAATTATATAATTTGTTAGGGGTTAAATTTTTTATTTTTACTGCTCCATCAGGGGCAGCAGGTGCCCTATCAATCACCCCAAATGAGGGAAAATCCTTTACTATTATTTGTTCACTGGAAAGTCAGCCCCACTGCCAGGGGGTTGCTCCCACTTTTTGGATTTCCTTTTGTTTAGTGTGCTTTTCACTCCCTTCAAAGGCAGTAATGGGGTGCCCTCCATGGTGGTCAACCAAAAGTCCAGAGGGCCCACCGCCCTCTCTTTTGTTTTCCAGTTGTTTAGTTGGCTTTCCTCACCCCTTGGAGCAAAAATGCTTGGGGTGCATATAGCAATGAACGCAGTAAGTACCTATGCTAGTGAGACACTCACCCTTTTTATGATCTCTCGTGTTTAGTAGGCATTTCTGTACTCTGTGGGAGGACAATAAAGGGGTGCCTTCCGGGATCATCCCAACAGCCAGAGGGCCCTTTCTTTATTAAATTTTCTGTTGTTTACTTGGCATTCTCTCCCCCTCCCACCCCCCCAGAGGGAAAGGGCACAGTGGGCATATAACACTGAATGCAGTAGGTACATATGCAAGGGGGGTACTCACTCATTTCATTATCTCCTGCTATTTATTAGGCATTTCTGACCTGTCTAGAGGGGCATTGGGAGTGGAGGCTTGCTCTGCCCCAAAGGAGGCAGGTAAAGGTTTTATAAACTTGACTATGGAGAGAAGTTTGCTCCAATGCTGGAGCACTCCACGTTGAACTTCCACCCAGTGGCGGCTCGCAGAGGGAGTGCTACGGGGCGGTGAGGCGGGGCAGGGGAGGGGCAGGGTGGGGGGGTAGTGGAGTTGGACATACGACGGCCAGGAGTACAGTAAGTAAATAATCAATAAAACTTTTTACCTTGCGCTCGCTGCAACGCCAACTCGGCGATGCAGCGAGCGCAAGGTAAATAGTTTTATATATTTATTTATTTACTTTACTCCTTGCCGTCATATGTCCGACTCCACTACCCCCCCATCCTGACCTCCCCCGCCCCGCCCCACCGCGTTGCAAAACTCCCTCTGCGAGCCGCCACTGCTTCCACCCCTATCCTGGGAAACTCGCTGGAGGCTGAGTAGGAGAGTTCCTCCTCTCATTCAGGAAAAAATTGAAAAGTGCACCATTGGAAAGAGGAGATTTCCAGCAGTTAAACAGAGCCTCGGGTATCTCTGGATGCCCACTGAGCAAAATTAAGCCCCTGGGCCCGGATTGCAGATTCACTGTGCTTTTGATTCTTGCAGTCTTTTGCTGGTTGATGACATCAGTGTTCTGAGGCGTGTTAACATCAGTGAAGGATTCAGTGTTAGCCCCAAATGGGGGAAATAATTGAGCAAGATTCTGGTTCTATTGACAATATGAAGATCAGGTCTCTGCACTTCAGGTTAAAAAAAAACGTAATGTGAAAGGATGCTATGTTTACAATTCAAAACCTAAAAATCACTGAAATTTACAAGCTCACCCATAATTCATCACCAATGCACTGCTGAAGACTACACAGATGGTATATGTATTGTCATTTATATAGCGCAAACCTAGCTAGGAAGCAAGTGAACGCTGTACATTACATGGGGTGTGGGTTGGGAGAAGATCTTGTGATCGTATCCAAGTGAGGAATACACAAGTACATTTTAGATTTTTTGTCACAGGAAGATTAAGTGGCATGCCCAGAATCACACAATGTTGAGCGAAGAGCCAAGGCCAGGATTCGAACCTGGTTCCTCAGGTTGCAATTAAAGTCGGCAGCTCTCGCCACTTGTTATAGATGACACCACAAATGATATCCTCAATTTCATCTGCAAGCTAAGGACGTTACAAAAGGAACGAGGTACTGGAGTGTTCGAAGCTAAGAAAATGCCCTAATGGGGCCTATGGGGTAACAGGCAATGGGAAGAGAATGCAGCCAGCAACCTACCTACCTACCATCACATGCTGGGTATGCAACAAAGACATTTACAAAAGTAAACCACCTTTAAAAGAGGACTATTTACTGTAACTTAAGTATACACATAGTACAAATATCGCTGTTCTATCTACTTTACTTGCCCTTATAGTCCGTCTCTGAAATGGGAGTTTACAAAATATTAAATATTTCTGTATACTTACTTTGGTTGCAGCATTACAGTACATAACAGGTGAGCTCTTGCCTTTCTCTAAACCTCTAAAAAGATGCAAGGTGGAAGAGTGCACACGATATATATAACATTTACCTTGCTTTACTGCTAAATTTAGTAACAAACTGCACGCAATTCCATAATAAGTGGGCCATCATTGAAGACAGAATAAGAACCGTTTCAGATTTTATTAAAGGATGGCTTTACAATGATGGGAATATCAAGGTGTTTATGACAGATATAAAAAGCCAACATGCACCATTAAATATGAAACAACTCGGTGTTACAGCCACACTACTGCTGCTAAAAAGCCATTGATTTTTTTTAACCACGCATCTGCCCATTTGAAATAAAAATGAAATGAGAAGTGCAGTATGATAAATGCAAACCTTTCTAGCCGGCTGCTATTTCTAAAAATGAAAGCATCGAACAGTGCTACTAAAAATTCTAAAAATATGTTGCTCCGCTCGGATTGCGACGTTCAATTGAAATTCAAGAGCGAGGGAAGCAAGTAATACATGCAGGTCTCAGAAGGCAGAGAAAGCACATGTCACTGGTGAATATGATTAAATATAATGGGAAGCATTTTATTAAATAAACAGGAGTGGATAGAAAAATCCTTTCCTGAGAGTATAAACAATGCTGGGAAGGACACAACACTGAGTGGGTGACAATTTAAGCCGAAATGAAGAGTAATGTAGTAATCTCCAAATATTCATGAGATATAACACCCATCAGCGAATCTGCTAGCCCCCCATCCCCCCGCCCCCCTCGCTATCCCACTCCCTACAACTCCCTCCGAATAACTCAGGTTTCATGCAATGTGCATTTCAGAAGAGACAGGCCAACATTACAGCCAGAGTTACAGGTTAACACAGGTGTAGCAAAAAGTATTGTTGTTGGAGGAAAGCGTGGAAGAAAATAGTCGCTAAAATAAATTACTCCAGGGAGGGGGCCTTTTAGCAGTTTCAACGCCTTTGAGCCGAATTCATCAAGGGTAATGCTCAACGGAAGTTAATGGCAGCCAGTAATTACAAGAGGTTTGTTCACAGACACTCCAGAGACACGCAATTACAACCGGCCGCAAATTGCATGGGATTACTGAAACATTGTTAAATCAAATGGGAAAAACAGACAAAGCTTCAGTTGTCCACTTAGCCTCGTCTGTAATTATAGTGCTTCCTGGTCGGGCTATGGTGGGCGGTCGGAGCATGATGCATGACGGGAAATCGCCCAGCGTACTTGAAACAGGCTGTCGAATGCTCGCGGAATAATATTTCTTTAATTTAGCCTGTGAAATAAATACATGACATTTCCATACATCAATTTAAACCCGTCCCCTGTCTGCCCAACTCTCATCCTGAAAATGGGCAGAAAAGGACGCTCACAGGTGGATGCCACCCAATCACCTGTAGCAAAGAAGATGTGATGGAACTATAAGACAAAGAAGGGGGTGGCTATGTGAGTGGTGCAAGGGGTTTTAATGGGCTAGTGCTGTCAGATACTGAGAACCTGCAATTCTTTATTCAGAGAGAGAGAAAGAGAGAGTACCTGCACTTCTCAGCAGAGGTGCAATACTTTTAATTGGGGAGTACTGGCACTTCTCAGAAGCAAGTAGGTACTCTGAACTTCTATTTCTCCATTTTAAGCACTGACTGTTGCACCTAGGACGTGCTGGATGGGGTTGAAGCTGATTGAGTCAACTCCCATCAGACGTGCAACGCCCATAGGGCAAAAAGGGCTTTAGCACCCCACTGAGGTGTGTCTCAGCCCAGACCGCTGCAGCTTCAAGGACACACGCACAGTTCTTGAGCAGCTGTGAGTTCAGCTGGGCAGTCTCTGGTGTCTTTTCTCAGCCACACCCAAGTTTTTCACAGGTCTTTAAAAGAGTATTTATATGCCTTTGTGATCTGGTTAAAAGGACTTTGTTTGTGTTATTCACTGGGCACTGGGTCCCCACTCTGCCTATTTCTTACATATGTATTTCACTTTTACTACCACAGTGGGTGAATGCATCTAGTGAAAAGGCATGTCACAGTAGGGTTGCCACCTTGCCAAGAGAAAAATACCAGCCATTTGTTGTTGTTTAAAGAGTCTGCAAAGGCCTAACCCTGATACTAAATAGGGCTGTAAATAAAATCGCTTGTGTTCATTTGTAACATTACTTTTCTGCCTTTGTTTCCTTTAATTATTAGTCATGGTTCATTAATGTAGCCCTAGAACTCATTTAAACATGCTTTATATTTATATTTGCTGTTTGGAGTATGTACCGATAAGGGCTAAAAATACTGGCTTTAGGTGATTTTCCTTATTTTTGTACAGAAATCAGGTCAGCTGGCAACTCTAATCCCAGCACGGAAAGTTTGTTGCAGGATCAGCAAATTATTTATTTCCTCCACATTCCATCCCTGATTGATGCCATAATAGTAATAGTGTAACTTATATCTGAAAATCTACGCACCAACCGTCAATAACATGCTGAGTTACTCCAACTGTCTAGGAATACATCCTGCATTCAGACAATTCACTCCTCCTTCTCACTGCTCACCCTTCACGTTCACGCTCCCCCTGCACTCACAGTGATCACACTGCACTCGCGCTACTAACCATGGGCTCATGCCATTCACCCTCCTATCTTGCACTCACACGAGCACACCGCTCACCCTGAACGCACATAACACTCCACTCATCTGTCACTTTAACCAACTTGCCCCATAGCCATATATCTTTGACAGGGGAGTGGGGCTGCATGGCTCCCTCCCTGAGGCTCATTAGGGCCTGGGGACCCCATCATCCAGGGCACTATGTATTTTCAAGGGGAAGGGGGCAAGTGACCCCCTCCCGTGCCTTATTAGGCCTTAGGAACCCCTTGCACCAGGGCCTTTTTTTTTTTAAAGGAGAGGGGAATCAAGTGGACCTCTTCCCGAGCCTTATTAGGCCCTGGGGACCCCATCGCTCAGGGCTGATTTTTTTTTTAAGAGGAGAGGGGCCACACAGGTCCTGGAGACCCATCCTCCAGAACCACATCTCTTTTAAAGGGTAGGGGAGCTGTGTGGTCCCCCCCTCCCTGAGACCCATTGGACCCTGGGGGCTTAAAGCGAGTCCCACAAAAAATGTAAAAAAATAAAGGAAAGGGGGAAGGGTAGGAATACCCTGACTCCCCCCCAAATATGGTGGGGGGTTCCACAGGGACCACGCCGCTGGTTAAAAGAATTTAAAAAAAAAATTTGCAGCAAATTTGCAAGTGGATCTGTCTTTTATAAGAAGTCCCTGGGTTGGCCAAATCCTGGGACCGTGTTTTTAAAAATATGCTGGGGTGCCCATGCAGCACCTTCCGCACCCTGGTGACTGCCACCTCCTCAATGCAAAGAACAGTAAAGTGATGCGGGAGGCCCGCATACCCCCCCCCCACAGCCCCGGGTGACCACCACCTCCCTGGGGCTATTTGTTAAATTAGTGCGGGGGAGCCTGTGTGGCCTCCCCCGCAGCCCTGGGGATTGCCACCTTCATGGGGCTTTATGCATAATGAAAGTGGGGGGCTTCGCAGACCCACGTGCAGCCATGGGGGCTGCCACCTCCCTGGGGCTTTTAACTTAAATAATGTGTGCCCCCCCACAGCCCCTGGGACCACCACCTCCCAGGCGCTTTAACATTCATTAATGGGGGCACTGCACAGACCCCCCTCCTTCCCCAGGGACCGGCACCTCACGAAGGGAATTAATATAATGTTTCGGGGGACTGCGCACCCCTCCGCAGCCCCGGGAACTGCTACCTCCACAGGGCTCAAATAATATAATGGAGGGCCCAGGGGACCACCAACTCCTTGTGGCTAAATGAAACAAAGGAGGTGGGCCGTGCAGACCCCATTTGGAAGCCAAAGATGGCCCTGGGAACCGCCACCCCCCAGGTCTGGCTCCTGCTATGTCCCGGGGTGCCCACCCCCAGGACATAGCAGTTTTTTATGGCTTGGTGGGAGCTTTACCGCTCCCACCAAGCCTTAGAAAATACTGCTCTGCTTTCAGCAAGCAAGAGCATTAAAAATGCTCTTGCTTGCTGAAAGCGGAGCAGAGTTGCTTTTGGACAGAGGGTGCTGCATGTTTTAACCCCTTGACCGCGATCGGAATTCCGCTCGTATGCTGGACATTCCGATCGCGGGTGTGGTCGTGACGAGCTCAGCTCGTCATGCGCACAGCGCTACCGCGCAGCATGACGAGCTGAGCTCGTCACGCGCATCGAAGGGGTTAAGCTCCCTCTGTCCAAAAGCAATGCTGGCTCCTGCAGGATCGAGGGAGCCAGCAGGGACCGCAGGCGCCTTGGGTGGGACCAGGGCACCTGAAGTACAGGCCGGACCCCCATTATTATTATTATTTTTTTTAAATAAATATAAGAGACCAGGCCCCAGGGGATGGGGTTCCCAGGGCCAAAATCGGCCTGGGAGGTGGGCTGCTTGCCCCCCTCCCTTATAGTTTACAAAAAAGGCCAGGCCTCGAGGGATGGGGCCTCTGGGGCTGAAATAGGCCCGGGAGGGGGGCCACTCAGCCCCCTCCCTTTAAATGTACCTAAAAAATTGTAAAAAAGGCCAGGCCCCAAGGTATGAGGTCTCCGGGCCTGAAATCAGCCTTGGGAGGGTGGCCGCTTGGACCCCTCCCTTTAAATTAGTAAAAAAAATGTTTTTAAGAAAGGCTGGGCCCTGGGGGTTGGGGTCCCTGAGAACTAAATCGGCCTGGACAGGGGCCTGCGTGGCCTCCCTCCCCTATTAAAAATAGCCCTGGCCCCATGGGATGGGGTCCACGGGACAAAAACTGGCCCAGGGAAGGGGGGCCACACAGCCCACATCCCAAAATACATAAAAAATAACATTTTAAAAACAGCAATTTGCCGGAGGCCATGCTAATTTGTTTCTCACTCTTCAAATGCGCCTCCTGGTGCACTGTTGGTTGGAGGATGAAGTCCCCTTGGATGCTGAGGGCCAACAAGCCCTCCTGTTACCTCCAGTAAGTCCCAAACAGTGGGATTGCTGAGAAGTTGTAGGAGGCCCTGCCCCCTTTTAACACCACTCTACAAATGCGCCTCCTGGTTCACTGTTGATTGTGGAATACGGTCCCCTTGGTTGCTGAGGGTCCTTGGGTCTAAAAAGCCCTTCTGTTACCTCCAGTAAGTCCCAAATAGCATGATTGTTGAGAGATCATAAGAGTCCACGCCCCCTTTCTCCACCACTCTGCAAATGCACCTCCTGGCACACTGTTGGCTGGGGGATGAAGTCCCCTTGGATGCTGAGGATCCTTGGGGGCCAACAAGCTCTTCTGTAACCTCCAGTAAGTCTCAAACAGCAGGATTGCTGAGAGGGCATAGGAGGCCATGCCCCCTTTATCCACCACTCTACAAATGCACTTCCTGGTGCACTGCTAGTTGGGGGATGAATTCCCTTGGATGCTGAGGGTCCTTGGGGGCCACCTCCCCCTCCTTTTACCTCTAGTAAGTTCAACACAGCGTGGCTGGTGTAAGGACTTCAGAGGCCACGCCCCCTTTCTCCACCACTCTGCAAACGTGACTACCAGTTAAAAAACATTAAAAATTCACTTAAAAAACAAAGGTTACAGGGACGCTATAGTTAGGAAATAGATTCCAAAAAACCTTAGAAATTCACTGAAAAAACCAAAGGTTACAGGGACAATATATTTAGGAAATAGAATTAAAAAACCTTAGAAATTCACTGAAAAAAACAAAGGTTACAGGAATGTTATAGGCTCAGATTTCCCTCCTACAAAACCAGTGAAATTCAGCAGTTATAGTTACCTGAGCTAACTATAACTTATGCCCCTGCAATGTACTGCTTATGGCCTCACATACTACATCACTCATGACATGGCCAGTGACATCACTGATGACATCTCAAATGACATCACTGATGATATAATCCACAGAACCACTCACATACCCACTCCTGCCCCCATACAACCTCTCGTATACCCACTCACACACCCATACAGCCACTTGCATACCCATTCATGGACCCATACCAGTACTCACATACCCACTCATTCCTCCACAGAGGCACTCACCCCCCCACTCAATTGTACAGCCACTCACACAACTATTCACTCACCCATACAGCCACTCATACAACCAGTCACTCACCCTTACAGCCACTCACATAGCCACACACTCACCCATACAGCTACTCACACACACATTTATTTACCTACACAGTCACTCACACACCCACTCACTCACCCATTGAGCCATTCAACACAGCCACTCACTCACCCATATAAGCACTCACACACTCATTCACACAGCCACACAACCACTTACATACCCATTCACACTTCCATACAAGCACTCACACATCCGTTCACTTACCCATACAGCCATTCACACAAACACCTATTTGCCAATACAGCCACTCACACACCAACTCACTTAACCAAACACCCACTCAAACAGCCAGTCACTCACCGATACAGCCACTTACACACTAAGTTACTCACTTATATAATAATTCAGACACCCACTCGCTCACCATTACGGCCACTGACACCCCCACTCAGTCACCAATAAAGCCTCTCACACAGCATCTCACTCACCCACACAGATACTCACACATCCACTTATACCCCCACCATGCCACTTACATACCCATACACACAAGGCTACAGATACACAGACATTCACATAACATATGTTAGAAGTAGTATCACTCAGTAGTAGTCACCTATTATACTAATTTAACTTTTGCAGTAGGTTGCTATATATCTTTAACACCCATAAACTCTTAAAAACACTTACTTGATGATGTCATCAGTGATGTCATTTGAGATGTCATCAGTGATATCATCAGTGATGTCACTGACCATGTCATGAGTCATGTAATATGTGAGGTCATAAGCAATGCATGGCAGGGGTATAAGTTATAGCTAGCCCAGGTACTAGATGTAGAGTAGCCACACAAACCATAGCAGAACTGCTTTTTAAGATGCCAACAAAGAAATCTCAAAGTGACGCTGAGTGTAGATTTATTGCCACCTATAACGAGCATCATAATAAAGTGAGACAGGCTCTACAAAAACACTGGCACTTGCTTCAACATGATGGATCAGAGATCAATCCTAAACCCTTACTCACCGACAGGAATTCAAAATCTATTAAAGACACCCTAGTAAAGAATCAGATCAGTACGGGGGCCAATTGGTTGAACCCAAGAATGGTTTCAGAAAATGCAGCAAAGCCTGCCCACAAGGAGAAAATATTACTGAAATCCAGGCCGATTTGGGTGAACGATTGCAGATTCACAAACCATTAGATTGCAAATCAGAATTTGCAGTGTACGTACTTAAATGCCCCTGTCCCAAACAATATATAGGGAGCACAAAACTACAGGTAAATAGACATATTTTACAGCATACACGGGCTGTAAAAAACAAAGATGAGACATATCCTGTAGCACAGCAATTCAAGGAAGGCCATAGAAGTAATTCCAAACTTCTGACCTATAGTGTGTTAGATCAGGTAAAGAAATCCCTTCATGGAGGAGACAGAGAAAAACACTAAGGCAACTTGAGTGCAGATACATCTTGAAATTAGGAACAAAAGAGCCTATAGGATTGAACACCAATGAGGAAATGCACACATACTTATGAAAGTTAACTATACAGCCTTTGCATCAGTAATTTTATATGTTTTTAGATTGTGTACTTTAGTAGTGCCCGGAATAAGCGCTATTTGTCATTTATATATAATTAACACTGATAATTTTCATTTGTTTGTTTACTTACAGGACTGGATACAGAAGTGTGTCATGTCATGATTGTGACTTACCTGGAATGCAGAAGAGCTAAGATATATTTTTAAAATTTTTCTAATATCGAAATTTCTCTTCAGAGTAAGACCAGGTTTAGCCCAAAAGGGCACAATTTATATTTGCGTTAATTTGTGCAAAACTGTTCTTTTCCTATGTTTTTCTATTTTGACTTAATGGAGAGTCATGTAAACTTTTTGATACTGTGATAAATTGAATTCATTATGAGAGATGAGCTCTTTTTCAGCTGTTGTGACATTGAGCTTGGGATATTTAATAACTATGGGCCTGATTATGATGTCAGTTGGAGTTGCCTCCGAACGACACCGTTTCAGTGGGGGAACTGCCCAACCATAGGTAGGCGGTTCCGCATACCGAATTATGATCCGACCGCACACAGTGCAGTCGTAAACTCCCATTTCTCAATGGGAGCTTGTGCGGTGTGCAGAAACTGCCATCAGCACAAGCACCCATTTAGAAATGGGAGTTTGTGAACATCCCTGCACCGTGCGGCAGGCACCTCACGATGCCTGCCACATGGTGCAGGGTTGTTCAGGGGGCACCTCAAGCCCAGATGGGAGGGGTAGGGTCCCCCAATGTCGATTTCTGATAGTCTTTCCATGCCAGAAAGGCCATCATGGAAAGGCTGTCGGAACCCGACATCATAATCCCGACGGCGGAAACGCCATACTTAAGGGATTATGGTGAGTTTCCGTCGTCGTAAAGCATCGGTCAGTCCCTCCGACTGCTGCCTCCAACTGCACGCATCGTAATGCGCTGGTTGGACCACAACAGTAGATGCGGTTCAGACCGCAACCGACAAGCCGTCGGTTGCGGTCCGAACTGCATGGTAATTGGGCCCTATGTGTCTTGTTTAGTTTAGATTTAGAGTTTTTTTGCCTAATGGGGCTGAATGGAAGGTGGTTATTTTCCTAGTTTTTAATTTTTTCAATTTTGAGTATCATGTTATAATTTAATGTTTATCTAGCTCACCAGAGGTAATGTGGGCCTATGCCCACTGGGGTGGAATTCAGCAACAAAATTGTTATCACTAGGGGTGAGCGGAGTTCGCGGAGTCGTACTATGCTGAATTCCATGGAGTTGCAAAAAAACTCTGCTGCACTACGCGTAGTTCCACGTTCGGGCAGAGTTTGCGTTGGGAACGCAGAGTGCATCAGCACGCTCCAAAATCACATGGGAACGGTGCTATGTGGTCTTGAAGTGTACTTACACTCTAAATCGTGAACAGCACCGCCTGGTAGCACGTTCTCTCTGTGACTTTGTTTATGTTGCTCGTACAGTTCCAGGTTATTTATTTAATTGAATTCACAGTGATGATGTGAAGTATGCATCTATGCAATGCAAAAAAAGGAGAGTGATTTGACTCATCAAGGTTGTTGAGAAATAGGAATAAAATAAAATCAAAGATCATTAACTGCAATATGTAGTTTTTGTTAAGGAGATTTGGAATATGGATCTAACGACAGTCGATAGACTCGAGTCGAAAGAAACTAGTAGTACTATAGGTGATCTGTTTTAGCGACTGCGTTTGCTTTTCGTAAAACATTTTGTGGAATTATTATCAGAATCACTAAACTGTTTTTATTTATCTTCTTTATTTCTTTCATCAGCACCCAAGGGGAAGAAGAGGGACGATTCGGAGGGTCCGGGATAAGCTGGTCAGCCAGCGCTGACCACCAGCGCCACTGCAGAGGGCTCTGCAGATACATGTAAGTCCTTTCATGAATGTTGTGGACTTCTTAGGGTAGAATCGACTGTAGAATCTTTGGGTATATTTCGTCTATTGGAATGTTGGTGGAATCTATTGTGATTTGTGAAGATTCAAATAGCAGGCCTGAGTAAACTAGTATTTTAAATTAAAAAAATCACCATGTGTACTTTCATTGTCCTGTTTATGCCTAGCTCTAACACAGTTCAGTCCACGAGACAGTGGCCATGGTCATCATGGACCCCCCCCCTCAGTGTAGTGTGCTGCAGACCTGTTCATTTATTGTTACAGTACACCACCAGTTTCCAATGACAGTGCAGCAAGGCTGGAAAAAAGTATGAGGTCCCACTCACATTCTATTTGAAACCCAACCCCATAGGTTTTTCATTGAGCGTAATTGCATGCTTGGCTTGTCTAACTTTGTGAACCAACCAATCCAATGCCCAGAGTGATATTTGGAAGATACGTTCTAACTGAGCTGTAGTGCTGCATTGCTGTTGTATTTGGGGTTGCATATCTGGGATCTAAATTATGTGTAATGTTTTATATTCAAGCCACACAGAAGATCAGTGATGCCGGCTCCAGTGCCGCTGCAGGAGGAGACGCAACAGCTCAGTTCTTGCAGGGGGAGAAGTTGCAGCAGGGACGGGCACTGGTAAGTCACATATTTCATGGCGTTGCTCGTCGACATCATCAAAAATTACTGTGAGGTGAAACCCTCCCAGCTATACCAGTCACAGCTGTGGTTGAGTTATTAAGGACTCTGCTATCTGCAAATGCGGTAAAATCTCACATAATGCGCTTTGATGGGTTGATGGAGACAAAAAAGAACAGAAGGCAACTTAAAAGAAAGGAAATGGTATGAGTGAAAGGGTGGGTGGGCCATTCTTGGCATGTGCCACATTTAATCATGCGATACCCATGTGAAGTGATTCCAGAACATATATCATGGTTTCCCATAACAGATTAATTTACACTTGTTCAGATTTTTGCCTTGTGAATTGAACCATGAGTGAATAAGCCAAAGATGATGAATCGATAATCAGTGTAGTGGCCCCTCTATTGTATAAAAAAAAAGGTCTACCCTACCTGTCTTATCCCTCTACCCCACTGCCTACAGTAGAAAAAATCAAGTTTCCTTTCATTGCTTCTTGCCCAGCACATGAATTTGTTGGAAAACAAGGTGGTGGGCGAGGCCACAGAGTAAAGTCGGCGTAAGTGTATGATTTGATATCAAGTTTGGCATATGGGATACACACTGACAAATGTGCCAAATAAAATCTATATAATCTGTTCCTTTACCTGTAGTGCAGTCCATTACATTCATTTTCCTCAATGTCTTCTTATGGCAGACAGGATAATATCTTAATATCCTCATTTCATACATGAGGTGTGTGACTGACGTAGTATCTTATTTATTATTCATCATCCTCTTTGAAGACAGGGTAGAAAGAGAAATGTATTTGGCGAAGAGCAGGACCATTGGAATTAGATAATTGTCAACTACAGCTGCAGCCAGTAGCAAATTAGCAGAGGCGCTGGCTAGCAATGAGCATGGCTTCATTATTTTAGCACCACACACAACGTGCACTCCATAATTGTGCATAATTGCATAATGCCGCACTCATCAATGAGAGGTCATTTATTTTTCATCTCAAAGTGTCTGACTCTGTTTTTTATAGTTACTTGAAAAGCCTTTAGAAGGAAAAAATAATCCAATCACTGTTTTTTAATCCTGTGATGTTATTCTCTGCCAGTCTGCCAGTTACTTTTCTGCCACACAGTATCTGCTTTTTTATGTTTGGCAACATGTGTGGGTAAAAGAAAACATAAACTTGGCCTTGTGATTCTCCTAATCATAATCATCACATCAAATAAATTTCAATGGCCCTAAGGGACCAGCTATGTACTGCTAATGTGCCACGCTGTTATTTAAAACAATTGTCCGCAAAGAGCATTATTTACAATTTGTCTTTTTTTGTTTTTCTCAATATAGCTGCTCCTGCTGGTCCAGCCGGACCACCCGACAGTCAGGAGAGAGCGGCCTATTTGCGGCGGCAGAGGCTGGAGCATATCAAACTTGAATACCGGTGGCTGGTGATCCTGGAAGAGGAGGAGATCAATGCTTAGGGCCCGGGCCCCAGTGCAGCTGGTCTTCCTCAGCCTCCAGCCGCCTGGCCATTCCATCGCCAGTACTGCCACCAGCCAACTGCTGCCACCCCCCACCAGAATAGCAACAGGCCATTGCGGCACCACATCCTGCAGTGGCTGGGCTCTATCCAGGGCCGACTAACCTCGATGGAGCAGAGCATGGACGAGCTCCGGACCGACGTCCATAATGCCCTCTTCTAACCCTTTTAAAAAATATTTTGTTTTGGGGAGAGGGATTGGTTGCTTGTTGGGGCTGGTTGAAGAGGGCGGCGTGGTAAGGGAGTTGGGCGTGGGACTCTAGAGACTTTTATGAACATTTTGAGTTTTGGGGCTTGGGTCAGTTTTGTTTGGGAAAGGGGTGGGCATGTTATTTGTAAATAAATAAAGGGGGAAAATATTTTTTATAATCTAAATTTATGCTTGAAGTAGTTTATTTTACTTTTAATTTGCACTGCTGCCTTCAAGTAGTTTTACGCAGCCTGCTTATGTGCTCATAACTTAAGACTAGAGATATTGTAGCACTTAGTTATAGAGTCTAGGCTTATACTTCTCTAAATATCTTGACCATTATGGTGAATGCTCCCATAATGAGATTACCTAGGCTATATTGTGTCGAGGGTCTGAACTATCTAGATAAATAACAGTAGCAGTTAATTTATTTCTTACTAAGTTAAATTACATCCATACTAGTTGTCTTACCTGAATATACATGCAGCAATAAAAGGGGGTGGCATCACAACTTCACAAGCAAGGTCCCAATTCCAGTTCCACCCAGGTGAGCTCCAACTGTAGGATTGTTCTGAATGATTTATTGATGATTATCCATCGTAAGCAACTAAATGGAAGTAGAGAGACTGCGTAAGTGGGTTATATATATTTATCAAAGAAACTATTGACACCACCTGAGTAGAACATGATAATGATGATGACACAATGAGAATGCCTGATTGTGCTAAAATAGTAAAAAAAGCAATACTAGTAAGTTTTGGCTAATGTGGAGCTAGCAGTATTATTTGTGAAATCTTAGCTTAGGTTGGGCGTTAACGGTTAGTGATGATGATGCTGACGACTGATATTCTTCATTTTATATCTAAAATCTATAGATCATTTTTAATACGCGGGTTAGTAATGGGCTAGTGTGGGCTACTGCTTTGAAGATTCTATAGTAAGATGGTGTTACTTTCACCATATCCACCCCACCAAGTGTGTGATCCATTGATGGTGTAGTTTTAAACTACAGCTCAATAAATCACACTGCTCGGGGAAAGAAGGTTAGGGGTTGATGAATGGATGGGTAATGGGATTTGGGGAAAGGTTTGACAAAGGCAAACACTGCAACACAAGGCCAACATTCATCTGAGCAATAAGCAGCAGCACATCAATCGCCATCAATCTGTTGTTAGAAGGAAACAAAGGAATGAGTATGACAGAGTACAGATACATGCATTGCAAACAGTCCTTCTGCCCCAGGTCAAGACCCAATTTACCATATCTCCAACTGTTCTGTCTTCTAGGTTAGAGAGTGAACCCACCCACCCACTTCTCCTAGTTAATATGATTGTTAAAAGAAAAATGATACTGTATTACAATATTGGGTGAAGTGTCTGCATTCTCCTTGGGAATGCCCACTCTTTGTGGCCTCTCTGCACTGGTCCGGTAGGTAAGCAGGAGTGTTGTTGAGCTCATCTAGCTTTCGCCTTTCGTTCATGAAGGAGACTAGAAAAAGGCCTGCGGATTGTAAAGAGAAACTGTATTTTAGAGTTGAGGAGAAGGACAGAAGGAAGGTAAGCTTCATGAGGAGTGTATAAAGATAAGAAGACTCAGAGGCAGAGCAAAAACACAAGAGGGGCCGCTCAGAGTTTTACTTTTGCCACAAGTCCAACACACACACACACACACACACACACACACACACAGAGCAGCATTTCACAAACACACCTCTCTCTATTCCAAATAGCTGAGTACTGCTAGGCCTCAGACTCTTGGTTTACCTTTGACCTGAAGCCGATACTTGATAACTTCTTGCTGTGTGTTGATGAGGTAGTCCTGCAGCTCCAAGTCCCGCCCTGAGTTCTTCTTCATTGATACTCCTCCAGTCCTGAGTGACTCCGAGTAACCCCGTAGCGGAACCAGACGAGTCATCATCATCAACATCATGAATCGCAAGGACATGAGCTAGATAGACATGGAATGCAGTGCACTGCTGTTGATGAACAAGTAGAGAATGAAACAGAATTGCAGTATTTTGCGTATGTTTTTGTTTGATAACTAAAGTGACTGTTCTAGTGTCTGAAAGACCAGAAAAAAAGGAGAACACCCCTGCAATTAATTAAATCTGGCTAAGTGTGAAAGGAATGATCATCACCTACAAGGAAAACAAAATAGGCGCCCATCACTTAAGCCCCAAACAATGCAAATCACTAATCATCTCAGACATTTCCCATATTACAGTTCAACACACACCCTCCCTGAGTGTTTGCCACCATATGAATCATCAATCAACTTATATCGTCACTCACGCAATCAGTCACTCACCGATGCAATAGTTGAAGTTACCTCATCCAATCCAAGGCAAGCAGGGGTAGTTCAGGTATTGGGTATTCAATCATCTTTGATGCAGGTAACACATTGGAATTTGGTATTGGCCAGCAGTCCTGTACATAATAAATTATTTTATGGGGCAGTTATTCTAGTACTAAGTGATGCAAAAAAGGAAAGGCATTAGGCAATAGGCATGCGAGGGGGGCAGGCATTGTCTCCAATGTCATGAAGGAATTGTAGAGGCTTCTTCAATGTACACTGGTCCAACTGCAATCCAGCAATATATATGTGACTCATTAAATAAATGTGGGGCAGCATAAATCTGAAACAAAAATAATAATGTTCCCCTAGCTAATGTTTAAAATGTTTTTTTGCAAAGAAAAAACTAAGTTCAATGAGAAAATTTTAAAAGTTCTATGGGGGCACTGGTATACTTAGTCCTGGAAGTAGAGTTTGTCCTCAAACTCAGGTGGTTCACCCAGAAGTTGGTCAGCTAACACATTTGATTCAATTTCGGACCAATCCCCCACTTCCTCCTCCTGTGCTGCTGTTTCAGGAACGGTGTAATTGTGTGATATAAAATGTTGGTTCATTTTGATCATAGTCAATCTCTCTACATATCTAGGCGAGAGACTGGTCCTTCTCACTGTGACGACCGCACCAGCTGCACTGAACACATGTTCAGCAGACACACTGGGTATAGGACAAGCCAGATACTTTATTGCCAGCTTGCTGAGCTCTGGCCATTGGCCCATCCTCCTATACCAATACATCAATGGATTTTGATCCATATAGACCTCTTTTACATCATCCAGATACTCCTGGAACATCCTGTGGATGGACATTGGTGCTGCCAATTGCTCTACCTGTTTTGCCATCGCCTCTGTACTGGACTTGAGCCCTGCCAATTGAAACCAATACAATGCAGAGGTTGGGTCTGGTCCTTCTTTTGCTGTTGTTGCCGGTGTTATGGTTGAGATGGTGTTGTTGGCTGCTGTGAGAAGTTGAAGGTAGCACCCCAAAACTGTGGGGTGGAACTCGAAGTTCCAGCTGTTCTTCTTCCAAGTCTCCGGCTTGCTCTACAATCCACCTCTTGTATTTTAAAACACCCCCTTCAGCAAAATGGGATGAAAGTAGGCAGTATTTTTTTGTACCATGGATCAAGTAGTGTGGCACATATGTACTCTTTGTACTCGATGATGTCATGTTGCAGCCTTATTTTAGAAGGCAAGCTCAGGACTAAGCTCTCAACCAAGGCATTTGCTTCTGTGTTTTCATTCACACCTGCAGGGGCAAACCTTTCAGATGCCTTCTTTACCTGGTCTTGTAGGAGATGCAGCAATGGTATAGCTTTGCCCATTGTACTGTCCTCCTTGCTAACTTTCTGTGTAAAAACCTCAAAAGGGAGTAGCATCAGTGTCAGGCATTTGACTGGGCCCCATTTGTCCGCAGCCATGGTCATAGCTTTCCCACCTGCATCCCCTCCTCTTTGAATGACATAGTCATTGATCTGTTTGTACTGCTCAAACAGATGTTGCAGCATATAAAAGGAGGAGTTCCAACGTGTTGGCACCTCCTGTATCAGGGCTTTAACTGGTGCTCTATTATTACACTGAATAATCCACAGCTGCTTACAGGCTTTAAAAGAATGGCTGAGATGGGTGCATATTCTTCTGCAGGTGGTCAGTATGTTGCTGACTATGTCTTCCTTTTTGAGGAAGTCTTGCACCACCAGGTTGATCCAATGGGCCAAACACTGGACCCTGAAATAGCCTCCGTCTGATATGGCCTTGACTATGTTACTGCCATTGTCCGTGGCAACAAATCCAATTCTAAGACCTCTGGGTCACAGCCATTCATACACCTTGCTGTTAAATTCCTCCAAGATGTTTACAGCTGTATGTGATTTCTCAATGGCGAACATGGCCACTGTTGTATGCCGCTGAATGCCCTTAAAACTTTCTTCAGGGCCAAGACCTGAAGATATCTGTTGGGATCTAGGGCATTCCTCTTGTGGCTTTTCCCTGCTCATGGGTGTTCCCTGCGTGGAACATGGAACGTGGGTAATCGGTAGTTCTGCCCGGCAGCTGCAGAGGCCGGACTGATTAAAGTGTGTTGGCAACTTACCTGTTCTGCACTTCTTTTTAGTGGCGACGAGGGTGGGATACGAACCCACGCGTGCAAAGCATGTCTGCGATGAACTGAGCAGTGGGACGTCACAAGAAGCCGACTAGTTTGGTTGCCTCGCAAACGCACCTAGCGAGGCAACCACTCCTAGCGTGATCACCGCTACCAAGGCAACCACCCCCAATTGATCACCGCTACCATCACGCAACAGCAGTCATGAACCACCTGTCACCAGCCTTCCTGCACCCTTCATAGCGCTGTGCACACGGTGATGCGCACACCTTTACGGTAAATCCCTTGTGCTAACTTATGCTGTGTGTTTCTCTGGGGCCAATTTATTTCTCATCAGTGATGCACTCACCTTTTCCTCATATTACGTGTGCATGTATTGATAAATTGCATGTCAGTGATGTGCACACTTTTAGACTTGTTTTACTTTCATGCTGATGTTCCTGGGGGGCATTCTTGCACATCAGTGATGTGCACACCAATTTCTTGCTAAGCACGTAGAAATTTTGTATATCCTTAGTATATTTTTGCTATTTCTGGGGATAATCTTGCACATCGGTGATGTACACACCAATTTCCTCTGTGTGTGTGCATGTGTGCATATTTTAGCATCACGCACAAAATCCTACATTGACTGCGACATCTGATTTTGCTACTAGTTGAACCTGCATCGTGTTGGGGCAGCAACTCACTCACGCACGGCTACCCAATGGATCTCGTATTATCACCTCCACCCTTTTTGCAATCACCTGGCACTCCTCCACTCAACTGGCAACAGTGGAAGGACACGTTTGATGCCTACCTTGAAGCCATCGATGGTGACACTTTTACCTCAAAGAAAAAAAAAGCGTTGTTGATTTATAGTCTGGGCTCCGAAGGTAGAAACATCTTGAAAACATTACCCCTGAAGCTAGTAAGTACCCATGTAAGTGGTGGTGATGAGGGTGATTCCCTAGTATTTGATGGCTATGCTTCTGTTATCAAAACTCTGGACAAAAGGTTTAATTCTAGGAAAAATATAGTGCTAGAGCACCACAAGTTTTTACAACGTGCTCAGATTCCTGGCGAGTCCATTGACGATGTTGTCACTGCACTCAGAACCCTTGCTGCCACTTGCAATTATAGAGAATTTAGAGATGAAATTATTTGTGATCAGCTGATAGAACTCACATGCAACAGGAAGATTCAGGAGAAACGTCTATCATCTGAGGACCCAGACCTGGAGACTGCCCTCACCCTAGCTAGGAGCATTGAACATTCTCAGTTTTGCATGAAGGAAATGTGTGGAACTGTGCAATCTAGCTTAGTGTGAAACATATTGTCAAATCCGCTAAGGGGACCAATGTAAGTTCTGTGCGTCATCCAGCATCTGCACCTGGATTATCCAAATCCAAAACAGAGAAAACGTAACCCTAATGCTTCCGCTGTGGGAGCAAATTGCATCTAGGGAATGCCAAGTTTTGTTTTGCCTTAAATCAGACTTGTTTCAAATGTGGGAAAAAAGGGCATTTTGCATGTGTATGCAAGGCTACCGGGTTGCACAGAGGCACTATGTAAACTGTCAAAACCATTGAAGAGGACTTTGTGGATTCTGGGGGAGGCAAATGAAAATAATGTCTTGCTAATGTTGTCTTCTTCACCTTTGCAGTCACAGGGGGTCGTTGAGATAGGTTCCATGGCTGGGTCACGGAAAAGAAAATCTCCAGTTTGTGTGATACGCGCGAATGGCAAGAATGTGAGCCTTTTAGCAGATTCTGGTTCCCCGTTCACCCTCATCAATGCCAAGGACTTTGCTTGGTTGGATGGCATCCAATTACACCAGTGTGGCATAAAAATCTTTGCTTACGGTGGTAAAAGGGTGGAAGTCCTTAGCAAATTTGAGGCCACTTTAGAATTCAGAGGAGACCTTGCATCTGGAACTGTGTACATTGTGAAGGACGGAGTGAATTTGTTGGGCTAGGAGGAGCAAGGGGAACTGGGGATCATTCTTAATCCCAATCATCCAGATGTGGTTTTGTCAAGACGTGAGGCGAAACAGTTTTACAGCACTTCCCCATCGGTTATCCCTTCTCACGCAGTCACTGTTGGACGTTTATCTGGTGATGAATGGATTCAAAAGTATCCTGGGGTCTTTTGTGATGACTTAGGAAAACTGAAAGGTTTTCAGCACCGTATTATCCTCAAGGAAGGTTCAAAGGCAGCTACACATAAGGTGCGCAAGGTACCGTTGAGTCTGCGGAACGAACTTAAGCAAAAGCTTGAACGTTTGTGTGCCATGGGTGTGATTGAACTCATTGAAGAGTCTGAGTGGTTGGCTCCCATCATATTGGCACGCAAGGTGGACAAGTCCCTTAGGATGTGTGTGGATTTGGGCGATCTCAACTCTAGCATCTGGGTGGATCGCCAACCCTTGCCCAACATCAACGAGATGCTGGCAACCTTGGATGGTGCCAGCTATTTCTCCCTTCTTTTCATTTCCTCAGCATATCACCAGGTCGAATTGAGCAAGGACTCCAGACACCTCACTTCTTTCATAACACCCGAAGGAGCCTTTCATTACATATGAATGCTGTTTGGTCTGGCATCGGCTTCAGCAATGTTCCAGCACCTTATGGGGAATTTATTTAAGAACACTGTGAAAGTCGTGTTTTTCCAAGATGACATTCTCATTCATGGCAAACCGAATTGGAACATAACACCAGGGTCAAGCAAGTGTTGGAGATTATTAGGTCGAGTGGGTTGAACCTAAGGAAAGACAAACACAAGTTTTTTCTGGAGGGGTGGATTACCTTGGTCACCACATTTCCGGTAGTGGGGTAGAACCCAAGGTGAACATTTTGGATGCCATTCAGAACACTCCTGAACCCATGACTAAGGACAAACTTTGCTCCTTACTAGAGCTGGTGGAGTACTACGCCAAATTTGTGAGCAATTTTTCAGATAAAACTGCGTGTTTGCGGGAACTTCTTAAGAAAAATGCCAGGTATGTGTGGACTGATGAATGTGAGAATTTTTTTAAGCTCCTGAAGAAAGAAATTGTGCAAGCACGTCCCCTCAAATACTTTAATATCAATGATTTGTACATTGTCACTACCAATGCCAGTAATGTTGGTTTGGGAGCTGTTCTCATGCAGAAGAGATGTGATGGGCGTGAGGAGACCATAGCATTTGCCTCCAGAACACTTCGGGGGGGGCGGAAAACACGTATTCTACTATTGACAAAGCGGCCTTGGCTCTGTGGTGGGGTGTGCAGTACTTCCGGAACTTCTTGTGGGGGAATGAATCTGTTCTTAGAACTGACAATAAGCCCTTGGTGGACCTTTTCACAACAAAAGGGGGTGGTAGAGCCACTCCTCACATAGCTAAGTGGTAGTACAGACTGCACACATTTAATTATCACCTGGAGTATGTAGCGGGAGTGAAAAATCATGTTGCTGATTGTTTATCCAGGTTACCCCTCACAGAGAGTGTCAGCAACACCACGACGGACGATTTGGAAATAGTGTGTGCCATTGGTGCTGTGGTGGATACTGTTAAGGGTGCACTTTCTGAGCTTGAATGGTTGCAGGCTGTGTCTGGAGATGTTGAAATCAAAAAGGTGGTTGATTTTGTGGCTCATGGTTGGCCCAATAAGAACGATTTGGCTCCTGAATTAATTCCTTTCAAAAGAGTTGGTGAGGAGTTGTCCTTGGTCGATAGGATCTTGCGGAGGGGGAAGCTTATTGATAGTTCCTGTGTGCATGAGAACATTTTTAGGGGCTCTGGCTCTCGAAGGTCACCTTGGTTTACGTGCCATGAAGCGCAGGGTTAGGGAGGACTACTGGTGGCCAGGTCTGGACAGTTCCATTGAACTTCGGGATTGCTGTGCATGTGTTCTTAGTGACAAAACCCAGGTGACTTATCCCTCTCCCATTGATCCCATTGCGGTAAAGAACTTGCCTTGGTGCAAACTGGCTTTTGATGTGGCTGGGCCTTTTGGGGTCACTGGAAATTCTCCTAAGTATGAGATGGTCTTAATTGACTACATGTCCAAATGGCCTGAGGTGAAGTTCGTGGACAGTGCCAATTCCACAGCCATTATTAACTTTTTTAAGGGTGTGTTTCTTCATGAGGGATTTCCTGAGGAGTTAGTGACCTACAACGGCACCCAGTTGGTGTCTATGGAAATGCAGGATTTTCTATGGGAACATGGCATTAAGCACATACTCACTTCTCTCTACCACCCTCGTAGCAATGGTCTCATTGAACGTATGAACCGGGTTATCAAAGACCAGTTACAATTAGCCTGGGTCAACGGGTTGCACTGGAGGATGGCGATTGCTGACATGTTATGGGCGGTAAGGACCACTCCCCACATTAGCACTGGCATATCTCCTTTCACCCTGCTCAGGGGAAGGGTTGCAGGTTCCAAGTTAAACAAGTACTGGATGTCCAGGAAGGAGGTTGATCAGTGTAGAATGGGCAGTGTGGCTGATGTCAGGGCAGCAGTACAGTCTAAATATGAAACCGATTGTGCCAGGGTTTCCCCTGTTTGTGTTGATGATTGGGTGAGGACCAAAAGAGACCCGCAAGGGTGCCTCTCAGTTCTCAGCTTCAGTAAGAGTGAAGGAGGTGAAAGACCATGTGGTGGTGTTGGAGGATGGGAAAACCTGGAACCAATGTGCTATCTCTGTGGTACCAAGGTCCAAAGCTGTGCACGTTAGTGAGAAGATGGGTGTCCATTCTGGTCACACTCCTGTCCATTTTAGTCACACTCCCTGCATGGAAATTCCTCTCAGAAGGGGTGCCATTCTGAACGCACTCCCCGAAGGGAAATTTCCCCCAGGATGAGAGTCACCCCTACCAAGTTCCAAGATTACATCATGCATTGAATTCTGTATTGTTTTCTCCATTTGTGCATTTGGTATTGTCCTTTATATTTCAGTTTTCTTCATCTTTGTTGGATTCATCATTGTTATATTTTATTTTGTCATATGAAGGTAGGGTGTGTGTTAGGATCTAGAGCGCTCCTCTCATGGATTTTATTCTGCTAGTGGGTGCTCCCTGTGTGGAACATGGAACGTGGGGAATTGGCAGTTCTGCCGGGGAGCTGCAGAGGCCGAATTGATTAAAGTGTGTTGGCAACTTACCTGTTTTGCACTTCTTTTTAATATCTTTTGCTTTACCCCTGCAAAAGAGATCCAGGTTACAGTGATGCTTATGTCATCAGTCGCCTGACAACTGGTCTACATGTCTGTCATCAGGTGGATAGTGTGAACAACACTCTGCTGCAAAGCTTGCCCAATTACTGCAGCACATCGTGATGCAGTGCTGAAGCAACCACTCTGGCAAAGTAAGTCCTACTTTATACTTTCCATTTTGGGCAGATGGCTGCCACAAGTTCTAAAAAGCCCACTCCTTCCACAAATGAAAAAGGGAGGAGGTCCAGCACTAACATTTTTGCCAGCTTCCCATTGTACAAACGTGTGGTTGGGTGGTTTCGCTCATAGGGCCCCTCCTGCCTAAACATGCCCATAATAGTAGCCTGGATTTTCTTCTTTTCTTGGGGCACTGACACAGGCATCTTTTGAGAAGTAGATGCTAGTGGTAGACTCAATGTGCATTGTGGTGGTTGGGCTGTCACTGTATGCAGCGGAGTCTCCATCACTCACTCTGAATCTTCTTGCGCCATTGTGAAGTCACTGAGGTGGGTGATTCTGCTGGTGCACTGCTGGGGAAGTAGCTACTTTGCATGAAGATGTCACCCTCTTCTTCCTCATCATCACCTTCCGCCGTGATTACACTTGTAGCTGATGTTCCCCGGCTCTCCCCACTACCAAGACCATGTCCAGCAATTCTTTCAAGGTGCTCCTCCCACTTGATTGTGTGGTGTTTTTTCATATGGGTCGTCTGGCCTCCAGTACCATAATGTGTACCAGGCTTACCTCAACAAACATTTGTGTGTCAAATGGTGCATACTGCAATGTGCTCCCCCTTTTTGCTAACTATAAAAAAGTCCCAAACTGGGGAGGAGTACTTTTTTACCGGGCCACTGCCAATGCCTAAAGACAAACTGGAGGTAGGTGGGCATATCGTCGATTGCCTCTCTGCTTCTTCTGAGGCAAGGGTTGGTGCAGGTCTCAGCTGGGGTTGTGAAAATATGGGAGCTGGTGGCGGTGCTACCTGTGCCACATCCCTCTGAGCTGGTTGAATAGCAATGTCAGATTCCTCTGTGTCACCTTCCACCATGACAACCTCATCATCGTCATCCTCCTCTTTATCCCCTTCCATAACTTTAAGTCTTTCTGGAACTTTTCTTTTCCCTTGCCTCTCCTGTTGTCTCCTGGCCTCTGTCAAGATCCACGCCATGTCTCTATCATCATCATCAGAAGTGGTGCTTGGAGAAGATGGTGTTGTAGTACCCTTCCTTTTTCTTACTGGAGACGTGGGAGCCAATGATTCTAAAAGAGGAGGTTCAACTTCTTGCTCTGAAGGAAGCTCAACCTCCTGTTCTGCTCCAATATCAGACAAATCCATTGCTGGCTGTGGCTGCTGTCCACTCTACTTTGTTTCCTAAAAAGATTGTGCACTGCTTTGCGAAAGGGACAAATCCAATTCAACATCGCTACTTGTCAGCGTCAACATGATTGCACTCGCTGCCTCACTGATAGACATGGTCCTCGGCTTAGGTTGGGGAGGTTGTGCTGTTGATGGAGGAGTCCTGCTCTCAGCTTGCTTGCCAGAGGCCAGTGCGGCAGGCACAACTTTCCTGAAAAAGGTTGCGGTAGGCACGCTGGTGGTGGAAATCTGCTTCTTCTGCACCCCATTAGCCATTTTCTTGGCAGCACCTTTCTTTGGGCCATCTTGAAGCAGTCAATTGGCAGTGGCACTTAGTTTCACAACAAGCTGAAGAGATGACCGTGTTGCATAGTCAGTCAAGCGTCACGTCGTGCAGAGGCCTTCTGTCTGGCAGTAATGTGGATGATGTCTCTTCTCTTTTGAACCTAAAAGCAAACAAGCAAGAAAAACATCAGTGAAACGTGGCTTTGTTGCAGTTCAAGTAGTAGTACAAACAAACAATATCATCCAGTGTGGTTACTTAAGTTATTATTAATAATTAACAATAGTATATAGTGTTCATTCCAAAAACAGAAAACTACACCAACATAAACTTACATAGTGACTGTACACTCAGGAAGGATTAGAACCAGCAACAATAACAACAACAAAACAATACAGCTGTAACTGTTTGCTTTATGTGCAATGCATCACATGGGATGTGGCACGCAGGGAGGTGCAGCTGACAAATGCATTGACAATTGAATAATCCTTACACAATGATTGTTGTTGGGCACCTATGGCAGATATGGGGTTGATTCCTTAATGCCAGATGCTATGAAAATGGTAAAAAGACATCTACAAAATGTCTTAAAAAAATAAAAAAGCTAGAAATTGAAAGAAATTAAAATTAAGAAAATTATGAATAAGTGACATTATCCTCAAGCATACCATTCATTTTTATTTTTAAACTGCTATCTCATTGCTCAACCATCCATGCAAGCATGTGGCAAAGGGCCAAACAGGCTGGACACACAAAATGGCTGCCTGCCATTGCCACATGGACATCAACAACAACAACACAGAGCAAAAAGGCATTGGGAACAAAGAGAAAAAATGCAGGTCTATGGCAAAAGCACACTGGCTACCTACACAAAATGGCCACTGATCAACTACATGGTGAACGAGCAAGCAAGGAGGCATGAACGCAACATAATGATAGAAGAACAACACATGCAAGCCTATGGCAAAAGTATACTGGATGCTTACGCAAAATGGCCACCAGCCACATGATCAAACAGCAAGCAAGGAGGCATGGAGAACAAAGAGAAGACAGGCAGGCCTATGGCAAAAGCACACTGACTGGCTACACAAAATGGCCACCAGCCACATGGTCAGACAACAACAACAACCAGCAAGAAGGCATGGCCACAAACAAAGAACACATGAAGGCCTATGGGGGAAGCACACTGGCAGGCTACACAAAATGGCTGCCAGCCACATGGTCACAACAACAACAATAACCAGCAAGGGGGCATGTCCACAAACAAAGAAGAAATGCAGGCCTATGGGGAAAGCACACTGGCTGGCTACACAGAATGGCCGCCAGTCACATGGTCACAACAACCAGCAAGGGGGCATGGACACAAACAAAGAAGAAATGCTGGCCTAAGGGGGAAGCACACTGGCAGGCTACACAAAATGGCTGCCAGCCACATGGTCACAACAACAACAATAACCAGCAAGGGGGCATGTCCACAAACAAAGAAGAAATGCAGGCCTATGGGGAAAGCACACTGGCTGGCTACACAAAATGGCCGCCAGTCACATGGTCACAACAACAAGCAGGATGCCTGGAAAACAAAGAACACATGCAGGCCTAGGGTGGACAATGACTATACAAAATGGCCCTGGCCACATGGCATACTGATTCTTGAACAACAAAGGCAAATGGTGGCCTATGCCAAACACACATACACACAAACACACAGTGGCCAGACAAAAGAGGCATGGTAATACAGAGAACACAGCATTAATTCAGCAATGCCAAAAACGAAAATTAACAGGGCCAAAAATGTTCACAACAACACACATCGTCCAAAGGCATTACCTCACCTAAACACTGTTTGCGTGGAAAAAATGTAAAAACCCACAAAAAATCCACATTTTGTATTTTAATCCAATGCCATTCATGGCCTAAATGATGTTTCAATTCTACAGACACCACAGAAACAGTTGTTTTATGCACCCATGAATAGTACAGGGCCTACTGGCTCGAAGGCTCATTTACAAACTAGGCCATATAGTGAATTAATTAAATCAATCAATATTGCAAACTTATTAAAAATCATAGAGAAGAAAAAAGAAAATGTACTGAACTTTGCAACATTTTTCCTCTACAAAAGAAGATAAATGTCATGCACAAAAAATTAGGCCCCTACTAAAACTGCAGGCCACCCACCACAATAAAGTTTAAAAATCGGATAAAAGGACAAATAAATCTAGGTGCATGCCCCCAGTCAAACAAACAACACCCTTATACACCAGTTTTTCATCTTAAGTACTTAAATCCAATGGTATACATACAGCAGACCAGGAAAGTGATCCTTCCAGCTCCAAATCCCAATGAAAAGTGACCAGGAGAGGGACAAAGCACTGGGAGGAGCCTGGACAGTAACAGAAAGTTGGAGTCTTTGGGGCACTTCCTTCTGGTTTGAAAAAAAAAGTTTTTAAAAAATGGCTTCTCGCATACAAAAACCTAATCCAATGGCCAGTTTGAGATGACAATCCACTCCAAATGCCTCTCAGCTGCATTCTTAAGCAGAAAAGCTGCTCGACCGCTCCGTTTGTGATCATGATTGGCTCTAAGAATGCTAGATTAGTGCCGTCGCGGCCGGTAGCCGTGTGAGTGAGCGTGAAGTCTCGCGGGAGCTCTCTAGCGGTGTGAGAAGTCTTGCACTCACTCGCAAGCAGACTGAGAGCATGTGAATGGAAAAAAAAACTCAGCTTCATGCCCGAATGGCAGAATTCAGGAATCCCGCATTCCTCTGTGGAGCGCAGAGTGCACAAATTCTGCAAACTCCGCAAGCGGAGTTTACCGCTCGGGGTTAGTTATCACGACAACATTCGGTTAGTCAAATGGCAGCAGTAATTTCTATTTAATTTCCACGTACTAGCACAATCCAATATGGCCCCCATGTAGACCTACAGCACTTAGTCCATTTTCAGTGTCTTTACAAAACAACAAATAGGAAGTGCTTTCTGTGTGCAGGCGTCATGAGAAAGGCTTTTCCAGCCGAAATGCGTCACACATTATATATATCCTATTGACGGTCACCAGTAGGTAGTTATTGTTAGGGCCATGTTTCCATAGGAAAAGCATTGTTTTTTACTTGCCTATAACTTTGGTATTGTTCGAAGAATCTTCACGAAATTTTCCAAAACAAGTGTGCCTGTGATTCTTGTTGCACATGGACAGTTTTGAGGTGATCTGTCAAGCGGGGCTGAGAGAAAGGGGGCATTAAAAAAAGTGTGTTTTCCATCTTAATTCCCATAGGACCTGTCAACATGACTACAGCCCGAACTGCTGGACGGAATTACACCAAATTTGGTAGAAAGGTAGATTTGGTTACGCAGATTGTGCTTTTTTATTTGGTGTAAATCCGTTCAGTAGATGCCTTCAGGCTCCCCCGCGGTCCCCAACATTGGCAGTGGGTGCCCTGGGTTGGACCAGGGCTCTCGGACTAGAGGCTGGGCCCCTGGTGATGGGGTCCATAGGGCCAAAATAGGAACTGGGAGGGGGACTGCATGCCCCCTATCTTTAAAAAAAGAACAAAATTTAAGAAAGGGGTAGGCCCCGGGAGATGGGGTCCCCAGGGGCAAAATCGGCCCTGGGAGGGGGGCAAAGCAGCCCCTCCCCATTCCAAAAAGGCCTGGCCCTTGGGGATGGGGTCTCTGGGGCCCAAATCGGCCCAGGGAAGGGTACTACGCAGCCCCCTTCCCTAAAAAAAGAAAAAAAAACACCCGGCAACTCGCCTCCTGGCATGCTGCTAGTTGGGGGATAAAGTCCTCTTGGCTACTGAGGATTCTTGGGGGCCATCAAGACCTCCTGTCACTTCCAGTACGTCCCACACAGTGGGATTGCAGGGAGGTCTTAGGAAACCACGCCCCCATTCTCCACCTCTTGGCCCCTTGTGTCCTGAGGCCCTCAGGACTAAAGTGGACTTCTTACCCCAACCAGTAGAGTACCAAGTTGCGCATTTGCAGAATGGTGGAGAAAGGGGGTGTGGCCTCCAACAACCTCTTAGCAATCCAGCTGTGTTGGATATACTGGGGGTAACAGGAGGGGTAGTTGGCCCCCAATGACCCTCAGGAGTAAAGTGGACTTCATCCCCCAACTAGTAGTGCCCCAGGAGGCGCATTTTCAGAGTCATAAAAAAAGGGGACATGGCCTCCGAAGACCTCTTAGCAATCCTGCTGTATGGGCCTTACTGGAGGTAACAGGAGGGCTTGTTTGCCCCCAAGGACCATATAGAGCCAAGGGGACTTCATCCCCCAACCATCGGTGTGCCAGGAGGCATATTTGCAGAGTGGTGGAGAAAGGGGGCGTGGCCTCTGAAGACCTCTAAGCAATCGTGCTGTGTGGGAGTTACTGACCACAACTCTGCAAATGTGTCTCCTGCAAACTACTCGTCGGGGAATAAACTCCACTTGGATGCTGAGGAACCTTGGGGGCCAAGAAGCCCTCCTGGTGCTTTCTATAAGTCATACACAGCGGGATTCCTGAGAGCTGGTCAGAGTCCCCGCCCCCTTTTTCCACCACTCTGCAAACACCATTACTACTTAAAAAACATAGCAATTCACTGAAAAAAAGCCAAGGTTACACGGACGTTATAGTTAGGAAATGGAATTAAAAAGTCCTTAGAAATTCACTAAAAAAACAAAGGTTACAGAGGCAGTATAGTTAAGCTCAGGTTTTACTCAATCAAAACCAGTGAAATTCAGCAGTTATAGTTAGCTGGGCTATCAATGATGACATCATCCACAAAATCACTTTCGCACCCACTCACACCCCCATAGAACCTTTCATACATCCACTCCCACACAACCATTCACAAACCCATTCACAGACCCATGCCAGCACTTACCCACCCACTCCCTGATTCATAGATCTACACACACATCCACTCACTCACCCATACAGCCACTCATACACCCACTCACTTACTAATACAGCCACTGACATCCACTCATACACCCATACAGCTACTCACACACTGAGTCAGTCACCCATAGAGCTACTCACATACCTACTCACTCACCTATACAGTCACTGACACAAGCACACACTCAACCATTCAGCCACTCTCACATTCACTCACTCACCCATACAGTCACTCATATGCCTCATCACTCACCTATACTGCCTTTCACATACCCAGTTACTCACCCATATACTACTGACACATCCACTCACCCATATAGCCATACACACCTTCACTCCCCCATACAGCCCCTCACACACACACTCACTAACCCATACAGCTATTGACTCATTCACTCACTCATCCATACATGCAGTCACCCACGCCCTCACCCACCCACAGAGACACTCAGACACCCATACAGGTACTCAGACAACCAATCAATCACCCTTACAGCCACTCACGTACCCACTCGCACACCCATACAGTCACTTGGACACCAACTGACAGACTGCTACAAACATTCACACAACCAGTCACTCACCCATACATTCACTGAGACACCTAATCACTCACTTATACAGTCTGTCACACACCTAATGAGTCATCCATACAGGCACTCATACACCCACTGATTCACTAATACACCTTGGTATATATATTCAACACTCATAAACTTTTTAAAAACACTCACAGTCACTCAGTGACGTCATTTGAGATGTCATCAGTAACGTCCCTGTAACCTTTGGCTTTTTCAGTGAATTTCTACGTTTTTTATTCCGTTTCCTAACTATAACGTCCCTGTAACCTTTGTTTTTGTGTGAATTTATATACATATATATATATATACATATATATATATATATACATATATATATATATGTATATTCACTGAAAACACCATAGGTTTCAGACATGTTATAGTTAGGAATTAGCATTTAAAAAACCTTAGAAATTCACTGAAAAAACCATAGGTTTTAGGGGTGTTATAGTTAGTTGGACATTTCACTCGTACAAAACCCGTGAAATTCCCCCGTTATAGTTAGTTCAGCTAACTATAACTCGCACCCCATAATGCACTGCTGATGACGTCACATATTACATCACTCATGACATGGTCAGTGACATCACTGATGACATCACTGATGACATCTCAAATGACATCACTGATGACGTCATCCATGTGATAATTTCATGCATCTTCTCACACCCTAATATAACTTTTGATACACCCACTCTAAATTACAGACTGCCATTGTCAAAACCATAGACACTCCAACACCAATAACTACATACCCACTCACTGATTCTTAGGTCTATACACACATCCACTCACTCACCGGTACAGTCACTCATACTTACGGTCACTCAGTACAGGACTATCATATGCACTCATACACCTACATAGACACTCACACCCCGCCACTCATCCATAGAGGTACTCACACACCTAGTCAGTCATGCAAATAATTAATCACACTGCCATTTACTAACCTATACAGTTATACACACACCAGCTCACTTACTCATACAAATACTAGCACATTCTTATGCTCTTAAACAATCACTGATACAAGTACACACTCATCCATACAGCCACTCTCACAATCACACACTCTCAATTATAGCCATTTATATACTCCAACACACATATATACTGCCTTTAACATATGTAGTTACTCACACATGTACCACTGAGATATACATTCACTCACTAACAACCCATACACACACTCACCCACCCATACAGTCCATCACAGATGCACTCTTGAAACCATGCACCCAGTGAATCACCCACTCACACATCTATGCACAGAGTCACACACACCCCAACCACACAAACACTCAGGCACCCATACAGACACTCAGAAAACCAATCAATAACCCATGTAGACACTCATGTAGCTATTCAGAAAGCCATGCAGCCGCTTACACACCAACAGACAGACGGATACAGACATTCACACAGTTTAGTCACTAACCCATGCATTCAGTAAGATACGTTTAATCACTAACTTATGGAGTCAGTCATGCACCTACTAAATCATCCATTCAGACAATTATACACCCACTCATTCTTCAATACGCCTTTCCCTATATATATTAAACATATTTAAACTTTACAGAAACACACAGTCACTGGATGATGTCATCAGTGATGTCATTTGAGATGTCATCAGTGATGTCATCAGTGATGTCACTGACCATGTCATGAGTGATGTAATATGTGACGTCATCAGCAGTGCATTGCGGGGCGCGAGTTATAGTTAGCTGAACTAACTATAATGGGGGAATTTCACGGGTTTTGTACGAGTGAAATGTCCAACTAACCATAACACCCCTAAAACCTATGGTTTTTTCAGTGAATTTCTAAGGTTTTTTAAATGCTAATTCCTAACTATAACATGTCTGAAACCTATGGTTTTTTCAGTGAATTTCAAAGGTTTTTTAAATGCTAATTCCTAACTATAACATGTCTGAAACCTATGGTTTTTTCAGTGAATTTCAAAGGTTTTGTAAATGACAATTTTTAAATGTATTAATTGTCATATTTATTTTTTGATACTGATTTACTACATTTTTTTAAACTATTTATTTTTAGATATTTTATTTTTTAAATTACATTATAATTACATTATACATTACATTACAAAATATACTTTCTCAGAATGAATTACTTTAGTTTAAATACTTTGCAAATAGGCAATAGACTTTTAAGTACAGTAGTTACAGTTGTTGCAATGGGCAACACAATTTCAAACACAATGCAACATTGAGCTCAATGGGAATTTCTAGTTAAATGCAATTAGTTACTTTATGGATTACTTTTCTAACCACATGACTGGATCCTAGATTCAGTCCTGGGACATCTCCTGTAAACAGTTGAGTAAAAGCGTTTTGGTTACAGTAATGATTTTTAAGGAATATTATTGTATTTTAAAAGTTGACACTTAGAAACTTTTTCACATAGAATCACCTATGTTATCCTATGGGAGGAAATTCACTTAGCAGGTAAGTAGTGTTATCGTTACTTTTCTTACTCAGTGGTGGATCCTGGATCCAGCACTGGTGCATCTCCTGTAAACAGTTGAAAGAATGCGTTTAAGTCATACAGGCGATTTTTAAGGAATATTTGTAGTTTGTGAAAATAGACAGAAACTTTTCTGGTGAAAACCAGACAATGGATTCCTATGGAAGGAAATACAAGTTACTGGTAAGTACGGTTAGAATTACTTTTCAGGGTCAGTGCTGGGCTAAAAGATGCAGCACTGGGTTCTCTCCTGATAACAGGTGAGTAAATCGGAATTCGTTGTTCGGCTGATTTTAGATGAATATTTTAAAGTTCCAAAACTCCACACTTTGAAGAATTTCCAAGTGAAACCAGTCAATGTTAGCCTATGAAAGGAAATTCAAGTTACTGGTAAGTACGGTTAGAATTACTTTTCAGGATCAGTACTGGGCTCAAAGATGCAGCACTGAGGTCTCTCCTGATAACAGGTGAGTAAATCGGAATTCGTTGTTCGGCTGATTTTAGATGAATATTTTAAAGTTCCAAAACTCCACACTTTGAAGAATTTCCAAGTGAAACCAGTCAATGTTAGCCTATGGAAGGAAATTCAAGTTACTGGTAAGTACGGTTAGAATTACTTTTCAGGATCAGTACTGGGCTCAAAGATGCAGCACTGAGGTCTCTCCTGATAACAGGTGAGTAAATCGGAATTCGTAGTTCGGCTGATTTTACTTCGGTCCAGTATATATAGAGCCACTTTCCTACACCATCCCCTCCCTTCACCACTGTGCAAACACGCCCTGTGGCACGTTTTAAGTTGAAGAAATAATTCCCCTTCAATCCTGAGGGTCCGTAGAGTCCAACTAGCCCACTAGGTACATCCAGTAAGCACCACAGAGCTGCGTAGCAGAGAGATGTAAAAAGGGGCACGGCCTGCACCACCTCTCTGCAACGCAGCGCAGTGGCACTTCCTGGAAGCACCTGGTGGGCTACTTGGCCCCAGGGTCCCTCAGGATTGAAGGAGAATTTTTTCCCCAACTTAAAACGCGCCACAGGGCGTGTTTGCACACGTCACCTCAGGCCCCGTCCCCTCCCTTCACCACTGTATAAACGCGCCCCGTGGCGCGTTTTAAGTTGGGAGATTAATTCCCCTTGAATCCTGAGGGTCCCTAGGGTCAAACTAGGCCACTAGGTACCTCCATAAAGCACCACAGAGCTGCGTTGCAGAGAGGTGTAAAAAGGGGCATGGCCTCTGAACACCTGTCTGCAACGCAGCTCCCTGGCGCATACTGGAGATACCTGTTGGGCTATTTGGCCCTCAGGGACCCTCAGTATTGAAAGAGAATTAATTCCCCAACTTAAAACAGCGCCACGGGGCTCCATCCTGTCATAGCAAACTACAGTGTCCCAGGGGTAGGCACCCCGGGACACTGCAGGAGCCGGCCCTGGGGGGTGGTGGTCCCCAGGGCCATCACAGGCTCCAGGAGGGGGGCCGCGTGGCCCCCCTCCCTCCATTGGCAAAGCCCCGGGGAGGTGGTGGTCCCCGGGGCTCGGGGGTCCGTAACGGACCCCCATATTGAAATATTTAGTGCCCCGGGGAGGTGGCGGTCCCCGGGGCGTGTGGGGGGGCTGGAGCCCCCCCACACAGGTCATAATATTTTTTTTAAAAAGAAGCCCCGGGGGGTGGCGGTCCCCGGGGCTGCGGGAGGGCCGAGAGCCCTCCCGCACCATTATTTTTTTATAGCCCCGGGGGGGTGGTGGTCCCCGTGGCTTGGGGGGGCCTTAGAGACCCCCACATAAAAATCAAAAACCCTGCATGCCCCCGGGACTTGGGCAACCCGGGGGCCAAATAGCATTTTTTTGTATCGGCTGGATCCGCGCACCCAGCGCATTTTTGCCGATTTAAAAAAATAAAATAAAAAAATTGGGGGGCCCTGGGGGTCCTTGTAGGACCCCCTGAGCAGGCCTAGGGGGTCAGGGTGTTTCTACCCTGCCCCCTTTTTGCGTTTTTTACGTCTGTTTTTGTCTTTTCTTGTGCCTCGGTTCTACCGAGGCACAAGATGGCTGCCAACACTTCCTGGTTTGGAGTGTTGACAGCCAATTAGCATACAGCTCGTGATCGGGAGGGTGCGCGGATCCTCTGCTGCCATAGATATATATGTATTTTTACTTTTGATTTTCTCAGCAACTACTGAACGGATTTACACCATTTAACAAAAAGGGTTCTTTCTGAACCAAGAACTACCTCTTTGCCAAATTTGGTGTAATTCCGTTCAGCAGTTCGGGCTGTAGCCGTGTCTAAAGTTTCCTATGGAAAATTGCATGGGGAAAACACGTTTTGGGACCCCCTTCTTTCTCGGCCCCCGCTTGCCGAATCACCCCGAAACTTTCAGGATAGGAGCGGACCGGAGCGGGCCATAAGTTTTGAGAATTTCGCGAAGATTCGTCAACCGGCGCCAAAGGTATTGGAAATAGAATGTTGCGAATTTCCTATGGAAAATAGGTCCTAACTATAACTATCTACTGGCGACCGCCAGTAGATAATATGTATATATATATATATATATACATACATATGGTGTGGTCAAGGCAGGAAGTGTCGAAACGCGTTACAGCGTATATGAATTAAATTGTGACAGTATTGTTAATGCTACCCTCGTGTCGGTGTCCGTCTCGTTATTGGGATTCGGAAGTGGTGTTCATATATATATATATATATATATATATATATATATATATATAATTTTTTTTTTCACCAAAACGCCCGAAAGCTTGAGTTAGCACTCAACAGCTAATGTAACCTTTCGGCTCAATTACAAAGGAAGACCAGCCTCTGCATCACAGGTTAAAGCTCTTTATTGCCAACTTGTTTTGAGGCGACAGCCTCTTCCTCTTGGGCAGCTGGAAAACACGACAAGGAGTTCCTATTTGCATGCAGTAACTGTACAATGCATGCAGGGACATGTGGTCCTGGAAAATTCTTGTTACCCTACAATGGGTTCCGTGCCGCATTCAAATTTCTTTCAGCATTAGTATGTTCATTCAATTGCCCTCCAGTGGGCCCCACAATGCCAGACAGGTTAATTAATATCACATTGGCTGTGCTGTTCGCATTTTGACAAAGTTCCAGATTGCGCAGCCTCTCATTCATCAGAGATGGTGCTAACCTCCACGGCAGGGCAGCCGTGTACTTAATTTTTCACCAAAACGCCCAAAAGCTTGAGGTAGCACTTGACAGCTAATGGAAACTTTCGGCTCAATTACAAAGGAAGACCAGCCTCTGCATCCCAGGTTAAAGCTCTTTATTGCCAACGCGTTTCGAGGCGATAGCATCTTCCTCTTGTGCAGCTGGAAAACACGACAAGGAGTTCCTATTTGCATGAAGTAACTGTACAATGCATGCAGGGACATGTGGACCTGGAAAATTCTTGTTACCCTACAATGGGTTCTGTGCCGCATTCAAATTTCTTTCAGCATTAGTATGTTCATTCAATTGCCCTCCAGTGGGCCCCACGATGCCAGACAGGTTAATTAATATCACATTGGCTGTGCTGTTCGCATTTTGGCAAAGTTCCAGATTGCGCAGCCTCTCATTCATCAGAGATGGTGCTAACCTCCACGGCAGGACAGCCGTGTACTTAATTTTTCACAAAAACGCCCAAAAGCTTGAGGTAGCACTCGACAGCTAATGGAACCTTTTGGCTCAATTACAAAGGAAGACCAGCCTCTGCATCCCAGGTTAAAGCTCTTTATTGCAAAACACACAAGATGATGGACGGAATGCTGCACATTGGCAAACATTCACCCCCAGTCACAGATCTGGGGTTAATCCATCGTTATTTTGCTTCACCACACCACCCCAGTTCAGACATAGCCATATGCAAATCAGTCTTGACCCTGTGCCTCATTGAAACAGTCCAGACCGAACTGCCAAGCCATGTCTTCCCTGGACCGGAATCAAGCATCCTAGGACCGGTTTCAGGCTATCAGCCTTCACCAGCCAGGATAGCTTGACTCCAGTGGCGTAGTGAGCACGGGACCCACGTCTGGGCATACCCTTCCCACTTAGGGCGAAATGCAAAACACACAAGATGTTGGACGGAATGCTGCACATTGGCAAACATTCACCCCCAGTCACAGATCTGGGTTTAATCCATCGTTATTTTGCTTCACCACACCACCCCAGTTCAGACATAGCCATATGCAAATCAGTCTTGACACTGTGCCTCATGGGAACAGTCCAGACCGAACTGCCAAGCCATGTCTTCCCTGGACCGGAATCAAGCATCCTAGGACCGGTTTCAGGCTATCAGCCTTCATCAGCCAAGATAGCTTGACTCCAGTGGCGTAGTGAGCACGGGACCCACGTCTGGGCATACCCTTCCCACTTAGGGCGAGATGCAAAACACACAAGATGATGGACGGAATGCTGCACATTGGCAAACATTCACCCCCAGTTAAAGATCTGGGTTTAATCCATCGTTATTTTGCTTCACCACACCACCCCAGTTCAGACATAGCCATATGCAAATCAGTCTTGACCCTGTGCCTCATGGGAACAGTCCAGACCGAACTGCCAAGCCATGTCTTCCCTGGACCGGAATCAAGCATCCTAGGACCGGTTTCAGGCTATCAGCCTTCATCAGCCAGGTTAGCTGGACTCCAGTGGCGTAGTAAACACGGGACCCACGTCTGGGCATACCCTTCCCACTTAGGGCGAAATGCAAAACACACAAGATGATGGACGGAATGCTGCACATTGGCAAACATTCACCCCCAGTCACAGATCTGGGTTTAATCCATCGCTATTTTGAGGCACAGGGTCAAGACTGATTTGCATATGGCTATGTCTGAACTGGGGTGGTGTGGTGAAGCAAAATAACGATGGATTAAACCCAGATCTGTGACTGGGGGTGAATGTTTGCCAATGTGCAGCATTCCGTCCATCATCTTGTGTGTTTTGCATTTCGCCCTATGTGGGAAGGGTATGCCCAGACGTGGGTCCCGTGCTCACTACGCCACTGGAGTCAAGCTATCCTGGCTGATGAAGGCTGATAGCCAGAAACCGGTCCTAGGATGCTTGATTCCGGTCAGGAAGACATGTCTTGGCAGTTCGGTCTGGACTGTTCCCATGAGGCACAGGGTCAAAACTGATTTGCATATGGCTATGTCTGAACTGGGGTGGCGTGGTGAAGCAAAATAACGATGGATTAAACCCAGATCTGTGACTGGGGGTGAATGTTTGCCAATGTGCAGCATTCTGTCCCTCATCTTGTGTGTTTTGCATTTCGCCCTATGTGGGAAGGGTATGCCCAGACGTGGGTCCCGTGCTCACTACGCCACTGGAGTCAAGCTATCCTGGCTGATGAAGGCTGATAGCCAGAAACCGGTCCTAGGATGCTTGATTCCGGTCCAGGGAAGACATGGCTTGGCAGTTCGATCTGGACTGTTCCCATGAGGCACAGGGTCAAGACTGATTTGCATATGGCTATGTCTGAACTGGGGTGGCGTGGTGAAGCAAAATAACGATGGATTAAACCCAGATCTGTGACTGGGGGTGAATGTTGCCAATGTGCAGCATTCCGTCCATCATCTTGTGTGTTTTGCATTTCGCCCTATGTGGGAAGGGTATGCCCAGACGTGGGTCCCGTGCTCACTACGCCACTGGAGTCAAGCTATCCTGGCTGATGAAGGCTGATAGCCAGAAACCGGTCCTAGGATGCTTGATTCCGGTCCAGGGAAGACATGGCTTGGCAGTTCGGTCTGGACTGTTCCCATGAGGCACAGGGTCAAGACTGATTTGCATATGGCTATGTCTGAACTGTGGTGGCGTGGTGAAGCAAAATAACGATGGATTAAACCCAGATCTGTGACTGGGGGTGAATGTTTGCCAATGTGCAGCATTCCGTCCATCATCTTGTGTGTTTTGCATTTCGCCCTATGTGGGAAGGGTATGCCCAGACGTGGGTCCCGTGCTCACTACGCCACTGGAGTCAAGCTATCCTGGCTGATGAAGGCTGATAGCCAGAAACCGGTCCTAGGATGCTTGATTCCGGTCCAGGGAAGACATGGCTTGGCAGTTCGGTCTGGACTGTTCCCATGAGGCACAGGGTCAAGACTGATTTGCATATGGCTATGTCTGAACTGGGGTGGCGTGGTGAAGCAAAATAACGATGGATTAAACCCAGATCTGTGACTGGGGGTGAATGTTTGCCAATGTGCAGCATTCCGTCCATCATCTTGTGTGTTTTGCATTTCGCCCTATGTGGGAAGGGTATGCCCAGACGTGGGTCCCGTGCTCACTACGCCACTGGAATCAAGCTATCCTGGCTGATGAAGGCTGATAGCCAGAAACCGGTCCTAGGATGCTTGATTCCGGTCCAGGGAAGACATGGCTTGGCAGTTCGGTCTGGACTGTTCCCATGAGGCACAGGGTCAAGACTGATTTGCATATGGCTATGTCTGAACTGGGGTGGCGTGGTGAAGCAAAATAACGATGGATTAAACCCAGATCTGTGACTGGGGGTGAATGTTTGCCAATGTGCAGCATTCCGTCCATCATCTTGTGTGTTTTGCATTTCGCCCTATGTGGGAAGGGTATGCCCAGACGTGGGTCCCATGCTCACTACGCCACTGGAGTCAAGCTATCCTGGCTGATGAAGGCTGATAGCCAGAAACTGGTCCTAGGATGCTTGATTCCGGTCCAGGGAAGACATGGCTTGGCAGTTTGGTCTGGACTGTTCCCATGAGGCACAGGGTCAAGACTGATTTGCATATGGCTATGTCTGAACTGGGGTGGCGTGGTGAAGCAAAATAACGATGGATTAAACCCAGATCTGTGACTGGGGGTGAATGTTTGCCAATGTGCAGCATTCCGTCCATCATCTTGTGTGTTTTGCATTTAGCCCTATGTGGGAAGGGTATGCCCAGACGTGGGTCCCGTACTCACTACGCCACTGGAGTCAAGCTATCCTGGCTGATGAAGGCTGATAGCCAGAAACCGGTCCTAGGATGCTTGATTCCGGTCCAGGGAAGACATGGCTTGGCAGTTCGGTCTGGACTGTTCCCATGAGGCACAGGGTCAAGACTGATTTGCATATGGCTATGTCTGAACTGGGGTGGCGTGGTGAAGCAAAATAACGATGGATTAAACCCAGATCTGTGACTGGGGGTGAATGTTTGCCAATGTGCAGCATTCCGTCCATCATCTTGTGTGTTTTGCATTTCGCCCTATGTGGGAAGGGTATGCCCAGACGTGGGTCCCGTGCTCACTACGCCACTGGAGTCAAGCTATCCTGGCTGATGAAGGCTGATAGCCAGAAACCGGTCCTAGGGTGCTTGATTCCGGTCCAGGGAAGGCATGGCTTGGCAGTTCGGTCTGGACTGTTCCCATGAGGCACAGGGTCAAGACTGATTTGCATATGGCTATGTCTGAACTGGGGTGGCGTGGTGAAGCAAAATAACGATGGATTAAACCCAGATCTGTGACTGGGGGTGAATGTTTGCCAATGTGCAGCATTCCGTCCATCATCTTGTGTGTTTTGCATTTCGCCCTATGTGGGAAGGGTATGCCCAGACGTGGGTCCCGTGCTCACTACGCCACTGGAGTCAAGCTATCCTGGCTGATGAAGGCTGATAGCCAGAAACCGGTCCTAGGATGCTTGATTCCGGTCCAGGGAAGACATGGCTTGGCAGTTCGGTCTGGACTGTTCCCATGAGGCACAGGGTCAAGACTGATTTGCATATGGCTATGTCTGAACTGGGGTGGCGTGGTGAAGCAAAATAACGATGGATTAAACCCAGATCTGTGACTGGGGGTGAATGTTTGCCAATGTGCAGCATTCCGTCCATCATCTTGTGTGTTTTGCATTTCGCCCTATGTGGGAAGGGTATGCCCAGACGTGAGTCCCGTGCTCACTACGCCACTGGAGTCAAGCTATCATGGCTGATGAAGGCTGATAGCCAGAAACCGGTCCTAGGATGCTTGATTCCGGTCCAGGGAAGACATGGCTTGGCAGTTTGGTCTGGACTGTTCCCATGAGGCACAGGGTCAAGACTGATTTGCATATGGCTATGTCTGAACTGGGGTGGCGTGGTGAAGCAAAATAACGATGGATTAAACCCAGATCTGTGACTGGGGGTGAATGTTTGCCAATGTGCAGCATTCCGTCCATCATCTTGTGTGTTTTGCATTTCGCCCTATGTGGGAAGTGTATGCCCAGACGTGGGTCCCGTGCTCACTACGCCACTGGAGTCAAGCTATCCTGGCTGATGAAGGCTGATAGCCAGAAACCGGTCCTAGGATGCTTGATTCCGGTCCAGGGAAGACATGGCTTGGCAGTTCAGTCTGGACTGTTCCCATGAGGCACAGGGTCAAGACTGATTTGCATATGGCTATGTCTGAACTGGGGTGGCGTGGTGAAGCAAAATAACGATGGATTAAACCCAGATTTGTGACTGGGGGTGAATGTTTGCCAATGTGCAGCATTCCGTCCATCATCTTGTGTGTTTTGCATTTCGCCCTATGTGGGAAGGGTATGCCCAGACGTGGGTCCCGTGCTCACTACGCCACTGGAGTCAAGCTATCCTGGCTGATGAAGGCTGATAGCCAGAAACCGGTCCTAGGATGCTTGATTCCGGTCCAGGGAAGACATGGCTTGGCAGTTCGGTCTGGACTGTTCCCATGAGGCACAGGGTCAAGACTGATTTGCATATGGCTATGTCTGAACTGGGGTGGCGTGGTGAAGCAAAATAACGATGGATTAAACCCAGATCTGTGACTTGGGGTGAATGTTTGCCAATGTGCAGCATTCCGTCCATCATCTTGTGTGTTTTGCATTTCGCACTATGTGGGAAGGGTATGCCCAGACGTGGGTCCCGTGCTCACTACGCCACTGGAGTCAAGCTATCCTGGCTGATGAAGGCTGATAGCCAGAAACCGGTCCTAGGATGCTTGATTCCGGTCCAGGGAAGACATGGCTTGGCAGTTCGGTCTGGACTGTTCCCATGAGGCACAGGGTCAAGACTGATTTGCATATGGCTATGTCTGAACTGGGGTGGCGTGGTGAAGCAAAATAACGATGGATTAAACCCAGATCTGTGACTGGGGGTGAATGTTTGCCAATGTGCAGCATTCCGTCCATCATCTTGTGTGTTTTGCATTTCGCCCTATGTGGGAAGGGTATGCCCAGACGTGGGTCCCGTGCTCACTACGCCACTGGAGTCAAGCTATCCTGGCTGATGAAGGCTGATAGCCAGAAACCGGTCCTAGGATGCTTGATTCCGGTCCAGGGAAGACATGGCTTGGCAGTTTGGTCTGGACTGTTCCCATGAGGCACAGGGTCAAGACTGATTTGCATATGGCTATGTCTGAACTGGGGTGGCATGGTGAAGCAAAATAACGATGGATTAAACCCAGATCTGTGACTGGGGGTGAATGTTTGCCAATGTGCAGCATTCCGTCCATCATCTTGTGTGGTTTGCATTTTGCCCTATGTGGGAAGGGTATGCCCAGACGTGGGTCCCGTGCTCACTACGCCACTGGAGTCAAGCTATCCTGGCTGATGAAGGCTGATAGCCAGAAACCGGTCCTAGGATGCTTGATTCCGGTCCAGGGAAGACATGGCTTGGCAGTTCGGTCTGGACTGTTCCCATGAGGCACAGGGTCAAGACTGATTTGCATATGGCTATGTCTGAACTGGGGAGGCGTGGTGAAGCAAAATAACGATGGATTAAACCCAGATCTGTGACTGGGGGTGAATGTTTGCCAATGTGCAGCATTCCATCCATCATCTTGTGTGTTTTGCATTTCGCCCTATGTGGGAAGGGTATGCCCAGACGTGGGTCCCGTGCTCACTACGCCACTGGAGTCAAGCTATCCTGGCTGATGAAGGCTGATAGCCAGAAACCGGTCCTAGGATGCTTGATTCCGGTCCAGGGAAGACATGGCTTGGCAGTTCGGTCTGGACTGTTCCCATGAGGCACAGGGTCAAGACTGATTTGCATATGGCTATGTCTGAACTGGGGTGGCGTGGTGAAGCAAAATAACGATGGATTAAACCCAGATCTGTGACTGGGGGTGAATGTTTGCCAATGTGCAGCATTCCGTCCATCATCTTGTGTGTTTTGCATTTTGCCCTATGTGGGAAGGGTATGCCCAGACGTGGGTCCCGTGCTCACTACGCCACTGGAGTCAAGCTATCCTGGCTGATGAAGGCTGATAGCCAGAAACCGGTCCTAGGATGCTTGATTCCGGTCCAGGGAAGACATGGCTTGGCAGTTCGGTCTGGACTGTTCCCATGAGGCACAGGGTCAAGACTGATTTGCATATGGCTATGTCTGAACTGGGGTGGCGTGGTGAAGCAAAATAACGATGGATTAAACCCAGATCTGTGACTGGGGGTGAATGTTTGCCAATGTGCAGCATTCCGTCCATCATCTTGTGTGTTTTGCATTTCGCCCTATGTGGGAAGGGTATGCCCAGACGTGGGTCCCGTGCTCACTACGCCACTGGAGTCAAGCTATCCTGGCTGATGAAGGCTGATAGCCAGAAACCGGTCCTAGGATGCTTGATTCCGGTCCAGGGAAGACATGGCTTGGCAGTTCGGTCTGGACTGTTCCCATGAGGCACAGGGTCAAGACTGATTTGCATATGGCTATGTCTGAACTGGGGTGGCGTGGTGAAGCAAAATAACGATGGATTAAACCCAGATCTGTAACTGGGGGTGAATGTTTGCCAATGTGCAGCATTCCGTCCATCATCTTGTGTGTTTTGCGTTTCGCCCTATGTGGGAAGGGTATGCCCAGATGTGGGTCCCGTGCTCACTACGCCACTGGAGTCAAGCTATCCTGGCTGATGAAGGCTGATAGCCAGAAACCGGTCCTAGGATGCTTGATTCCGGTCCAGGGAAGACATGGCTTGGCAGTTCGGTCTGGACTGTTCCCATGAGGCACAGGGTCAAGACTGATTTGCATATGGCTATGTCTGAACTGGGGTGGCGTGGTGAAGCAAAATAACGATGGATTAAACCCAGATCTGTGACTGGGGGTGAATGTTTGCCAATGTGCAGCATTCCGTCCATCATCTTGTGTGTTTTGCATTTCTCCCTATGTGGGAAGGGTATGCCCAGACGTGGGTCCCGTGCTCACTACGCCACTGGAGTCAAGCTATCCTGGCTGATGAAGGCTGAAAGCCAGAAACCGGTCCTAGGATGCTTGATTCCGGTCCAGGGAAGACATGGCTTGGCAGTTCGGTCTGGACTGTTCCCATGAGGCACAGGGTCAAGACTGATTTGCATATGGCTATGTCTGAACTGGGGTGGCCTGGTGAAGCAAAATAACGATGGATTAAACCCAGATCTGTGACTGAGGGTGAATGTTTGCCAATGTGCAGCATTCCGTCCATCATCTTGTGTGTTTTGCATTTCGCCCTATGTGGGAAGGGTATGCCCAGACGTGGGTCCCGTGCTCACTACGCCACTGGAGTCAAGCTATCCTGGCTGATGAAGGCTGATAGCCAGAAACCGGTCCTAGGATGCTTGATTCCGGTCCAGGGAAGACATGGCTTGGCAGTTCGGTCTGGACTGTTCCCATGAGGCACAGGGTCAAGACTGATTTGCATATGGCTATGTCTGAACTGGGGTGGCGTGGTGAAGCAAAATAACGATGGATTAAACCCAGATCTGTGACTGGGGGTGAATGTTTGCCAATGTGCAGCATTCCGTCCATCATCTTGTGTGTTTTGCATTTCGCCCTATGTGGGAAGGGTATGCCCAGACGTGGGTCCCGTGCTCACTACGCCACTGGAGTCAAGCTATCCTGGCTGATGAAGGCTGATAGCCAGAAACCGGTCCTAGGATTCTTGATTCCGGTCCAGGGAAGACATGGCTTGGCAGTTCGGTCTGGACTGTTCCCATGAGGCACAGGGTCAAGACTGATTTGCATATGGCTATGTCTGAACTGGGGTGGCGTGGTGAAGCAAAATAACGATGGATTAAACCCAGATCTGTGACTGGGGGTGAATGTTTGCCAATGTGCAGCATTCCGTCCATCATCTTGTGTGTTTTGCATTTCGCCCTATGTGGGAAGGGTATGCCCAGCGTGGGTCCCGTGCTCACTACGCCACTGGAGTCAAGCTATCCTGGCTGATGAAGGCTGATAGCCAGAAACAGGTCCTAGGATGCTTGATTTCGGTCCAGGGAAGACATGGCTTGGCAGTTCGGTCTGGACTGTTCCCATGAGGCACAGGGTCAAGACTGATTTGCATATGGCTATGTCTGAACTGGGGTGGCGTGGTGAAGCAAAATAACGATGGATTAAACCCAGATCTGTGACTGGGGGTGAATGTTTGCCAATGTGCAGCATTCCGTCCATCATCTTGTGTGTTTTGCATTTCGCCCTATGTGGGAAGGGTATGCCCAGACGTGGTTCCCGTGCTCACTACGCCACTGGAGTCAAGCTATCCTGGCTGATGAAGGCTGATAGCCAGAAACCGGTCCTAGGATGCTTGATTCCGGTCCAGGGAAGACATGGCTTGGCAGTTCGGTCTGGACTGTTCCCATGAGGCACAGGGTCAAGACTGATTTGCATATGGCTATGTCTGAACTGGGGTGGCGTGGTGAAGCAAAATAACGATGGATTAAACCCAGATCTGTGACTGGGGGTGAATGTTTGCCAATGTGCAGCATTCCGTCCATCATCTTGTGTGTTTTGCATTTCGCCCTATGTGGGAAGGGTATGCCCAGACGTGGGTCCCGTGCTCACTACGCCACTGGAGTCAAGCTATCCTGGCTGATGAAGGCTGATAGCCAGAAACCGGTCCTAGGATGCTTGATTCCGGTTCAGGGAAGACATGGCTTGGCAGTTCGGTCTGGACTGTTCCCATGAGGCACAGGGTCAAGACTGATTTGCATATGGCTATGTCTGAACTGGGGTGGCGTGGTGAAGCAAAATAACGATGGATTAAACCCAGATCTGTAACTGGGGGTGAATGTTTGCCAATGTGCAGCATTCCGTCCATCATCTTGTGTGTTTTGCATTTCGCCCTATGTGGGAAGGGTATGCCCAGACGTGGGTCCCGTGCTCACTACGCCACTGGAGTCAAGCTATCCTGGCTGATGAAGGCTGATAGCCAGAAACTGGTCCTAGGATGCTTGATTCCGGTCCAGGGAAGACATGGCTTGGCAGTTCGGTCTGGACTGTTCCCATGAGGCACAGGGTCAAGACTGATTTGCATATGGCTATGTCTGAACTGGGGTGGCGTGGTGAAGCAAAATAACGATGGATTAAACCCAGATCTGTGACTGGGGGTGAATGTTTGCCAATGTGCAGCATTCCGTCCATCATCTTGTGTGTTTTGCATTTCGCCCTATGTGGGAAGGGTATGCCCAGACGTGGGTCCCGTGCTCACTGCGCCACTGGAGTCAAGCTATCCTGGCTGGTGAAGGCTGATAGCCAGAAACCGGTCCTAGGATGCTTGATTCCGGTCCAGGGAAGACATGGCTTGGCAGTTCGGTCTGGACTGTTCCCATGAGGCACAGGGTCAAGACTGATTTGCATATGGCTATGTCTGAACTGGGGTGGCGTGGTGAAGCAAAATAACGATGGATTAAACCCAGATCTGTGACTGGGGGTGAATGTTTGCCAATGTGCAGCATTCCGTCCATCATCTTGTGTGTTTTGCATTTCGCCCTATGTGGGAAGGGTATGCCCAGACGTGGGTCCCGTGCTCACTACGCCACTGGAGTCAAGCTATCCTGGCTGATGAAGGCTGATAGCCAGAAACCGGTCCTAGGATGCTTGATTCCGGTCCAGGGAAGACATGGCTTGGCAGTTCGGTCTGGACTGTTCCCATGAGGCACAGGGTCAAGGCTGATTTGCATATGGTTATGTCTGAACTGGGGTGGCGTGGTGAAGCAAAATAACGATGGATTAAACCCAGATCTGTGACTGGGGGTGAATGTTTGCCAATGTGCAGCATTCCGTCCATCATCTTGTGTGTTTTGCATAAAGCTCTTCATTGCCAACGCGTTTCGAGGCGACAGCCTCTTCCTCTTGTGCAGCTGGAAAACACGACAAGGAGTTCCTATTTGCATGCAGTAACTGTAAAATGCATGCAGGGACATGTGGACCTGGAAAATTCTTGTTACCCTACAATGGGTTCCGTGCCACATTCAAATTTCTTTCAGCATTAGTATGTTCATTCAATTGCCCTCCAGTGGGCCCCACGATGCCAGACAGGTTAATTAATATCACATTGGCTGTGCTGTTCGCATTTTGGCAAAGTTCCAGATTGCACAGCCTCTCATTCATCAGAGATGGTGCTAACCTCCACAGCAGGGCAGCCGTGTACTTAATTTTTCACCAAAACGCCCAAAAGCTTGAGGTAGCACTTGACAGCTAATGGAACCTTTCGGCTCAATTACAAAGGAAGACCAGCCTCTGCATCCCAGGTTAAAGCTCTTTATTGCCAACGCGTTTCGAGGCGACAGCCTCTTCCTCTTGGGCAGCTGGAAAACACGACAAGGAGTTCCTATTTGCATGCAGTAACTGTACAATGCATGCAGGGACATGTGTCCTGGAAAATTCTTGTTACCCTACAATGGGTTCCGTGCCGCTTTCAAATTTGTTTCAGCATTATGTTCGTTCAATTGCCCTCCAGTGGGCCCCACGATGCCAGGCAGGTTAATTAATTCCACATTGGCTGTGCTGTTCTCATTTTGGCAAAGTTCCAGATTGCGTAGTTCATATGAAAGCCTATGAGGAAGATGCTTTTTTGCATCGAAACGCGTCAGGCGACTAACTATGTTTTTATGGGATGCCAAGGAGAGTCATTAACATAGACCGGAAGGTTGACTTACTGCCGAGTGCCCTCCTGAAGCTCAGGCAATTGTTGAATCATGTACTTACATGGCGGTCCTGTCGTGGGGAGGAGAACCATCTCGACGATGGAAAAGAGAGGCTGTGGCTGGGAACTATTCCGCGAGTGCCCTCCTGAAGCTCAAGGGCAATTGTTGAATCATATATATATATATATATATATCCTGTTCAAAGAGCGCACCTTTTCACTTCCATTCTGGTGAGGAAAGAAAGAGAGCACGAACTCCTCTTATGCGATTTTCTTTATTTTGCTCACCTCATATCATGACGCGTTTCGGTCACCAAGTGACCTTGATCACATAACGAAACGCTTTACGGTAAGCTTATTTGTACAACCCTCTGTGTCACGTGATGTAGATAAACAGTGTAAAAAGACTCAATTTGTCACTTATGGCATTGTACATCGCAGTATCATTACCAGCCGGTAATGCATGTAAGAATTCAAAAACATTACATTTAATTTTCAATTTATACAATTTCTAAAATCGTTAAAATCAATAAATACATAAATGCCTGAATAAATACATAAGAAAATATATATACAATGTAATATTTAGGCTATCTTGTTTATGAAAGGTGGCCATTGGAGCCTACTCATTCTATTGGTTATATCACCATTGTATTATATACTCTGGGGACATGTTATAGTAGTTTCTTCTTTGCATGAATGCATTTTTTTCACTGTAAACAATCCCCTACTAATAGGTCATTGTATTTTTGTACTCGACATTTAATGTATATATGGCACAGGAATATTATTATGAATTCTACAGGATCAAAATCTTTTCCGCCTTCTAATGTGCAAATTGCGTCTAACCATCATAATAAAATGCTTTTGTGCAAACCTGAGTACCTTACTAGTGCGAAACTTGCTAGAAAGTGCTAAGTGCGTTACAGTACATATAATAATTATCCATTACTACACAAACACATCTATTCAACATTTTTTTTAAAGGTTTTTTGATTTTATGTAAAAGTTTTTTTATTACTTGTTCTTTCTAGGCGGCAGGCTAAAATTCAGTATATTATTCATATTGTGGTCATGTCATGGTCCTATTTGAATCATAAAGGTCAGTGGGTCATATGTATGTTACAGGGACTATCAAACAGATAATTGCTGTATTGTTTTGTGCTGGTCTGCTCCTTTACTTATTTACTGTTATTGCTTTTCCCCAGTAGAGGCATAATATAAATAATTATGGGGCTGCAAGGGCTACATTTTTAGATGTTATCAGCCTTACATAATGCACAGCAATTTCACAGAAAATTATGTCAATCCTCTGTGTTGTTCAGCCCTGTCGGTGCCTTACAGTCAAACTCAAGTATAAAGCGTGACTCTAACTGTCTCAACAGCCGTTCTCTGTTACCTCCTCGGTGGAGATTGGGGACAGCATCCACTACATAATATTTAAGACAGTTAAGGTCATTACCATGTTCAGTTTTAAAGTGACGAGCCACGGGGTAGGTGGCATCATTATAAACAATGGCCCGTAAGTGCTGTAAGATTCTCACATGTACCTGTATCTTGGTACTCCCCACGTATATCAAGCCACAGGTACATGTCAGCACATACACTGCGTATTCTGTCCGGCAGTTAAAGTTAGCTTTAATGGCTATTTTGTTAGCACTAAAAGGTGTTTCATAGTGTGTTGTGTTCTCACCAAACTTACATGCCCTCCACGAGGAACACTTATAGAATCCCTGCTTTGGTTTAAGCCACGTGGTACTTGGACCAATTTCTGGGCTGCTTTTCACTAGTTGGGATCTCATTGATGATGCCCGTCTAAAGGTAACAGTTGGTAATGTTGGTAGCCTTGGTGCTAAAACTCCATCCGTGAGTATAATGGGCCAATTCTTATTGACTATAGACCTCAACTGTCTTTGTTGACAACTGTATGTGGTGATAAGCCTTGGTGTGTTGCCATCTTTCATCCTGCTTAGAGTTTGAGATATAGCTGCAGCTTCCACTTCCGTGGGACATGGCCTTTGTTCTAATAAGGACTCACTAGTTCTGACTTTTGCTTTTTTAGTGGCCTCATTTAAGATTCTCTCATTGTAACCCCTTAGCCTGAATCTCATCTTGGCTTCATGTATGCATTTCTCTAATTCAATCTCTGTGCTGCATATTCTTTTAAGCCTGAGAAACTCGCCATGGGGGATACTGCTTATTAGGTGTCTCAGGTGTGAGATTTTGGCGTGTAGCATGGAGTTGCCTGCCGTTGTTTTGCGGTGCAACGTGGTTTCCAATTTACCTCCCGCTACATAAACTTTTGTATCCAGGAACTCAACATTTGTGTTGCTGATATGTGATGTAAATTTCAAATTCACAGTGTTTTTGTTAATTACCTGGATAAATTCTTCTGCACTTTCACGATTACCCTTCCACACAATAAAAATATAATCCATAAATCGAAGCCAGTGTATTACATGTGCACAATACATGGTTGAGTGTGTTGTCTTCAGAACCCGTTCCTCCCACCAGCCAACATGCAAGCATGCATAGCAGGGGGAGAAACAGGCTTCCATAGCAACTCCCCGCTTTTGTCTGTATAGGTCCTAGCCAAATAAAAAGAAGTTGTTAAACAGGCACCACCTAATTAAATTTAGCAACATAGTGTTATGGTTATAACAAGTTAATGGTCGCGTTTCCAGGAAATGCCTTACTGCTGTTAGACCTGCATGATGACCAATACTAGTATACAATGACTCTAAGTCCAACGTTATCAGCAGTAAACCATCCATCCATTCAATGTTCTTCAGCTTGTTAAGAAAGTCTCCAGTGTCTCTAACGTAAGTAGGGAGTTTCTGTACATGATCCTGGAGAAAGAAATCAATGTATTGTGTTATATTTTCGCTAATCCCTCCTATGGCAGAGACGATCGGTCTGCCTGCGACCGGGATTGTATTCTTGTGGACTTTGGGTATGAAATAGATCATGGGAAGTACGGGGAATTCTTTATGCATGAATTTAAGTTCCTCATTTGAAATTAACCCTTGTCATTTCCAATGTTGTAGATCTTTTTTCAACCCATTCTTTGATTTCTTATATTCATTCATATTGGTTCTTTCATAGCAGTCAGTGTTGTTTAGCTGGCGGTGTGCTTCCTGGATGTATTCTGTTTTTGGCCAAATAACAATGTTACCATCCTTGTCGGACTTGTTAATAACAATTTCATGATTGTTTTTAAGTTTTTTTGAATAGATTTTCATACTGGCGATCATAATATTTGATGTTTTTATTCCTGAAATTTACTCTACGATAGAGTTTTTTTACATCATCAATTACCCGTTCATGGTAAATGTCGATGGCATCTTTGGGCATCATGGGAAGGAATGTTGATTTTGGTTTAAAGGGGCTGCTTCCCGCACCTGATTGGCTTATATCTAGGGCCTGTAATCTTTCTTGTGTTGATCCCAGACCGGGGCTATTCTGTTGGTCATTGTTGGTTTCATCATTTAATTCGTGCAGGGTCAAGAGGGTACTCACATCTGAAGCTTGTAAATTCTCCATACCTATATTCACATTGTCTGATGTCTTTCTTTGCTGATTAATGCCTTCTTTAATTGTGAAGAACTTTTTTAGTTTCTGTTTTTCTAATAAAGTTAAAAATGTCCACTCTAGTGCGTCCGTAATAAAAATTGCTTTCCTTGCAGTAGGACAGCCCGAGTGATAATAGTTGGGTTTCTGCCTTGGTTAGAGTCAGTGTGGATAAATTGAGTATGGTATTGTCATCTTGCCTTATCTCCGGCGCCAATGGGGCTTTTTGGGTTTTGCCCCTCCGACATTTGCGCCTGGCTCATCTCTTTTTGTTCCTTCGTTTTCTTGTTGTCTCTTTGGATTACGTGACCTCATCGTCTGTCTGCGTTCTAGGGATAAAAAATCTAACTCTTCAGCCAGACGTAATTTTTTTCTTTCTTCTATTATGTTGGTTATATTGTCTCCTCCATCTTCTGACTCATTCTCACTAGTTATCGGGCTGAGGTCTGAGGTGGACGACCCAGTATTAGCTGCGCCCATCATCTCGGGATTTACAGAGGTAGTGCTGGTTTTCGGTTTGTTGTTAAGTCTCATTCTCTTTGCATTATCGTACTTACGAGCGAATGTAAAGATCTGTCCCTGCTCGTAATCAGCCTTATCCCTGGCAAACTTGTGGGCCTTTCTAACTTTAATTTTATCTTCTTGTTTTTTTAGTCTTTCTTGAATTTCCTTCCTGGTTTTCATAATATAGTCTGTTTGTTCAAGCTGTCCCAATTGTTCATTGATTTTGTCTATCTCTTTCAGTAAGTTCTCCCGGTCACTTTGGGCATATTTGATTAATATTTTCACCAAGTTCATGGATGCTATTAAGTTGTTCTCTGCCCACTCCTTTAACATATTAGGATTGGGATTGTCAAAACTAGGAGCCAGTAATATACGGAGTCCCTGTGGAATTCTTCCTGCTTCGTCATACTTTTGGAGGGATTTTTGTTCCCACCATTTCGTGAGTTCATTGCGCATACACTTCTCTAATGATTTTAGCAATGATTTTGCGTCAGTCTCCTTCTTATTTGTACCCGCGATTGCGGATTGACCATTGTTAATAGCATTTGGTAAATTGCTGAATAACTCTTCAGCCGCTGCCTCCCTTTTCCGTAATGCATCCGCTGACATGTTGGAAAACTAACGTGAGCGCCTAGCGTAATTGCTGTGTCCGCTGGCTGGATTAAATTAGCCGATGACCTCCCCACCTGCGCTTCTGCTCATTAACTCACTGCCGCGATGCCGTCTCTGGCGAGTCCTCCGACCCTGCCTTTGTCATCTCGTGGCTGGTGAAAACTCCTGTAGCTGCGTCAGGGGGCTGCCGCAATGAATTCCTCCCGGATTCCTTGTAGTGCTTGGCTGAGAGCGGCTGCCTGCTTCTGGGAAGGGGGTATACATACAGGCTGTGCACGGTGTGGGGTTAGCTGCCTGTGAGGTGTTATACCCGTCCTTGCCTTGCACTGTCGATTACCCCATATATTATATCTCTCATGACATGATCTATGACATCATTGATAACATGACTGCAACTTCTGAAATGACATCATTGATGACAAGACTGTGCATGGCGGGGTTTGAGTTAGTTTCTTTAGGGCACACGTTATAGTTACTAGAGACAACTTCAACTGGTGAATTTCAGTGTTGTTTTAAGTTTGCAACATTACGTTGCCAATTACATTTTCACCTAACTATAACATTACTTTACCTTTTGTTCTTTTCTGTGATTTTCAATGTTTTTTTACAATACCTAACTTTAACGTCAATTTAACCTTTGTTTAGTGTGTATATATATATATATTCACTGAAAAAACCATAGGTTTCAGACACGTTATAGTTAGAAATTTGCATTTAAAAAACATTTGAAATTCACTGAAAAAACCATAGGTTTTAGGGACAGTTATAGTTAGTTGGACATTGCACTCGTACAAAACCCGTGAAATTCCCCCGTTATAGTTAGTTCAGCTAACTATAACTCGCGCCCCCGCAATGCACTGCTGATGACGTCACATATTACATCACTCATGACATGGTCAGTGACATCACTGATGACATCACTGATGACATGATGCAGTGACTGTGTGTTTCTGTAAAGTTTAAATATTTTTAATATATATAGGGAAAGGCGTATTGAAGAATGAGTGGGTGTATAAGTGTCTATGGATGATTTAGTAGGTGCGTGACTAACTCTATAAGTGAGTGATTAAACGTATCTTACTGAATGCATGGGTTAGTGACTAAACTGGGTGAATGTCTGAATCCGTCTGTCTGTTGCTGTGTAAGTGGCTGCATGGGTTTGTGAATAGCTACATGAGTGTCTATATGAGTTATTGATTGGTTGTCTGAGTATCTGTATGGGTGCCTGCGTGTTTGTGTGGGTGGGGTGTGTGCGACTCTGTGCATAGATGTGTGAGTGGGTGATTCACTGGGTGGATGGTTTCAAGAGTGCATCTGTGATAGACTGTATGGGTGGGTAAGTGTGTGTAAGAGTGTGTTAGTGAGTGAATGTATGTCCCAGTGGTACATGTGTGAGTAACTACATAGGTGAAAGGCAGTATATATGTGTGTTGGAGTATATAAATAGCTATAAGCGAGAGTGTGTGATTGTGAGAGTGACTGTATGGATGAGTGTGTGCTTGTATAAGTGATTGTATAAGAGTGTAAGAATATGCTAGTATTTGTATGAGTAAGTGAGCTGGTGTGTGTATAACTGTATAGGTGAGTAAATGGCAGTGTGTTTAATTATTTGCATGACTGACTAGGTGTGTGAGTACCTCTATGGATGAGTGGCAGTGTTTGAGTGTCTATATAGGAGTATGAGTGCATATGCTAGTCCTGTACTGAGTGACCGTAAGTATGAGTGACTGTACGGGTGAGTGAGTGGATGTGTGTGTAGACCTAAGAATCAGTGAGTGGGTATGTAGTTATTGGTGTTGGAGTGTCTATGGTTTTGCGAATGGCAGTCTGTAATTTAGAGTGGGTGTATCAAAGGTTATATTAGGGTGTGAGGTGGTGCATCAGATTATCACGTGGATGATGTCATCAGTGATGTCATCAGTGATGTCATTTGAGATGTCATCAGTGATGTCATCAGTGATGTCACTGACCATGTCATGAGTGATGTAATATGTGACGTCATCAGCAGTGCATTGCGGGGCGCGAGTTATAGTTAGCTGAACTAACTATAACGGGGGAATTTCACGGGTTTTGTACGAGTGCAATGTCCAACTAACTATAACTGTCCCTAAAACCTATGGTTTTTTCAGTGAATTTCAAAGGTTTTTTAAATGCTAATTTCTAACTATAACGTGTCTGAAACCTATGGTTTTTTCAGTGAATTTCAAAGGTTTTTTAAATGCTAATTTCTAATTATAACGTGTCTGAAACCTATGGTTTTTTCAGTGAATTTCAAAGGTTTTTTAAATGCTAATTTCTAACTATAACGTACCTGAAACCTATGGTTTTTTCAGTGAATTTCAAAGGTTTTTTATATGCTAATTTCTAACTATAACGTGCCTGAAACCTATGGTTTTTTCAGTGAATTTCAAAGGTTTTGTAAATGACAATTTTTAAATGTATTAATTGTTATATTTATTTTTTTGATACTGATTTATCATTTTTAAACTATTTATTTTAAACTATTTTATTTTTTAAATTACATTGTAATTACACTATACATTACATTACAAAATATACTTTCTCAGAATGAATTACTTTAGTTTAAATTCTTTGCAAATAGGCAATAGACTTTTAAGTACAGTAGTTACAGTTGTTGCAATGGGCAACACAATTTCAAACACAATGCAACATTGAGCTCAATGTGAATTTCTAGTTAAATGCAATTAGTTACTTTATGGATTACTTTTCTAACCACAGGACTGGATCCTAGATTCAGTCCTGGGACATCTCCTGTAAACAGTTGAGTAAAAGCGTTTTGGTTACAGTACTGATTTTTAAGGAATATTATTGTATTTTAAAAGTTGACACTTAGAAACTTTTTCACATAGAATCACCAATGTTATCCTATGGGAGGAAATTTACTTAGCAGGTAAGTAGTGTTATCGTTACTTTTTCTTACTCAGTGGTGGATCCTGGATCCAGCACTGGTGCATCTCCTGTAAACAGTTGAAAGAATGCGTTTAAGTCATACAGGCGATTTTTAAGGAATATTTGTAGTTTGTGAAAATCGACACTTTGAAACTTTTCTGCTGAAAACCAGACAATGGATTCCTATGGAAGGAAATACAAGTTACTGGTAAGTACGGTTAGAATTACTTTTCAGGGTCAGTGCATCGGCTGAAAGATGCAGCACTGGGTTACTCTCCTGATAACAGGTGAGTAAATCGGAATTCGCAGTTCGGATGATTTTAGAGTGAATATTATAAAGTTCCAAAACTCCACACTTAGAAGACATTTCCAAGTGAAACGCAGTCAATGTTAGCCTATGGAAGGAAATTCAAGTTACTGGTAAGTATGGTTAGAATTACTTTTCAGGATCTGTACTGGGCTGAAAGATGCAGCACTGAGGTTCTCTCCTGATAACAGGTGAGTAAATCGGAATTCGTAGTATCAGCTGATTTTAGAGGAATATTATAAAGTTCCAAAACTCCACACTTAGAAGAATTTCCAAGTGAAACCAGTCAATGTTAGCCTATGGAAGGAAATTCAAGTTACTGGTAAGTACGGTTAGAATTACTTTTCAGGATCTGTGCTGGGCTGAAAGATGCAGCACTGGGTTCTCTCCTGATAACAGGTGAGTAAATTGGAATTCGTAGTTCGGCTGATTTTAGAGGAATATTATAAAGTTCCAAAACTCCACACTTAGAAGAATTTCCAAGTGAAACCAGTCAATGTTAGCCTATGGAAGGAAATTCAAGTTACTGGTAAGTACGGTTAGAATTACTTTTCAGGATCAGTACTGGGCTGAAAGATGCAGCACTGAGGTTCTCTCCTGATAACAGGTGAGTAAATCGGAATTCGTAGTTCGGCTGATTTTAGAGGATTATTTGTGCAATGGTGAAGGAAGGGGGTGGGGCCTGAGGTGACATGTCTGCAAACACGCCCCGTGGCGCGTTTTAAGTTGGGGGATTAAGTCCCCTTGAATCATGAGGGTCCCTGAGGTCCAACTAGCCCACCCTGTACCTCCAGTATGCGCCAGGGAGCTGCGTTGCAGAGAGGTGTTCAGAGGCCACGCCCCTTTTACACCTCTCTGCAACGCAGCTCTGTGGCGCTTTCTGGACGTACCTGGTGGGCTAGTTGGCCCCAGGGACCCTCAGGATTGAAGGGGATTTAATTCCCCATCTTAAAACACGCCACGGGGCCTGTTTGCACACATGTCACCTGAAGCCCCGCCCCTCCCTTCACCACTGTGCAAATGCGCCCGTGGCGCGTTTTAAGTTGGGGGATTAAGTCCCCTTGAATACTGAGGGTCCCTGGAGTCCAACTAGCCCACCATGTACCTCCAAAAAGCGCCACAGAGCTGCGTTGCAGAGAGGTGTAAAAGGGGCGTGGCCTCAGTACACCTCTCTGCAACGCAGCCCCTGGCGCATACTGGAGGTTCCTGGTGGGCTAGTTGGCCCCAGGGACCTCCAGTATTCAAGGGGAATTACTCCCCTTCTTAAAACGCGCCAGGGGCGCGTTTGCAGACTGCTGCAGGGAGGGGGGCGGGGCCTCCGGCAGATGCCGTGTTTTTTTTTCTTTTTTCCTTTTTTTTATGGGAGGGGGGCTGCGTGGCCCCCCTTCCCTCGGCCACTTTTGGCCCCGGGGACCCCATCCCCCGGGGCCTGAGCATTTAAAAAAAAAAAAACGGGAAGGGGGCCGCGTGGCCCCCCTTCCCTGGGCCTCTATTGGCCCCGGGGACCCCATCCCCCGGAGCATGCCCTCTTTTTTAAATTCTTTTTAAAAAAATATTTGGAGGGGGGCTGCGTGGCCCCCCTCCTCAGGCCATTTAAGGCCCCGGGGACCCCATCCCCCGGGGCCGGCCTTGCCCTTTTTAAATTTTTTTTAAAAAAAAAATTTAATTGGGGAGGGGGGCTGCGTGGCCAACCTCCCGGGCCACTTATGGCCCTGGGGACCCCATCCCCCGGGGCCTGGCCTCTCGTTGGAGACTGTGGGGGGTCCCCAATACCCCCACAGTCCCAGCCGGCTCCCCGCCTCCTGCGGGAGCCGGCATTGCTTTCCACATGGGGAGCAGCTAACATGCTGCTCCCCGTGTGGAAAAGCAATTGGGTTGCATTTTGAAAGAGAGAGCAGGTTTCCTGCTCTCTCTTTCAAAATGCAAACCAAGTTTGCTATGACAGGACGGGAGCCGCGAGGCTCCCGTCCTGTCATAGCAAACTACAGTGTCCCGGGGGTAGGCACCCCGGGACACTGCAGGAGCCGGCCCTGGGGGGTGGCGGTCCCCAGGGCCATCACTGGCTCCAGGAGGGGGGCCGCGCGGCCCCTCTCCCAACTTGTTCAAAGCCCCGGGGAGGTGGTGGTCCCCGGGGCTCTGGGGGTCCGTAACGGACCCCCATATTTAAATCTTTAGTGCCTCGGGGAGGTGGCGGTCCCGGGGTGTGTGGGGGCTGGAGTCCCCCTACACACGTTTTTAAAATTAAAATAAAGAAGCCCCGGGGTGGCGGTCCCGGGCAGCGGGAGGGCAAGAGCCCTCCCGCCATCATTTTTAATAAAGCCCCGGGGGTGGCAGTCCCCGGGGCTTGGGGGCCTTAGAGGCCCCCCATAAACAATAAACCCACCCCCACATGCCCCCGGGACTTGGGCCACCCGGGGGCAAATTTGCATCGAGGCGCGGGAGACCACGCTTCGATTTTTTTTTTTTTCGGCAGGATCCGCGCACCCTGAGCGCATCCTGCCGATTTTTTTTACAAAAATTAAAAAAAATGTTTTGCCCTGGGGTCCTTATAGTGTTAAAGATTGCAGGAATCGCTGTTAGCATGAGCTGAAAGCGATTTTGTACTTGGCAGCCATTTTAGTTAGCCATGTGCTCGCCATGTGCTTTCTCCCTCTTCCAGAGTCTTGCACATGCTCAGAGAGGCCTAGCTGGTAGAATGCACCTGCTCCTAGTATAGAACTGTCAGGCTATTCTTACTCATGTAAGCAGTTTAGTCTCCCCTCCCACTTTGTGGAGCAAGCAAATTTTGTATACCCATATTAGTCAATAAGCATGCTTGTATGTGCTAGGACCTCCCTTTGATTTTATGCTGACTATATAACAAATGCATATATAAGGACCCTGTTCTCTGCACTCATTAGAATGCCTCCTACAGTGGCTCTGCGGGTACCGTAAGATGCAATCTCCCTCATCTGAGGTTAATAAAACATGTTTTTTGATATTACAGCTTCTGTGCCAATCTCTTCTTTGTTGGTCTTAAGGACCAGATGTATCAGTGAACCCCTAAGAAGGTTTTTATTTCTACAAATGGCGCCCGAAAGTGGGACTCATCGGTGCAGCGGCTATCCAAGGGAGTGGTCTTGAAGGGAGACAGGAATCTACTGAGGAGTACAGGACAGGAATCTACTGAGGAGGTACCCTGCGCATGGAGATTGTTTTGTCTTCCAGCCCAGTATATTGCTGGTCTTCCTGCTCTGATCCTCCAAGTGTTTGCCGCTCCCGACTGAGAACTTCTTTGGCGTGAGTATTTTAAAACGTTAGGTCACTCAGAACTTGGCAGTTGGAACCTGGACACCATTTGATTGGTAAGAGCCGTTTTGCGGCACTTGCTGTTGGTTTGATGCCTTTGATTGGTAAGGTAGTTTTAGTAACACTTACTGTGGCTTTGTTTGTATGATTGGCCAATTTTGGAATTTGTTTTGTAATTATATATGCATTGCAATTCATATAGGCAGGTAATGAGGAGATTTTTCTCTAAACTTTGAAAACTTGAACGGCACACATTGTGTTAAGTGTCACTTGGAGTATAATATTATATATGCTATAATATTTTTGACATGCCTGTTTCCAGCACACTTTGTTGAAAGTGTTGCTGTTTTGGAGGTACCGATATGGATTTAGTAAGTACTTAGTTGACTCCCCTCAGAGGGGATACCTAAATAGGTTCACGTATAGTAAAAGATATTTCTTCCTTGGTGACTAAGTACCCCATGGAACTAAATATGTACATAAAACGGATCCGGATCTGCGCACTTAGTAACATTCATAAGTGGTGATATGCAGAGCGCTTTTTGAGTGTTCTACCAGCCAAAACTGGCGAATTTGGTGTATTTTGGCTTCTTGACCATGGAACAGTTTTTTGGGCTACTTTTGAGAGCTCTTCTTGTAAATATGACTTACAATTAGTATTTACGAATAGGTTGGTCTTGCGTACACTTTGTAAGCTCTCCTAAGTATTGATTTGTGGGTTAAATATGTGTTTCAATGTCTATGTGGGGTTTTTGGTTTGACATTGGTAATACTTGTGTGAGTACTCTGTGTACGAATGGCTAGCTTTAAGCGCGCTGTGTTGTGTCCTTCTGTAACTGTCTGGAATGAGCTCAATGAGTTTGTTTATGTTTTTTTGCTGTCCTCATTCTGTTATGCAAAATGTCATTTAGTTACTTACATATTAAATAAAAATCCAGAAATAAATTATGTAACATATGCTAAACAGCTGCATGTTACTATTAAATTGACAGAGTAAGACACTATACATGTGTGCAAATTGCCACACTGCTAAACATAAAATTAGAATTCGTATTCAATAGGATTAAAATAGGCCTCATACAGAGGTAGAAAAACGAAATTGTGTGTTTTGTAATCAATAGACTTAAATACACAATGTTACAGCCTTTTCCTTAAATACATTGTATTAGACATTAAAAGGCATGCACATCATATGAGTGAATTTGGTCGTTGCTGAACTAAATACACATTATAGAAAGATAGATTTGACTGCATTGAAATGCCTCAGTTTTTAAATAGACTGTGACATGCTTTTCTTTCAGCACCCGAGAAAAAAGCTTTCCAACAGCTGTGTTTAAACTGACTAACTGAAAAGAAACTGTTTGACACAGCAAATGGGGATTTAACTCTGTCAGGGTATTTCAAATAATAAAGGGGTTTTTTCCTGAGAAAGGCGTGAAAATTCGACGCCTGCTGACAAACAACAGCTGCATAAATAGCATATGGCTATTCCTGCTCACGGCCACAGACAGGAATGCTGCGTCAGCGACATTTTAAGTCAGTGTAAAACTGGTATACAGGCCTGCATTATTTTAAAAGTTTCAAAACACCAGTTTCATTATTTTGGATAACAGAGAACAAAATTGAAAGTAGGGATTTCCTTTCTTAATGCCTTTTTATAAGTACATCTATGGTTCTGATGTTAAATGATAACTGTCCTTTTAAAAAGTGGCGCAGACTTTTCCTGTTTCAAGTAAGGCTTCTGTGCTTAGGGTTATGAATGAATGTGTTTAAATATGATAGGCTACGAATGAAGCTTGCTTTTCCAATGTGGAATCATCAAAATGGTTGGTTTTGATTAAAAAAATAAATAAAATTTAATTATATGCAAAAATATATTGTTAAAAATAAATGCTTTAAATTCGTTTTTCATCTTTATAAAGCCTAATCATCATACTGTGAATTCCTAGCATCAAAGTTGAATTTAAGCAGTGCTGTACCGCAATAAGAAGGGAACTTAAATGTGAAATGTCACTTTACCCAGCCGTACAAAACTCATTTTTATAAGGGTATATCTTATACATTTCTGATTTCCCATTCCTGGGCTATCTAGAGAACACTCTGGGGGTTCCTATTATGCAAAAATATTGTAGGATATTCATTTTTAAGTGCCCCTACCACCAAAGTCGAAATTGAGCTAAATTCACAATTTTACAAGCAGTTCTACCACTCAAGGCAGTTTTAACGTGCTCTCAGGCTTCCATAAAGTATATGCAAGTATAAAACAAACAGCGGCCTCTGCATTACTAGATTGCACACCACTGTACATAAATGAAAATAAGTATACAAAAGAGCAGACGTTATTATCCTACCTTTAAATTGCTGGCAAACGATCGGACAGGACTGCTTTTCGCTGTGATTCTCCAGAGTTGCTTTGCATTACAAAACCGCATGGCAAGCCTTGCACGCAAAAATGAGCAGCTGCTGAACGGGTCAAAGGTCGGAGTTCTGCATTTAGCAACTTAGCAGGGTGAAGGGTAATGTTTGCTGGGACACTTCGACCTTCGAAAAGTTTTTGAAAGACGAGATGATAGCGCAAAGAGAGAAAGAGAAGCTTTGCTTCCTATTTTTGGCAAACACACGTTTTGCGCAGTCCTATGCCACGAAGGAAGACAACCCTGAGTTGAGCATTGATCTGCCATTTATATAAAAATAATGGTTTTAGTTTAAAGAATACTGTGTAGGGGCTACGATAAGGAGGAAATGGATTTTAGTTTGCATTCATGCGCCCTCATGTTAATCAAGTACAATTGCTCAAGGAATTGATACATTTGTTGCTGACGCTTTCTACAGTACTCGATGTGCTTGAATCAGAGAATAGCCACTTTCTAAGATATCTCCTACAAGTTTGTTTGTGCCCAGTTGCTACAAATAGGGGTTGAAAGTGTTGACAGAAGTAAAACCTGTTTCAGGTTTTCCTACTGTCAAAATGGAGGAAGGAGGCTAGCTCCTCTACAAATTAAGGGTAGGCAAAATTATGTTTTCTCTCTTCTTTTTCTTACTTTTTTTTAGTCTGTCTAAGCTGTCTGTGAAATAGCCATGAGACATTTCATTGGCTATTCAGTAATACTGTTTTAAAAATTGTTAGCATTAATAAAATGATAAAATCTATGTTATGTTACTGCCCATCCTGTATGAAAGAATGAGTAGAACAGATTGATGTTCCCTTATTTGATCTTTAAGGAGAACTGTATAGTGAGGGTTTCTGTTCAAAAATCTCAGGTGGCAACACTATTATTGTTTATGTTATTCTCATGCTCTATACAGTTTTGCAAGGGCATTGCTAGTTTTTTATTAGCTAGTCTCTGTCAATAAGCTGACAGCCCTTATTAGAGCTGGAGATAGGGTTTTTTTCCTTTTGAAAATGATGTTGCATAGTCCAGATCGTGAAAAGTACAATGCAGGAAAGACGCTCATGTGATCCTTAGCAAACATTTTGAAGGAAAATATTGTTTTATAGGAATTTGTTTGTCATAACATGTTCTGCTGGAGAAAATGTACTCACTATGTTGAAGTTTAGTTCTTTTTGCAATAAGAATCCCTGTTAAATTAGCAGTTTTAGATTTTCCTGCTGCACCTATAACATGAGAGCATGGTCCTAGGCATAACATGTAAGAGAAATTATTTTACAAGTGTCTGCAGTCCTGTACAAGTAATGTAAAATCTATGAGTAAAAGTGTAGAAAATTTCCTTTTTCTTGAGGGTTCTTCAGATTGGTAATATAGGAATACACCAATGTAAGTATTTGGAGTATGTCTGTATTGTTTTCTCTTTTTCTCAGAATTTAGTAAATGAACACAGACTTCCTTGGCTGTTTGGGATTGGGTGATGTATTACTCTTGTCAGTTCACCAAAACGTTCCTTTTATACTTGCCAATAGGTCCAGGGTTTTCTACTCTCAGATAGATGAAGTGGCTCTTCGGTGCCTTGCTAATGTATGGGGCGCCCCAAGACTAAGGAAGTATTCTGAGACTATCCTCTCTGTTGTTAGATTATTTCTGTGCCTTGTCTAAAGACCTCTTGTTCTGTCCACCAATAGATATTTGCTGCCTTACAACCATTGCCAGAGGGGCCCGGACATCAGATCCAGCCTGGGAGTCAGCACCAGTCCAGCCTACAGTTAAAATGAAAGGAACCAGCACAGGCGTTGCTGGCAACTAGGACCTCAGTGAAGGCGGAAGCACTGGGACGTGAAGTGTGTACCCCTGCCACTGTCTTGGGCGAAAGACGGGGTTACAAATCAGGATGGAGAAATCTTTGTGTGGATCCAGTTTTTGATGCCCAGCTGAGAGAGTCACAGAACGACAAGGACGGCAAGGAGGCTTTTGCTTGAGGTGACCCCCTTTGAAACAAGGGTTGCTTCAGGCCTTTGAGTCCTGGTCCCAAGTGAATGCAAGTCTACGCCTTTGTTTGTTGATCAAGAGATGCCCGAGCACACTGGGTACAATTTGTGGCCCTAACAAAAGAGCAGTGCGCCAGAGGTGCAATACAGGAGTTAGGGAAGGACTTGAGTTTAGGGTACAGGTGCTGTGCCCTTGGTGCCTGTTAGATTATAGTGAAGAAAACTGGTGCACTGCCTGAGACACTGGACAGGATCATTGAGGGTATTTGCCCTGGGGGGGTGATTGCCTTATCCTGAAAGAAAGACTTTTCCTTCTCCGTGACTCTTGAGTTGCGAGTTGTGCAGCTCCACCGTGGGAACAACAAGAGCCTGCCTGTGAGGCTCAAAACGGACACAGGAGAAGACTCCCCTCTGGCTGGTGGTTGTACTACAATTTCCCAAGGACTCTTTTTTTTGTTAGTAATGTACCCCTTTGGTCGTCCCATTTTTTTTGGAGGAGCAGCCCTTTGCGGCTCCTTGTCCTAATTCCTATGGCCCTGTGTGGTCCTCCTGGTCCCCCGAAGCCAGGATTGTTTTTGTAATAATATGTCTGATTGCTTTAATATTTTTTAAGAGTAATGTTTATTCTGCACGAGAAAAGTTCATCTGAGCATGTTACTTTACTCTTTCCTTAAGTATATTAATTGATAATTTAGCCCTCATAAAAAATACTGAGAAAGTCTATTGAAAATGTTTTTATTAGGTATGTGCTGTTGGCTATTTTGAAATTGACTTGACGAGCCCCCATCAGAGCCCTGAAACTTAAAATTAGACTAGAGGGTTTTGGTATTTGCTTTCTGCTTAGGATTGGAAAATATTGAGATTTCTGTTTGAGATAATAGTCATTATTCTCTCTTGCTACCTGTATGACCCAATGCTCTGTTCACTTTGTACTCCTGCTTATACCTTGTATATACCTGCTTAATGAAATGTTTAGAATGTAAATGCCCACCTAGCATAGGATATTGATGAATTTATGAGAAGAAAATGTGCAAAATATTTTCTATGTCTCTACTAGATCATGGGAATGTCTTTAGCTCATGCTAAAAGGATCGTCTGTTAAAGATTGCAGGAATCGCTGTTAGCATGAGCTGAAAGCCATTTTGTACTTGGCAGCCATTTTAGTTAGCCATGTGCTCGCCATGTGCTTTCTCCCTCTTCCAGAGTCTTGCACATGCTCAGAGAGGCCTAGCTGGTAGAATGCACCTGCTCCTAGTATAGAACTGTCAGGCTATTCTTACTCATGTAAGCAGTTTAGTCTCCCCTCCCACTTTGTGGAGCAAGCAAATTTTGTATACCCATATTAGTCAATAAGCATGCTTGTATGTGCTAGGACCTCCCCTTGATTTTATGCTGACTATATAACAAATGCATATATAAGGACCCTGTTCTCTGCACTCATTAGAATGCCTCCTACAGTGGCCTGCGGGTACCGTAAGATGCAATCTCCCTCATCTGAGGTTAATAAAACATGTTTTTTGATATTACAGCTTCTGTGCCAATCTCTTCTTTGTTGGTCTTAAGGACCAGATGTATCAGTGAACCCCTAAGAAGGTTTTTATTTCTACAATAGGACCCCCTGAGCAGGGATAGGGGGTCAGGGTGTTTCTACCCTGCCCCCTTTTTGCGTTTTGCACCCTTGTTTTTGTCTTTTCTTGTCCCTCGGTTCTACCGAGGAACAAGATGGCTGCCAACACTTCCTGGTTTGGAGTGTTGACAGCCAATTACCATGCAGCTCGTGGTCGTGCCGTGCCTCTAAATATCGAAACTTTTATTTTGGATTTTCTCAGCAACTACTAAACGGATTTACACCATTTTTAAAAAGAGTGCTTTCTGAACCAAGCACTACCTTTTTGCCAAATTTGGTGTAATTCCATTCAGCAGTTCGGGCTGTAGCCGTGGCTAAAATTTCCTATGGGAATTAACATGGAAAAAACGGAGAAAACGCGTTTTGGGACCCCCCTTTTTTCTCGGCCCCCGCTTGACGAATCAACCCGAGACTTTCAGGGTAGGAGCGGAGCGCCCCAACAAGTTGGAAGCATTCGCGAAGATTCGTCAACCGGCGCAAGAGTTATTTCAGATAGAATGTTGCGGATTTCCTATGGATAAAGGTCCTAACTATAACTATCTACTGGCAACCGCCAGTAGATAATATATATATATATATATATTCACTGAAAAAACCATAGGTTTTAGGGACAGTTATAGTTAGTTGGACATTTCACTCGTACAAAACCCGTGAAATTCCCCCGTTATAGTTAGTTCAGCTAACTATAACTTGCGCCCCGCAATGCACTGCTGATGACGTCACATATTACATCACTCATGACATGGTCAGTGACATCACTGATGACATCACTGATGACATCATGCAGTGACTGTGTGTTTCTGTAAAGTTTAAATATTTTTAATATATATAGGGAAAGGCGTATTGAAGAATGAGTGGGTGTATAAGTGTCTGTATGGATGATTTAGTAGGTGCGTGACTGACTCTATAAGTGAGTGATTTAACGTATCTTACTGAATGCATGGGTTAGTGACTAAACTGGGTGAATGTCTGTATCCGTCTGTCTGTTGCTGTGTAAGTGGCTGCATGTGTTTGTGAATAGCTACATGAGTGTCTATATGAGTTATTGAATGGTTGTCTGAGTATCAGTATGGGTGCCTGAGTGTTTGTGTGGGAGGGGTGTGTGCAACTCTGTGCATAGATGTGTGAGTGGGTGATTCACTGGGTGGATGGTTTCAAGAGTGCATCTGTGATAGACTGTATGGGTGGGTAAGTGTGTGTAAGAGTGTGTTAGTGAGTGAATGTATGTCCCAGTGGTACATGTGTGAGTAACTACATATGTGAAAGGAAGTATATATGTGTGTTGGAGTATATAAATAGCTATAAGCGAGAGTGAGTGATTGTGATAGTGGCTGTATGGATGAGTGTGTGCTTGTAACAGTGATTGTATAAGAGCGTAACAATGTGCTAGTATTTGTATGATTAAGTGAGCTGGTGTGTGTATAAGTGTATAGGTGAGTAAATGGCAGTGTGTTTAATTATTTGCATGACTGACTAGGTGTGTGAGTACCTCTATGGATGAGTGGCGGTGTTTGAGTGTCTATATAGGAGTAAGAGTGCATATGATAGTCCTGTACTGAGTGACCATAAGTATGAGTGACTGTACGGGTGAGTGAGTGGATGTGTGTGTGTAGACCTAAGAATCAGTGAGTGGGTATGTAGTTATTGGTGTTGGAGTGTCTATGGTTTTGCGAATGGCAGTCTGTAATTTAGAGTGGGTGTATCAAAGGTTATATTAGGGTGTGAGGAGGTGCATCAGATTATCACATGGATGATGTCATCAGTGATGTCATCAGTGATGTCATTTGAGATGTCATCAGTGATGTCATCAGTGATGTCACTGACCATGTCATGAGTGATGTAATATGTGACGTCATCAGCAGTGCATTGCGAGGCGCGAGTTATAGTTAGCTGAACTAACTATAACGAGGGAATTTCACGGGTTTTGTACGAGTGAAATGTCCAACTAACTATAACTGTCCCTAAAACCTATGGTTTTTCAGTGAATTTCAAAGGTTTTTTAAATGCTAATTTCTAACTATAACGTCTCTGAAACCTATGGTTTTTCAGTGAATTTCAAAGGTTTTTTAAATGCTAATTTCTAACTATAACATGCCTGAAACCTGTGGTTTTTTCAGTGAATTTCAAAGGTTTTTTAAATGCTAATTTCTAACTATAACGCCCCTAAAACCTATTGTTTTTTCAGTGAATTTCAAAGGTTTTGTAAATGACAATTTTTAAATGTATTAATTGTTATATTTATTTTTATGATACTGATTTACTACTTTATTTAAACTATTTTTTTTAGATATTTTATTTTTTAAATTACATTGTAATTACATTATACATTACATTACAAAATATACTTTCTCAGAATGAATTACTTTAGTTTAAATACTTTGCAAATAGGCAATAGAGTTTTAAGTACAGTAGTTACAGTTGTTGCAATGGGCAACACAATTTCAAACACAATGCAACATTGAGCTCAATGTGAATTTCTAGTTAAATGCAATTAGTTACTTTATGGATTACTTTTTCTAACCACAGGACTGGATCCTAGATTCAGTCCTGGGACATCTCCTGTAAACAGTTGAGTAAAAGCGTTTTGGTTACAGTAGTGATTTTTAAGGAATATTATTGTATTTTAAAAGTTGACACTTAGAAACTTTTTCTCATAGAATCACCAATGTTATCCTATGGAAGGAAATTCACTTAGCAGGTAAAAACTGTTATCGTTACTTTTTCTTACTCAGTGTTGGATCCTGGATCCAGCACTGGTGCATCTCCTGTAAACAGTTGAAAGAATGCGTTTAAGTCATACAGGCGATTTTTAAGGAATATTTGTAGTTTGTGAAAATCGACACTTTGAAACTTGTCAGCTGAAAACCAGACAATGGATTCCTAAGGAAGAAAATATAAGTTACTGGTAAGTACGGTTAAAATTACTTTTCAGGGTCAGTGCTGGGCTAAAAGATGCAGCACTGAGGTCTCTCCTGATAACAGGTGAGTAAATCGGAATTCGTATTTCGGCTGATTTTAGAGGAATATTTTAAAGTTCCAAAACTCCACACTTAGAAGAATTTCCAAGTGAAACCAGTCAATGTTAGCCTATGGAAGGAAATTCAAGTTACTGGTAAGTACGGTTAAAATTACTTTTCAGGACCAGTACTGGGCTGAAAGATACAGCACTGAGGTCTCTCCTGATAACAGGTGAGTAAATCGGAATTCGTATTTCGGCTGATTTTAGAGGAATATTTGTATGTTTCAAAAATCAACACTTAGAAACTTTTTCAGCAAAAAGCAGGCAATGATATCCTATGGAAGGAAATTCAAGTTACTGGTAAGTACGGTTAAAATTACTTTTGAGGATCAGTACTGGGCTGAAAGATGCAGCACTGAGGTCTCTCCTGATAACAGGTGAGTAAATCGGAATTCGTATTTCGGCTGATTTTAGAGGAATATTTTAAAGTTCCAAAACTCCACACTTAGAAGAATTTCCATGTGAAACCAGTCAATGTTAGCCTATGGAAGGAAATTCAAGTTACTGGTAAGTACGGTTAAAATTACTTTTCAGGACCAGTACTGGGCTGAAAGATACAGCACTGAGGTCTCTCCTGATAACAGGTGAGTAAATCAAAATTCGTATTTCGGCTGATTTTAGAGGAATATTTGTATGTTTCAAAAATCAACACTTAGAAACTTTTTCAGCAAAAAGCAGGCAATGATATCCTATGGAAGGAAATTCAAGTTACTGGTAAGTACGGTTAAAATTACTTTTCAGGATTAGTACTGGGCTGAAAGATGCAGCACTGAGGTCTCTCCTGATAACAGGTGAGTAAATCCGAGTCGTAGTTCGGCAGATTTTAGAGGAATATTTGCACAATGGTGAAGGGAGGGGCGGGGCCTGAGGTGACATCTGTGCAAACGCGCCCCGTGGCGCGTTTTAAGTTGGGGGATTAAGTCCCCTTGAATCATGAGGGTCCCTAGGGGCCAACTAGCCCACCAGGAACCTCCAGTATGCGCCAGGGGCTGCGTTGCAGAGATGTGTAGAGAGGCCACACCCCTTTTACACCTCTCTGCAACGCAGCTCTGTGGCGCTTTCTGGATGTACCTGTTGGGCTAGTTGGCTCCGTCCTGTCATTGCAAACAGCAGTGTCCCGGGGTAGGCACCCCGGGACACTGCAGGAGCCGACCCTGGGGGTGGCGGTCCCCAGGGCCACCACAGGCTCCAGGAGGGGGCCGCGTGGCCCCCTCCCCACATCAGCAAAGCCCCGGGGAGGTGGTGGTCCCCGGGGCTTCGAGGGTCCAAACGGACCCCCATTTTAATTTGTTAGTGCCCCGGGAGGTGGCAGTCCCTGGGCGTGTGGGGGCTCGAGCCCCCCACACAGGAAATTGTAAAAAAAAGAAGCCCGGGGAGGTGGTGGTCCCGGGGCTGCGGGAGGGCTCAGAGCCCTCCCGCACCATTTAAAAGAAAGCCCCGGGGGTGGCGGTCCCCGGGGCTTGGAGGCCCTTGAGGCCCCCCATACATAAATTAACCCCCCACCATGCCCCCGGGACTTGGGCCACCCGGGGCAAAATACAATCGAAGCGCTTCGATTTTTTTATCGGCAGGATCCGCGCACCCTGAGCGCATCCTGCCGATTTAAAAAATGCTTTTTTCTGCCCAGGGGTCCTTGTGGGACCCCTGAGCAGACCTAGGGGTCAGGGTGTTTCTACCCTGCCCCCTTTTGCACTAGCGCACTTGTTTCTGTCCCTCGGTTCTACCAAGGGACAAAATGGCTGCCAAAATTTCCTGAATCGGAATGTTGACAGCCAGCTGACAGCCAATTAGCATGCAGCTCGTGATCGGGACGGTGCGCGCAGGGTGCGCTCAGGGTGCGCGAATCCTCCGTGCCCATAGATATATATGTACTTTTACTTTTGATTTTCTCAGCAACTACTGAGCGGATTTACACCATTTAACAAAAAGGGTTCTTTCTGAACCAAGAACTACCTCTTTGCCAAATTTGGTGTAATTCCGTTCAGCAGTTCGAGGCTGTAGCCGTGTCTAAAGTTTCCTATGGAAAATTGCATGGGGAAAACGCGTTTTGGGACCCCCTTTTTTCTCGGCCCCCGCTTGACGAATCCCCCGAGACTTTCAGGGTAGGAGCGGACCGGAGCGCCCCACAAAGTTTGAAAATTTTGCGAAGATACGTCAACCAGCAAGAGAGTTATTTCAAATAGAATGTCGCGGATTTCCTATGGATAATAGGTTGTAACTATAACTATCTACTGGCGACCGCCAGTAGATTATATATATATATATATATATATATATATATATATATATATATATATATATATATATATATATATATATATATATATATATATATATACGAAAGTCCTGTCCGCAATCCAGCGGAACACCAGGCACGGACCTCGATACAATTCAGGAAATCACGGACTCCCACACAACATAGGTGGGGGAAGCAGTGTCAAATTTATTGGAGATTTAAAAACCAAAAATCACCACAGGAACAGTGCCTGCCATATATATATATATATATATACACATATACATATATATATATAAGAAAAACACAGGATGTGAGTTTGCAGAGTGGTGGAGAAAGGGGGTGTGGCTTCTGACCATCTCTCAGCAATCCAGCTGTGTGGGGCTTACTGGAGGTAACAGGAGGGCTAGTTGGCCCCCAGGGACCCTCGAGAGCCAAGGGGACTTCATCCCTCAAATGGTAGTGCACCAGGAGGCACATCTAGACACTCTCTCACACAGTCAATCACACAGCCACTTCCTCACCTGAACAGTTACACACACACCCTCTTACTTACTCATACAAATAGTAACACATAGTCACTCACCTATACAGTCACTAACAGAAGCATGCACTCATCCATATAGCCGCTCTCAAATTCACTCACTCATATACCCAATCACTAAATCACAGACACAGCCATACAGACACTCACTCACCCGTACAGCCACTGACTCAGCCACTCACTCATCCATACAGGCAGTCACACACCTCCTCACCCACAAACACAGACACCCAGACAACCATAGACGTAGTCAGATAACCAATCAATCATCCATATAGCCATTGACGTACCCACTAACACTCATATACCCACTTAGACATAAACTGACAGACAGATACACACATTCACACAACCAGTCACTTACCCATACATTCACTAAGACACCTAATCACTAACTTATATGTTCAGTCACGCGCCCACTGCGTCATCCATACAGTCACTCATACACCCACTGATTCACCAATACACCTTGGTATATACATTTAACACTCATAAACTTTTTTAAAACAGTCACTGGATGATGTCATCACTGATGTCATTTGAGATGTCATCAATGATGTCATGAGTGATGTCACTGACCATGTCATGAGTGATGTAATACGTGCGGTCATAAGCAATACATCGCGGAGGCGCAAGTTATAGTTAACTGTGCTAATTATAACGGCTGGATTTCTCTAGTTTTGTAAGAGTAAAATCTGATCCTAACTATAATGTCCTTATAACCTTTGGGTTTTTTTCGTGAATTTCTAAGGTTTTTTTAAATTCTATTTGCTAACTAAAACATCCCTGTAACCTTTGGTTTTTTCAGTGAATTTCTAAGGTTTTTAAAAAATGCTAATTTTCAACTATAACGTCCCTGTAACCTTTGGGCCCGATTCACAAAAGTAATCTGAGACAAAATCCTAACTTTACAACTTTCGGTATTCACAAAGGGCATTTAGGAGTAGTAAAGTTAGGAATCCTAACTTTATTACTCCTAAATGCCCTTTGTGAATACCGAAAGTCGTAAAGTTAGGATTTTGTCTCAGATTACTTTTGTAAATCGGGCCCTTTGTTTTTTTGTGTGAATTTCTAAGGTTTTTTAACTAGCAGTCATGTTTGCAGAGTGATGGAGAAAGGGGGCTGGGCCTCCAACCAGTTCTCAGGAATTCTGCTACATAGGACTTACAGGAGATACCAGGAGGGCTTCTTGGCCACCACGATCCCTCTGGAGCCGAGGGGACATTATCCCCTAACTAGTAGTTTGCCGGGAGGCACATTTGCAGACTGCTGGAGGAAGTCCTTGGGGACCAACTGCCCCTCCTATTACCTCCTGTAAGTCCCACACAGCAGGACTTCTGAGTTCTGATAGCAGGCCATTCCCCCTTTCTCCACTACTCTGCAAACATGCCTCCTTGCATGCTCTTGGTTGGAGGATGAAGTCTCCTTCACTGCTGGGGGTCCTTAGGGGCCAACTAGCCTACCTGTTACCTCCAGTAAGCCCCACACAGTTTGATTACTGAGAGGTGGAGGCAGGCCATGCACCTTTCTCTACCACTTTGTAAACGTGTGTCACGTTTCACCATGGGCGCAGTAGACACACGAAGGCATGAATGGGGAATGAATCTGGTGAACTACATCTCCCAGGATTCTGAGGGAGGCAGCAGTCCTATCTCTTCCTCTCCTGTCTGCCCTACTTAAGCTCCTCCTGCACTGCTATCAGATGCTTGTCACCTGATATCGGAGCTTCCTGTATCCGGATCCCTGAACTGCATGTCAGCACTTTCCAGCTGCTCTCTGGCACATTGAGACGAAGGGGCTGAGGCGCCCGGCTCCCTCTCCTCGTGGGAGAATCTTTAATCGCGCCGGAGGTGTCCTGTTAAAGACCAGGGATGTTATTCCTCAAAGCGCACTGCCACGCTTAACCTTGCACTACCTTCGCGCCGAGACGCGACCTTTAGTCCGAGAAGGCGCACGGACGCGCCTGAAACTTCACCAAGCACCTGCATGCTTGGAACACGACATTCGCCATAGGACGCGCACAGAAGCGCTTCTTAGAGGCTTCCAGGAAAGAGCCTCTTATTCCCTGAAAGCGCACGGAAGCGCTTCTTGCCTTCTTAACCTGTGGCGCCTGGAAGGTGCCATTTGTTATACTAAGCGCGTGTATGCGCCTATTGGAGTATTGAAACTGGAGAACTCCCTCTGGGTGAAATTAGAGCCGTTGAGAGGCTCGGAGTTCAAAATTGTTGTTTATTTAAATGGCGATCTGATTCTGCAAGCAGTATCTTTGGGTAAAGGATCTTACCTTGGATACTTAAAGACACAGTCACCATTTACCAGTGGACTACCTGGTTACAGATAAGTACTTGGTTAATCTGTATACCTAATGTCTCTGTTCTACAGAGAGTACTATATCACTGAAGAATAGTGATGACAACTCTGCTTGATTTCTTTTTCTTTATTTTTACCTTTTGTGCTCTTTTTTCTTGTGGATACGTGCAGCAGCTTTAAACGTAAGTGTAATACATCACATAGATAACATTGATAGTGAATAGATCAGTGTGGAATCTTATGTGTGATGTGTTGTCTCTTATACAGGAAACACGGGGCTACCATAAGAGTGAGGTCTACAGAACTCTACAAAACGGAGCTCCTGGAGTGTTTTTTACTGCTGCAACTTTATTGTTTCGTTTGTCCCTTTTTTCCCTTTCCCCTGTTGTGGTGTACTCTGCTGAGTGTTCATAGTACTCGCAGGTGATTCCATAGGAGGAGAGGGAAGCATAGCATCTTCCATCGCTCCCGCTGTATCCGGCTGACCAGGTTAGTGTTAACCTATATCCGTGTCATGACAGAGTGACAAGCCCACGGTGCGTACAGCCTGAGCGATGGATACCAACACTGTACTTACTTCAGTGCTGGAAACATTGACCGCGTTAAGAATGGAAGTGGATGCCTTTCGGGGGAGAATTTAGAGCTGAGAAACGAGTTGGGCACAGTGAGAAGGGAGGTAGCAGGCCTGGCCCGTAGTAGCCCTACGAGTACAAAAGGGGTCTCATATATAAAGAATTGGACTCTACCACCTCCAGCAACTCATGATACATCACAGGGCCAAGGAGGGGAGCGGGATCCTCTACGATTCAAGTGATCCAACCCCTTCAGTTGCCACTTGCTCCACCCGAAAGATTCTTTGGGGACCCAAAGAAGTTTGGAATTTTTTTAGGGCAGTGTAAGTTACACTTTATGTGTAAACCTGCTGTATTTCCTGATGATCAGTCTAAGACAGCCTTCGTTATGTCGTATTTGGGAGGGAACGCGGCTAGTTGGTCCTTCCCTTTAATAGAGAGGAATGATCCCATGTTACTTGACTTTCCTCGTTTCTGTGAAGAAATGCGCAAACTCTTTGACAGAAAGGCGCACCAGCTTTCTCTAGATAGGGAACTCATTACGCTTAAGCAGGGCACGCAAGATTTACTAACGTACATAACCACGTTCAACAGACTCGTTATAGAAACAGAGTGGCCAGCAGAAAAAGAACTTCCTTATATTATCAAGGGCTGCGAGGCGAACTAAAAGATGTTTTGGCTCAAGTAGTCCATATGCCAGCTACCTGTGATGAATTGATCAACCTGACAGTTCAATTAGATCATCGTCTGCAGGAAAGGAAGGGAGATAAACAGCGTCCTGACTCAAGACCACTGTTTTCTAAACCTAGGGTCCAAACAGAGGAGCGTCCACCATCCACAGACGGGACGGAACCAATGCAAATAAGTGGCATACGTGGTCCATTGAGTCAAGAAGAGAGGAACCGAAGACGCAGCCAGAGGTTATGTATGTACTGCGGAAAGCCTGGACATTATATCAAAGACTGCAAGTCCAAAACCAGAGCGACGTATAAAGACAACCAAGGATCTAGGAACGTGCCTGTGGTAGAATACCTGTTGGAGAACCCGGGAAACTAATAGGCTCAGACAAGACAGAGACCCCTTGTTTGAGGCAAGAAAGCGAAGTGGTCTTCCCTGCCGTGGCTAATACCGTGCAAACTTCTGTAGCCCATATGAACGTGTGTGTGACGCTGGAGCTACCGGGAGAAGAACCCATACTGGTACACGCTCTATTGGATTCTGGGGCTACAGGCAATTTTATTGATCAGCGGTATGCACAAGAACTAGGCATACCCTGTATAAGAAAAAAGACACCGGAACCCGTGAAGGCAGTGGACGGAACGGCCTTGACGTCTGGACCGGTGCGTTTTCACACCCACCTTATTTCCATGCAAGTCGGCTTGACCCATTACGAGACCATACAATTTGATCTCATTGACGCCCCGAACTTCAAACTTATATTAGGGATGCCTTGGCTTACACTTCATGATCCTCTAGTGCAATGGGCAGCCCGCTCTGTTACCATGAACTCCTTGTTTTGTGCGGAACATTGTCACCAAGAAAGAAAACCTATGCCTTCTCACATAACAAACGCCGCTGCTTTCCTTGCTAGTGGTTGCAGTAAAACGAGTGTGTGCCTTATCTCCACATTACCGGAGGAATATACGTAGTATAAGGATGTGTTTAATGAACAGGAAGCCAGCAAACTGCCTCCCCATAGGGAATATGATTGCGTGATAGACTTGGAGCCTGGTGCCTGCATACCATGCAGCCGTATATATGCATTAACAGAGGCAGAGACCACCTATCTGCAACAATATCTGAAGAAGTTATTATCCTCTGGCTTCATACGTCCTTCGTCCTCCCCTGCTTCTTCACCGCTTTTTTTTATACCGAAACGTGAAGGAGGCTTAAGGGCGTGCATCGATTACAGGGCAATCAACAGAGTGACTAAGAAAAACAGATATCCTCTGCCCTTGATACCTGTGTTATTGGATCAGTTGAAAGGATCCAAGATATTCACCAAATTAGATCTCAGGGGAGCCTACCATCTGGTGCGAGTGCGGCGAGGGGATGAATGGAAAACGGCCTTTCGCACCAAATACGGGCTGATTGAATACCAGGTGATGCCCTTTGGCCTTTGTAACGCCCCCGCCGCATTCCAATATTTCATGGATGAAGTATTGAGGGGATTGCTGGATGTCTCCTGCATAGTTTACTTTGATGATATTTTAATCTATTCGGCAACCCTAGAGGACCATGTACATCATGTAACAGCAGTGCTGGAACGTCTTCAACAGTACGCCCTCTATGCCAAGTTTGAAAAATGCCTTTTCCACACCTCTGAAGTAGAGTTCTTGGGATATGTCATTGGACCCAGAGGTCTCTGCATGGACCAAAAGAAGACAGATGCCATCATCCGATGGGAATCACCCTCTAGCATAAAGACCCTTCAGAGTTTCCTTGGATTTGCCAATTTCTATCGGAGGTTCATTAAGGAGTTCTCCAAAATCATTCAACCCATGACACATCTGCTACGGAAAGGGGCCACATTCCTGTGGACTGATGCTGCGGAACAGGCTTTCCAAACGTTAAAAACATGTTTTATTAGTGCCCCGATCTTACGCCATCCTGATCCCAGCCAACCATTTGTGGTAGAAACAGACGCCTCTTATTACGCCCTCGGAGGAGTCCTTTCTCAAAGGCATCCAGAGACAGGACAGCTTCATCCTGTTGCCTTCTTCTCCAAGAAACTGTCAAACTGCGAGGTGAATTACAGCATCACCGACAAAGAGCTGTTGGCCATAAAGAGAGCGTGTGAGGAGTGGAGACATCATTTGATGGGGGCTAGACACACAGTGGAAATATACACCGACCATCGGAACTTGCTCTTCTTGAAGAGTGCCAGAGCCCTAACTCCTCGGCAGATTCGCTGGTCTTTGTTCTTTGCGGACTTCGACTTTGTAATCAAATACCGACCAGGACCACAAAATGGTAAGGCTGATGCACTATCAAGACCCATGCCAGTCCCAGAAACCAGCCTAGCCTCAGCTGAAGAACCTCCCAACATACTCCAGAAGGCTTCTTTTCCAACGGAAATCGTGGCCGCAACATCATCTACGGCATTCTTGGAGGAGGTAAAGAAACATGTTGAGAACATAGACGAACATGAGTGGGTGACCAGAGAACCTCAACATCGATCTGCCGTGAATGATTTACTGTTCTACGACAAAAGGCTATATATCCCGGAAGAATCCCTACAACGGAAAGTCCTGCAATGGACTCACGATTCCCCCTCGGCGGCCACCTGGGGAAACATAAAACCCTGCAAAACTTGACTAGGTATTTCTGGTGGGAAACCTTGAGGAAAGACACTGAACAATATGTTACAGATTGTTCCATTTGTGCGCAAGCCAAGGCTCAGCACCTGCGTCCCAGTGGACTGCTCAGACCCATACCCGTACCTCCGGCACCTTGGCACACCGTCTCTATGGACTTCATTGTGGAGATGCCCCCTAGCCTGGGTTATAACACCATCCTTGTAGTTATAGATCATTTAACCAAGATGGGACATTTTATAGCTTTAACTAAATTGCCCACATCCGGAGAACTAGCAGCTACATTCCTACAACACATAGTACGGTTACATGGACTTCCCTCAGTCCTCATTACCGATAGAGGCACCCAATTCACTTCCAGGTTTTGGAAAGCTCTATGTGATGTCATGAAAATCGATGCCAGACTATCTACAAGTTACCATCCTCAAACCGACGGTAAAACTGAGAGGTTGAACCAGACCCTGGAGCAATACCTAAGATGCTTCACATTGCAACAAGGAGAAGAATGGAGAACACTCTTATGGACTGCAGAGTTCGCGTATAATAACGCAGACCATTCCTCGTTAGGTTGTTCTCCCTTCTTCTGTCTCAATGGATACCATCCTAACATGATGCCATTTGAACAGCCAGTCGATTCCACACATCCTACCATACAAGAGCATCATGCACATCTCAAGGCAGTGTTACAGAACGCTAAAACACACCTAGAAACATCCCGAGCACGCGATAAGCAAAACGCAGATCAGAAAAGGACACCAGAGCCATCCTATAAAGTGGGGGATAAGGTATGGCTTAACACAAAACACCTGAAGTTTAAGGGAAACACCCGGCTGCTACCCAAGTTTGTAGGTCCCTATCCCATCCACAGTATAATCAATCCTGTAGCCATTAAGCTTATTCTCCCTTCCACATGGCACATCCACCCTGTGTTTCATGTTTCACTTCTGAAACCTTGTCTCCCTAGCGCCAGATTGTCTAAGAAACCGTTACCTATGGAGATAGAAGGGGAAGAGGAGTACGAGGTCCAAAACATACTGGATTCCAAATATGTCCGGGGGCGGGTGCTCTATCTCATTGATTGGAAGGGATATGGTCCGGAGGACCGCTCTTGGGAACCAAGTAGTAACCTGCATTGCCCTGGCCTTCTGCGGCGTTTCCACACACGGTTTCCTCATAAACCTGGTGGACCGCCGGGACGGCGGTCGTGGAGAGGGGGTTCTGTCACGTTTCACCATGGGCGCAGTAGACACACGAAGGCATGAATGGGGAATGAATGCGGTGAACTACATCTCCCAGGATTCTGAGGGAGGCAGCAGTCCTATCTCTTCCTCTCCTGTCTGCCCTACTTAAGCTCCTCCTGCACTGCTATCAGATGCTTGTCACCTGATATCGGAGCTTCCTGTATCCGGATCCCTGAACTGCATGTCAGCACTTTCCAGCTGCTCTCTGGCACATTGAGACGAAGGGGCTGAGGCGCCCGGCTCCCTCTCCTCGTGGGAGAATCTTTAATCGCGCCGGAGGTGTCCTGTTAAAGACCAGGGATGTTATTCCTCAAAGCGCACTGCCACGCTTAACCTTGCACTACCTTCGCGCCGAGATGCGACCTTTAATTCGAGAAGGCGCACGGACGCGCCTGAAACTTCACCAAGCACCTGCATGCTTGGAACACGACATTCGCCATAGGACGCGCACAGAAGCGCTTCTTAGAGGCTTCCAGGAAAGAGCCTCTTATTCACTGAAAGCGCACGGAAGCGCCTCTTGCCTTCTTAACCTGTGGCGCCTGGAAGGTGCCATTTGTTATACTAAGCGCGTGTATGCGCCTATTGGAGTATTAAAACTGGAGAACTCCCTCTGGGTGAAATTAGAGCCGTTGAGAGGCTCGGAGTTCAAAATTGTTGTTTATTTAAATGGCGATCTGATTCTGCAAGCAGTATCTTTGGGTAAAAAAGGATCTTACCTTGGATACTTAAAGACACAGTCACCATTTACCAGTGGACTACCTGGTTACAGATAAGTACTTGGTTAATCTGTATACCTAATGTCTCTGTTCTACAGAGAGTACTATATCACTGAAGAATAGTGATGACAACTCTGCTTGATTTCTTTTTCTTTATTTTTACCTTTTGTGCTCTTTGTTCTTGTGGATACGTGCAGCAGCTTTAAACGTAAGTGTAATACATCACATAGATAACATTGATAGTGAATAGATCAGTGTGGAATCTTATGTGTGATGTGTTGTCTCTTATACAGGAAACACGGGGCTACCATAAGAGTGAGGTCTACAGAACTCTACAAAACGGAGCTCCTGGAGTGTTTTTTACTGCTGCAACTTTATTGTTTCGTTTGTCCCTTTTTTCCCTTTCCCCTGTTGTGGTGTACTCTGCTGAGTGTTCATAGTACTCGCAGGTGATTCCATAGGAGGGGAGGAGGAAGCATAGCATCTTCCATCGCTCCCGCTGTATCCGGCTGACCAGGTTAGTGTTAACCTATATCCGTGTCATGACAACGTGCCTCCTGGCACGTCCTTGGTTGGGGGATGAAGTTCCCTTGCCTCTTGAGCATCCCTAGGGGCCAACTAGCCCTCCTGTTACCACTAGTAAGCCAAACACAGCTGGATTGCTGAGAGGTGGTCAGAGGCTACGCCCCCGTTCTCCACCACTCTGCAAACAAGCCTCCTGGTGCACTGCTGCTTCAGGGATGTAGTCCACTTTAGTCCTGAGGCCCTCAGGATGCAAGGGGACTTCATCACCCCACCAGCAGTGCACCGAGAGACGAATTTGAAGAGTGGTGGAAAAAGGGGCATCCGACCACCTCTCAGCAATCCCATTGTGTGGGGCTTACTGGAGCTAACAGGTGGGCTAGTTGGCCCCTAAGGACCATCAGGAGCAAAGTTCTCACTTTTCAATATGTGATGGAAGGTTTAAGCATCACATCTGTGCTTTTTACTGTGTCCTTTTTCAGGATGCCCCAATGCTTGTCAATCAAATTTCTAATCCTGTATGAGCAAAAAGTATAGATGGTGATGAACCAATGTTCTTGTTTTCATTAGGGAATAGGATCTGATTTCTAGTCAGGGGAGCAGCTTTCTTCTCTGCTACTCAATACCTTAGAGGTATATCCTCTGTTCTGAAAACATTGTTTTGTATAGATGGATTATCTTCTGTATTCTGTGTCCATACTAAATACTTTCTTACATCTTAACAGGTCCCCATAGGGAATACAGTTAATCCAATTTTGGGGATGGTGACTATTGAAATGAAACACGCTGTTCCCAGCAGTGTCCTTATGATGAATGGTAATGTTTACCTTACCATTCTTTACCCATAATCTCACATCAAGGAAATCAATCTGTTTTGAACTCATAGTGATGGTAAATCATAAATTAAAAGGATTATCCTTCAGTCTGTCCATGAGAGCACATGCCTCTTCTTTAAGAAAGTTTCTACAACAGAAAAAGATTGTTAATGTATCAAGTCCATATTAATACATGGCCCATATACTCCTGATTCTCTTCCGCTTAGCACACCTGCTCCTCCCACCAGCACATTACGAGGTTTGCAAAGCTGGGGGCTATATATATAGACTTGCGGAGCCTATACAATTCATCTAGAAATAAAAGAAAATGGCAGAGTGAAAGGGACAGAAGGCTCTTTTCAACAATAAAGAAAATTAAGGATGCCAAAGATGTGGTTGTGAAACCTTCCGACAAAGGAGGAAACATAGTTCTATGGGACAAACAACATTGATTAGAGGCACTAAACAATGTGAAATGGTATAAACGCATAACCATGGATGGGTACTTGAACGTGAAAGAGATGTTTGATAACAGACTACGATTTTGGAGGAACCAGGAACTCCTAAGTTGGGATGAAAATAGCTTTCTTAACTTAAGCAAGACCACCCAAAATTACCTGTGTTCTACTTAATGCCTAAAATTCATAAGGACCCAAAAGAGCCACCAGGCAGACCTATCATTGCTGCCCAGAACAGTATATTCGAGAATGTATTGAAATATATAGACTTTTCTTGAATCCAATCGTAGCAACCTTTCCATCATATGTCAAGGATTCGTCTGATTTTCTGAGACATACATATCATATAAATTGGGAATCAGACATGATGTTAATTCCTCTTGATGTAGCAACTCTTCATACAAGTATTAGACATTAGGACAGCCTTCAGCCAGTCCAGCACTTTTTTACTTATGAGACCTATAGGATACATGATGCATAATGCCATGATTCTGGAAATGATTACTTGGCATCTCACTTAAAATTCCTTTGTCTTTGATGGTGAATTGTTTGAGCAGCAACAAGGTACATCCGTGGGCACCTGCTTCGCCCCCAACTATGGTAATTTGCATATGTGCTGGTAGGAGGAGCAGGTGCTCATGTGCCAGGAATGGAACACTGTACAGGTCATATTTCCCTGTGTTTAAGGTTTATTGATGATTTATTTCTACTGTCGCAGGGTACTGAGAGGAATGCTAACATGTTTATGTCAGATCTAAATTCTAACACTTTGAACCTTAAATTCACAGGGAAAACCAGAAAAACATCAATCGAATTCTTGGACATTCTTGTTTGGGTAGGGGAAGGCACATTGGAAACCACCATTTACTGGAAACCCACAGCAGGAAACACCATTCTTCATGCAGGTAGTTCACACCCAACCCCCCTAATAAAAGGCATACCTTTTGGAGAGCTTTTTCATGCCAGAAGGGTATGCAGCACCAATGAAGAATATGAGAAGGTGGAAAAGGAAATGAAACATCACTTTATACAAAGGGGGTATCCGCACTCTATACTTAATACAGCTTCTAACAAAGCCAAGGCTTTAAATAGAGAAAGTATAGTCTTCAGCCCTTCCAAATTTAACATCAAGAGAAAAGCCAATAATAAAACATCTCACAGATTTATGACCATGTACAATATTGACCATGTAAAGGTACGAAGGGTTCTTTAAAAACATTGGTATATGATAAAAGAGGACCTAGTAGTAGGCACCTTGGTCAACAAATGACTCCAAGTTATGTATTAGAAATTAAAATCTATGAAACTATTATTTTCAGAGTGAATACACAACTAATGCACCAAGTAGCACGTGGCTTGCACCTGGGGAAGGTTTTAGAAAGTGTTCAAAATACAAAGCATGACAGAATGGGAAGAACCATTAAATAAAACTATTAAGATCAGGGGTAAAATAGCATGTAGATCTGACTACATGGTGTATATATTGGAGTGTCCATGCCAGAAAATATATGTTGGTAGCACAACTCTACCTGTACACAAAAGAAACCTAAAAAATCTCTGAGCCATTACCAACAATGATCATAGCTATTCTGTTGCATAACATTTTGAAAAGGTCCACAAAAGTGACCCTGCAGGGCTAACATACAGTTGCATTTCCCAGCTCCTCAAGAGGAAGAGTGGTGGGGACAGGGAAAATGAGTTATGAAAACTCAAAACTTTCTTCATCCCAGAACTGGATAGTAGGAGCCAATAGGCTTCAATGTGGATGAGGAATTATACACCTGCCTGACTTGAATATGTTCCTGCATATGTGCACTTTTTCTGGAGTGCCTCTAGGTTAGAAAGATTTTTTTTTAAAAAGCAAGTAGGGTGAAGGGATGTTTTAGAGGTGAGATGAATCTAGTAGATGGAGAATATGATTGTTAAGCACTAGTATTTGTGATTAGTACACATTTATACAAGTTTATTATATATGCAGAGACTCTATAGTTTGAGCACACTGGTACTATATAGAACCTCACATTAATTGGGGACTGCACAGTCCACAAATACCATAATCAGATCCTGAAACATGTGAAATATAGCACTTTTTAGTATATGGTGCTTTTATAAATTCTTGTGCATAAATTAATTGACATGCATGAATTTATCCGAATGCCCTTTCATGGCGGTTCGCCCGCCATGAAAAGGCAGATGGAAAGTGACTTTGGAGGCCCCTAGCAGGGCACCCTTCCCCTATGGCCCTCCCCTGTGGGTCCTGACATCTCTGCACCATGTGGCAGTCACTGCATGGTCCCTGCCACACGGTGCAGGGATGTTTAAAAAGTGTAAAATTTCTATTACAGCTTGAGCCAATGGAAAATATATACTTTGCGACTGCTGTGGAGGTGGTCACATTGTAATAAGGGCAGCCGGACCACCGACTCCTTGTCGAGCAGTCCCGCTTCCACATTGGTGCCAGTCGGACTCTCGTTCAAACGGCATCGTAATGATGCCCAAAGTGGCAAGTTAGGTCTTGTTGTGCATGGAAAGTTTTTGGGTGATCCAGCAAGTGGGGGCTGAGAAAAAGGTGTGTCAAAAAAGTGCATTTTCCCATGTTAATTCCCATATGACCTTTGAACACATCTACAGCCTGAACCGCTGTATGGAATTACACCAAATTTGGCGGAAAGGTAGATTTGTTTACGTATATTGAGCTTTGATTCTTTGGTGTAAATCTGTTCAGCTGTTGTTGAGAAATTTAAGAGAATAAAGTTTTTTTAAAAATAACTTTCTTTGTATTTTAAGAGAGCATGTTGCGCAGCACCTTTGTCATGTAGCGGGGGAAGGAGGGGTTTGCTGCCAGTGTGGCAAATGGCGTATATAATTTGCCGGCACCGGTTCATCTGCAGATGCCCTCCCATGCCCAGCGCACGCACTCTACTGTATTGATTTCGTCCTTGAATGCTTTATACGGCTGAAACAGTGCCGTATTTAGCTGCCATGGGGATGCCCGGTCGCCCTCCACCGCCAGATGTGGTTCAAATGGTGTAGGGTGTAACCAGAAGTGTAGGAAGCCAGCTTGGGCACAAAAGGCATAGAGCATTAGGTTCAGTGCATGCAGTCCTCCACTTGCTAGGGGTAGCATAAGGGTTTCATAAGATACTCTCAGCTGTCGGCCTGTCCAGGTTAGTGCGACCATGTCGGAGCTTAAGAGAATAATGTTAGTTAAATTTTTGGCCGTGAAGACTTTGCAAATAATAATGAGTTTGTGAAGGAAAATGCAGAGCTCTGATTGGGTGCCAACACTTCAACCAGGAAGTGTGGCAGCCATCTTAGGACACGGCTTCAACTGAGTCCCACAAAAGTGTTTAAAAAAAGAATAGTGGGCAGGGTAGGAATAACCGGACCTCTAAGCCTCGATCTTGGGGACCAACTGGGACCCCGTGAGATCAAAATGGCATTTTTAAAAAACAATAAGTTACAAAGAAATCGTGTTATTTGTGAATTCACAGGTAAGCAAAAACAAGCCTGTGCTTGCTTTTAAATGACGCCCGGGTGAGTCAGGTACTAGGGACATAAAAAAAAAATAGGACACATGCATGGGCCCCCCTCCTCAGGATTACAAAACCCCTGGGACGGCCAGGTCCCCGTGACAGTGTTTTTTATTTATGCGAGGGTGGCCGCATGGCAATCCCTGTGCCCTGGGGACCGCCACCTCCCCAGGACAAATGTCAAACAAATGCAGGAGGCTCACGTGCCCCCCCCTACAGCCCTGAGGACCGCCACCTTCCTGGGCCATTTATATATATATAATATGTATATATATATATATATACAGAGATATATAAATATATATAAATATATACAACAACGATCATGTTCTGATGGTCCAGCCCACTTCCCCCGCATATCCAACGAAGGTGACACAGGATATCCGGATGCTTGATTACATTTTTACTTTTAAATGCATAGCAACACCCAGCACAGGACGCCAATTCGTTTAGGCTTACGCCTTCAACCCGGCAATATTTATAAACAGAGAACTCTGGGTAGTTCCCAAGTTTAGGTGGAGAGCAGCTCCACAACACGAGCGACTCCCTCAGAATTTGCTCACCTCACCTGTTTTTCTAGCAAAGTTTTTTTAAGCACAGGATTAGCACTCTGCCATCCACGCTGAGCTAGAAAGGGGAAAAGTCTGCCATTTCTACAGCAAAGTTATCTTAAGGCACAAGTAATAGTTACTTGAAATAACTCTAACACCGGAATTGCTATGGTTTTCTGCGTGCTATAACGTTCCTGTAACCTTTGGATTTTTTCACTGTGTGTGTATATATATCTATAGGGGGGTTTAGGGGTGGGTAGCGGTATAGGGTGGTAAGGGAATATTTAGGGTTTAGGGATAGATACAAGTATTGGGTTATAGGGTATTTCTGAGTTTTAGCTGTGGGTAAAGATATTGGGTCATAAGGGTATTTTTACGGTTTAGGGATCGGTAAGGGTATTGGGTTGTAAGGGTGTTTTTAGGGCTTAGAGATGGGTAAGGGTATTGAGAGAAGGGGTATTCTTAGGATGTAGGATTGGATAAGGGTATAAGGTTGTAAGAGTTTTTTTAAGGTTTAGGGATTGGTATGGGCGTTACATTGTAAAGGTGTTTTTAGGGATATATATATATATATATTTCTATCTATCTATATTCACTGAAAAAAACCACAGGTTTCAGGGGCGCTATAGCAAGGAATTAGCGTTAAAAAAACCTTAGATATTCACTGAAAAACCACAGGTTTCAGAGACGTTATAGTTAGGCTGACATTTCGCTCATACAAAAGCATGGAAATTCAGCTGTTATAGGTAGCTGAGCTAACTATAACTCATGACCCCGCAATGCACTGCTGATGACGTCACACATTACGTCACTCATGACATGGTCAGCGACATCAGTGTTTCTAAAAAGTTTAAGAAAGAATATTATATGATATATATGTGTATATATATCTGTACATCGCCAATGGCTCTTTGCATTCTAAGCTCCATCGGAAGCTTACCGCAGGAAACTCTACACTGCACGCCTCCAGATTTCACCCTAGGCACCTCATAACCAGCATTCCATATGGGGAAATGTTACGCTTAGCCAGAATTTGCAGCACCCATGAAGATCGCCTTGAGTGCCAGGGGGAAGCAGCTAAGAGATTCAGGGCACAGGGTTATTCAGCGGCTGTCATACGGAAAGCCATTGACAGAGCTAATGCCATACCTAGGGAGGAACTGCTAGTGGTCCCATCCACACCTGAGGTCACAAGTGCAGCCAGCATACTCAGTGAACCTAATAGCCCAGTCACCCCGAGGTTGATCATAACGCACAACACTGAGGAAAGAGCCATCAGGGCTGTAATCAACAAGAACTGGGGTATTATTAGATCTGACCCCGCATTAGGACCTGCAGTAGCCCACAAACCTGACATCACTTACAGAAGAGCTTTTTCCATGAGGGATGCCCTAGTCAGAAACAGCTCAGAGATCGCAACATCTCAGAATTGGCTAGTGGACATAAAGGGTTTTGTCAAATGCCAGAGTTGCAGGGCATGTAAATTTGGTAAGAACATCACAAAGGTAGACTCAGCCTTTAGACACGCACCACTTACTATCAGGCACAGACTCACTTGCAGAACGGACTTTGCGGTTTACATGTTAGAATGTAACTGCGGGCAGCGCTATATCGGGAGCACTAAATTGCAAGTGCACCTGCGCATTCTCCAGCACCTCAGAGCAATAGTTAACAATGACCCAGCCTACCCGTAGCCAGGCACTTCAGGGACGTGCATGATAACAATCTAGAGCACCTCCGCTATTCAGTCATTGATTGTGTCCCACCACTCAGACGGGGTGGTAACAGGGAGAAGCTTTTGAGGCAGTTGGTGAGTAGATACATTCTGCAATTCAATACCAAGTCGCACGCTGGGCTCAACACCACGGAGGATCTGCACCACTTCCTATAGCGTAACATGGCATTCACATCCTTAGTGAGCATACCATCGCTTTACAGCTGTATATCTATGTTATCACCTGTATATATTTCACTTTTTACATCTACTGTTTATATTCCACTGTATATATTAGGCTCTGCCCGTGCACCCACTGTATTTACATGTAGTTGGGTTTCCCATCATTTATGCTATGTGCGACCACAAAGACATTACCCAGTATTCATACTGTCATTTTATTTGTCTAAATTTGGTTTTCATACATAGGCACTGCAGGCTTGTAGCCTATGCTTAACAGCAACTAACGTACATATAGCATGACTGCGTATGAATATGAATTAGATTGTTACTTTTTCTCAATACGCTGTGTTATACACCCATTGCTGCTTTAGTCATATTTTGTTCAAGCACGGACAGTCTTTGGAATATTTCTTGCGCTTGCGCACACATCCTTTCCTCAGTACATTCTTAGCATTTTTATGTCACTTAAATGCTCTTGAGGAGGCACAAACACCACACTTTAGTAACTTTACTTATTTTTGCACTCACGCTTTCCTCAACATATATATATATACGCCCTTGTGCACATTTCACCCTCACTCACACTTTTAACTTTTTGTTATATTTAGTGGCAGTTTCGAGATACATTGCATTTATGCAGTTATTTCATTTGTATCTCTATTTGCACCAAAGCTTTACTTGGACATTTCCACATTAGCCTTGGTTTAACACGCAGCGCTGGCATTTAGTGCTGCTTGCGGCGCACCATGAACATAATACCACTGACACACACATTGTTTGGGCATGACTCAACTTCGTACTATGAGCTGTTGGGAAATTTCAGCATGTTTTCTTAACAGAGACTTGCTTCCCGTTTTAATGTGCACCGCGTCTAGACACGTTAGTTGTTCCACAGGCGTTTTTATTTATTTTTAGAAACACGCCGAGAGCAGTGATTTACTGACTCGCTCACAGTGGGGGGATTTTAACTCGTGTATTAGCACACGGTAACAATTTTTTCTCAAACTACTCACAATATGGCATTCTTTCCGCTGCTTGTGTACTTACACGCTCGGATGACTGCATCTGAGGACGCCACTGGCACCGATTTCAGCTTCCAGGATACATATGCAGGAGTACTGGGGCTATCACTAGCTTCAGTAGACAGGCAGCTAATATATAGTCTGCTTACACTTGCGGTACTCACTGTAGTAAAACATGATGTCACACATGTGCTTTACTGTATTTTGCCCACAGTCAGACGCTGCAAAACTCCTCAGTCACCACCATGAACATAGTAGAAACACTGCCACTAACACACCTGTATAAATACCACCCTTTCACCAGTAGAGCGCTATGGGATCAAGGCCGCATGTCTGGCGGCCGAAACGCGTCATTTAGACATTTGATGCTCTAATAAATCATCATTTAACTTTCTAACTTTGCCTTTGGAGTCTGTTTCCTGGTGTTGCGCCTTTCTTTGGATGGTGGTACCCCTGGGATCCTGCTGTGGAATATATATATATATATATATATATATATATATATATATATATATATATATATATATATATTCTTTCACAACGGCCCACTCTTCTGACTCCTGGGCGCTCTTGGCAGTGCGGTTGCGGTTTCGGCAGAGCCAAGCCGATAATAAATCACACCACTTTTCCCAACGGGAATTCCGCTCGCACTCACAAGTAAGGAGACTTCCGATAACATATGTTACAGCTTCAATTTATTACAGCATGCCAGAAAACATCTCTACGCATTTCAGTCTCTCCAGAGACCTTGCTCACGAGATAAACAAAACCTATTATCTCGTGAGCAAGGTCTCTGGAGAGACTGAAACGCGTAGAGATGTTTTCTGGCATGCTGTAATAAATTGAAGCTGTAACATATGTTATCGAAGTCTCCTTACTCATGAGTGTGAGCGGAATTCCCGTTGGAAAAAGTGGTGTGATATATATATATATATATATATGCGCCAAGTTGTATTGAAGAATGAGCGGGTGTCTGAATGGATGATTTAGTGGGTGTGTGACTGACTGTATAAGTGTGTGATTAAACATGTCTTAGTGAATGCATGGGTGAATGACTAATATGTGTGAATGTCTGTATCAGTCCGTCAGTTGGTGTGTAAGTGGCTGCATGTGTTGGTGAGTAGCTACATGAGTGTCTATATGGGTTAATGATTGGTTGTCTGAGTACCTCTATGGGTGCCTTAGTGTCTGTGTGGGTGGGTGGAGGTACATGTGACTCCCTGCGTGGATTTGTGAGTGGGTGATTCGCTGAGTGTATGGGTTCATGAGTGTATCTATGAGGGGCTGTATGAGTGAGTGAGTATTTCTATGGCTGTGTTGTTCAGTGAATGGATGTCTCAGTGGTATATGTGTGAGTAACTACATATGTGAAAAGCAGTATATGTGAGTGTTGGAATATATAAGTGACTATATGTGAGAGTGAGTGATTGTGAGAGTAGCTGTATGGATGAGTGTGTGCTTGTGTCAGTGATTGTAGCAGAGAGTAAGTATGTGTTAGTATCTGTATAGCTATATAGGTGAATAAATGGCAGTGTGATTGATTCTTTGGGTGACGGACTAGGTGTGTGAGTAACTCTATGGGTGAGTGGCAGTATGTGAGTGTCTGTATGGGTGTATGAGTAAATATATCAGTGGCTGTATTGATGAGTGACTGCATGTATGAGTGACTGTATGGGTGAGTTAGTGGATGTGTGTAGACCTATGAATCAGAGAGTGGGTATGTACTAACTGGTATTGGTGTGTCTATGGTTTCGAGAATGGTAGTTTGTATTTTAGAGTGGGTGTATGAAAGGTTATAATAGGGTATGAGGAGGTGCATCAGATATTAAGTGGATAATGTCATCAGTGATGTCATTTGAGATGTCATCAGTGATGTCATTTGAGATGTCATCAGTAATGTCATCAGTGATGTCACTGACCATGTCATGAGTGATGTAATATGTAACGCATTCAGCAGTACATTGCGGGGACACAAGTTATAGTTGGCTCAGCTAACTATAACAGCTGAATTTCTCTGGTTTTGCACAAGTGACATGTCAGCCTAACTATAACGTCCCTGAAACATGTGGTTTTTTGAGTGAATTTCTAAGGTTTTTTTAATGCTATTTTCTAACTATGCCTAGGTAGGTAGGACATGTGCAGAAAGAGAAAGAAAAGCACAGAAAGAAGCAAGAGAAGTGCAGAAAGAGGCAAGAGAGGTGCATAAAGAAGTAGAATTGAGAAGAAGTGACCACCTATAGGAGAAGCTGCCCGCTTTTTAAGCTACCATCTTCAGATGTATAACACATGCAAGAATATATGTACTAGTTGACATATACCTTAGTCTCAAGAGCACGCAGACCTTTAAACTTGAGAGCTTTCTCTTCCCATTTGAGTAGAGAAAGAGGCAAGAGACGTCCAGAAAGAAGCAAGAGAAGTGCATAAAAAACACAAGAGAATTGAAGAAAGAATAAGAAATGTGCAGAAAGAGGCAAGAGAAGTGCATAAAGACACAAGAGAAGTGCACAAAGAGGCAAGAGAAGTTCAGAAAGAGTCAACAGAGGTGCAGAAAAATGCAAGAGGGGTACAGAAAGAGGCAAGAGAAGTACAGAAAAAAACAACAGAAGTGGAGAAGGAGGAAAGAGAGGTGCAGAAAGAGGCAAAAGAGATGCAGAAATAGGGAAATGGAGTGCGAAAAGAGGGAAAAGGAATGCAGAAAGAGGCAAGAGGGGTGCAGAAAGATGCAAGAGAGTTGCAGAAAGTGGCAATAAAAGTGCAGAAAGAGGCAAGAGAGGTGCAGAAAGAGGCAAGAGGGGTTCAGAAAGAGGGAAGAGGGTTGCAAAAAGAGGCAAGAGGGGTGAAGAAAGAAGCAAGAGAGGTACAGAAAGCAAAATAAGTGCAGAAAGAAGCAACAAAGGTACAGAAAGAGGCAGTAGAAGTGCAGAAAGAGGTATGAGAGGTACACAAAGAGACAATAAAGGTGCAGAAAGAGGCAAGATGAGTGCAGAAAGAGGCAAGAGGGGAGCGGAAAGAAACAGGAGAGGTGCAGAAAGAAGCAACAGAAGTGCATAAAGAGGCACAAGAAGTGCAGAAAGTTGCAAGAGAAGTGCAGAAAGAAGCAACAGAGATGCAGAAAGAGGCAAGAGAAGTGCAGAAAGAGGCAAGAGGGTTGCAAAAAGAGGCAGGAGAGGTGCAGAAAGAACCAACAGAGGTGCAGAAAGAGGCAATAGGGGTGCAGAAAGACGGAAGAGAAGTACAGAAAGAAGCAAAAAAGGTGCAGAAAGAGGCGAGAGGTGCAGAAAAAAGCAGAACTGCAGAAAGAAGAAGAAAGGTACTGAAAGAGGGAAGAGGGTGCAGAAAGAGGCAAGAGGGGTGCAGAAAGAAGCAAGAGAGGTACAGAAAGAAGAAAGGAAACTGCAGAAAGAAGCAACAGAGGTGCAGAAAGAGGCAACAGCAGTTCAGAAAGAGGCAATAGAGGTGCACAAAGAGACAAGAAAGGTAGATAAAGAGGGAAGATGAGTGCACAAAGAGGCAAGAGATGTACACAAAGAGACCAGAAAGGTGCAGAAAGAGGGATGACGAGTGCAGGAGAAGGCAAGAGGAATGCAGAAAGAAGCAAGAGAGGTGCATCAAGAAGAAAGAGAAGTGCAGAAAGAAGCAAGAGAAGTGCAGAAAGAGGCAAGAGAAGTCCAGAAAGAGGCAAGAGAATTGCAGAAAGAAGCACCAGAGGTGCAGAAAGAGGCAAGAGGGGTGCAGAAAGAAGCGAGAGAGGTACAGAAAGAAGCATGAGAAGTGCAGAAAGAAGCAACAGAGGTGCAGAAAGAGGCAATAGAATTGCAGAGAGAATCAACAGAGGTACAGAAAGAGGCAAGAGAAGTGCAGAAAAAAGCAAGAGAGGTGCAAAAAGAGGCAAGAGAAGTGCGGAAAGAGGGAAGAAGGGTACAGAAAGAGGCAAGAGAGGTGCAGAAAGAAGCAACAAGAAGTGCAGAATGAGGCAAGAGGGGTGCAGAAAGAGGAAGGAGAAGTGCAGAAAGAAGCAAGAGAGGTGCAGAAAGAAGCAAGAGAGGTGGAGAAAGAGGCAAGAGAAGTGCAGAAAGAGGCAATAGAGGTGCTGAAAGAGGCAAGAGGGGTACAGAAAGAGGGAAGAGAGGTACAGAAAGAGGGAAGAGGGGTGGAGAAAGAGGCAACAGGATTGCAGAAAGAAGCAATAGAGGTGCAGAAAGAAGCAAGAGAAATGCAAACCGAAGCAACAGAGGTGCAGACATAAGCAAGAGGGATACAGAAAGAGACAAGAGAAGTGCAGAAAGAAGCAACAGAGATGCAGAAAGAGGGAAGAGGGGTGCAGAAAGAAGCATAGAGAAGTACAGAAAGAAGCAACAGAGCTGCAGAAAGAGGCAAGAGGGGTGAGAAAGAGGGAAGAGAAGTGCAGAAAGAAGCAAGAGAGCTGCAGAAAGAGGCAAGGGAGGTGCATAAAAAAGCAAGAGAACTGCAAAAAGAGGAAGAAAGGTACAGAAAGAAGCAAGAGAGGTATAGAAAAGGGCAATAGGGATGCAGAAAGAAGAAAAAAGGTGCGGAAAGAAGCAAGAGAAGTGCAGAAACAGGCAAGAGAGGCACAGTAAGAGGCAAGAGAGGTACAGAAAGAGGCAAGAAAGGTACAGAAAGAGGCAGGAGCAGTGCAGAAATATGGAAGAGGGGTGCAGAAACAGGCAAGATAGGTACAGAAAGAGGGAAGATGGCTACAGAAAGAAGCAAGAGGGGTGCAGAAAGAAGAAAGTGAGGTACAGAAAGAGGCAACAGAGGTGCAGAAAGAGGCAAGAGAGGTACAGAAACAGGCAAGAGAATTGCAGAAAGAGGCAAGAGAAGTGCAGAAAGAAGCAACAGTGTTGCAGAAAGAGGCAGGAGAAGTGCATAAATGAGGCAAGAGAGGTGCAGAAAGAGGCAGGAGGGGTGCAAAAAGAGGCAAGAGAGGTGCAGAAAGAGGCAAGAGAGATGCAGAAAGAGGGAAGAGGGGTACAGAAAGAAGCAAGAGAGGTGCATATAGAGGGAAGTGGGGTACAGAAAGACGAAAGAGGGGTACAGAAAGAGGCAACAGAGGTGCATTAAGACGCAAGAGAGGTACAGAAACAGGCAAGAGAAGTGCAGAAAGAAGCAACCCGAGGTGCAGCAAGAGAAGTGCATAAAGAGGCAAGCAAGGTATAGAAAGAGGCAAGAGAAGTGCAGAAAGAGGCAAGAAAGATGCTGAAAGAGACAAGAAAGGTGCAGAATGTAGGAGAGTAGGATCTGCTTCACATGGGTACCCCGACTTTTTGCTGATGCTTCACTGTTTTTCGACCTTAGTCTGGCTGGGGCCCTGCTAATCAGAACCCCAGCCTAGCTGCTTCCTCTTTAAAATGGTTTCCATGTGCCTTAGGCACATCTCTAATTGGAACCTGGAGTGCCCTTAAAAGTCCCTAGTATATGGTATACTATGTACCCAGGGCATAGGTACCTCAGAGGCCTGCCAGGGGCTGCCGCATGTATTATGCCACCCCTGGAAGGCCATCCAAACTGACACCACAGGTCTGCTACTGCAGCCTGGGTAAGGTGGTGCATGCACCCCTTACTGTGATATAGGCTACCTATATCACTACATACCTACACACATAAAAACCTATAAGTCACTCCTATGGCAGGCCTTGTCAATCCTGAAGGCAGAGTGCATGGTTCCTATGTGAGAGGGTGCCCCTGCATGAGCAGGGCCCCTCTGCAGCGGTTGGAGACCCTTCTCTGATGCTGTTTGTAGTGCAGCCTGACCATATACTCTTAAGCGCATTATAACCTCGCGTTAAATGCTAACTTTGGGATGGCTGCACCGAAACATGTCGTGTTTGGTGTCAAACATCTTGGAATACTACCCCCCGCCAATTCTGGCGGCGGGGGTAGCATTCCACCCTTCTAGAGGGAGAGACATGTTAACCCTGGCTTGCCCGGTAACTTCTTTCTAAAGCCCTGGCATCACAAAATGGATGCTGCTGCTACAGACACAAGTCTGGCCTCCTGCTGCTGGACGAAACTCCGGCAGGGGAGGCCTGGACAATAGGTTTCCTGTCGCAGGGAGGTGTAACCACCTCCCCAGACAGGATAATGTGTATTGGGGCTGGGCGGGAGCACTCTTGGGTGCTTTTGAAGTCCTGCACTGGGGGCACATTTGGTGTCCCTGTGCATACCCCAGTTCAAACCAGATCAGGGGCTTCCAGCCCCTGCTTTGGCGCAAACTGGACAAAGGGAAAGGGGTGTAGCCACCCCTCTGCCCTGACTCATCCATAGGTGGGGCCACAGAGTAGTCCAACCCCTAAACTTAGTATAAGTATAGGATCCCAGTCCTTAGGACTTTAGATTATCCCTGGACGAAACTCTGACACAGAATCCTGGACCTTCGACGCTCTACTACAAGATTAGAGGACTGAAGAATCTCCCTTGGGGTCAAGGAGTGACTCCCCTGCTTGGCAGGCACCAAAGAAGCAATTGTCCGGTCTGCATCTCTGAAGCTCCCGTCGGACGCCGAAGTCTTTGCATCACCAGAGGTGGATTTTCAGACTTCCCCGAGACTGCCCTGAGTCCTCAGCAAAGATGAGGCCCGTAGCTGTCGTGGGTAATGTGGAACCGTGACCCCTGGACACTGCACGTATTTGCAAGTGCATCCTCTTCTGGGTCTCCCACTAAGTCGTGCTTTGGGCTCCGAGTAGCCCCAGCCTCCAGCACCAACTGCACCGAAGATCACTGGCCTCCACTCCACGAGTGTCCTGTGAGCCAGATCCACATGCACCGTCTCGAGGCTCCTTCGCGGTTGCTAGCCCGTTGGCTAGTAGCCCTTCACGAAGGCCAATCCTTTTCTTCTTGGGCTCCCTGGTTGCTCCAGGCTTGCCCTCACTTATCTTTGCTGGATGAGTTCCTCAGACCTTGCTGGTCTGCGCAATCGTCATTCTTCATCTTCATCAAGACTTGCCGTTGCCAAGGCTTGTTGGGTCCAATCCGGTCGCCGATGCCTCAGCACTCGACAGACATCGTATACCAGCCCGAATCCTGCTCCTGGTCACCGACAACTCCTCCTGGACCTCGTGGCTGAAGAGTCAAGATGACCGTCAATGCACCTGAAGCACCCGACATCGGTGGGCATCTGCTCATCGCCTTCCTGGTCACTGGCTAGTGACCCAGACTCTGTCCCCTATGCTTTCAGGTTCTTCAGATCTCCGATCCACTCTTGGATCCACCCGGACACTTTCCACTTGGTCGCCAGCAGCACTTTGCAGCAGATCGCCATTCAAATCGACGACGAAACCCGACCCCGAAAGGCACCTATGCACCCGGCTTCCCTGGGTGAGGTAACACGAGTACTCCGGTGCTCCCGTGGGTAGAGACTCTAGAAATACCTAGTTCTCAAAGGGTTTGCTCCAAGTCCTCCTTTAAGTGTCCCTTTTCTTTAATTTCCTGATCGCGACTTTTCCCATAGAAGTTAACTGCGATTCGCGGTTGTGTAATTACACTGCACGCGTCCCCCGTGGGTCCCCTGTGTCACTACCTTGGGTGGTTCCTTGTGGTCCAAGCCCTTCTACAGGCTCTAGGCCTAGTGTCTAGCTCAGTCGTGGTTCTTATACCACTTTATTGGTATATGGTTTGGTACGCCCCTAGGGCCCAAACGTGTATTTGTGCTATTACTGTGTTTAAATCACTTATAACTTATGTACTTCGAACTCTAGCCTCATAAAGAGACTAGAGGGGTGTGTTTAGCAATAAATACATATATTTTGAATATATACCTGGTGTGGTGCTCTTTCATTTCGTCACTCAAGAGATTATAGACTGGTAAAACAAGCTGCTTTACATTCCTTCAAGACTTAGCCTGAAGGCTGCTCTCCATAGCTACCACTAGGATAGCTTTCAATAAAGGTTGTCTTTAACCTATCTCCACTAAGGGGTTGTTTGGACTGGTGCAAGGTGCCCACTATAATTAGTGGACAGCATATACCAGGCCAACTTCTCACATTGGTGTGCAGCGTGTGGGATTCCAGCTTGCTATTGTTTTACCAGATGATCTCAATTGAATTGATCAACTGAAAACCACTAAAGGTACCTAAGGTACATATAAATTAAGTTTACTATACAGTAAGTTCTACTGAACTTAGAGTTGTGTGTGAAGGGATAGCACAACCCTTTCTACAACTCAAGAGAGTTTAGTAGGCCACACTAGAGTAGGTAGTGCATACACCACACCACACTAGTAATGTCTTCAAAGCCAGGACCTAGAGAGTCCTTGCCAGAAGCCACTGGGCTTCTTCCCTCCAAGTATGATACACTCCCATTCTTGGAATTGAGAGCATTATGTAACTTGAGGAAACTGAAGACAGGCCAAAGTCCCACCACCCAACATCTTAGAGAGATGTTGGAGGCTTATGATCTCAGCAGGCCCTTAGGGACTGAAGGGGTAGGAGCAGAGGGTGGGGCAGAAGATGAGGAAGGGGCCAGGGGTAGCAACACCCCTGACCCCCCCTCTGGATCTGGCCAGGAGGGTGACAATGACCCTGACCTGGATAACCCAATCCCTCCTGTGGAAGATGAGGAGGAGGATCATGATGACCCCCACTTTGTCCCCCCAGGAAGGATTATGAGTGTGCCTAGAAGGTCTAGATCTCCTTCTCAGGAATCTAACCACTCTAGCACCTCAATAGGGACCTCTGTCTCCTCTCATAGGAGGGAATCCTCTCACGAGAGGAGAAAGAGGCTGATTCAGTATGAGGAAGCTCAGCTTGAACTCAGAAGACAGCAATTGGCCCTAGACAGGGAGTCCCTTGATCTCTTTAGAGAGAGAAAAAAGATGGGACTAGAGTCCCATTGTGGCAGCAATATCCCTAGAGATAGGGAAAGGTCTTATGACCATAAAAACCTGAGCAAGATTGTCCCTCCCTACCAGAGTGGGGATGACATCCACAAATGGATAACTGCTCTAGAGAGGGCCTGTAAAGTACAGAAGGTCCCTCAGGGGCAGTGGGCAGCAATCTTGTGGCTCTCCTTTGCAGACAAAGGTAGAGACAAGCTCCTCACTGTAAGAGAAGAGGATGCTGATAATTACAAGGTCTTGAAGAGTGCTCTTATTGATGGGTTTGGCCTAACCACTGAACAATACAGGTTAAAGTTCAGAGATGCCCAAAAGCACAGACTCAAGACTGGGTAGACTATGTGGATTGTTCTGCTAAGGCTCTGGAAGGCTGGTTGATGGGCAGTAAGGTGTGTGACTTCTCAGGATTGTACAATCTGATAATGAGGGAGCAGTTTCTAAATAACTGTCAAAATCAGCTGTTGCATCAGTACCTGGTGGACTCTGATCTGACCTCTCCCCAAGAATTGGGAAAGAAGGCAGACAAATGGGTCAGAACCAGGGTGAGGCAGAAGGTACAGAACCAAGGTGGTGACCCTAAGAAGCAAGATTCTAAGAACTCTGATAAGGGTGGGGAGAAGGGTAAAGACCAGAAGTCTTCACAAGGGCCCCAAAAATCTTCTTCAGGTGGGGATTCACAGTCTACCAAAGGGAAAGGCCAAAGAAAACCATGGTGCAAGGTCTGTAAGCAAAAGACCCACTGGACCAGTGATTGCACCAAGTCCAAAGACTCAAGTCCAGCCCCCACCAATGCCCCTAAGGCACCTGTTCCCCCTAGTACAGTTACAGTTGGTGGGAGTGCTCCAGCCAAGGGTTTAGTAGGGTTGACCCTGGGTACTGAGTTGGGCTCTGACCTAGTCAGAGAACTCACTCAGGCTGTGTTAGTCTGTGATGGAGGCATGGATGTGACCTCCTCTGTGAGTCCCAGTAATCTGGGCAAGTACAGACAACAGCCTTTAATCAATGGACGAGAGGCTTTGGCATTTAGGGACACAGGGGCAAGTGTCACAATGGTGATACAAGACCTTGTGGATCCTGGGCAAGTTATACTTGGTGAAATGTACCAAGTGACCAATGCTAGCAATGTCAGAACAGACCATACTCTGGCAGTTGTTAACTTCTCCTGGGGAGGGGTAACTGGCCTTAAGAAGGTTGTGGTAAGTGCAGACCTACCAGTTGAATGCTTGCTTGGCAATGACTTAGAAACTTCAGCTTGGGCAGAAGTGGAGCTCAGGACTCATGCAGAAATGCTGGGCATCCCTGCAGATGTGTTTGCTGTGACCAGGTCACAGGCCAAAATGTCTAAAACTGAACAGGCCTTGGATTCTGGAATAATGGACCAAGTGCTTCCAAGAGGAGGAGTAGTAGGGTAAAGGCAGTGCCTTCCCCCTTGGCTCAGAAGGAAGATCAGTCTCTTGAGGGAGATGATCTCAGTCCTGAGGAAGGAACTGTCCCAGAGGAGCTTGAACCTGACCAGGTTGAGTTCTTGGGGACAGGGGGACCTTCCAGGGCAGATCTGAGCCAGGAGCAGCAGAGCTGCCCCTCTCTTGAACCCCTCAGACAGCAAGCTGCTGCTGAGGCTGCTGGGAAAGCTAGTGGTCCCCATACAGTGTATTGGGATGATGGACTCCTGTACTCAGAGTGTAGAGACCCCAAGCCTGGTGCCACCGGGAGGTTGGTTATACCTCTGAAGTTCAGGGGCTTCCTATTGACCCTAGCCCATGATATTCCCTTAGCAGGTCACCTGGGCCAGAACAAGACTTGGGACAGAATTGTCCCTCACTTTCACTGGCCCCACATGTCTGAAGACACCAAGGAGTTTTGTCGCTCCTGTGTAACCTGCCAGGCCAGTGGCAAGGCAGGTGGCACTACAAAGGCCCCCCTGATACCACTACCTGTGGTGGGGTGCCCTTTGAAAGGGTGGGGATTGATATTGTTGGTCCCATGGATCCCCAAACAGCATCTGGGCACAGGTTTATCCTGGTGGTAGTGGATCATGCCACCAGGTACCCAGAGGCTATTCCCCTTAGGACCACTACAGCACCTGTGGTGGCAAGAGCCCTCCTGGGAGTTTTCTCAAGAGTGGGCTTTCCTAAGGAGGTTGTATCAGACAGAGGTGCTAACTTTATGTCTGGTTACTTAAAAGCAATGTGGAAGGAGTGTGGAGTGACTTACAAGTTCACCACACCCTATCACCCACAATGCAATGGTTTAGTTGAGAGATTCAACAAAACCTTGAAGGGCATGATTAAAGGGCTCCCCGAAAAGCTTAGGCGAAGATGGGACATACTCTTGCCCTGCCTTTTATTTGCATACAGGGAGGTGCCTCAGAAGGGGGTTGGCTACAGCCCTTTTGAACTTCTGTTTGGTCACCCTGTAGGGGGCCATTGTGCTTGGTGAAGGAAGGATGGGAGTTACCTCTCAAGCCCCCAAAGCAAGACATAGTGGACTATGTACTTGGTCTCCACTCCCGGATGGCTGAGTATATGAAAAAGGCAACTAAAAACCTTGAGGCTAGCCAGGAAATTCAGAAAGCTTGGCATGACCAAAGGCTGTACTGACTGTTTACCAGCCAGGACAGAAGGTGTGGGTGTTGGAGCCAGTGGCCCCAGCAGCTCTCCAAGACAAATGGAGTGGACCCCACACTATTGTTGAACAGAAGGGTGAGGTTACCTACTTAGTAGACCTAGGAACACCCAGGAGTCCCCACAGGGTTCTCCATGTCAACAGGTTAAAACCATATGTGGACAGGGCAGACATGGGCTTGCTCATGGCTACTGATGAAGGGCAGGAGGAAGAGAGTGACCCACTCCCTGACCTGCTCTCACAGAACCCTGACGATGGGTCAGTAGATGGTGTGGCCTTGGCAGGCAGCCTCACTACCCAGCAACAAACTGATTGTAGACAGGTGCTCAATCAGTTTAGACACATGTTTTCACTGACACCCAGTCAGACCACCTGGTGCACTCATGAAGTGGACACTGGGGACAGTCTGCCTATTAAAAATAAGGGGGCATATTAGCAAGACCCACGTTAAAATTATCGCCGCTTTAGCGGCAGGAAACTGCCGCTAAAACGGCGATAATGGGCTTGCTAATATGCGTTATAGAATTCAATAGAAGCCCAGGTTAGATGTCCTGCACATCTAACCTGGGCTTCTATTGAATTCTATAACGCATATTAGCAAGCCCATTATCGCCGCTTTAGCGGCAGTTTCCTGCCGCTAAAACGGCGATAATTTTAACGTGGGTCTTGCTAATATGCCCCAAGATTTATAGGCAACCTGACCATGTCAGGGACTGTATCAGGACTGAAGTCCAGAAAATGTTGGATTTGGGAGTTATTGAACCCTCAGATAGCCCTTGGGCTAGTCCAGTGGTCCTTGTGCCAAAACCTCACACCAGTGGTGGAAAAAGAGAGATGAGGTTTTGTGTGGACTACAGGGGTCTCAATGCAGTCACTAGGACTGATGCCCATCCAATACCTAGGGCAGATGAGCTAATAGATACTTTGGCCTCAGCCAAATATCTAAGCACATTTGACCTGACAGCTGGCTACTGGCAGATCAGACTAGCTGATGATGCAAAGCCAAAGACAGCATTCTCAACCCCTAGTGGGCATTATCAATTTGTGGTAATGCCCTTTGGTCTGAAGAATGCACCTGCCACTTTTCAGAGGTTGGTGAACACAGTCCTCACAGGTCTGGAAGCCTATAGTGCAGCATATCTAGATGATATTGCTGTCTTTAGCTCCACCTGGGAGGATCACCTGGTCCACCTCAGGAATGTTTTACAGGCCCTGCAAAAGGCAGGCCTGACTATCAAGGCCACCAAGTGCCAGATAGGGCAGAGTCAGGTTGTGTACCTGGGCTACCTTGTGGGTGGAGGCCAGGTTCAACCACTGCAGAGCAAGATTCAGACCATCATGGACTGGACTGCTCCAACTACCCAGACTCAGGTGAGAGCCTTTTTAGGCCTGACTGGATACTATAGGAGATTTGTCAAAGGGTATGGATCAATAGTGACACCCTTGAATGACTTAACTTCTAAGAAAATGCCCAAGAAAGTTCAGTGGACAGCTAACTGTCAAAAGGCATTTGATGACCTGAAGCAGGCCATGTGCACTGGTCCCATTCTACAGAGTCCTGATTACTCCAAGAAGTTCATTGTTCAAACTGATGCATCTGAATTGGGGGTAGGGGCTGTACTGTCACAATTGAATGAAGAAGGTCAGGATCAGCCAGTAGCTTTCATTAGCAGAAGGCTGACCCCTAGAGAGAAACGTTGGTCAGCCATTGAGAGGGAGGCCTTTGCTGTGGTCTGGGCTCTGAAGAAGTTGAGGCCATACTTGTTTGGTACTCACTTCCTTATTCAAACAGACCATAAGCCCCTCTTATGGCTAAAACAAATGAAGGGTGAAAACCCCAAACTGCTTAGGTGGTCCATTTCCCTACAGGGGATGGACTTCACAGTGGAACATAGACCTGGGAGTAACCATGCCAATGCAGATGGACTCTCTAGGTACTTCCACATAGAACATGAAGACTCAACTGGTCAAGGTTAGTTTAATGTCCCTACGTTTGGGGGGTTGTGTAGAAGAGCAGGATCTGCTTCACATGGGTACCCCCACTTTTTGCTGATGCTTCACTGTTTTTCGACCTTAGTCTGGCTGGGGCCCTGCTAATCAGAACCCCAGCCTAGCTGCTTCCTCTTTGAAATGGTTTCCATGTGCCTTAGGCACATCTCTAATTGGAATCTGGAGTGCTCTTATAAGTCCCTAGTATATGGTATGCTATGTACCCAGGGCATAGGTACCTCAGAGGCCTGCCAGGGGCTGCAGCATGTATTATGCCACCACTGGAAGGCCATCCAAACTGACACCACAGGTCTGCTACTGCAGCCTGGGTAAGGTGGTGCATGCACCCCTTACTGTGATATAGGCTACCTATATCACTACATACCTACACACATAAAAACCTATAAGTCACTCCTATGACAGGCCTTGTCAATCCTGAAGGCAGAGTGCATGGTTCCTATGTGAGAGGGTGCCCTGCATGAGCAGGGCCCCTCTGCAGTGGTCGGAGACCCTTCTCTGATGCTGTTTGTAGTGCAGCCTGACCATATACTCTTAAGCGCATTATAACCTCGCGTTAAATGCTAACTTTGGGATGGCTGCACCGAAACATGTCGTGTTTGGTGTCAAACATCTTGGAATACTACCCCCCCGCCAATTCTGGCGGCGGGGGTAGCATTCCACCCTTCTAGAGGGAGAGACATGTTAACCCTGGCTTGCCCGGTAACTTCTTTCTAAAGCCCTGGCATCACAAAATGGATGCTGCTGCCACAGACACAAGTCTGGCCTCCTGCTGCTGGACGAAACTCCGGCAGGGGAGGTCTGGACAATAGGTTTCCTGTCGCAGGGAGGTGTAACCACCTCCCCAGACAGGATAATGTGTATTGGGGCTGGGCGGGAGCACTCTTGGGTGCTTTTGAAGTCCTGCACTGGGGGCACATTTGGTGTCCCTGTGCATACCCCAGTTCAAACCGGATCAGGGGCTTCCAGCCCCTGCTTTGGCGCGAACTGGACAAAGGGAAAGGGGTGTAGCCACCCCTCTGCCCTGACCCACCCATAGGTGGGGCCACAGAGTAGTCCAACCCCTAAACTTAGTATAAGTATAGGAACCCAGTCCTTAGGACTTTAGATTATCCCTGGACGAAACTCTGACATAGAATCCTGGACCTTCGATGCTCTACTACAAGATTAGAGGACTGAAGAATCTCCCTTGGGGTCAAGGAGTGACTCCCCTGCTTGGCAGGCACCAAAGAAGCAATTGTCCGGTCTGCATCTCTGAAGCTCCCGTCGGACGCCGAAGTCTTTGCATCACCAGAGGTAGATTTCTAGACTTCCCCGAGGCTGCCCTGAGTCCCCAGCAAAGCTGAGGCCCGTAGCTGTCGTGGGTAACGTGGAACCGTGACCCCTGGACACCGCACATATTTGCAAGTGCATCCTCTTCTGGGTCTCCCACGAAGTCATGCTTTGGGTTCCGAGTAGCCCCAGCCTCCAGCACCAACTGCACCGAAGATCACTGGCCTCCACTTCACGAGTGTCCTGTGAGCCAGATCCACATGCACTGTCTCGAGGCTCCTTCGCGGTCGCTAGCCTGTTGGCTAGTAGCCCTTCACGAAAGCCAATCCTTTTCTTCTTGGGCACCCTGGTTGCCCCAGGCTTGCCCTCACTTACCCTTGCTGGGTGAGTTCCTCAGACCTTGCTGGTCTGCGCAATTGTCATTCTTCATCTTCATTGAGACTTGCTGTTGCCAAGGCTTGTTGGGTCCAATCCTGTCGCCGACGCCTCAGCACTCGACAGACATTGTGTACAAGCCCGAATCCTGCTCCTGGTTGCCAACAACACCTCCTGGACCTCGTGGCTGAAGAGTCAAGACAACTGTCAACGCACCTGAAGCACCCGACATCGGTGGGCATCTGCTCATCGCCTTCCTGGTCACTGGCTAGTGACCCAGACTCTGTCCCCTCTGCTTTCAGGTTCTTCAGATCTCCGATCCACTCTTGGATCCACCCGGACACTTTCCACTTGGTCGCCAGCAGCACTTTGCAGCAGATCGCCATTCAAATCGACGACGAAACCCGACCCCGAAAGGCACCTATGCACCCGGCTTCCGTGGGTGAGGTAACACGAGTACTCCGGTGCTCCCGTGGGTAGAGACTCTAGAAAGACCTAGTTCTCAAAGGGTTTGCTCCAAGTCCTCCTTTAAGTGTCCCTTTTCTTTAATTTCCTGATCGCGACTTTTCCCATAGAAGTTAACGGCGATTCGCGGTTGTGTAATTACACTGCACGCGTCCCCCGTGGGTCCCCTGTGTCACTACCTTGGGTGGTTCCTTGTGGTCCAAGCCCTTCTACAGGCTCTAGGCCTAGTGTCTAGCTCAGTCGTGGTTCTTATACCACTTTATTGGTATATGGTTTGGTACGCCCCTAGGGCCCAAACGTGTATTTGTGCTATTACTGTGTTTAAATCACTTATAACTTATGTACTTCGAACTCTAGCCTCATAAAGAGACTAGAGGGGTGTGTTTAGAAATAAATACATATATTTTGAATATATACCTGGTGTGGTGCTCTTTCATTTGGTCACTCAAGAGATTATAGACTGGTAAAACAAGCTGCTTTACATTCCTTCAAGACTTAGCCTGAAGGCTGCTCTCCATAGCTACCACTAGGATAGCTTTCAATAAAGGTTGTCTTTAACCTATCTCCAATAAGGGGTTGTTTGGATGGGTGCAAGGTGCCCACTATAATTAGTGGACAGCATATACCAGGCCAACTTCTCACACAGAAAGAGGGAAGAGGGGCGCAGACAGAGGCAACAGAGGTGCAGAAAGAAGCAATAGAGGAGCAGAAAGAAGCAAGAGAAGTGCAGAAAGAAGCAACAGAGGAGCAGAAAGAGGCAAGAGGAATACAGAAAGAGGCAAGATAAGTGCAGAAAGTAGCAACTGAGTTGCAAAAAGAGGCAAGAGGAGTGCAGAAAAAGGGAAAAGGAGTGCAGAAAGAGGCAAGAGGGGTGCAGAAAGAAGCAAGAGAAGTGCAGAAAGAAGCAACAGAGGTGCAGAAAGAGGCAATAATGGTGCAGAAAGAGGGAAGTGAAGTGCAGAAGAAGCAAGAGAGGTGCAGAAAGAGGCAAGAGAAGTGAAGAAAGAAGCAAGAAAACTGCAGATAGAGGAAGAAAGGTACAGAAAGAGGCAGAGAGTTGCAGAAAGAAGCAAGAGAGGTACAGAAAAAAGAAGAAAGGTGTGGAAAGAAGCAAGAGAAGTGCAGAAAGATGCAAGAGAGGTGCAGAAAGAGGCAAGATAAGTGCATAAAGAAGCAAGAGAGGTGCAGGAAGAGGCTAGAGAAGTGCAGAAAGAAGCAAGAGAACAGTAGAAAGAGGAAGAAAGGTGCAGAAAGCGGAAGAAAGGCACAGAAAGAAGCAAGAGAGGTGCAGAAAGAAGCAGGAGAGGTGCAGACAGAGGGAAGAGGGGTGAAAAAAGAGGTAAGAGAGGTGCAGAAAGAGGCAAGAGACATGCATAAAGAGGGAAGAGGGGTGCAGAAAGAGGCAAGAGAGGTACAGAAAGAGGGAAGTGGGATACAGAAAAAGGCAAGAGGGGCACAGAAAGAGGCAACAGAGGTGCATTAAGACGCAAAAGAGGTACAGACACAGGCAAGAGAAGTGCAGAAAGAGGTAAGAGAAGTGCATAAAGAAGCAACCGAGGTGCAGCAAGAGGCAAGAGAAGTGCATAAAGAGGCAAGAGAAGTGCATAAAGAGGCAAGAGAGATATAGAAAGAGGCAAGATAAGTGCAGAAAGAAGCAACAAAGTTGCAAAAAGAGGCAAGAGGAGTGCAGAAAGAGGGAAAAGGAGTGCAGAAAGAGGCAAGAGGGGTGCAGAAAGAAGAAAGAGAAGTGCAGAAAGAAGCAACAGAGATGCAGAAAGAGGCAAGAGAAGTGCAGAAAGAGGCAAGAGAGGTACACAAAGAGACAAGAGAGGTGCAGAAGGAGGGAAGACGAGTGCAGAAAGAACCAACAGAGGTGCAGAAAGAGGCAAAAATGGTGCAGAAAGAGGGAAGTAAAGTGCAGAAAGAAGCATTAGAGGTGCAGAAAGAGGCAAGAGAAGTGAAGAAAGAAGCAAGAAAACTGCAGAAAGAAGAAGAAAGGTACAGAAAGAGGCAAGAGAGTTGCAGATAGAAGCAAGAGAGGTACAGAAAAAAGAAGAAAGGTGTGGCAAGAAACAAGAAAAGTGCAGAAAGATGCAAGAGAGGTGCAGAAAGAGGCAAGAGAAGTGCAGAAAGAAGCAGGAGAGGTGAAGGAAGAGGCTAGAGAAGTGCAGAAAGAAGCAAGAGAACAGTAGAAAGAGGAAGAAAGGTGCAGAAAGAGGAAGAAAGAGGAATAAAGGTGCAGAAAGAGAAAGAAAGGCACAGAAAGAAGCAAGAGAGGTGCAGAAAGAGGCAGGAGAGGTGCAGACAGAGGGAAGAGGGGTGCAAAAAGAGGTAAGAGAGGTGCAGAAAGAGGCAAGAGAGATGCATAAAGAGAGAAGAGGGGTGCAGAAAGAGGCAAGAGAGGTGCAGAAAGAGGGAAGTGGGATACAGAAAAAGGCAAGAGGGGTACAGAAAGAGGCAACAGAGGTGCATTAAGACGCAAAAGAGGTACAGACACATGCAAGAGAAGTGCAGAAAGAGGTAAGAGAAGTGCATAAAGAAGCTACTGAGGTGCAGCAAGAGGCAAGAGAAGTGCATAAAGAGGCAAGAGAGATATAGAAAGAGGCAAGATAGGTACAGAAAGAGGCAAGAGAGATGCTGAAAGAGACAAGAAAGGTGCAGAAATAGGGGTGCAGACAGAGGCAACAGGGGTGCAGAAAGTAGCAATAGAGGTGCAGAAAGAAGCAAGAGAAGTGCAGAAAGAAGCAAGAGAGGTGCAGGAAGAGGCAAGAAAGGTGCAGAAAGAGGAAGAAAGGTGCAAAAAGAGACAAGCGAGGTACAGAATTAGGCAAGATAGGTACAGAAAGAGGCAAGAGAGATGCTGAAAGAGACAAGAAAGGTGCAGAAAGAGGGGTGCAGACAGAGGCAACAGGGTGCAGAAAGTAGCAATAGAGGTGCAGAAAGAAGCAAGAGAAGTGCAGAAAGAAGCAAGAGAGGTGCAGGAAGAGGCAAGAGAAGTGCAGAAAGAAGCAAGAGAACAGTAGAAAGAGGAAGAAAGGTGCAGAAAGAGGAAGAAAGGTGCAAAAAGAGACAAGCGAGGTACAGAATTAGGCAAGAGAAGTGAAGAAAAAAGCAACAAAGTTGCAGAAAGAGGCAAGATAAGTGCTGAAAGAGGGGTGCAGAAAGAGGCAAGAGGGATCTAGAAAGAAGCAAGATTGGTGCAGAAAGAACCAACAGAGGTGCAGAAAGAGGCAACAAGGGTGCAGAAAGAGACAAGAGAAGTGCAGAAAAAAGCAACAGAGGTGCAGAAAGAGGCATGAAAACTGCAAAAAGAGGGAAGAGGGGTGCAGAAAGAGGCAAGAAGGGTGCAGAAAGAGGCAAGAGAAGTGCAGAAAGAGGAAAAAAGATGCATAAAGAAGCAAGAGAAATACAGAAAGAGGCAAGAGAGGCGCAGAAACAAGAAAGAGAGGTTTGTGTACCATTCCAGCTTTGCAAAGGGCCCTCCACCCTATATGGTCATTAGGGTCATTGTCGACATTGCTAAGTTAGCCTGAGCTTTGCAGCCATGATGCTGCTTTTGCGCACGTTACTACATGCCTTTATTTTGCAAGACTCTGTTTATACCTTTCACATGAGAACTGTCTGCTTTTCGCGTTCTCTGCTAGTTCCTGGAGTTTAGTCTGAACATGATGTGCAAGGTCGATAAACATGTGATTGACTACAAATATAAGGATGGTGGCCCTCAAGGAACAGAAGAATAACAGGCCTCAGTTTGCATTCCAAAATTGGATTCATTTTCTTTTAAAGCAGCAGTGTTCTTTAACAGAACCGTTGCTGCTTAAAAAAAATATCTTCAATTTATGAAAAAACCAGGGGTGTAGGAACAGGTCTGCTGGACCATTGCTAGTCTACTGACACTTTTCTCAGAGGAGAAGGAGTCGCAAGCATGGACGTTATTCACCGAATTGCCAGGGGTACCAGAAGTGACATCACCTGCCCTTTGACCTGTGATGACATTGTTGGACTTGACATCACATATGGGAGCATTGCTAGAAGTGATGTCATGTGACTTTTGATCCTTATGCTATCATAGGTAGCGACATCACCAAAGTAAAAAAAAAAAAGTACAATTAGAGGAATATTCCAAGCAGGGTTAGTAAAATTATTAAAAAGTGATAGAGGAAGTACATATCTGTTTTAGTTGTTACACATATTTCAACAGGGAAGACACCATTACATACCCAGGGGATACCACCATTTACCACAAGGCCATCCTATGCTGTCCAAATGCAGCCCCCCAGTGTCAAATTACTGCCCACAATACCAGCCTCAGCACCACGTGAAAGGAAACAACTATGGCTGAAAGGCACAAAGATAAGGAACAGCTGTGGTCGTAGCAGTGCAGGTCTCAATCATACACCAAGACATTTGTTAGGAGGGCTCCGGGGATTCTTCCCCGAGAAAATGTTGAAAAAAATGGGGTCAAATGTCACACGAATTGGCTCAAAAGCTAATGGTGTGCGAAACCAATGTGGCCTGATGCTACCTAGGAGTTGACCCTATTTTTTCATAGAGTGCAGTGGTTGCCCCCTGTATGCCAATAGCTAGCCATAGCCATATTGTAAGAGCTGCTGTGCAACTGTTTACAATCTCAGTGATCTAAGCCACAGTTTGATCTTCTTTCAATAGAAGTACACTCTGGAAATAGATTTCTATTGGACTGGTGCATTTTGGTTGCTACAGAGACCTGGGGTCACCAGAAAAATGCTACGGGTCACAAGGGAGAGCTCAAGGGTTGCAACTGTGGCCACCGGTGACCCCTAAATGACATCCATGGGTCGCAAGAGAGTCCTTTGCTCATTGCAAACCAGTTGCCATCTTCTTCATCCGTAACTGATCCACAATTTCACTTACAATTGTGATTGCAAAATATTGATACATACCATTCGAAATTTTGCTCCAACAGCAAATCTAATTCTTAGGAAATCAAATCATGAGAAAGAAAACCCTTTCACACTCCTTGCTAATTGTGATTTCATATGGGTCAGTAAACCCATTTTACGAGTTGCAAATGATTTTTGACTCGTAAAATGGGTTTAATACATATCAAAAGTCATTGCAATTTTGCAGACGCAAAATATGTGAATTTGCCAATCTGAGGATTTGCACATGCAAACTAGCTTTTGACATTTAACCCAAAGTTGATTGTTGAAGCAAACACACAACTGGTAATATTCCTTTCATGCTGTTTACTAATGGCAAATGAGAGTATGATATTTAAAAATGAACTTACAAATGTTACATTGGGACGTCCTAATGTGTTGTAGGTGCACACCGTCTGCAACTCATCTCCCTGTAATGAGAGGATAAAAAAATTGCATATTACTAAAACTAGACATACTTTTTGAAGAATTCACTGGGTATGTACTCTTGATCTTAGCTTTACAGTGAAAGAGCAGCATATGCAGTAAAAAGACGGGATTTATTTAAGGTTTGGTGGGCAACTGGACATACTAACAGGGCAAAGGGAGTTATAACCTCAACCACCCTTCAGATGACAACTCTAAATATTGAGAGACCTCCACCTTCCTGGTGAAGAACTCTGTGGCTTCATGGCAGTTGCTCTGAACGCACTACAAGTTTGTTGAAAGGCTGCAATGTTTCGTGCACCTCCTCATCAAACTTTTTGTCTTTTCAAAAACAGTTCAACTAAATGTTTGGTTTTTCTAAAACAAATGCACAAAGCAGAACTTAAATAGGTCAGAGAGTTTGAGGTACTTAGGCCAATGGCCAATGTCTGTTGGGCATTTGGTCTGTTTGGGGTTTTGGTCTAAACTTTCCATTGGCAGAGCCATCTAGGGCACTACCAGCGGAAACATGATGGTTTATTCAACTACAAATAGACAGTCAGTTTGGCAGAGATAGCAATACTCAACATGTGTCCATGACAACCTGTCTGCAAACTCTAAATAACCTCTTGATTATTGACCCTGTGGAGAACTTAGTGATGATTCAAGATTATGCATAACAGAGAGAAGGGAATGGCACAGAGGAGGTTTATGTATGTGCATACATAATCGGTACCACAAAGAAACAAAAATTTCCATACCGACACAAAAGCTTGGGGATTCAGGTCTGGAGTTTTTATAAGATTACAGTTGGGGTGGAAAACTTCACACATAAAATGATAGACAGACCTATCTTTTTATGTGCGGAGTCTCCAACTCGAGTGTGGAGTCCCTGCAGTCGTAAAATTGCTTTCGTAAATCTGAGATTGTGCAAAATCCGTGTGGATGCACAAGAACACCCATGCTCCACCCATGAGACGCATTGCTGTGGTACATTTCTTTAGAAAGTCACACGAGGTGCTGAAAATCGCCTCTCGCATGACTTTGAAAATATCTACTAGCATTTTGCTTCATGGTTGAGCCATAAAAGTGGAGCAACCATGACTCAAAATGTCAGTAAATCTGGCCCAGGACATTTTTTTCTTTAAAGCAGCACCGATACCTTTAAGGAACATTAGTTGCTTTAAACAAAAGTATCCCTGTTGGGAAATCAAACACAGGAATAGTGGTTTGCTGTTCCTTAAAGGCAACCATCTCTGTTATTTGTAGCCAATCACAAGGTGTTGCAAATAGTAGCTGTCTAATCAATACTGATTCAGTCAGTCATTTTGGAACCCCCAAAGACTTCAGATTTTACAATGTGACCTATTAGTAGATGGACACACACTGCACATTCACAGACAGGTCACAAAATGTTGGTGCACTTTTTATGACCTGTCTCTTAATATATATGGAACATATAGTCTGTATGGTTCTATTAATTTCAGTTGTTAATATTTTGTTTGACAGATATGTATAATTAGGAACAGATCCGGTAAAATACTTTGAAATTAAATTAATTCAGCATATTGGATTGATTGACAAACTTGTTAAGAATGAATGTAATTGTGGAATGTAATACCAAATGAAACCCCCTGAAGTAGTGTGTCCCAGATTAACTAGTTCAGTAATAACAGCAGTTCATTCAGTCCACTTACCATTTTGATGGGCATGATCGCAGGCATGTATCTTGTTTCCTGTAGGCTGAAGTCGTACGACATATCTCGGCCCAAGAATCCCATCTGGGTTCCATTTCTTGTAGATATGAAAGGCTGTTAAGAACTTTCTCATTTGTAAAACATCTTCAAAACATTACATTTGGGCTGGATTTAAAGGAGTTTTCCCCTTAGATTTAGACAGCCTCATGGCTCCAGAAAAAAAGTTTTAATAAATAGGGCCTCTAAATGTGATACCACATATTTTCTATCCATGAAGTTTATATTCGGGAATTCTCTTATACCAGCTCTTGAAGAGAGTGCCAACATTTGATGTACCCCCATAGCTTCAGATCCGATAAGCATGTTCCAGATACCATTCAGCTACATGCAGTCCCATGAGAGAGACTAACTTACATAGCATAACAAAACCTCTCAGGCAATAATATTTGGAATCTGAACTTTCAGGCCCATTTATGTTTGCCCCTTGATTGCTGATAATCTACTCCTATATGTATGAAACAAGCAGACACAGACTTGCTTGCTCCAACAGCAAATCTAATTCCTAGGAAATCAAATCATGAGAAAGTCTTCCTCTCCTGTCCACTGTCTAATTATGTGTTGTTGACCAATAACCCAAGACCCCTTGTTTTGATTATTCAAGAAGCATTTAAGTTATTTTAAGTGCATTCTTGAATGAAGAGTTTCATGTAACTGATTTTTCCAACCAATGCAGCAACAGTTAGCTTTTTAGTGGCTTGGATTTATTATCAGTGATCTTACATCAGATCAACTTCTTTGTAACATTTATTGACTCCTGATAAATTATACAGGGACATTTTAGTGGTCTCTCTAGTACATTGGCATTGTAAACACAAATACTGCTCCCTGTAACATCTTATATATATTAATGTAACTTATGCCTGAATTTTGTAAGAGTGTTTGGGAAAGTATTGTACACATTCTGAATATTGTGGATATCTTGTATAAGATACTAATATTAATATTTTGATTTTTGTCTCCTCAGTATCCACAATTGAAGCAAAACTGTTTGATTTTATTTTTATTTTGTCAGGTGTTAACTCCTTTACCACCACTTGGAAGGATTTTAACCATACATGATGGACTTATATGTACCAGGAAAGGCAAATATAGCTACTTAACTAAAGCCCCTAAAATGATTCCTGCTCATCACTTTTTTTAAGCCTTTTAATACTTATGAAACAAATGTTTATGCGAGTAGTGACTAATATTTAAATTTTATTATAGTTTCTGTATTGGATGTATGAGTGTCTACTAATGTAATTTTTGCTTTCTATTATATTTTGTAATTAGCCCATATTTGTTTAATGTGATTCTGATAATTAATGTGACACTTAAAGTCACATTTATTTGTTTCACAAATTCCTTTGTATTTCTCTTAGACAATTTGGTATTTTTTTGTGCTTGTCTAGTTATATGAAATTTTATACAATAAATAAAATAAATCTGATTACAAAAAAGTATTCCAAGAGACGAATGATCAGTTTTGCTAGATTAATCATGTACTTCCATTAAAAGGGCTCAAGTCAAAATAGATAGCTGTGATAATTCTTTTTACCACTTTATAAAAATTATGAGTTGTGCGGATTTGATCCCACCCAGTAATTACAGGGTGTTATAAACTCTTTACCCCCTCACAGAAATGTCAACAGGTCAGCCCGCCTATATTTACTGGGTCAACAATTCCTGGTAAATACCAGAACATGAAGATTTTTGTCCTGTAATTACCCAAATTTGCATGGTATGCTCCTTGTTTGAGTGTGAAGCTTGTAATGGGCAATACTTCTTGCACTTGATACATTTTTGACAGCAGTGTCTGATTTTATCAGGTCCCATCAATATCACATTTGACTTCGGGTCACTGGCAAAGAAGGCCTTACTCTTGGCCTGGACTTCAACATCATTCGCCAAAAGTATGTCAAACAAGCCTGTTATCTTTGCATGTTTCCAGAGTACATCCTTTAATTATGTAAGGGTGATCTCATGCGGAGCCAGGAAAAAGCAGTATGTGCTTTGCCTCTCATGTCATATTCAACAGTTGCTCTGTAACCTTGATGACGTTACTTGAAAATGTTAATAATGAACACTCTAAGTCCCTTTGGACTACTAAACTGAAGTCTGGTGACAGATTCACAAGAAACAGTGAAATACTTTTGAGGTCTGCATTGTGAGAATCAATTGTAAATGCTAAAGATAATCAAAAAATATATACAAATACTTATTGGTGCATCACTATTTTCCTGTTGACCAGAAGCCTTACTAATCAACCTTGGAATTGGCACCACACAACGGCTTTGCTTACCTGTACTGAACCACCTGTACTGCTATTCCAGCTAGGTGAGTATGGAGGAGGTTAGCAAACACCTGCATATCTGGAATCACCTTGCCCGTCACCTACAACAATAAAAGATACATCCCTTCAGGGAACAGTGCTGCACATCAGAATTCCTGCTTCAAGCAGCTCCCAAAACCTACTGCTCATAGACTGGTGTGTGCTGAAACAAGGAACATCTCAGAGAGTGATTGGGATGGATGAAAACTTTTTGGTCAAAGAGAGAAAGGCGCATTTGACCATTTTCCCCTCCGTATTTGAGCATGATTTTTATTACTAAAATTAACTTACACTGGATGGGGGGCTACAAATATTGGGTCAATCTAAAAGCAAGAAACTCATTCACCCAATTCCGAGAGGTGATTCAATGGCTGGAGCTCGCCATGTAAACAGATTTACACCCATGCATGAGCTTACATTTTTCTGCATAAATGCAATTCAACCGCTGCAGGCTGAGACTTGCACCAGAGGTAGGGGTTTGTGCTCTCACCTTCTGAGGAAATGGGGACAAGTACGTCTCAAAATTGGTTCATATAGTTCTACTGGCAACATTTCAGGTATGAATCTACCAAATATAGTTCTACATTGCATAGGTGTAGATCTCTGCACAAGCTCGTCTGTGCCCGTCCGCGCTGGAACGGGACCAGGAGCCTGGGATGCTGCCAGACACTCCTCTAATATAGGAAGTTACTCTGCTCAGTCCCTACATGCACTTAAGCCCACAGCCACCCAACCGCTGTGCCCGCAAATTTGGCCAGACAATGAGGTGGGGTGCTGACCTACATGTAGATTCAGGCTCACCAAACTGGAAGTAGAAGGAGATAAAAGGCCTAGGGTTAAAAACTGGAACCTAGCACTCCTCAACTGTAGTCCCCTCACCTGCCACTAGCACAAACTATGCTTACTGATCATGGAGCAACAAATCGATGTCTTGTTCCTAACGGAAACATGGCTACATGATAGTTCCATGACAGATGTCATTCAAGCGCTTCCCCCAGGATATTCGATATGCAGGAAGGACATAATGCACGAGGGAAAGGGGCATTGGGATTATTTTAAGAGACACATTAAGATGCACATACAAAGCCCTACCCATCCCTGACTGCGAAAATCTTGCTTTCACTATATATTTGACAGCAACAACTTCTTTCTCAGGTCCTTTTATCAATAGACCTCCAGGTCCATGCAAATCCTTCACTGAAGCCCTCCCAGAGACAGTAGCCAGCCTAGCGATGGGAACAAATTATTTCTCACTTCTTGGTGATCTAAATATTCACTTTGAAGAGTTAAATAATGCAACTGTCACAAACATTTTACACGATCTTGCACGCCTACAGCTGACTCAGAAAGTAAAAGTGGGACGCATGCTAAAGGGCACCTTCTTGACCCAGTGTTCAGCCATGACCCTAACATAAAAATTGGAGCACCACATCCACTGGTCCGGACAGACCATGCCTTAATTCCATTCACAATGGAAGGAACCCCTCCCCCCCCCATTGGTCTAGACACCCACAACAAACCTGGGCCACAAATGGGCAAAACTGAATAAGGAAAACTGGGAGAATTTACTAGCCGCAACCAAATCTTTTGCTGAAAGCCCCCAGAACTTCAGTAGATGAATGGCTAAGTAACTCACTAGATTAAGTCGCACCCATCACAACAATAAAGGTCGTAAAAAAGGAAAGGTCAGCACCATGGTTCACAAGTAACTTAGTATTCTTAAAAAACAAAAAACTGTAAAGTCATTGGAAGGAACTGCAGGAACATTTATGATAACAACTTAAAAGACTCCTATAGAATAGCCACCAGACACTATCACCAAGAAAAATTAAAGAGCGCAGGCAGCATATTATGAAACCTCAATTTCAAAAGCAGCCAGTGCTTGCAGGGAGCTTTTTTACATAGTTAAGTCACTCACTATTCTGAAAGTTGAAAACTCGCTGCCCACTCCCACCACAGCTGCTGTAATGAACTAGCAGCCTATTTTCAAGATAAAGTGGAAGATATTTGCAGCAACTTACAACAGACTAGAATGTCATTGGCAACACCTTCAGATATTCAGGCCTCACAGGAAAGGAGAACTTCTCTCTCTAGCTTCCCCCGTCACGATGGAGTCGCTCCCTGACCTTCTGGAAAAAGTAAAATATGGCTCCCCACTGGACCCGGCACCACTGCACATCCTCGCTCTAAGAGCACAATCGATCTTGCTCACAATGTTGGAGCTCCTTCATCTATCTCTCTCAACTGGAATAGTTCCCCAAGCATGGAAGCATGTAGTGGTTAAGCCTCTGCTAAAGAAGCCTAATCTGGATATGTCGCGCCCGGGGAACTATAGACTGAACTCCGTGCTTCTATCAATGGGGAAGATACTTGAACGACATGTCAATTAAAAAATGTCCCAATTCGCTGAAGACACCGTACTCCTCAATGCAACCTAAACCGTCTTCAGGCCTCTACGCAGCATGGAGACTGCATTGCTAACAACCACGATGGAGTTGAAATTGCTGCTTAACAAGGTAGGTTTGGCAGCTATCATCCTTCTCGACCTGTGTGCCACATTCGACACAGTCGACCATTTAACATTGGTAAAAAGGCTGAGAGACTCAGGGATAAAAAACACTGCCCTGAACTGGCTCTCTTCGTTTTTGAAGGACAGGTCCTTCCAAATCTGGAAGCCCCCCTGTTATTCTGATGTCTTCACATTAAATTGTGGGTTCGCACAGCGCTCCTCGCTGAGCCAAACATTTTTCAACATTTATCTTATCTGCTAGCAGATATTGTCAAGGAATTTGGAGTGCCGATTGTGTCTTACACCAACAACACTCAACTGGTCGTCTCATTATCGCCAGAGATAGGACAAATCCAACCACATCTAGCCCCGTGCTTGCAGAAAGTTGTATGATGGATGGCAACTCATTCATTTTAAGCTGAATGGAGATAAAATGGAGGTGATGCTACTAGGAAATAAACCAAACCCTCAAATGAATATTGCATGACCAGGATGCCTAGGACACTCCCCCAATCCCCATCAGCCCCATAAAGAGCCTAGGGATGCAGCTCAACAGTGCGTTATCCATTGAAACACAGGCAAAAAAACTCACAGTATTCTGTTTCGGGACAATCAAAACCGTACAAAAAATCCTTGACATTCTACCTACTACTTTTAGGAAAATGGTAGTGCAGGCCCTGATACTGTCCTGTCTTGACTATGGGAACTCCCTATATCTGGGTGCCCCTCAATATGTTATCAAAAGACTACAATTGATCCAGAATATGGCAGTCAAACTGATCCTTAACGTGCCCAAATAGTCTTCAGCAAAACATGCTCTGGACACTCTTCACTGGCTCCCAGTGTAAGAAAGAATCAATTTTAAGACATTATGTCTAGCTCAGAGAGCAACAAATCGGAGGGGCCCTCTCTGATCATGGACCTTCTGGCACCTTATACTCTTTCTAGGATTTTAAGATCCTCTAAGGCGCAAGTCTTGAAAGTGCCTAGAATACAAAGGATGAGATGGGGCGGCAGGTCATTCTCATACCTGACTCCAAAACAATGGAACTCCATGCCGGTTGAACTCAGAAATTAAACAAATGAGCTTCGCTTAAGGAGAATGCTCAAAACATGGCTATATCCTCACTAGCCATCTTACTCAGTATTGCATCGCCTTGTAAGGGCTAAGCCTCACTCAGTGCTGAGAAGCATTTGTGTAGCCATGCGCTTTACAAATCAGCATAACATATATAGAACTATACATTGAGAAGAACAGAGCAACATGCATCATCTGAGAATTTATTCCTGATAGCGCAAGTTAAAGAACAGAAATGCAGCGTGCACTATGGGCTTTCTTCTATTTTGCTTGTGCTGTGAGATGTCACTGAGAGACGAGAAAGAGAGTAAGGGGCGTATTTATGGGATGTTGGCGTAGGGCAGCCCTACGCCAAAGTGAAATGGCAGGAATGCACTATATTTGAGCAATACAGTGCATTCCTTTCTTTTCTGCCCGCGCTTACGCTGTTTTGGCAGTCTAGCGTCAATGTAGGCACCCATGCCTCTGTTGCATGCAGGATTGTTTTTTTACAGGAAGGGGAACCTTCCTGCACAAAAACAATCCTAAGAGGCGTTTTTCTCTTTCTATGTTTGCTGCAGATGCATAATAGATAATAATCTATTTTTATGAAACTGTGGAGTCTTTTTGTGGTGTATTCATTGTGTTACTGTGTGTGCGTGTCGCACAAATACTTTATTCATTGCCTCTTCAGATAAGCCTGACTGCTCTGTGCCAAGCTACCATAGGATGAACACAGGTGATCTTTTAGTGTGCATTTAGCTTACACTGACTAGGGTTGTGGCTTCTGCTTGTACAGGGTGCAATTTCTAACAAGTACAAAATGCAAGACATACTCCTGTAATGACCAAACAGCCACCACATTGAAAGTTCGCATGTTTAATTATAGAAAGAAGGATGATACGAAGTGAAACAACTGATTAAGGACATATGACATTAGTTAATTGCTTTTGGTTAAACTTGTTTGAAAAATATTTGCACATTCAAAAAAGTGAGGGATTTGCAGCTTAATGTATGGGTGAACTTCAAATTTTAAACCAAATCAAGAAAGGCCCAGAGGAGTTTACATCCTGTCCATTTAACAAGGACATACATCAAAAAGAATCCGTAGGTGACGGATCAAAAGAACCTAGCCAAGAAACAAGGGCGGATTCACCAATTGGGGTGAAGGCCACCTCTACTGGTAGAAAAGAAAAAAAGAACCAGTAGAGGTGGCCTTCACCCCAATTGGTGAATCCGCCCTTGTTTCTTGGCTAGGTTCTTTTGATCCGTCACCTACGGATTCTTCTTGATGTATTCTGATCACACAGGAGGGTCAACCTAGCCCAATCCTCCTCCTCCTCCTCCCCCTATTTCTGATTGACATTTAACAAGGACATCAATGCGATATGGATCAGAAAGCAGAATCTTTACTGCGTACTTTGCAATAGGTATATGAGCACCATTCTCACACAAGCTATCATTTGAATCAGGCCTCAAAAAGATACAAAGATTCTGCCTTACGGGATAGTGATATGTATGAAAAAGCATGATGTTTGAGCATGCATTATGGCCAGGATGACAATACTCCATCATGGACTACATTTCCCATCAAACCTAGAAACAACACACACAAAGCAATTTGACAACGTAGTAACATAGGCACATTTCATGATAACCCATGTGATAAGGGAGAAACGTCTTTACAGACTTGCACACTACTCAACCATTAAGATGCATGGTCGAGAGGATGCATGTAGGTCAATATGCCTATAGGCCACATAGTCTATGTAGGACGCATGACACAGTAAGCCTCCGGGAGGGTGGGGGGACTCTATTCCTGCTTTTGTCCGCACTGATGATTTTCCTAACAGAAATGAAAATGGTGCAGTTTGCACAACATAACGAATACTGTTTTTTTACTTTGTAGAGTGTGGCTTCAGGGCTCTCCCACCTCTCAGACCTTATGGGTTTGAACCAATGTCCATCCAGGTTCTCGTTTTGCTTTTGTTTTTGTTTGTCTGCATGTATTATACACATAGATGTGCTTCACACATGTTGTATGTACCAATAATGATCTTACCTCATCACTATTGCAGTGTGTGTCTGCTTTTCACCATAATATGAGATTGCATGGAAATTCTTTGAACACCTACATCCCAATATATGAGTGTGGAGTGCTGAATGAATGTTTGTTTTGCATGTAAAATGAACAGTAACCCATGTCTCTCTACCTATCTTCACAGATTTAAGGATGAGGGAATGTCCCCATATGTGGTTGGTATGAGCATGCATATTATATCACAAGTGCACTAATGATGGAACCACACAAACAGTGTACAGTTTTTGAAATTAGTTGTTAGAGATCTTAGTCAATGGTCCTGAAGAAAGCCAGATAAGCTTTTTTGTAGGCGATTTTTATTTGATGAAACATGTCGACCCTAAATGCATGAGTAAATGTATATGCTTTGGAAATCCTATATTGGTTATAATCTTGCAAAGATACACTGAAAAAGAAGTACACAATCAATATATGGATAATATTTAGGCAATTTTGATATAAGAACCTGTGGCACAGTCAAATAAGCAGAGCAACTCTTTATCTTTGCTTCTAGCTCCCCATTTTTGATATGCGACTGAATAATTGTGCTTCAATTGATTATGGACACCCTGGAAAACTGTCTATGTTATGTTAGCCCTGGGTTATTCCTCCTCACATTGTTTAACGTTAATGTCCAGTGCTGGACTGTGACGCCGTCAAAAGAAACAAATGGAGAGGTGATGATGAGTCTATGTCATGTACTGTAATCCTCATGAATGCATGAACACAGATCTATGAGGTACACACTTTATTTGTTTGAAGCCCCCAGGTTAACACATCCTATCTCCAGTTCACCGCTGCCATTCTCCCCTGCCTGATGATCTTTATTCCATATAGAACATCAAGCCGTTTGAGAGCAAACATAGCAACTATGGAACATAACACATCCCCCTTTTAATATAAAAAAAAATGTATAAAAAAAGCACCAAAAAAACTAATGAAACTCAAAAGTTTGGACTGCACCATACTAAAATGCAACAGACATGTGCTAACATCTCTAAATGAATTCCCCACTTACACTGTACTATTCTTTTCCAAGAAAAGCCTTCTTACCACACACAAAATCCTTCAATCACTTTGGGGGGTTCCTTACTCTCTGCCCTCAACTCTCCTCCATGTCTCCATCATTCATTCCAATGTCCCTCTCTTCCATGCTACCATTCGTTCTTGAGTCTCCAGCACCATCATCACTTTCTACCACCATGTTGCTCACGTTACAGCCTTCAACACTCACTTCACCTTCATCAACACTCACCTAACCAACTTCCCCTCTTATAATGCTAGACTTTGATTCATTTCCCAAATCTTTGTTTCCTATTGCTTTAAAATCTAACCACTGAAAATCTTGTTGTGGGAGGTTGTACTCACTTCCCTCAGATACTCCCACAGGACTGTAAGCTACTCTTTTCAAATTCCATACCTTTCCACTGCTCACTCTGACAGCATTGTTAAGAACCTCAATTACTTCCTCAGGTTCACAAAACTAACTCTGTCCCTTCTTAACATTGCTAGGTTTCTTTATGCGAACCCAGTCACCCACAGCGATCTCCACTGGCTTTACCCCATGTTTATTATCATAGAGCGTTTTCATTTTAGAATGATGTTCCACCATTCGGTTCTGCACTATTTCAAGAGACCATTGTTCAACACCAACATGATGTAACTAGTTTAGATTGAACTTAGACCTGGTATTGCGGCCCCTCATACCCACAAATGGAGGAAACCCTGTGACTTCATTCCTTGTTACTCTCGATGTCCAAACCTCCTAGTGTAATCAAAGCCCCCAATCTCTATTGCTACCAAACGCAGATTGGATAACCCCCTTCACAACTCAGTTGAACCTCTCAAACATACCATTTTCACTTGGGTTGTATAGGGGAGTAGTTTTGTGTTGCACACTTTCTTTCTTATAGTATTCTTTGGATGCATTTGAAAGGTATTGCACTTCATTATCACTTAATACTGATTTTGGTAACCCTTCAGAAATGAAAACTTTATCTAGAAATTCTAAAACTAAATTGGTGTTATGTTATGTTAAGTTATGTTAACTAGGTATTTATAAAGTGCACAGCTACTCAATAGAGTGTCCCGGCGCTAAAAACCTTGTGACGGGCTGACAGAGTGCTATCAAAAGCTGGATCATGTACCATTGCTGAAATAACCAAGTTATCAAAGATTTCCTGAAAGTGAGGAGGTCTTGAATCTGTCTGAGTGCCAGAGGCAGACTATTCCAAAGTTGAGCGGCTTGCACCTGAAAGGAGCGTCCGCCTATTTGAGCGCGGAAAAACTTGGGAGTACGCGCTTGCTGCAATGCTGAAGACCTCAGGGTGCTGGCTGCAGCACCGTTCGCAATGTTAAAAGGCCAGGATGTGCATTTCCACAACGTGGCAGGCACCCCTCCACACAGAGGGGGCCCGCAACGGGCCCCCAAAGCCATTCTCCGCCTGTCTTTTTGCGGCAGGATATCCGCCACAAAAAGACAGGCGGAAAGGGATACCGTAATCCCTACGGCGTTGCCCTGGTTCCGGGTTCCACAAGTCAGCCAGTAAAGGACCGCCTTGCGGAACCATGGCGGACGGACTTTCCGTCTGCCGCGGAACCATTGTGATTCCCACCGCCATCCTAATTTGGCGGTGGGAATTTTCAGTATGATGCCGGGCCGGCGGTGGCGGTCCTTCCGCCATCATAATGAGCCCCTATGTTTGGCTATCCACAGTCCATTCAAATGTTGATTTTTTTTTGGGAGTTGTTGCAAATGATTTTTTTTTCCACAACCTTCAAATGACGCAGATCCACACATAGACAGATCTTTCCATTGTTGCGTCTGGCCACAACCAATGGTGAAATCCACTCAGCCAACTCTATTGGTTCTATTATTGCAGCTGCCACTAGGTTTTTCAGTTCCTTTGATACTTCTTCTCTTATAGTGATAGGAATGATCCTGACATTGTTTACCATGGGAATTGCATTGTTTTTTAAAATAATGAGATGTTAAAATCCCTTAGGTTACCCAAATTTGTACTGAAAACTGTGGGAAATTCACTTAACATATTTTTTGCAACATTAGATTGTTATTCCACTACTTTGGGTTGAGCGGTACTGCTGGGATCTAGAATGAAGTGTAAGTTTCCTTGAACAAACCAACCAATAACTGGGGGCCCCTTTTTTTGCTACATATAATTTGTCTTGTGTGTGTCTTTCTTTAAACCTGTAGCCTAACATTTATGTTTTTTCCCCTCTATATCCTTGGGGTTGTATGTCTGGCTCACATAAATCACTGCCAATATTTCCTACAAACTACTCCCTCCACAGTTCTTCATTTACGATCATATACAGTGATCCAGAATCAACAAAAATCTTGATTCGCACTCCACAATGCTCATCCAACATACTGGTTTGTTTTTTATACTATCATCACTAATATTTAAAATCAACTTATTCATTAAATTCATCACACAATCATACCTTGCATCAAAAAAACCACACTCATCATCGTCATGCTCATCGCCTTGTCTAGAATGAATTTAACATTGTTTCTTTTCTTTCTGCAAACTTTGGCGAAATGCCCCATTATTCCACAGCAACTACATTTTTGTTTCAGTGCTGGGCAACTCCTGCTATAGGCTAAATGCTCTCTACTATCTCACCGGTAACATCTATTACCTCCCCCTTTGTCTTTATTCAAAAATGTTAACTGGGCATTGAATGTCTTAAACATAGGTTTACTTGCCTGTTTACCTACCACTCTGCATATGGCATCAGCTGCTTTGTCTTTGGATAATAGTTCTTTAGCACATCTACTGTTAATCTCAGCTTTGTGCACTATATCAATGAAATTCTCTAATGGAGAATCCCCATTGACCAACAATCGTTTCTGAATAGCATGATTGCTAACGTGCATAACTAACTGATCCCTGATTAAATCAGCTTGCACAATGCCAAATTTACAATCCATTGCCAATTTTTTAAACTCAGCAACTTAGTTGAAAGCCGATTCCCTAACTTCTTGTTTGTGTTGGAAAAACTTGTATTTAGTTAATCCAGTGCACGCTTTAGGAGCAAAGTAAAGGTCAAGATCCTTCAATGCTGCCTCAAAAACATTTGTGTCTCCCACAACCGGAGCTTTCAACATTTGATTGTACACTTTTAATCCATAGGGCTCCAAAGAATGTTAAATTATTCTTTTTTTTGTACTGCTGGCATTTTATTGCAGCAACCAAAATTAGGAAAATATTCCTTAATCCATTTTAAGGTGGGCTCTGATCCAGATGGGCAAAAAGCATGAGGTGTAGAAATGCTAAAACTTTGCGTTGTTGCCATGGTGAGTGTGAAGACAAAATTGTGGTGCACTGCTATAACCCCCCAAAAAAATCAAATCCCAACTTCCTCCTTTTTTTCCCCCTAAGGAATCCACATGCTAAAATCACAAGGTACTAAAATCACAAAGTACCTCCATCAATAAAAGTAAAGGTATGTAAATATTGGCTGTAGAGGCTTCCTCTGTCTTTTCTTTTTTTTAAATCGATGAAAGATCCACCAAAGCTGCTCCGGTACGGAGATGAAGGAGAAATCAAAATGGCGGTGGAGGGGTCACGCTGCGTGACCTCGCTGTAAGAAAGCAGTTGATGGTCTAGCTGCCAATGAGTTCCTGCGTGCGTAGGACTACATGCATCACATGCACCTAGACCTCCCAGTGTAACGCGTCACGCGTTCCACATAACATGGATGGGGCAGCCAGACTCCAGGCGCAGGATGCAACTCCTGATAAACGGTGAGCCGCAAGTGGGCTGCATTCAAATCCCTCAGCTGTCTTGAGCACTTCGACAAAATTTACGCCTCCCCTTTCCTCTTGACCAAGGGTGCAGGCTAATAAGATTTAAATGAGACTCACCCACCGGAAAACGAGTCTCCTGTAGTGCCACCTTTTATACATCTTTTTCCTTAGTGCAATATGAGTATTGCTTGCAATGCCAAGTTACCGACAAAGTATACGATGAATGAAGAAAAATATAAATCCTCTGCATGGGCACCAGCTTTAAACACTCGTCCCCACATTGTCATGTACTGTAATCCCAATGAATGCACGAACACGGTTCAATGTAGTACACACTTTGTTTGAAGCAGCCAGGCTAAAACGTTCACTCCCCAGTCCACCACTGACATTCTTCCCTGCCTTGTTGTTCTATGTTCCATATAGAACATCAAGCCGTTTGAGAGCAAACATAGCAATTATGGATCATAATAGTCTATCCCGGAGTATAGTGATTTAAAAAGGATTTAACATCTGAAATGAGTGTGCAAAAGTCTAAGCAGCAGGCTTGGGATGTGGACATAGAAGGAGTAATGGTCCAAATGCAAATGAAGAAGCAATTGACCGAGGCAATAGAACTGAAGGACTTTATTGTGAAAAAAGTTATATTTCTATGTATCATGATTAGAGTGGCCAATTAAGTACTATATATGATTACTTGTGGGTCCCAAATGTCAGAATGTTTCAGTCTGAGATAAAGTGGGCTATGACCTAGGTTCGGTGAAAGAAGTCAGTACAGATTGGTTGCTTATTAGACCAATAGCGCAAAGTTGCATCTAATGCCTACTGCAGAGAAATGTACCTAGAAATTAAAAATAGGGAATTGGTCAAATACTAGAGATTTACTTACCATATCTCACCCATGCATCTTCGTTATTCAATTGATACATTTTCAAATATATCACTGCTACTTAAATATTGGAACAGAATAATGGAATGCAGTCAAGACCTACTTTATCTTTAAAGTTTTAGTTGATGTCGGGAACAGTTGTTGTCAGAGTATCATTATCAACTTGTTGCAATTTTCCAGTTTGTTTCCAATCTTCTTTTATAAATGCCACTATGAACTACCAAATCACCATCACTACCTCATCACTACCACAATCATTGATGTTTTTGAAGGATGCCTAATAACCTCAAAGAAGAGGACTTCTACTGCCTAAAGGCTCTTGAAGATACATAATGCTGTTTGAGAGCATGACCCCACTGACAATATGATTGTTTATCCCTACCTGAAATCAAAATCCATCCCACTGGCCCCCACAGGTACATGATCTGTACAAAGTATGAGGTCTAAGTTTCACTTCCTGTATGGCAGCCATAAATCTGAATTAGTGGGCCAGCAAGATCCCTGGACACTCAACTACTAATATGGACACCTGCAGGCAAACAACAGGCAAATGAGCTTAGTGTAAGCAATGGATACATATGGAAGGTACGGTAACATCCATACTGGCGATGACAATGCCCCCCTCATTACTAGTTTTTGTGAGTCACTGGTCATCACACTGGTGAACACCCTCTACCCACCAGTTAGAAAATGCCACCATTAGGATTCATTTTTATAGATGCACACAATTAACTGGTACACATCAAACACTGCACTACAAATGAAAAATGTAGTGTAGTGAGCAGCTTATTAAATGCCCCCTTAAAAGATATCAATATTCTCTAACCAAGTGCCCCACTGAGTGCAGATTTGTGCATACGTCACATTGTTTCAAAGAGCAAATTGGCACAGTAGTGCCACTTGCTTTAGCAATTCCAAAGTGTAATGGGGCTTCAGCATTCCAATATGCAGGTATGTTATTCTAAATATTCAGGCTAAACAACAGACTGTGACTCAATAAACACATGGCATTTATTCACCTGATTGAAAAGATCAGTTTTGCAGAGTGAGTAAAGGTTGAATGATTCTGCCCCTGGAGGGATAAAGCTAAAAGCTTGTGGTATAATCCCGGTTGACAGTACGCCAACATCATGCTCTCGTAGTGATGGGGTGTAATACAGCCGGATGCCAGAGCTGTCTGTTCGCCCTGGAAGAAAAGAGACACACAATTAGTCTATTAATAAAACAGTTATAAAACAATAATAGCAGAGTTCAGGAGGATACAGAATCCCCCTAATGGCTTGTGTGTCACTGTTATGATCGCAACAATGTTGGGTTACCATTAATTATTTTGGATTACCATCATTTCGGCCTAGTAAATGTCTAAATACCAATAGTGTTATTTCAGATTGTGAACTTCATTTCAGTTTTATTCTTATTTAATACGAGTTTTCTTTTTTTGTTGTTGCTCTCAGTGTTTATATATGTTATGTTATACATATATATATGTTATGTATGTATATATATAACACCACTTTTGAAGGCAAGTAATAAACTGAACAAGAACTGGGTGATAGCAGAAATTTTCCTGACGTGCACTGTGACCTTTTGACTCAGCCACAATATGGAACTTTCCTTTTAAAGGTGCTATTGATGTACTCGGCACACAGTGAAAGCAAGTTTAAATTTTGCCAAAATCTAACATTGAATGACAAAATGATGTAAAAACGGCAGTAATGGAGCATTATGGATGTTGTGGTCCAGGTGACTACAAAATACAACAAATTAGTGACTGCAATGATGGTAAATAAAAGCTATGAAAATACTATATTTTCCAAGGGTTATCCTGAATGAAATCTGAAGACAGTACTTACCATCTTTGCAAAACGAACTTATCCAGAACTCTAATATTTGTAATCTACTGCCTCTTTAAATCAAACATGTGGGCATTGGTCCTTCTTCAATGTTTTAAGCTACGTTGTTTAAAAGCTAACGAACCCGCCCAATGAACATTTTGCATATGATTAAGACTCGCATGAGTTGAAACGCGTAATGCCTTTCTGCATCGGAAAAAAGAATGTATGAAGCACTACTGGTGTGGCCTGTCTCATGTTAATGAAGGGTACGTGTTTTCTTATGGAGTATTTAAGATGTCTGACACTTCTGTGATGGGCCCGACCCAAGAGGCTGAGGCGCTCAGGTGTCGTTTGGAATATATATATATATATATATATATATATATATATATATATATATTATCTACTGGCGGTCGCCAGTAGATAGTTATAGTTACAACCTATTATCCATAGGAAATCCGCGACATTCTATTTGCAATAACGTTGGCGTCGGTTGACGAATCTTTGCGAAAGCTTCCAACTTGTTGGGGCGCTCCGGTCCGCTCCTACCCTGAAAGTCTCGGGGTGATACGTCAAGCGGGGGCCGAGAAAAAGGGGGTCCCAAAACGCGTTTTCCCCATTCATTTTTCCATAGGAACCTTTAGTCGCAGCTACAGCCCGAACTACTGAACGGAATTACCCCAAATTTGGCAAAGAGGTAGCCCTTGGTTCAGACTGGTGCCTTTTGTTAAAATGGTGTAAATCCGTTCAGTAGTTCCTGAGAAATTCACAATTAAAATCACATATATATCTATGGGCGCGTCGGATCCGCGTACCCTCCCGATCACGAGCTGCATGCTAATTGGCTGTCAACACTCCAAATCAAGAAGTGTTGGCAGCCATTTTGTCCTCGGTAGAACCGAGGGACAGAAACAAGTGCGCAAAGCGCAAAAGGGGGCAGGGTAGAAACACCCTGACCCCTAGGTCTGCTCAGGGGGTCCCACAAGGACCCCTGGGCAGAAAAAGATTTTTTTTTAAATCGGCGGGATGCGCTTAGGGTGCGCGTATCCCGCCGAGAAAAAAAAAGAAACAAGTGCACAAAACGCACAAAGGGGGCAGGGTAGAAACACCCTAACCCCTAGGCCTGCTCAGGGGTCCCACAAGGACCCCTGGGCAAAAAAAGCATTTTTTTTTTAAAAATCGGCAGGATGCGCTCAGGGTGCGCGAATCCTGCCGAAGAAATCGAGGCGCGGTTTCCCGCGCTTCGATAGGACTGGCCCCGGGTGGGCCAAGTCCCGGGGGCATGCTGGGGGGGGTTAATTTTATGTGTGGGGGGCCTCTAGGGCCTCCCAAGCCCGGGGACCACCACCCCCGGGGCTTTATGCATAATGGTTGCGGGAGGGCTCTGAGCCCTCCCGCAGCCCCGGGACCGCCACCTCCCCGGGGCACTAAACATTTAAATATGGGGGTCCGTTACGGACCCCAGAGCCCCGGGGACCACCACCTCCCCGGGGCTGTGCACACGATGGGAGGGGGGCCGCGCGGCCCCCTCCTGGAGCCCTTGATGGCCCTGGGGACCGCCACCCCCAGGGCCGGCTCCTGCAGTGTCCCGGGTGCCTACCCCGGGACACTGCTGTTTGCAATGACAGGACGGGAGCCTCGCGGCTCCCGTCCTGTCATTGCAAACTTGCTTTGGATATTGGAAGAGAGAGCAGGAAACCTGCTCTCTCTTCCAATATCCAAAGCCGATGCTTTCCACATGGGGAGCAGCATGTCAGCTGCTCCCCATGTGGAACAGCAATGCCGGCTCCCAAGGGACGTGGGGAGCCGGCGGGACTGTGGGGGTTTGAGGACCCCCACAGTCCCCAACGAGAGGCCAGGCCCCGGGGATGGGGTCCCCGGGGCAAGTAGTGGCTCGGGAGGGGGCCACGCGGCCCCCCTCCCCAAAGTTTTCAAAAATAATAAAATAAAAAAGGCAGGGTATGGCCGGCCCGAGGATGGGGTCCCCGGGCCTTAAAATGGCCAGAGGAGGGGGCCACGCAGCCCCCTCAAAATATTAAAAATAAAAATAGAGGCCATGCCCCGGGAGGTGAGCAAACCTAGGGGGTCAGGGTGTTTCTACCCTGCCCCCTTTGTGCGCTTTGCGCACTTGTTTCTGTCCCTCGGTTCTACCGAGGGACAAAATGGCTGCCAACATTTCCTGAATCGGAATGTTGACAGCCAGCTGACAGCCAATTAACATGCAGCTCGTGATCGGGAGGGTACGCGGACCCTACTCGGCCATAGATATCACTATCTTTTTACTTTTGATTTTCTCAGCAACTACTGAACGGATTTACACCATTTAACAAAAGGGTTCTTTCTGAACCAAGAACTACCTCTTTGCCAAATTTGGTGTAATTCCGTTCAGCAGTTCGGGCTGTAGCCGTGTCTAAAGTTTCCTATGGAAAATTGCATGGGGAAAACGCGTTTTGGGACCCCCTTTTTCTCGGCCCCCGCTTGACGAATCCCCCGAGACTTTCAGGGTAGGAGCGGACCGGAGCGGGCCACAAAGTTTGAAAATTTTGCGAAGATACATCAACCGGCAAGAAAGTTATTTCAAATAGAATGTCGCGGATTTCCTATGGATAATAGGTTGTAACTATAACTATCTACTGGCGACCGCCAGTAGATAATATATATATATATATATATATATATATATATATATATATATATATATATATATATATATATATATATATATATATATATATATATATATATTTATATTTGTCAATCAATGAATCACCATCTTAGACATAAACACAATACTGCCTAAGATCAACAGACCTAAGGCCACACACAATTCAAGAATAACTTTCAGTTCTCAAGAGCACGCCCGTGGGCATGCTAAAATTGGAATGGCCATGTACTAACACAATTTTGCGAGTCGCAAATGAATTGCAACTCGCAAAAAAGTGTTTAGAGACTCGCTATTTGGAAGGGGCGTTCCCTTCCAAATAGCGATTCTGTAACCCATGCACAAATGTTTTGCGACCGCAATTGTGGTTGCAAAACACTCGCAAATTACCACCCTCTTCAGGAGGGTGGTAATGGAGTCGCAAATAGGAAGGGGTCCCCAGGGGAGCCCTTCCCCTTTGTTACTGGCTCTGAAAATATTTTTTAAGGGCAGGCAGTGGCCCAGGGACCACTACCTGCCCTTAAAAAATGAAGCGAAAAAGTTTCCTTTTTATTAAAAAATGCATCTTGTTTTCCTTTAAGGAAAACGGCTGCATTAAAAAAAAACTGCTTTATTTAAAAGCAGTCCCAGACATGGTGGTCTGCTGAGACCAGCAGGCCACCATACCTGGGAGGGCCTGCCATTCCCAATGGGCTTGCAAATTACGAGAGGCTCATTAATATTCATGAGCCTCGCAATTTGCGACCCCATTGGGAATCGCAAACAGTGTTAAACACACTGTTGTACATGTAAAATAGCGCCTCGCAAATTGCGAGTCGCAAAAGACTCGCAATTTGCGAGGCACTATTGTGCGCGTCGTACATCTGGCCCCAAGTACTTTAAATATTTGCATCAATACTTTCTGTTGAAACTGTTATGCGAGCAGAGAAATATATTCAACGTTCACTATATTTTGGTGTTTTAAAACAAATTGCTTAAAAACATTTCTTGGTATTGCCCCATGGTATTGCCCCTCACTTTATGGGTTTCACTGCCACATGTATAATATCAAGTTCACTCTGTCTCTGGGGGAGAATGTTTGCATTGTCACCATTCCGTCCATCATTTGTTTGCTGTAACACTTTTCGCCCTAAGTGGGATGGGTATGCCCAGACGTGGGTCCCTTGCTCACTGTGCCACTGGATTCAACCTAGCCTGGCTGAAGAAGGGTGACATACCCTGAAACCGGTCCCAGGATGCTTGTTTCTGGTCCAGGGAGGACCTGGCCTGGCAGTTCGGTCTGGACTGTTCCCATGGGGCACAGGGTCAAGACTGATTTGCATATGGCTGGGTCCAAACTGGGGTGGCGTTGTGGGCAAAAGAACGATGGATTTAACCAAGATCTTTTGACTGGGGGAGAATGTTTGCTTTGTCAGCATTCCGTCCATCATTTGTTTGCTGTAACTCTGGCGATGACGTAAACACACTATTTAATCAGTTTCAAAACCACAATATAATCACACACTAATGCTCCTACTTTCTGCAAAGATTTCAGAGTGTCCAGAATCCAAAATGTAAACATTTCACCACATGCACAGAAACCTTTTTGTATAGAACATACTTGGCCTTAGAGTGAGGGACAATCGACAGTTGCAGGGCCCAGAGACTTCCCCAACACTAGAATTGAAGCCCAAATCCTCACAGCTATGCAAAGATTTATAAATGTATATATATATATATATATATATCTGGGAGGAGCGGCATCTGACGAAGGCCGCTAAGGCCGAAATGCATTATGCCCGTGCAGTCTATTAAAGAGCTTCCATCCTGTTCCTTCGTGTGGCCTTTGCTTCTTCAGCTTGGAGGAGTTCTTTTGGATATATATATATATATGTGTGTGTGTATATATATGTATAAATATATATATATGTAGATATATATATATACATATTAAGAAAAATATATATAATATATATATATATATTAATATATATATATATATATATATATATATATATATATATATATATATATATATATATGTGTGTGTGTATATATATACCAGTACATAGACGTATCTTGCAACATTTGAGAGCAGTAAAAATAATGATACTAGCTACCCAGTGGATAGATACTTACACAAAACACACAATGGGGATTACAAATTTCTGAAATACAGTGTAGATGATTTTTTAATATATATTTGTTTTGATTTGTTTTTGAAAATGTCATTTTAATAACTAAATGCTTTGTGTTTGCTTACAGGAGGAATCACAACTAGAGAAGCAGTAAGGGACTACCAGATAGTGGCTAAACCAGAGCAGAGTTCAACAGGAAGTGTTGTGAGAAATTGGACTGTTTATTTCTTTAAGGAGTTATTTCAAGGATTGGTAAATAGCCTTTTTGTATCCGTGGAGATGAAATACATCCTAGTTAATCTCAAGGCGCAGCTTAGCCCACTTGGGCGCAACCCACTGTGCATTGCAGACCCATTGGGGTGTTAGCAAGGAGGATATCAGCTAGTTGAATTGTATTAATGCCTGATGTACGACTCAAGACTTAATTTCTATAATTTTTATTTGTTGTATTTTCAAAATTTAGTATCTTCACTTGAAACATTGTAGAACAGTGATCGTTATTGACAGAGTAGGCTCAGTTCGATGGCCGCTATACTAATGCACTTGATTCTGTTCTATCGGTTGTTTATGTAAATTTACAGATAAAATAAGCCTTAATTGTTGGTCTAAGTTTCGTTGTAGTAAAATTAACTTTACAACTGTCAGGAAGAAATATTGTTAAAAATAATGCATTATTATCATTAAATTAGCCACTTAGAAATGGCCGCTAAAACTGTTAACTTGTTGGAGTCCTACATTATGTCAGTGTTTATTTATTTTTGTGATGAACAAACCATATATAAAAAGTGTATGCAGTAACATGGTCAGCGTCGTGACTGAGGTCGTGACTAAGGGGCAAGTCAGCACTGAAACGCATTGGCATCTTGTGCCTCTGCCGTAGTGCGCAATAAACTTTAATAACTGCACGGGAGTGCCGTGGGCTCCTTTATTGCCACTGGAATCACTTTTCTTCATATATATCATGTGATCAAGGCCGTTTTCCGGCCGAAACGCGTCATGGCGGACAAGTTGGTGGAATAAAGTAAGAAAAATTTGCACTTATCGCTGGGTCCACGCTCGTTATTTCTGGTGGCAATGCAGAAGTGAATACAAGTTTACCATATATATATATATATGTATATATGTATATATGTATATATATATGTACATATGTATATATATATATATATATATATATATATATAAACAACAAAATCCAGCTCCCACAGAAACTCTATGGCAGAAGGCACGGACTCGAGGTGTTAAAATTCAGCATAAATTTATTCAGCCAGGTTGCCCTCAATCCCAGAGGCAAAGAGATCTATATATATACATACATACATACATACATGCATACACACTCACATTCTACTGGTGGTTGCCAGTAGGAAGTTATAGTTAGGAGCATGTTTCTATAGAAAAAGCATTTTTAGGCTAGCATATATCTTTGGAGCTGTTTTACGAATCTTTTTTTTTTTTAAGTATCTTAGTGAGTGTTGTTGTGCATAGAAAGTTTCGGGGTGATCCGTCAAGCGGGGACTGAAAAAAAAGGGAGGGCCAAAAATTATTTCCCATGTTAATTCCCATAGGAGCTATGAACACGACTACATCCTGAACTGCTGGACAGAATTGCACCAGATTTGGCAGGAAGGTACATTTTGGTTCGCAGATCACGTTTTCAGTTATCCGGTGTAAATCTGTTGAGTAGTTGTTGAAAAATGTAAGGGGAAGTAAATAAGGATATCTTAGTGGAGCCTAAGCACAGATTTCATGGTGAGATCTGATTGTCTGTCGGAACCTCAACCAGAAAGTGGTGGCAGCCATCTTGCGAACAATATACATTATAGCACCCAATTGAAATGCATTATACTGGATGGCAGATTTTGAATGCCACAAAAAGGAGAATGTATAAAGGGTGATAACAGATTTTAGTTGCAATATAAATAATGTGTTGCTAAGGTGATTTTATCCTGTGAAGAAGCCTTCTGCTGGGATTTCAAGAATCATGTTAGAGAGTAAATAATTTGTTGCTAAGGTGATTTTATCCGGTGAAAAATCCTTCTGCTGGGATTTCAAGAAACATGTTTGAGAGAAAACAGCTTCCTCATGATTTTCCCATAGAGGTTATGGAAGATGCTCCAGAAGCTAAAATGATAGCGCATTTTCTGTAAATTCACACTATGTTTCTTAGCCATATGGGAAAGAAGTTTGACATTCCCAGTAAAAAATGTACTTGCAACAAGAGCAGCCTGTTTATTCCCTTGTGTTCTACTGCAGCCTCCCAGAGAGTTCTAAAGAACAGCTAGAGCGCTAAAAGTCTTACTTATGACACAAATGCAGCACACCTGATGCCATCTTGATTGAATCAAACTGGTAAAGCTTAAAACATTTAATTTAGAAAGAAACAAAATAAGGGGTTTCATATTGTCATAGAGATTATGGTCAGTGCTATAGAAAGGAAACTTATGACACGTTTTAAGTGGGTTCTCGAATATCTTCCACTTCTATTTCATTAAAACACTCTGACATGTAGAATGAAAAATGCACTTTCAACACACGCAGCAGACTGCCAGTTAACTCCCCGTTTATCAGCAGTTTACTTCAGTGTTCTGATAAGTAACTAGAGTGTGGCACATCTGACCACCATCTTGATGGAATTGAAGTGGAAAACTGAAACAATATTCTATTGAGGATACTGCAGTAAACGAGGAGATTAGGGAACTTTATGACAAATACGTCTCCCAAGATGGCCACTAGACAGAAAGGAGCCCAAATGTGGCACAAATATTACCCAAATGTAGCCGAACTATAGCCCAAAGTCAGAAGTGTGCAAAACACCCACATACATTGGACTTCTTTATAAAAGTGCATGAAAGGGTTAACACATACTACCCATCCAGGAATGGACTGACAAAATAAAAAAATTAAAAATATGTTTTTATTTGCTGCCTTTCACACTATCAGAGGGTGCAAAGTTGAAAATGCTGCCATTAATGGTTGCTTTGTGTGAGAGTGGCGTGCCATTCTTATGATTAGTTTTTACATCTCCTGACAGTATTGTATCTATCTGATAAGAACAAAAAATAATATTTGATCAACAAACTCAATTTTCAGGTTTGTGAATTACATTTAATTTGGAGAAAAAACTGATTGTAAAGGTACATTTGTATGTGAGAATGTTATAAAACAGTATCAAATATTTTTGGGAAAATATTGGAACTATGGGCATAATTATGATGGCGGTTGGTCGGACAATGAGTTGGCGGTTCCACCCCCATATTACAATAAGACCACCATGCAGTAGGAAACTGCATTTTTGTACTGCAGCTTGTGCTGCAGCCCAGGAAAAGGGCACTTTGTGCAAATCCATGCAAAGTGTGCCAGGCACCATGTGGTGCCTGGCACATGGTGCATAAATGTGTGGGGGGACACTACAAGTGCTCCTATGCCACTTAGCATTGGACCGCCATGAAAAGGTTTCAGAAATGGACATTGTAATCCTGACGGCGGTGCCTGCGCAGGCACAGCCTCTGTTGAGGATTACGATTCCTACAGCATCCCTGTCGGGATCAGCAGATCCTGCCAGAGGAAGTGGTCCGTCCCCCGAAAGTCAAGCATCGTAATTTGGCGGTCAACCCAAAGGGCTGTCTGTCAGTGGGACCTCCGGCATCGTAATGAATCCCTATATGAGGTAATGGATGAATGGTTTTGTGAGTGGCTATGTATGTTTAATAACTGGAGAGTAAGATGCGTTATGAGTGTATGAGAATGTCACAGTTTGTCTGATTTACAGACTAGGGGGCGATTCCGATTCGGGCAGGAAATCTCTCCGACCGAGCCGGACCCGGTGAGATTTCCGACCGAATCGGACCCTAGCAGTCCGACCGAACGAGTACGATGCGTTCGCATGCTATCGGACTCGATTCGGTCGGACTCCCATTGAAGTCAATGGGAGCCGGTCGTACAATGCGTACGCGGGCTCCCATTGACTCAATGGGTGCGAGGCGAACAAGGGTGCCCCCTATAGCGGGTACGCGTCGAAGCGGGTCGCGCCGTACACGCACAGGTAGGGGGGACCCATGGGTCCCCCCTGTGTGCGACTCGCACGGATAGGCTTACAGGGGGGTCCGACACGGACCCCCAAAGTGCGGCTTTGACTGCACTTTCGAGCCGGACGGCGCGAGTCGGTCAGACTGCTCGCGGTGCGCATCGTACTTACCCGGCCGGGGAACGTCTCCATTGCGCGGTGCGAGTCGTGTCCGTGCGAGTCGGTCGGAGCGGTTGGGTCCCGTGAACGAGTCGGTCGGCGATTTCGCGTACGTTCGCATCGTACTCGCTCGCCCGGACGCACGTCTGACTCGGTCGGAAACAGGGCATCCGAATCGGATCCGGTAAAGCCGAATCCGATTCGGAGCCCTACCGGCCGAGATCGGAATCGGCCCCTAAGTGTTTGAGAAGTTGTTTCAAATCTGTTGCTTTGATTGAGTATGTTGTACATTTGCTGCTTACTACATGGTGTAATTAGTAGTAAAAAAAATATAGATAAAGTGTTATGATCTTTAGTTAGCAAGGCATTAGAAGAGGTGGAAATATTTGCATGTGTATACATGGGGTGCTGTTCTCAAAGAGTGTTTTTCTTTGAATTCTGGTTGTTGTAGTTCTGTTACACTGCTTTGAGAGACAGCTACAGAAGCATATCTTCAATCAGCCACTTACCCAGAAACTACTTGTACATGCAGCAGATTCAAACATAGTTGTAGTCATATCTATATTGCTCTCCTTTCCGTAATGAAGGCACTGTGGTGTTTGTTTCTAGACACATATATATTTTGAGAGTTATAGAGATACTAAAGTAGGCAGTCACATACTGGCATATTTACTTAGCGTCTCATGGCACTGCTACAGGTGTACACCTACAATTTCTCAGATATGTTGGTAAGTACTGACACAACCTTCTCATTTTGTAGAGAAATACTCTTTCAAACAAGCATGATGCTAGGTAGCACAGGTCCTATGCATGCACTTTCATATGTAGCTTGATTTGCAATGTAAAAGCTGTTTGTCAAGTCAAGTTTCAGTATGCTCAAGTCACATGTGAGAGATGCTGTAGGTTTGCGATAAAGCATGCTGGTTTGTGGGTAAAAGATGAGAGATGTTCTTTTCAGTTAGTTCACTAAGTTACTTGTGCACTTAAATGTCCCCATGACAAGTACTACATACAGTATGCCATCCCTAAAGCAACTGACATACATGTTCAGAAAAACATAAAGCTTCTGTTTCAGCTATTGAGACAGCTACTGAAGAACATATAAATTCAGTCACTCACCAGAAACTATTAATACATGCAACAGACTCAAAGGAAGTTGCTATCACACCTACATAGCTCTGTATTGCCTAACACAGGCACTGAAGTATTTCTGCAGCCACTTACATGCACATTTAGACAGCCATAGACGTATTTTAGCAGGCAGTTACATACCAGCACATTTACTTAAACATCTCATGGCACTGATAGAGGTGTACTCCTACACTGTCTCAGATACGCGTAGATTGCTGAGAAAAATATGAATGCTCAACTGACCCAGTTCATCCAGGCAAATCAGTTATTAGATTGCACGCAGTTTGGTTTTAGACCTAGACACCGTACAGAGACCATGCTGATCAAAGCCACTGATGAGTTAAGGGCTGCCCTGGATGAGGGAGGCACTGCAGCCCTCATCCGCCTTGACCCATCAGCGGCGTTCGACACAGTGACCATACTATCTTGGTCCATCGTCTTGAATCTCTGGGCATAAAAAAGTAGAACCCTGGCACTACTGGGCTCATTTCTGAGCGACAGAGAACATACAGTGATGCTAGACAGCTTCACTTCTAAACATTTCTCCCTTCCTTGTGGGGTCCTGCAAGGGTCCTCACTCAGCCCTTAACTCTTCAAATTTTATGTCACTGAACTAGCCTCTCTTATCAGATCCTTTGGGTTTTCTCCTACTTCATATGCAAATCGTGTTGTCAGCATCCGACAATGCTAACTATACAAGCTCTCAACTACATGCATGAGAGCAATTGGGGTCTGGATGGGCAAGCACTGCCTTAAATTAAACTCAGATAGAACCAAGGTCATCCTTTTCAGAAATAATCCTCAATTCTGGATCCCTACCATTTTGCCTTCAGAAATGGGACCACTCCATCAATCAATCAATCAATCAGGGAATTATAAGCGCACTACTCACCCGTGAGGGTCTCAAGGCAGTGGGGGTGTCAGCAGTTCTGTTCAGTCGAAACAGCCATGTCTTGAGGGCCTATCTGAAGGTGTTCAGCGAGGGGGCGCGTCTGATGTTGATCGGGAGCTCGTTCCAGCTCTTGGTCGCGATGTAGGAGAAAGCTCTTCCCCCTGTCCTGGATTTGCGGATGCGAGGGGTTTCGGCGAGGGCGAGGTTGGTGGATTGGAGGTTTCTTTTGGGTACGTGGAAGGTGATTCTCTCATTGAGGTATTTGGGTCTGGTATTGTTGAGGCATTTGTAGGTATGGGTGAGTATTTTGAAGGTGACTCTGTTCTTGATGGGGAGCCAGTGGAGGTTTCGATGGTGTTGGCTGATGTGTTCGTGTCAAAGGATGCCAAGGACGAGTGGCTGTGGTGTTTTGTATCATCTGGAGCTTGCGGAGTAGAGACTTGTTGATGCCAGCGTAGAGGGCGTTTCTGTAGTCCAGTCTGCTGGTTATTAGTGCATGTGTGACTGTCTTCCTTGCCGCAGGGGGCATCCATTTGAAGGTCTTACGGAGAATGCATAGGGTGTTGAAGCAACTCCCCCAGTCTCAAAAGCCAAAAGTTATAATTAATGATAAGCTTAACTTCTACAAACAAAAAAACTCAGTAACGTTTTCCTCCTTTAACACCCTTATAATCATTAGGAAAATCCTTCCCTTCATTCCCCCCCAACATTAAGAAAACAGTAATCACTTTGCTAGTAATAACAAAGATTGATTACTGTAATGGTCTATACTTAAACCTTCAAGAACAATGCCTGAACAAATTTCATACCTTGCAGAATTCGGCAGCCAGACTGCTCTTATATCTTCTTAAATTCTACTCGGTTTCTCAAGACATCAAGGGACTCCACTTGCTGACGGTTAGAAACTGCATCAAATTCAATGCACTTTTCATAACACAAAAGGCCATACATAATACTGGCCCTGAACACATGAAACAAACTCTAGCCTTGTATGAACCCAGCATAAATCTTAGATCAAGAGGATGAAAGGTTATCTGCTCCAGATTTTAAAGGGTAAAATGTGGCAGAAGCAGTTTTGTCTCAGGAGCTTCTAAGCCCTTGAACCTTCTACCCTCCAACATCAGAGCCGCCCCTCACTGTTAGTATTTTTAAAGCTCCTAACAACCTGGCGTTTTAACAATTAGTCATTACTACAGTCTCTATTCTTGTTTATGCTGAGCCAGTGCCAAGACACCTCAGGGTATAACTGCTCTTTACAAATGTATTAACATAACATAACCTATGTAGACAAGTACTCACACATCCTACTCAACCATATACAGAAATAGTCCTTCAAACATGGGTAACAGCGACTAATGGAGACCCTGTCTGTGCACTCTCACTGAAAGCTTACAGATATACTGTAGGTATGTGTTATATGATGCTGTTTTGGGCTTAAGACATTGATGGATGTAATTTTGAGATGAATAAGTTATTTGTGCACTTGCCGGCCTGCATGCAAAGTACCACGTATGTATGCCATCCCTAAAACAATTGACATAGATGTCCACAAAAGCATAGAGCCTCTCTTTCAATTACAGAGACAGCTACAGAAGCACTTGTACAGTCAGTCACTTACCACAAACTATTTATGCAGACTCAAAGGTAGTGTTATGTGCCCTGGTTAGGTCCATGTAGCGAAGCTGCTAATTTCTTACATTGTCCTCTTTTTCACAATAACATTTCTTCCAAGAACTATGGCACATATTTGCATGCACGACAATTTTGGATTTCTCTGATACACTCTTGAATAGTAGGAGTACGCCTGATTACGCCTTGTTTATCTGCCTGCATATATACACTGTTTTAGCACCATGGTAGAACTATATCCGCTATTTATGCGTTCGGTGCTTGTAATCACTTTCATCTGACTGTCTACTGAATATCGTAGCACATGTATTCTATACCAGAATAACGTTGGTTCAATAAATATATTGAAATTGTCACACTGTCTATTATGTATATGTCTCTAACCACAAGTAAGCACGAGTGACTGAGTGAAAGGTTCTGATCTGTTTCCATGATCCCTGAGGGTTCAGGTTTGTTATGTTCAGTGGTTGCCAGAAACCATTTCCTCCCTGGTAAGGGTAGGAGGGCTTACGGTGGTACTATGAGCTAGCTGGTCTATAGGACAACATATCCTGTGGGGGAGCCCGGAATCAGTCTAGGCACCTCGCCCACAGTTTATGTTATCCAACAAACATGCAGGTCCTACGGATTAGTGCAGACTACACAACAGTAGTTGCAGTGCTACATAGCTCTCTATTGCCTAACACAGGCACTGAAGTATTTGGGCAGCCACTTACATACACATTTAGGCAGCCGTAGAGGTATTATAGCAGGCAGGTACATACCAGCACATTTATTTAAACACCTCATGGTAGTGAAAGAGGTGTACTCTTACACTCTCTGAGATATGTAGGCAAGTGCTGACACAACCTTCTCAACCTAATACAGAAATAGTTTGTCAAAAGCTACTAGTGCACATCCTGTCTATGTTCTCTCACTGCAAGCTTTACTAGTCATGTTATAAGTCTTTCTCGAGTTTCAAACCCACGTTTTAGTGCGCATTACACACTTCTAAGATATGCTCTAGTTATCCCATAAAGGATTGTGTTTTGTGCTTAAAAGTTGAGAAATATCCTTTTGAGTTGTTTAAATTACTTGTGCACTTGCAGGCCCGTATGCCGAGTACTACATAGAGTATGCCTTCCCTAAAACAATTGACATACATGTTGACAAATGCATAGAGCCTCTCTTTCAGTTACAGAGATAGCTACAGAAGCACTTATACAGTTAGCCACTCACTAGAAACTATATGCAGCAGACTCAAAGGTAGTTGCAGTGATACCTATATATCTCTCTATTGCCTAACAGAGGCCCTGAAGTATTAGTGCCGCCACTTACATACAGATTAAGACAGCCATAGAGATATTATACCAGGCAGTTACATACCAGCACATCAAAAATGAATAGAGTAATGTTAGCAATAGTATAATAATATAGCTGTTTATATTGGTACTTCACTATTTTATATTATATAATTTAAAGCTACAAATACTTTTTTTCTTTTCAGATTTCAATTTCAAGTTAACTACACAAAATTGCAATGCCATCCAAAAGAGAGAAAAGGAAGAAACTATGTCCTCACAACTAGGAAACAAAAGTGACAAAATGTGGAAGAAATGGTGAAAGAGAAAAGAACTGCTTGTAAGAGGACACAGATATTTCTTAAAATTGTATCTGCAGAACTGGAAAGAGAGCAAAATCAAATCAACAAAAAACAAACTTTAAGAGCAACTAAAAAATAAAAGAAAGTCAAAGATATGGATAGAAAAAAAATCGCACAACAAAGCACATAGTTTAGACAGAAGTCAGAGGTATTTCAAAGAAATCAGAGTTAGAATATTCTATTGTAGAATAATTAACAATCTAATAACAAGTATAAAAAAGTATATAAAAGTATAAAAGAAGAAGAGAAGCACTCAGACAAAAGAAATGTGTTGAGATTGTAGTGGATAAGGTATTTGCTCTCAAAAAGAAACTATTTATTTTGATTCTAAACAGAATAAAGCCACTAGATAAAATATTGTTGTGGATGAGGAAAAGAAGACAAAAGAAAAGAGTTGTTAATCAAAAAATCTGCTGATAAGTTTTCAGTGGTGAATAGAGTCATACTTCTAGTACTGAGCCTTTCTTTGATAAGGAAAGCTACCTTCAGGAGAACACAATAGTGCATGGAGTTGATGATTCAGGAAGATGTTATGAGATGAAAGATGGTAGTCCTATTCCAAAAAAGGTGATGGTACCTAGAAATGTAGAGGAAGTGATAGCTGAAGAGATACAGGGAAGGCGTAGACAGGTCCCTGTATATAAGTGGAACTATAGCAGTATTTGTACTATTTGGCAGGAATCTATTGATATGTTGAGAAATGTATTACTTATATTTTCCTGCAGAAGTCTGAAACAGAAAATAGCTATGCTGTAAGGATTAGATCCATGCAAATTAAGGAAGTATACTAATTTACAGGGACACTCACTAGCTTGTCTGTCAAGGAAATTGTGCCGAATCACCTTTTATCATTTCAGAATGTTAGCTGTACACCATTCAAAAAAATGTAATATTGGTTAGGAGTATTTAATATGTCAAAACTCCAGCCTTATTTTTAGGAGAAATCAATAGAGTTATTTTGCATGGTATAGTAGCAGAGATAGAAAGGTTTGTGATGATATCCAGTTTTGTTTCTTTGGTCCTGAAGAGGAGTGTAGTGAAAACGAAGACTTGGTATCTGAGGTGTACCAGAACAGAAGACATGTATTACTGATGATAACGTCCAAGAAGAAATGAGAAAGTTAAACACAGTCTGTTTTGAGAAATGAAACTGTGTTTCTACATGTTGTAGATGCACTCATGACAAGAATCAAATTCCTTATTTTTTTTCTCAAAAACTGAAGAAGACAACAAATATGAATGGCAAGAATGTGTGTCTTACTTAGTTGTAGAAGAACGCTTTGATTGTCCCACACGACAAGTTGTTTGTAAGTACTGTTATGATAAGTTGGCGGATAATAAAAGGCCAGTTAGAGCAGACCTCAACAATGTAGAATCCCTGCAGAACTTCAAAATGTAAATGTTTATGAATCAATTTTAAGAAAGTGTGTACATCCATTCCAAGCTATAGTCTGTATGGAGCCAAAGACAGGTAAGTTACCTCCAACTGAGCTCCAGAAAGGTCCTAAAGGTAGAGTTTTGTACTTGCCGTTAGATTTCAAGCAGACTATTGAAACTCTAGGGCTGGAGAGAGTTTTGGAAAAAGCACTTATAATTCTAGTGAATGGTGCCCCTACCAAGAGTAAAAAATATGGCAGGAGTTAGTGGATGTTAGTAAAGTAAAGAAAGCAACATTATATCTGGTACAAAACAATATTTATTATAAAAATATAGACACCCTTCAGACTTAACGCATATGGAGGGTGACATATCAATATCAAGAGGTTAGATTGAAAGGTGGATCGATCCCAATCAGAAGAAATTTATGAACACTAGAGTGTCTACCCTCTCAATTCTAAAGAGATTATTGGTGATTCAATTGATCTCTATCAAATTAAAGAAAGATAAGGAGCTCCCTTGAGTGTCTGGGAGAAATATTTGAAAGCTCAGTGTTTTCTGTATCTTTTCCCCACAGGAATTGGTGGTAGGTATGATGCCCGGCCTGTACAGATACCAGCAACTTAGTACAGGTCAGCTAGACTACACTCAGAGGATCCTCAAGTTCATCGGTGTATTCCCTATATATTTCACCTTTTATTTGAGAATGACTTATCAGGCCTATCCGATGCATTCTCAAGACAGGAGTGAATTCGCAAAGCCTCACAGCAAGAGAATTTGTTCACAAAGTTCAAGGGAAAGATGAACATCTGGAATACAATTTGATTAATTTAATGGCATGTCAACATGGCATCAATGAATATTGGTATCATCGTCGCTGTGAGTTGAAATGCATGTTGAGAAACCTAGGAGCACCTACTTGGTTCCTAACACTCAGTTGTGCTGAGTATGCATGAGATGACCTACTTGAATTTCTGTGAAGACACTAGGAGAACTTTGCTTGGTTGATCCTGTAAATGTATGAAGATATTTTAACCACATGTTTCAAGCAATGATGGCTTTCATCTGCAACAAAACGAATCCTCTTCTTGGCCAAGTAACTTGTTTTTTTTGTTGCAAGAGTGCCAAGCTAGAGGTGCTCCACATATTCACATGCTGGTATAGGTAAAAGATGCCCCGAAAGTTGTTACAGACAGTGATTAGTTTGTCTTGTCTTTCATACAACAGTATGTGACACGCGCCATTACAAAAGATGGCGGTTAGAAGAGCTTGAGACAACAAGTTCTACGGTTTCAAACGCATAGATGTGGTAAGTCGATGAAAATTCAGATGCAGAGGAAAATTCTACACAAGGTGTCGTTTTGGATTCCCATGACCTGGCATCTCAGAAGAAAAAGCAAACAGCTTTTTGTCTGCTGTCAGACATAACCTGACATGGAAATCACCAAAATATACATACAACCTGAGAAAAACTGATGCTTCTAAGTATATCAATGGCTACAACTCTGTGATTCTGAAGATGAGGAATGCAAATATGAATCTGCAATTTGTTACAGGCAACTCCATTGCTATTGCTCACTACGTGACTTCATATATAACAAAATCAGAATAAACAGAGATGAAAGAGATGTGGGAGGAGGTTTCAGCCAAAAAGAGTTTTATGAAGAAAATGTTCAGCTTTAGCTTGAAAATACTTTCCCACAGAGAAATAGGTTCTAATGAATGCTCAGACAGGATGAGCTTGAGTAGTTTGCTCTCCAAGTCAAGAGGAATTGTGTGGGTAAGCCTAGGCCTTGGAAGTAGTCAAAACAGACTACTAAAACCTTCATCAGAAATACAGTATCTCACTGAATTTGATCCTGAAAGTACAGACATTTTAAAAACTAACATGCTTGATACATACTGCCCAAGTAGGAGTCTTCATCTTGAAAACATATATCTCTATGAAATACTTCAGCAGTACAAATATAAAAGTAATGTAACTGAAAACATAGACAAAGGAACATATGGAGCATTAAATGCGATGTTTCTTTGGTCAGACAAAACAAAGGAAATTTAATAGACCACTGAGCTTAGTTGCCAAACCCCAGCGAGAAGAGAGTTTTTCTACTTTCACCTTTGCAGTTGTTTATGCCATGGCGCACATAATCAGAATTACTTGGACACTATGACTGTTACGAAGACTCTTTCAATGCTGTGAAAGAGGCCATTTAGTGCTCAGTGTTTCCAACCTACCTGCAAATGTTGAAAGATGAGATTTAACACGACAAAACCATTGCTGCTGAGATAGCCAAGGAGAGTTCACAAAGCAACCAAAGTTATGTACCAGCGAGTTAAGATCCTCTTGAAGAACCAATTACTCAAAATGAAGCAGCTATAGCTATGAATGAGGTGGAGACGGCAATGAAGCAAGCAAGAGAGGAATCTGTGGATTTCAAACACTTAGTAGAACAACTGAACAATGAGCAAAATGAAATTTACAACAAAGTTAAGGATGAAATAGAGAATGGATTTCTCTTTGCCAAGAAACAATGTGAATGTTCTTCTTTTCAACCAATACTACTATACATCATTGGTCAAGCTGACACTGGAAAAATCTTTCTAACTAAAGTTCTCACCAGTTATCTACAGAAGACTACAGAATCAAATTTGTCATGTGTAGTAACATCACCAGCAGGCTTAGCTGCACATAACATGAAAGCAATTACTTTACATTGACTACTAATGCTACCTGTTGACCATAAACGGGAATACCAGAAACTATCTGGTGAAGCTTGCCATGGGGTATCAAGAGTATTGAAGAAACTGAAGTTTTTATCATTGATGAGGTCAGCATGGTATCCAACCTAAAGCTTGCTTTCATATACCTAAGAATGCAGCAGATTTTAAGAAAAACTACAATGGGCTCTTTAGAGGAAAGCATTTAATTGTCTTTGGTGACCTACTGCAACTCACCCCCATAAAAGGACAAACTGTTTTCAAAACACTTGTGCATAATGATACAAAAAATTCTCTGGGGAGTATTGGCAATGTAAATATTTGGGTAAACTTTGAATACAAGGAACTAGTGAAAAATATGCTTCAAGCTTCTGTTGTGAATTATGCAGCTATATTGAAGGGCATTAGAATAGGAGTTCTAACAAAAGAAGGGAAACATGCTTTGGAAAGTTGACTTATGAAGAAACTATTTCCATCTAATATTACAGCAGCTGAACTAATGCAACATTTCAATGAAGAACAGAAGTTTATAGTTTGTTAAATGCCAACACTTGAAGAGTGCTCCAAGTTTACTGAACACTTACTACAACTGGAGAAATAAGATATTTTGGAAATTACAGCAATTGATAAAATTGATCATCAGGGAGCTACAATACTACTCACAGATAAGCTACAAGCAACATTGGATGCTTTGGGTAAGTTTGTATCCAAAACTGCAGGATTAGAAAAGATTTTACATGTCAGCAAAAACTGTCAAGTAAATTTGCACTGTAATTTAAATGTAAAGGAAGGTTTAGTAAGTGGTGCAAAAGCAAAGTATTTGATTTGATTAATTTCCCAAACAGAGATGAGGTTGAATACTTGGTCATAAAATGTGATCAGGTAGATGGTATGAAGCACTGACTGCCGACCGGACGATAATAACAGGACTGTGTCCCCAGAGATACAACCATCAGGCACTTATCATGGTAGCCTTTAAAATTTAAATACTTGTGCGTCGACAGCAGGAATTTGAAATATCTCAGATCAAGGGCTCTTCATTGCCTCTGTGTTCCTGCGTCTTCTTCACATCACCATTTGCCCTGAAGAAGTTCATTTTATGTATGAACGAAATGCGTTGGCTGGAATTTGCACATTTTGATATTGAAAATAAAGGATTGATAAACCACTATAGAAAATGAACATTTGGATTTATTGAAGAAAACTCTTTGGTAGTGCACCGCTCCACTATTTTCACATGGTATGAAGCAGATTGCCCATTGTGTTGTACATTTTTTGCTAGTGAAAGACTGATATGTTCTCTCTAGCATATGCTGTTAATGTCCATAAATCACAGGGTTTAAGTGTAGATGCAGCTGTTGTTAATTTTGGAAGTACTGTTTTTAAAGAAGGAATGGCATATGTAGCATTATCGCGCTGTAGAAAATTGTACGGTTTGTTTTTGATTGGTTTTGATTAAAAGAAGGTTAATTTTGATGCAAGCTGTCTAAGAGAGTACAATTAGTTATGAAGAGTATACGCTCCTCATTTATGCCCTGTTTATGAGAAATGGATAATCTGCCCAAAATGGAAGGTTATAAAAGAGTGTACAGATGCTGACAAAATGAAGAGCCAGAAGGACAAAGTAGAAGCTGTTAAGAAGAGAAAACCGGAAAATTATGGAGATATTGTAGGTTGCTAATGGAAAACAGTTCAGGTGTCAACTGCTATGCAAATGTTGTTCTCAGAGTAGTGTTTCATTTACCACATCTAGTGAACGAAATTCATTAAAAAAAGAGATTGTGTGCTGCATTGTATCACTTGTTCCAACGTTTAATGATTGGCAGAATTGGGGCACATTCTGCTTCAGGTATTCAAGACCTTTTAGATATATGTAGTGGATCAGTAATGTTTACTCTCAACAGTGAACAAGAATTTATTGTGGGTATGTTTGGGGTTTTGAAGAAGGAGATGTAAATATTGGTGATTTATTTGGACTGAGTCACACATGGAACCATCACTGTGAAGTATGTGGTGATTCATCTACCACCCAAATAAATTCTGAGCATTTTCTCTATTTAACATTACCAGATTCTAAAACTGTGACTTTTGAGCAATTGTTAAAGAATGCTAACCAAAATATGACCTTTCCAAAGTATAGATAAGATATTTTCTCTACATTATTGCTAACAAGACATGGAAAATACCTTAAAGTAACACTACAATTGTGCAGAGCAGGTGGTTCAAAATTGGAAAATCCAATTGCAGACTTCAAAGCTGTACAGATATTTATTTCAGGAAGAATTTTTACTACGTCAGCTATAATCTTTTACAAAGGAATTAATACAACATCTGGACATTACACTGTCTTATTAAAGAGTGAAACTGGGTGGACGGAATACAATGACAACAACCTAAGTTTCAAACCAAGACTTCCAAATTATAAAACTCCTATCTTCTTTTTCTTCAACCAAAGTTCTAACGAGTAATTATGGATATAAAAGTGGGGTCTGGTTTTTCTTCTATGTGGTTCATCAGTCTTTTAGATATTATTCCGCCTATTGGGGATAATGTCTGTATAGTGTTCTTCAAAATTCAACCATTGTTTCATCATCCACAAAGGAGTTAATATCACATCTACATACTACACTGTGTAATTGAAGTGAGAAACTGAATGGATATAATGCAATTACAGCAGCTTTAAGTTGAAAGCAAACACTGTCTCTGTAACTAAAAAATTACCCCTTTTGCTTTATCAACCAAACTTTTATGTACTATTTGTGAAATTAAAACCATACTATGGAATGTGCTCTATATGGATCACCATATGTAACCATCATTCGGCCTACCAGGGGTATTGTTATCACAAGGATCTTTAATAGGGAACATGACTTTGTATTTATTTGTAATACAGTAACATACATAATTATTTTAGAAATATTTATTTAGGTTTGTTTATATTACTGAAGTAACTACAGAAAAAGCAATTAATTAAAGAATTGTAATGAGTGCAATGCACAGCTTCACTTAACCATAGTGTTGCATTGGGCATGTATGGGTATTTTTTACAATCCATTGATTTTTTCCCCACTGTTCGAAGATGATGCTTCATACAGAACACTGTTTATAGTGAAGAAGTATGAAAGCTGAGAACATCATAAAAAGGGAAATTATATGTTAACTATGTTGTAATGCAAAGTTACAGTATAAGTAATATAAGTTGCTGTGATTCTACAATAAACAAGACCAAATACTAACATATCTTAATGTTTTTTTGTCTTTTTCCATACCAGGAGCTGTTGAATGTCATTAGATGTCTCACAACATTTTTCTAACCACAGACATTTTGCTTATACCTAACCAAGTTTTTTTATACGTAAACTGCTCTTGCAATAATTTCCTAGTTTTTATATTTTTCATTTTACTGAGTTTTATATAGCGCAAACTTGACCCGAAGGTATTGGGTATCAGAGCGCTTTATATATCACCAGTTGCATTACATGAGGACATATTCATTTTTATTAGGCACGGGGAGATTAAGTGATCACAGGATGTTCAGTTTCATTGCCGAGACTCAAACACAGTTCCCTAGATTTGCGTTCAACCGCTCTAGCCGTTAGGCCAACTCCTCGCACCAGAACGATTGTTTACCCTATATAATAATAGAACATAATCTCACAGTGACTAATTCACCCATACAGTCACTCACACAGCTACTCTATCCTCATACAACTAATCACACACTCACCTATTTACTCATACAGACACTCACACACCCATTCAGTTACCCATACAACCACTAACAGTACTACTCAGCTACCCATATAGGTACTCACATACCCTGGCACTAACTCATATAGCCACCCACACTAGCATTCACTGGCCTATACACCCACTCACAGTAGTAGTCAGTCACAAATATGACCACTAACACAGCTACTCACTGATCCATATACCCACTGACACTACCACACACTCACCCATAAAGTCACTTATACATGCACTCACACACCTATTCACTCACTCATATAGCCAGTGGTACAGCAGTCACTCACCAATACAGCCACTCAAACAGACACTCTTGCATAGATGCACTCACACAGCCACTCAAACACCCACACAGCTATTTTCACATTCATTAACTTACCCACACAACCACTAACATAACCACTCACTCACCTTTACAGAAAGTCACACAGTCACTCATTCACCCATATGGCCACTGATATACCCATTCACTCAACCATTTAGCCACTCACACATCCATTCATACAATAGCTCACACACCCATTCACTCACCCATACAGCTGCTGATATAGGCAATAACTCACCCATAGAGCCACTTACACAACCATTCATTCACCTATACCATCACAAACATTCACACTCCAATATGGCCACTCACACAGCCACTCTCTCACCCATATAGCTACTAACACAGACACACACACAGTCACCCATGTAGCCACTCACTCACCTATACAGCCACTCATGTACTTAGTCAATCAACCATGTACCACTCTTTGATTCACTCATTCACACATGCATGCACTCATGTACTCATGCACTAACCCACTGACTCATACACGCACTCATGCACTCACTCATCCATACACCACTCATGCACTAAGTCAATCACCCATACACCACTCATGTACTCACTCACTGACATGTACATGCACTCATGCACTCACTGATTCACAAACGCACTCATGCACTCACTCACCCATACACCACTCATGCAATTAGTCAGTCACCCATACACACACTGATGTAGTTACTAACTCACCGATATATGAACTCTAACACTCAATCAATCTCCCACATACCTCTGATGCACTTATTCACTCACCCTTATACATAGTCATGCATTCACTCACTCATCCATATGCATACTCATGCACTCACTCACCCATACATGTACTCACGCATTCATTCATTCACTCATACACACACTCATGTACTCACTCACGCCTACACCACTCATGCACTCAGTCAATCACCCATACATCACTCATGCACTCATTCACTCACACATACACCATTCATGCACTCGCTCAGCCACCCATATACACACTCATACACTCACTCACTCACCTATACATGCACTCATGCATTCACTCACTCACCCATACATCACTCATGCACTCAGTCCCTGACTCACTAATACACCTCTCACTGACTCACCCATACACACAGTGATGCACTCATTTTCCAGCCCATATATCCAGTCTTTCTTACATATACACACACATGCAGTTTATCTCTTTTTTAACCATGAAAGGTGGTTCTGAAATTTTAGAAGATGCCTTTCCTATATTTCAGGTCTTGAACTTCTGTTGAATAAGTCGGCACAAAAAATTACCGAACAGACCCAAGCAAAAAACAACAGGTTCCAGGGCATCCTGAACTTATGTAGTGAAATTTCTCTTGTTCATCATCCATAGATCTACAGATACAGATTGCATAATACATACTGTGATACCTGAGCACAGGTATTTATTTTGCCAGTACATTTTTGACTGTCTTAATCACATGTTACTCTTACTGAATTTCACCAAGATAACCATCTTTCACACTGCAGCACAATTTCACTGCGTCAATGTAAGGTTCCTCCAGTGTGTCATATCTGCCCTGTAGCATGTCACTCCGAGTATTAGATTATTTTCTTTGAGACTGTCCTTCTCCTTGGATAAGTGTATGCCAAGATATTGAAAACACTGTCTAGATTTCCGAAATGTGCAGTCATGTCAATAATCTTTATTTCGCTCATAGACAATAAAAGTAACAAAGCGGCAATAGAGTAAAAACTTGTGTAATAGCAACACTGTCCTGATCGGAACAATAAAACCATACAGTACAATATTAAAAAGTAATATCTAAATGGCCTGGGGCCAGGGTGTCGGCAAACTCAGAGTGGGCTTGGGTTGTGGGGGAAGAAATAGAGATCAATTTACGCTAAATTGGCCAAATACTCTCCAGACACATAGCAATGGAAAAAAATACAATGACAGGGGATGTGTCTGCTCTACATATTACCATGGATACACTGTACTGGCGGACACCTAAGAGATGACATAGAGGACAATCCAATGTTTTTGCTGCTTACGATAATTTGACAAAAGAACAATAAATGATCATCAGTTTCTTCACCCATCTGCATGCAAGACAAATGTTGCTACCCCGAGGCTACCTTTCCATTTGGCTGTAAATGTGGTACGGGAGTATACCCAACCTAAACCTTAAGTAAAGGGCTTTTGTGAAAGGAGGTTCAATCCCATCCATATAATTCTCAAAGGAGACAAGTTGTGATGAAAACAACTCTGTAAGAGGGAAATATGTCTTCTTGTGCCAGTTTAACTGAAATCTAGGAGAGATTCCTTTCACCTTAAATATGTAAAGAAGTTGTTTAATGGAGGACTTTGGAACTGCAATATATAAAAGAAAAGAAAATAGCTCCAGAAACTGGTGAAAACTTTCTCCTAGATACGAGGCACCATAATGACATACAAACTAATTAAAAGACATTCAAAACCAGTATTCTGCTGCAAATTGCTGAAAGGTGTGGGTCAGTGGATGACATGGAGCCATCTCAAATGGATGCTTCCAAAATGGAAATTCTCACATGTGGCAATTTGAAAAATTAGGACCCAATCGCTGCATGGGCTGATGATCTAGGAACACCGCCTAAAGTATCAAAGGAAGTAAGAAATGTCGGAATGACCATGGACTCTAAACTATCAAAGAATGTCCAAGTGGACAAACTAGCAAGATCAAGCTTTGTTACTATAAAAACTCTGTGATACATCTTCTCCCACCTGGGATTTCCACACAAGGTCCAGTCTACCATCTCTCTTATTCCGTCCAAACTCGATTAAGCCAATAGCCTCTACCACGGATCATCTTTAACAACTAAGAAAAGACTACAAAGGATTCAGAAGTCTGCTGCCAGACTACTCTTACATATAAAACTGCAAGCCAACTTCTCCCCTGACTTGAAAGCCTTATATTGGTTATAGGTTACCAGAGGATCCGAATTCAAGCTGCTTTGTATCACCCACAAAGCAATGCATGGAACTAGACTGCCCTTCATCAGGAATAAAATCACAAAATACATTCAACAAAGGAACCTTCACTCTACAGTGGCACCTCGCCAAAATCTTTCTTGAACTTTTAACCCCCGAACATAAGATCCAAGAATAAGATTGGGTGGGTCAAAGCCACCAAGACACCAGTACTTGTGCACTATGATTTGCATTAATGGACCGTTAACAGCAAGCTAAAGAGGTAATCAATTTTCTGCAAATACCTGACCTTATCTTCAGAAGACAACTCAAGAATTGTCTCTCCCTCACATAACCACCATACTCAAACATAAATATATAGCCTATCCCTCTGTATATAAGCATTTATTTGGACTATAGATGTGTACCTACATATGTATATTGCTTTGTATAAACGTGTATAATAATTATGTTTTTAAAGATATAGATATTCATTAATTCTGCTTAAAAAATTTACATATTACTTATAGTTACATTATTCTATGTTTAACATGCATATAAATGACTGCAAAAATAAGTAAATCCTTTATCATAACTATTTATCTACAGTTGCTTTACTATTGAATTACTAAAAATAAAAACAAATGAATTAATTTAAAGTACAACAACACTTGATAGTCTGACTTTGTTAAATGAAACTTTACGTATATTAACTTCCTTATGAATATATATGCCTTCCATGTACTTATGTATCTTTATATTTATTAGTTTGCTTCTAATTCAGCATATCCAATGCACTACCCTTTTTCTCACCCTATATCTCTTGCAATATATCCTCTACCTCTACTCTGACTCATCTCAAACCTCATTCTATTACTCTCTCCAATGCACTACCCTATTTCTTACCCTATAGCACTCTCAATATATTGTTTACCTCAGTTCTCTGACTCACCTCAAACCACTACTCTGTCCAATGCATTATCCTATTTCTCACCCTAAACCTCTATCAATATATCCTCTACTTCCACTCTCTCATTCCTCCCAAACCCCATACCACTACTATGATCCCCAAAATAACCCTTCCTAGACTCTTCCCTCCTCTACCCCTCCTTGCATCATCTCATACCCCTTTTACTATTCAGAACTCCCAAAACAAGCCTTTCTAACCCCTTCGCTCTGACATTCCCCCTCCACCTCCCCTTTTTTCATCCCAAAACCTCTCCTACTGATATGCACTCCAAAAAGAAAATAATCGCTAGCAGACCCTTCCCTCTTCTATCCTTCCACTATTCCTTTTCAATCCAAATAACAGACTAACATATCCACCACTCAAATTAATTTAATATTTCCCTTTACTACTTCCCCACTAGTCCTGTTTGTGTTTCAGAGTAGCGTGCTACCTGGCAAAAAGTGCTCCAACACCTCATCAGGGGTAGCAAGCACTATATAAATGCAAACCTTTCCCTCTTCCATCCCTCCACTATCCTTTTCAATCCAAATAACAGACTAACATGCTCACCGCTCATATTAATTTCATATTTCCCTAGACTAAGTCACCATTAATCCTTTTTTGGTTCTGGAGTAGCCTACTACTCACCTAAAAGTGCTTCAACACCTCATCAGGGGTAGCAAGCGCTATATAAATGCAAACCTATTCCCTCTTCTACCGCTCCATTATCCTGCCCAATCCAAATAACAGACTAACATATCCACTGTTCACATTATTTTCATATTTCACTATACTAATTTACCACTAATCCTTTATGTGTTCCAGAGTAGCGTGCTACTTGCCGAAAAAGCACTTTGCTGCCTTGTCAGGGGTAGTAAGTGCTATATAAATGTAATTATATTACGACACAATGCAATTTAAAGTGTCGCATATCTGTTTATTCATGTATTTGTTTTTGCAGATTTTTCCTAAATGGGCACATTTTCACTTTTCAATTTGGTCTGAAATAAATGCTGTAGTTTACCCTATACGTGAGTACTGTTACAATCATGGAGTCTTGACCGTTATAACCAGGTATTAAGAAACCTATAAAAGAACCAACACCTTTCATCCCAAGTGATCTGGTTCTTGCTAGTGTAGAAAATACAATGTCGGACTCCACACCCAAGCACCTACCGCTTTGCAGCATTACGTTGTTATAGTGGATTTCTAGTCTGACGTAACTTGGAGCGACACCTTTACCCAGTGGGATGCCAGCATTGCTGGGGAATGTGAATGCCTGCAGAGGAAGAAAATAAATCATTATAACAAGAAAGGAGACAAGAGCTAAGCTGACCACATCACTGATGTTTAAAAGATTTGCTTAGGCATTGTTATATCATTTGTAAAACAGGAAAACAGGAAATGTGACACATAAGGCACTTTCAAATTAAAATAAATTGACACCAATATGTGACAGTTTGAATTATGTAATGAAACCTCGCTACAAAGCAACGGGTGCAGAAGAGGATAGAGTTTTTTTTACAGTGCATGGTCAAGTTTTGGAAAAGGAGACTGCATTATAGGTAATATTTAACAGTTAAAAGAGGATGTATTCCGGGAAGTGGTTTACAGCAAGAGTTGAACATCGAGGTAACTAACATAGGAAAGATCTACAACTGCACCGGGAGGTCAAAGAACTCATCAAGAAACAAGCAATAGAAAGAGTGTAGCGACGACCGACAAGAAAGGGGAGTTATTCTCCTGTTCCCTAGTAGTAATACAGGAGCCAACATGAAGGCCAATGCTAGACCTCGGGTTTTTAAACAAGTCCCTAAGGATGCAACACTTCAAGATGGCAACTTTGCAAGGAATCATCCAACTCCTGAACAACGGAGACTTCGTGGTCACAATAGATCTTTAAAGGTCACCTATCTACATTTCACAATGAACCAAAGACACAGAAAGCACCTCAGATACGTCATAGAGAAGGTGATCAACCATTTGAAGGTTACACCCTTTCACAGAAAATCTTCAACAAGGGTGTTCATAAAATATCTAGTGTCAGTAGCCACACACCTGAGACAAGGCATACACATCTACTGATATTTAGACAACTGGCTATTAATGGCAAACTCACAAGTGTCAACAGGATATACAAACTGTTACCCTGAAGCTCCACAAATTGGGATTCTCAATAAACCAGGAGAAGTCTTTGCCGCTGCCTGAACAGGTAAAGTAGTTCCTGGGAGCGATACTTAAGGACAGAACGAGCCCACCCAGTGCTCAAGGCTGTCAAGGCAGTAACAGAACAAGCTTGCCTATACCTCAAGGCTGGAAGGGTCAGTCCCTGCCAATGAAGACAGTAATGAAGCTGATGGGTATGATGGCATCATGCATACTTCCCATACCACAGGCCAAGCTTTCCCTGTGTCTATTACAAGAATGGCTTACCAACAAATTGTCAGAGACCACAGGGAGGTGCAAGGATCTAGTGGTTGTCACAGACCGGTATCAAAAGGAGATAAGTTAGTGGAACACACAACACATTACTGTCGGGAAAACCATTCAAGCTTCTAACTCCAACAGTGACCATTTACACGGATACCTCTCACATAGAATGGGGAGTACACCTGGACAATCTAAAGATCAGGGGCCTGTTTTACCTAACAGAAGAAGTGAAATGTATAAACCTTCTGGAACTCAAGACAGTGTTCCTAGCATTGAAGGACTTCCAGGTGCAGGTGAAGGTAAAGACAGTATTGATCCAGGCCAACAATACAACAATATTGTTCTGCTTCAACAAGCAAGGAGAGTTGGACTGTTTCCTCCTGTCCCAACTAGCACAGGTGATATAGAGATGGCGAATTCAAAGAGCACAATGCTGCTGTTGGTTCACCTACCAGGCATACAAAACGTAGAAGCAGGCAGGCTAACCATGCGTGCAAATACATCCCTCAAGTGTGAGCTATATAAAGAGGCACTGGACAACCTTTTCAGGAGGTGTGGTCACCCAACCATAGACTTGTTCACAATTCCACAAATCGCAAAAAGCCAAAACTACTTGCCCCGGTACCCACACCCCTGAAGATCTGCCAAAAGACTTGTTGGAGACATTTTAATATGCCTTTCCACTGATACCCCTAATACAAATATTTCTGGACAAATTCAGAACCTCAGATGCCAGGCAAACATGGTTTATAGAAATATCACGGGGACAGAGGATTCCTCTCAAACCCACACACAACTTGCTCATAATGTAGAGGGTACAATTATACCACCTGGACCCAGTCACTCCAAGTCTAGCAACATGGCACTTGGGTACCTAGAATTTGGTCAACTTCAGCTTCCGTCAAAAACAATGGAAACACTCAAGATAGCAAAAAGAGCTAGTACCCACAAATGCTATAAATGGAACAGATATTCCAATTATGTGAGAGACAAAACAGGTTACAAAGCAGGACTTAGGGCAACAAAGTGCTAACATACCTTACCTATCTACTGAACACCATATGCTTTGCTCAAGGTCCACCTGGCCGCCATTGTAGCCTACACCAGGGGACTGTCAGGAAACAGTTTTTCACATCACCAGTAATAAAGAGGTTCCTAAAAGTTTCAAAGAAGGTAGACCCAGCTAAGGCCACACCAACCCCTATGTGGAATCTAAAGAACATGCTCGGTCAACTAAAAAAGGGCTACATAATAGCTATCACTTCTCTGTGCGGGTTCACCAAACTACAAGTGCACACCATCCAAGGGCCCTACCCACAAACACATAAAGACAAGGTAGTTCTAAGAACCAATTCTCATTTCATACCCAAGGTGTTACAATTCCATGTCAACCAAACAATTCAAATTACCTGCATTCTTTCTAAATCCCAAAACACGTGCAAAAAGAGCACTACACTACATACATTGCATGTGCAAAGGGAGCTCATGTACTACATCCAAGAAAGAAATACCCTAAGAAAGGGAAATCAGCTGTTTGTCTTATTTGCAAGAGTGACTAAGAGCACACCAGTCAGTATCTAAGGAGACAATCGCATGATGGATAGTACAAAGAATCCAAACCTACTACTTCAAAGCTGGAGAACCTTTACCCTTTAAACCCGGGCACACTCCATATGGCATACACATTCACATGCTATAACATTGCAGATGACATGCATATACTTCTCAAATTGGAATGCCCCAAAGACATTGGAATATCCAAAATCTTTTGTTGCCTCTGGGCCATTGACCAATGGTTGACATGGAGCCAAATCAAGCTCACTGTGTCAAAAATATTTAAGGAGGTAAGAAACCTCAGAATTACCATGGACCCGAAGCTAATAAATAATGCTGGAGTGGATATGGTAGCAAAATCAAGATTTCTTCAATGAAAACACTGCAATACATCTTCCGTTACCTATGATTCCCACACAAGGTCCAAGCGGCAATCTATCTTGTCATATCAAAACTAGGTTATGCTAATGGTCTATATCACAGCTCACCTTTATCAACTATCAGGAGATTACTAAGAATTCAGAACTCTGCTGCTATACTACTGCTACATAAAAAGCCACAAGCACACAACTCCCCTGCCTTGACGGCCCTACACTGGCTACCAGCTGCAAGAAAATACTCTTTTAGGCTGCGTGTATCACCTACAAAGAAATTCATGTCAAAGGACCGCTTTTCATCAGGAAGCAAATCACCAAATACATAGAACAAATGAACCTACAATTGAGACTGGCAGCCTGCTTCAATATCACAGCATACACAAAAGAAAACATGGATAGAACATCTTTCTCTGTCCAAGCAGCTAAATTATGGAATTTGTTATCCCTATCTAACATCTAAAGTTCAGAAAATTAGTCAACGGCTGGCTCTTATATGACCACAATCCACAATACTCACAACACAGCAATGTATCCCAGCAATATGTACAAGTGGTTTCAAACCTCTGCCGTGTATATGTGTGCATATATGTGTGTTTGTGTATATATATAGCTTGCAATGTCTATATATATATTGTTTACACCCTTTCAAGCACATATATAGATGCTTATCATAAGAGACATCCTCATGAATATTTACATATATGGAGAAATGCTGGTCTGTGAACTGGATGTATATGTGAACACATATGCATATATATGTGTGCCTGTTTCTATTTCAAGATATATTTCCAAACCATAAAAAAGATATTACTAAATATATATATATACAAAAATATTATATACATCTATACCACATGTAACAAGATATTTATGTTTACACATGATCTATAAGTATATCATTGTATATATAAATATATATGTAAAGGAGTGTCTGTACTTAGGTTTCTGCTCCTTTCTAGGATAATACATATACATTTAAATATGTAAATGTAATTATAGTGAATATATATTTGAAGTCTAAAAAAAACCAGTCAATTTGTATTTAAACACAACATATGTGTGCATCTCTGACCATGTAAATATTCTGTATGAATGAATGCAATTAGGGGAGAAGATATATAGGGACCTCATTGTTGTACAAAAAAAAGAACAATTTTAATGCTTATATGTGTATACATCATGTACATATGTATACTTATAGTTAAATCTAGATGTGCTGGTATGTCTGTACACATGAATATATATACATTTTTAGTTGAGGCCACAAAAATAAATAAAAACCAATAAATGGTAGTTTTTTACAATACATATATATGTGTCTGTTATTGTATATATATATTTCTTATCTAGACAACAGAAAAGTGGATGGGTGTCTGTGTATATGGTTTATGCTTCATTCTAAAACCTCCGACCCTCGGTCTAGGTCCACTCTCTCCCCGCAGCTCCGCTGTGCTGTCTCTTGCCTCCAGACCCCGACCTCCTCCTTGGGAGGTACGAGGCTGCTGCCCGCTCCTGCGCCTGCTGCCCTCTCCAACTGGGACCAGACTGCCTGCAACCACCGTAACCTTTCTCAGCCGCTTTCTTTTCTTGATTTTTCCCTGTTGTGCCACTGTTATTGTGCCCATCTGTGTCTTGCTCTAATTCCACCATTGTTTTTATTTTCTCATGCCTGCCTGTTTCTTTCGCCTTTCGCCGCTGCTGCCCCTGCGGCCCCTCCCCCCCGGAATTTCCCCCCCGGAATTCACCTCCAGAATTCCCCCCTGGAATTCCCCCGCTCCCGCCTCCCAGCCTCTCCTCCCTCCCACCTCCACTACTTAATGGCGGTCGCGATGCCGGCGCACCAAAGGCACGCCAAAGGCAAGCCCGTCTGCACCTGTCCGCGACCCGACCGCGGCCAGCGATTGGAACCCTGGACCTCCCACTACCCATCGATACAACACCACCACCCTCCTCACACTCAACCCTGGAAGACTTAGAGAATGCCAACAGGCCTCGCCAAACACGACCCATGGCAGGTTCTCCTGCCTCCACTGCTGCCAGATCCTCACCACCACCCCAGCTTCCAACACCGCCGACGCCAGCACCGGCGACACCCTAAAATGCATCCTCCCCAACGTACGCTCCGTACACAAACACGCCATGGAAACCTGGAACCTACTCGACTCTCTCTCGCCCGACATCGCCTTCTTCACAGAGACCTGGACCAACGCATCCTCCGCCCCCTACATCAGCACTGCCATCCCAGACGGATACAAGATCCAGAGGAAAGACCGCCCCAACCACCCAGGAGGGGGCCTCACCATCGCGCACAAGAGCACCCTCTGCCTCACCACCTCCAGCGAAACCTTTCCCTCTGCCGAAAACCTGCACTTCCAGATCCAGACCCCCAAAGTCACACTCCGAGGAACCCTCAGCTACAGACCCACCGGCCCCCGAACACCCTTCGCCACCACCATCACTGACTTCATCGTACCCCATGCCATCGTCTCAACAAACTACATACTCATTGGAAACCTGAACTTCCACCTCAACAACCCCAGCTACCCCAACTCCACTATCCTTCGTGACAACCTCGCCAGCATCGGACTTAAACAACTCGTCAACACACCGACCCACAGAGCAGGACACACCCTCGACCACATCTTTGCGGCAGGAAACAGCGTCCAATTCAGCCACACAACGCAGCCGCCATGGACCGACCACCATTGCCTACACTTCGCCATCAACAAACCCAAGGCACCCAAACCAGCCCCACGCCCACCTCGAAGGAACTGGAGCAAGGTTACCGACGAACAACTTAACTCCACCCTCACCCGAGACAACCACACCTGGGCACCCGACGCAAACGACGCAGCCAGAGAACTCCACACCTGGATCTTCAACTGCGCAGACGAGCTCGCCACGCTACGCAACCCCGACAGACAACGCCCCAGGAAAGCCGCCTGGTTCACCACCGCTCTCCAAGAAGCCAGACGCACCTGCAAATGCCTGGATAAGAACCGGAGAAACACCAAGACAACCAAAAACCACACCACCTACAAGGACGCCATGACGGACTACCACAACCAGATCAGAGCCACCAAGAGGAACTTCATCCACAACAAAATCCTGGCCAACTCCAACTCCAAGGAACTTTTCAGTGTCATTCAAGAATTCACCAACCCACGCAGCGAAGCAACAGACATCACCCCATCCCAAGACCTCTGCGACAAGCTACGAACCTGTTTCTACCTCAAGATCAAAAACCTCTACGACAACTTCATCGACCATCCACCAGGTGCCACAGACGGCCCCCCGCCCCCCAGAAATACCAGCCAGCCCACCATCTCCAACTGGACACCGATCACGGCTGAAGACACCGCCTCAACCATGAAAAGCATCCACTAGGGGGGCCCCCACCGACCTCTGCCCCCTCACATCTACCACAGAGCCGCGGCCGCCATCGCACCCGAACTACAACGCACCATCAACACCACCTTCAAAACAGGCACCTTCCCAGACGACTGGAAGCGTGCAGAATTCAGACCCCTGCTCAAGAAGCCCACAGCTGACCCCACCGACCTCAAGAACTATCGGCCCATCTCGCTCCTCCCCTTTGCAGCCATAGTTGCAGAGAAAACAGTCAACAGGAACCTGACATGATTCATTGAAGAGAACGCCGTCCTCGACCCGTCCCAATCCAGATTCCGAAGCAACCACAGCACAGAGACCGCCCTACTCGCCGCCACAGATGACATCCGCACCCTCCTGGACCAAGGCCACTCCGCAGCCCTCATCCTACTCGACCTATCAGCGGCCTTTGACACCGTCTCCCACCGCACACTAGTCGCCAGACTACACAACGCAGGCATACAAGGAACAGCCCTGGACTGGATCCGATCATTCCTCACCGGAAGAAGCCAAAGGATCAGACTCCCACCCTTTTTCTCCGACCCCACGAAAATCACCTGCGGAGTCCCACAGGGTTCATCACTGAGCCCCACCCTCTTCAACATCTACATGGCCCCCCTCGCAGCCATCATCCGACAACACAGCCTCAACATTGTATCCTATGCCGACGGCACCCAGCTCATCCTCTCCCTCACCAAAAACCCCACCACTGCCAAACTCAACTTCCAGAAAGGAATACAAGATGTCGCAGTCTGGATGACCAACAGCTGCCTGAAGCTCAACGCCGAGAAGACAGAAGTCCTCGTCCTCGGTACCACCCCTTCTGCATGGGACAGCACCTGGTGGCTGACCGCCCCAGGAAGCCCACCTACCCCCTCAGACCACACCAAGAACCTCGGCATCGTACTCAACTCATCACTCACCATGAACCAACAGGTCAACGCTGTCACCTCCAGCTGCTTCAACACCCTCCGCATCCTCCACAAGACCTTCAAGTGGATCCCCCCTGAGTCAAGGAAGACAGTCACCCACGCACTCATCACCAGCAGACTGGACTATGGAAACGCACTCTATGCCGGCATCAACAAGTCCCTACTCCGCAAACTCCAGACAATACAGAACACCGCTGCCAGACTCGTCCTCGGCATCCCCCCACACGAACACATCAGCCAACACTTACGAAGTCTCCATTGGCTCCCCTTGGAGAAAAGAGTCACTTTCAAAATCCTCACTCACGCCTACAAATGCCTACACAACAACGGACCCAAATACCTCAACGACAGAATCAACTTCCACATACCCAAAAGAAACCTCCGATCTTCCAACCTCGCACTGGCCGAAACCCTGCGCATCCTCAGAGCCAGAGCAGGCGGAAGATCCTTCTCTCACATTGCAGCCAAGACCTGGAACGAGTTACCGGCAGACATCAGACGCACCCCCTCCCTGAACACCTTCAGGAAGACCCTCAAGACCTGGCTCTTTGGCTAAACAGATCTGTGGACCCCCCCCCTCAGCGCCTTGAGACCCTCACAGGTGAGTAGCGCGCTTACAATTCCCTGATTGATTGATTGATTCTATGTAAATTACTTCACAGTATGCAAATATGATTATACAGAAGGCACCCGTAAGAGTATTACAATATCTAGATAGAAAAACAAACAGTATAGAATGTTTGCTCCTGATGCCTGCAGACTGGTTGGGACGTAATACAGTTTGGATGTGACTGATCCGGGGTATTGTGGGATTGGTAGTCCCGTGGGTTGTTGTTGATGAAATGTGGGTCTGCAGTCGAGCTCCTAAACATACTCGGTGCAGTAATTTTAAAGATAGAATAACGCTGCCTTATGACCCGGCATTTAAACACGCTCCGCATTCCCAGCACAAGTCTTGAGCCTCCGGTAATGCTCCAAGTGGTTGCCCAACCAATCAAAATGATAGCCACACTTAACCTCATTCTCCCTGTTGCACTATATTCGTGCAGTATATGTAGTTGTTTTAAATTTTGTTATAACAACAGTGCTCGCGCTATATGTTATAAACATGCGATTATTTTAGCATTCGTTTAAAATCATTGCAAATAACACATTACTAGCATTGGAGTTACGAGCTCGCATGGCAGGTAAATGGGTGGGCGTCCCATGATGCATTAAGCGGACTCAGGGTGCAGATTACTGCACTATGCATTTAGGCGACCATGATCACATGTTATAATCATCATTGTGACCACCAATACTTTTCATTGCTATTCACGTGAATTTGTTTGTAGGCTTGTGCTTAAAATACATGTGGGTGTCTTTTTAAATTTAAAGCAATCTGCTCTCTATGTCTATGCATTTCGACAGAGTATAAATGGTTTTAAAAATATGGCGCTTACCAGACTGAGGAAGGCTGCTGCGACAGCCGAAACGCGTCTCTCTGTGTTGCCGGGTCGGAGGAGGCCCTATGAATTAAAATGCCTTTGAAACCTAGCACTCCTCGTGTGCATGCTCTCTTCCATGTGGAGTGGGGTTGTTTTAGATAGATATATATATATCTGGGCACTGGCCACAATCATTTTTGATGCACTGATATCACCGAATAAAAGCACCTTTGAAATCCATGGATTTTCCCCGTGTGGTCCGTACCTGCTGTGCTGCTGTGAAGTTGGCGCTTCAAGGACTTTGGTTTTTCCATATATATATATATATATATACACACACACACCAGCACTCACAAGAGCTGTTTACCCAGATTTTATTGTTTTTTTTCCGAGTACACTCAAAGACGCGTTTCGGCTACCGCCTTTATCAATAATGGTGCGCATCAAGAAACAGCATGAAAAAATAAACATTTCATTGTTGACATCAACAAAGGACACAGGACATCCTTCTGTCCTTCATTGTTGGCCATCTTACAACATGCAAATACTATCATATTGCAGTGAGTAGAGCTCCAGTACTTAGCCATATTCATGCTCTCGCTATGAATTGGCAACTCGCAAGCATTGTAATTCCCTGTATATGGCTATCTATATGTGTCATAAAATGTGTCAATATACATTTCAAAGCTTACATACAATATTGCAGCTGATCTGTAAACAATAAAAAACAGACAATAAAAGACAGTATATTGCCCTGTATGGGCTGAGATCACTGGGGCATGGTGTTCACAGTGGGTGCAGACATCCTGACTCAGCAAGAGTACGGAACCAAGTGTATTGACAACACACTATCTGTGGCATGTTTAGTGAGGCAGCGTGCCGGGAAGCGGCTATTGACATATTCAAAAGAAAGGGAGATTCCCAAAGAAGAGAAAATTATGGCAGCCAAGCAGTGCACTGCAGAGACAAATTAAAAACGCAATTCAACAAACTTGAAAAATTATATGAAAGGGAAATCAGGAAATGGTGGGAGGCGACATCCCTCCAAAATTACATCGATGTTCAACGCATACCGCGTGGATTGCGTATTTACACGGTTCCAGCGTATGAGAACCCAGATCCACTGTTGCTAGAAGAATGGGCTGACCACACTGCTAATTCATCAAATGGCATGTTAGCCATTCCAGTGAAGTTCGCCTGGAGTGACAGGGAACGTGCCTTACAAGACATCAATTCTTTAGAGAGTGAAATTGCCAATAACAATGATAAAAATAAACAATCATAAGTGGTGCATGCACCATCTTACACAGGCTGCAATGGCAGGCCTGTTGTTCCATTTTGCATGGCCTCTCATGGGTGGCATAATACATGCTTCAGCCCATGGGAGGTCTCTGGGGTACCTATGCCCTGGGTACATGTGCACCATATACTAGGGACTGACAAGGGTCAGACTAGTCAAAAACAGTGTAACATCAAGCAAAACATGGGGGTAACCATAAGAAGCAGATCTTACTTTCCTACATATATATATGTGTGTGTGTGTGTGTGTGTGTATGTGTATGTGTATATATATATATATATATATATATATATATATATATATATATATATATATATATATATATATATATATATATATATATATATATATATATACACATTTTGAGAAGTGCCTCCTGACTGGATGTATTATTTACTGAAGTTTTGTACCTTTTATAGAGAGGCACCTTCTGATTGGCATCAAAATGTATTAATCATTATTTAGATTGCTTAGTATGAAAATTGTACTTTACAATGTTTCATATAATTGCACTAAGAAGCACTAAATACACCTTGTACAGATAGATTTTAACCCTTCTGTCAAAATGAAATATTTAGTCATTTTATGATTATTTAAAATTTTGTGCAATTAGGTTTACCATTCATGAAATTGTTCATTAATCTTTCGCCCCATGCTATTGTTAGCATCCTCTCAGGAAACTTGATGAGAATTGCTTTATGAATCATCAGTTTTATGGTATCATCTAGTACTTTACGGTTAATGTATTTTAAATATTGAATTTTTAACATTTAAATTTTTATATATATTTTTAATGCCTATTATTCAATTTTTTTAACTGATGAATTCTTAAGAAGGAAAAATATATGAATTGTTTGGGTATAACCTCTAGACATTATGAAATTAAGAGAATTACATAATATTATTGTTTCATATGTCTCTAAGCTCCTTTTTCCCTTCCTTTTCGCCCTTCTTCCCCCTCCCCCCTCCCTGCCACCCCCTATGAAATAATTTGGAAGTATAGTTTAAAATTGAGGTTTTTAAACTAATTGTATACACTACATTATAATTCACTGTAAATGTTGTCAAATTTTGCGCTTGCACTTTCTGCCTTAGAATGATTACTAAATGTACTTTACAGATAGTAAGCTGTGGAAAATGACGGATAGATGTCGCCACCACATAACTATAAGGGTCGGTAGTCTAGTATTTGCACAAGTAATTGATATCAATGAGGGATCTAAAATGCACTTGTCACTTTAAATAGGCGATCTAGACAGCAGGACTCTATGGTCCAGTTGAAGGCAGAGTGCCGAAACGCATAGACCGTCCGTTTTTTGCACTATGGTGGTTTGAATAAACACTTACTTTTGAAGAGAAGAAAAAACGATCTGTCAAGTCCATTCTTCATGGTGCTGTGATGTCCTCAATGTGTGGAGACGGTGGAGAACGTTGAATATATATATATATATATATATATATATATATATCACTGAAAAAACCATAGGTTTCAGGCACGTTATAGTTAGAAATTTGCATTTAAAAAACCTTAGAAATTCACTGAAAAAACCATAAGGTTTTAGGGACAGTTATAGTTAGTTGGACATTGCACTCATACAAAACCCGTGAAATTCCCCCGTTATAGTTAGTTCAGGTAACCATAACTCGCGCCCCCGCAATGCACTGCTGATGACGTCACATATTACATCACTCATGACATGGTCAGTGACATCACTGATGACATCACTGATGACATCTCAAATGACATCACTGATGACATCATCCAGTGACTGTGTGTTTCTGTAAAGTTTAAATATGTTTAATATATTTAGGGAAAGGCGTATTGAAGAATGAGTGGGTGTAGAAGCGCCTGAATGGATGATTTAGTAGGTGCGTGACTGAGTCTATAAGTGAGTGATTAAACGTATCTTACTGGATGCATGGGTGAGTGACTAAACTGTGTGAATGTCTGTATCCGTCTGTCTGTTGTTGTGTAAGCAACTGCATGGGTTTCTGACTAGCTAAATGAGTGTCTATATGGGTTATGGATTGGTTCTCTGAGTATCTGTATGGGTGCCTCAGTGTTTGTGTGGGTGGGGTGTGTGTGACTCTGTGCATAGATGTGTGAGTGGGTGATTCACTGGGTGCATGGTTTCAAGAGTGCATCTGTGATGGACTGTATGGGTGGGTGAGTGTGTGTATGGGTGTGTTAGTGATTGAATGTATATCTCAGTGGTACATGTGTGAGTAACTACATATGTGAAAGGCAGTATATATGTATGTTGGAGTATATAAATGGCTATAAGTGAGAGTGTGTGATTGTGAGAGTGGCTATATGGATGAGTGTGTGCTTGCATCAGTGATTGCATAGGAGCGTAAGAATGTGCTAGTATTTTTATGAGTAAGTGAGCTGGTGTGTATAACTGTATAGGTGAGTAAATTGGAGTGTGATTAATTATTTGCATGACTGACTAGGTGTGTGAATACCTCTATGGATGAGTTGCGTTGTGTGAGTGTTTATATAGGTGTATGAGTGCATATGATAGTCCTGTACTGAGTGACTGTAAGTATGAGTGACTGTACGGGTGAGTGAGTAGATGTGTGTGTGTAGACCTAAGAATCAGTGAGTGGGTATGTACTTATTGGTATTGGAGTGTGTATGGTTTTGAGAATGGCAGTCTGTAATTTAGAGTGGGTGTTTCAAAACTTATATTAGGGTGTGAGAAGATGCATTAAATTCTCACATGGATGATGTCATCAGTGATGTCATCAGTGATGTCATTTGAGATGTCATCAGTGATGTCATCAGTGATGTCACTGACCATGTCATGAGCAATGTTCCCTCTAATTTTTTTCCTCTGTGTGCGGCAGTGGAGGGTCTCTGTGCGCTGCAACAATGGCTATGTGCGCCAGGAATCAGACCGAGCGCGTGTGCAGCGCCAAATGTCACTCCAAACGTTTACTTAAAAAAGTGAAAAGATGGTGGATTTTCACACATACAGCACCACGTTAAGGGTCTTAAGGCCGGTTTTCAAATCAAGTTAGAGACATCCTGCATCATACTCATAGCCCCAGAGATGACCGAGCCAGCATTTGCACATGGATCTCCAGTTACCTCCAAGCTCCTGCTTGCACAAAAAGGGCATAAGCATAGGTCCATCGGGATGCACATAGAACCGAATTTGAGATTTCGCAATTCCGGTGATTCAGTCTCCTGATTCACTCAACCATTGGTCAAATAAGAACTTGATATGGTCTTGTTGCAGCTGATACGTCCATTTGAGCCTATTCATAAAGCAGATGTTAAGTACGTCTTGGAGTGTGGCTTTGCTGCTGGTGATGATGTCAGCCACAATGGACAGTGAAATTCGAGCACTATCAAATAACCCTTCCTTAGTTTCTATAAGCATACCTGTATTCTTCATACCAACCAGATGTTTGTGCTAAGTTCCCACAGACTTTCATCTGTGTATTTCTCTACAGATCCATCAATGCAGTGGAGAGGACGCTACTTCCTGGATATTAGCAGATGTTTGATGTATTATATTGTTAGAATAGAACGTTTTAAGTGGACAGATCAGTTTTCTCTCCTTTGGAAGGAACAAAGGTGACCCACGGTCCAAGCAAGGAGGGACCAGGCGGATAGTGGCAGCCATCAGCTACTGTCAGGTTAAGCAAACAGCACCCTGCTGGTAAAAGTCATTGAACATTCGACGAGAGAAGCAGTGGCAGGGCTGTAGGCCAGTAGTTCCATTGACAGTTATTTTCAGGGTGGCTACAAGGAAAAGCTGCTACACATTCACAAGGCACTACTGCTTGGACACAGAAGCTGTGAGAGATTCAGGGATGGGGCAGACAATGGTCTCCTATTTAGGTAATTGTTGGTATTAGTACTGATTGCTTGCCTCGTTCATGCATGTGAATTTATGAAAGATCCAATGCTGAAAAAGAAGCAGGTTACTTTATCTGTAACTACAGTTCTCCAGTATCTGTATCTATCATGATGGAGCAGACTTAGCTTGAGGATGGGTAGGGTCGTAAAGACAGACCTCTTGTCTTCCAGGAGGGGTGCAACCTGCAAAGAAATTAGAAAAGAAAAGGATTCGACTGAAGAGCATTAGACAGGATAGAAAGATGAGAAGGAGACAGTTCCAGAACTGGGAGGAAGACAGAATAAAGAGCGAGACCAGAGAAAGTAAAAAGACTATCCTCTAGATAGGAAGGGGAAGACTTGGGGGGTGGGGGGAGAACAGTAGCACACGGAGGTCGCTGTGGGAAAAAGGGGCCAGTTGCTCAAATTTACACAGACTCGAGGGAGTCGACCTATATGCTGAAGACAGCGTGAGGCACAAAGACACCAAATGCCAACTTCCCACTAAGGAGTGAAAACAGAGAGGCTGCAGGGCAGAGGAGCGAGAACGGAGTTGGGGAAATGTGTGAGCCAGTAAGATGTTGAGGAAGGGCAAACTCCAAAGAGATGCCAGAGAGGGTGTGAAGAGAAAGACTAGTGCACACACAGCTACACTAGGAGACATGACTTTCCCTAAGGACCTAAGGATAATTCTTGTACCCAGGCAAATATCTAAGAATAAAGGACGGAGAGTGGGAAGAACTGACTTTATTTCAGGCATATATCATCATTAGCCATGGAAGAGAGGCTAATGGAGTGCCCAAGTCTTGAATATTAAAGACAAAAGAAGTGAAAGAAAGATAGAAAAGGAAGTTAAAGAAAGTTAGAAGCAGACAGAAAGGAAAAGACTGAAGGGATTTTGACAGTAAAAGCAAAGAGCGGAGAAGAAAGACAGTAAAGAAAAGATGAGTAAAAGAAGGAGTCAGAATTTTGTCCATTATATACACACATTTCTTTTTCTCAATTCTACATGCCTATTTTTTGGGGCAATCTTTCTGGGAGAGATAAGAGACCCGGAACCACAGGGTGCATGACCAACACCAGAAATATGAAGGACCAAACATAAGATTGTATCTTATAGCACATTTACCAAGAACCAAAATAAATATGTAAAATTGTGTAAATAAATGTGTTTAAAAAGTAGCAGAAACCTGACCTATTTAGGGATGTATTTTCTTTTGTGACTTATTGCAAAGTGCTGTGAGAAGTGGGACGTAATTGACTTCTGAATGGAAGTGCTACTTCAACAACAGCAGAGACACTGCAATTAGCTTTGGAATAGATTGCACATGCCTCACAGCAAGAAAGTTCTACCTTGCAACAAACTTTGCAAACCCAAAATGACTGGTTAATCAAAATGCCCCCACTGAGGATGATACAATCAGAAGACTGGCAGAAATGGTGGCTCATAGAAGAGTACATCCAAATGCACCTTCTGCAGTCCTACAAAAATACAATGCAAATTCCCCTATTCTTCCCGCTGGAAAACAACGAAAGGCTAGTCATGCGTCAAGATTCCAGCTTGATCACGCAGGCTTATCTGTAGATCTCATGTTAATTGCAGCCCCTCCACGAGCTGCGATTAACATAGATACTTAGACAAAAGCACTCAATCTGCCCGCAGCCTCGCTTTACTATCAAAACAATACAGCAAGTCTGCAAACAAGGCCGATTACCCTAAAAAGCACACTCGTGTTTTAAACTTGCTGTATTGTTTTGTTAGTAAGCGAGGCTGCGCGCAGGTTGAGTGCTTTTATTTAAGTATCTATGTTAATCGCAGCTCGTGAAGGGGCTGCGATTAACATAGATACTTAAACAAAAGCACTCAACCTGCGCGCAGCCTCGCTTTACTAACAAAACAATACAGCAAGTTTAAAAACACGGAGTGTGCTTTTTAGGGTAATCTGCCTTGTTTGCAGACTTGCTGTATTGTTTTGTTAGTAAAGTGAGGCTGCGGGGAAGATTGTGTGCTTTTATTTAAGTATTCATGTTAATCGCAGCTCGTGAAGGGGCTGCAATTAACATGAATACTTAAATAAAAGCACACAATCTCCCCCGCAGCCTCGCTTTACTAATAAAAGAATACAGCAAACAAACAGTTCAGGGCAATACAAAAGCACACGCGCAAGAAACAAAAGTACAGCAAGTGGCCAACACTTACCTCCGCTCCCGAGTATTCACTGCAAAGTGGTCACTTCCGCCGCCATCCTCCGCAATATGGAAATGCCCGTTTTTCGCGCCCTGCGCCTTTTAAAAGCGGCGGCGGCGCGAATACTCTTGCGGGATGTGCCGTCTGTGCGCGCTCCACACATGGCACTGCGCGCTCGCGGGTAGAGAAGTGCGCGGGCGCGCGGGCGCGCGGCTTATTGGGAACAGTGGTCATGAGTGATGTAATATGTGACGTCATCAGCAGTGCATTGCGGGGGCGCGAGTTATAGTTACCTGAACTAACTATAACGGGGGAATTTCACGGGTTTTGTACGAGTGCAATGTCCAACTAACTATAACTGTCCCTAAAACCTTATGGTTTTTTCAGTGAATTTCTAAGGTTTTTTAAATGCAAATTTCTAACTATAACGTGCCTGAAACCTATGGTTTTTTCAGTGAATTTCAAAGGTTTTTTAAATGCTAATTTCTAACTATAACGTGTCTGAAACCTATGGTTTTTTCAGTGAATTTCAAAGGTTTTTTAAATGCTAATTCCTAACTTTAACATGTCTGAAACCTACGGTTTTTTCAGTGAATTTCAAAGGTTTTGTAAATGACAATTTTTAAATGTATTAGTTGTTATATTTATTTTTTTCATACTGATTTACTACATTTTTAGAAACATTTTTTTTTACATATTTTATTTTTTAAATTACATTGTAATTACATTATACATTACAAAAAATACTTTCTCAGAATGAATTACTTTAGTTTAAATACTTTGCACATAGGCAATAGACTTTTAAGTACAGTAGTTACAGTTGTTGCAATGGGCAACACATTTTCAAACACAATGCAACATTCAGCTCAATGTGAATTTCTAGTTAAATGCAATTAGTTACTTTATGGATTACTTTTCTAACCACAGGACTGGATCCTAGATTCAGTCCTGGGACATCTCCTGTAAACAGTTGAGTAAAAGCGTTTTGGTTACAGTAGTGATTTTTAAGGAATATTATTGTATTTTAAAAGTTGACACTTAGAAACTTTTTCTCATAGAATCACCAATGTTATCCTATGGAAGGAAATTCACTTAGCAGGTAAAAACTGTTATCGTTACTTTTTCTTACTCAGTGTTGGATCCTGGATCCAGCACTGGTGCATCTCCTGTAAACAGTTGAAAGAATGCGTTTAAGTCATACAGGCGATTTTTAAGGAATATTTGTAGTTTGTGAAAATCGACACTTTGAAACTTTTCAGCTGAAAACCAGACAATGGATTCCTATGGAAGAAAATATAAGTTACTGGTAAGTACGGTTAAAATTACTTTTCAGGGTCAGTGCTGGGCTAAAAGATGCAGCACTGAGGTCTCTCCTGATAACAGGTGAGTAAATCGGAATTCGTATTTCGGCTGATTTTAGAGGAATATTTTAAAGTTCCAAAACTCCACACTTAGAAGAATTTCCAAGTGAAACCAGTCAATGTTAGCCTATGGAAGGAAATTCAAGTTACTGGTAAGTACGGTTAAAATTACTTTTCAGGACCAGTACTGGGCTGAAAGATACAGCACTGAGGTCTCTCCTGATAACAGGTGAGTAAATCGGAATTTGTATTTCGGCTGATTTTAGAGGAATATTTGTATGTTTCAAAAATCAACACTTAGAAACTTTTTCAGCAAAAAGCAGACAATGATATCCTATGGAAGGAAATTCAAGTTACTGATAAGTACGCTTAAAATTACTTTTGAGGATCAGTACTGGGCTGAAAGATGCAGCACTGAGGTCTCTCCTGATAACAGGTGAGTAAATCGGAATTCGTATTTCGGCTGATTTTAGAGGAATATTTGTATTTTTCAAAAATCAACACTTAGAAGAATTTCCAAGTGAAACCAGTCAATGTTAGCCTATGGAAGGAAATTCAAGTTACTGGTAAGTACGGTTAAAATTACTTTTCAGGACCAGTACTGGGCTGAAAGATACAGCACTGAGGTCTCTCCTGATAACAGGTGAGTAAATCGGAATTCGTATTTCGGCTGATTTTAGAGGAATATTTGTATGTTTCAAAAATCAACACTTAGAAACTTTTTCAGCAAAAAGCAGGCAATGATATCCTATGGAAGGAAATTCAAGTTACTGGTAAGTACGGTTAAAATTACTTTTCAGGATTAGTACTGGGCTGAAAGATGCAGCACTGAGGTCTCTCCTGATAACAGGTGAGTAAATCCGAATTCGTAGTTCGGCAGATTTTAGAGGAATATTTGCACAATGGTGAAGGGAGGGGCGGGGCCTGAGGTGACATCTGTGCAAACACGCCCCGTGGCACGTTTTAAGTTGGGGGATTAAGTCCCCTTGAATCATGAGGGTCCCTAGGGGCCAACTAGCCCACCAGGAACCTCCAGTATGCGCCAGGGGGCTGCGTTGCAGAGACGTGTAGAGAGGCCACACCCCTTTTTACACCTTTCTGCAACGCAGCTCTGTGGCGCTTTCTGGATGTACCTGTTGGGCTAGTTGGCCCCCAGGGACCCTCAGGATTGAAGGGGATTTAATTCCCCATCTTAAAACGCGCCACGGGGCCTGTTTGCACACATGTCACCTGAAGCCCCGCCCCCTCCCTTCACCACTGTGCAAACGCGCCCCGCCAGTAGATAGTTATAGTTAGGACCTATTTTCCATAGGAAATCCGCGACATTCTATTTGAAATAACTCTTGCGTCGGTTGACGAATCTTCGCGAAATTTTCAAACTTTATGGCCCGCTCCGGTCCGCTCCTACCCTGAAAGTTTCGGGGTGATTCGTCAAGCGGGGGCCGAGAAAAAAGGGGGTCCCAAAACGTGTGTTCCCCATTCATTTTCCCATAGGAAACTTTAGCCACGGCTACAGCCCGAACTGCTGAACGGAATTACACAAAATTTGGCAAAGAGGTAGTTCTTGGTTCAGAAACAACCCTTTTTGTTAAATGGTGTAAATTCTTTCAGTAGTTGCGGAGAAATTAAAAAATAAGAGTCAAAAAATCAATTTCCCATAGGAAACTTTATGCAAGGCTACAGCCCGAACTGCTGAACGGAATTACACCAAATTTGGCAAAGAGGTAGTTCTTGGTTCAGAAAGAACCCTTTTTGTTAAATCTTGTAAATCCGTTCAGTAGTTGCTGAGAAAATCAAAAGTAAAAACACATATATATCTGGGCGGAGCCTAACCACACATGTCATCGTGAGATCTGATTGGCTGTCAGCTCTTCATCCTGGAATTGCTGGCAGCCATCTTGGGACCAATATAAATGATAGTACCCCATTGAAATGCATTGTAGTGAATCGAAGATTTTGAGGGTTACCAAAAGGAGAACTATAAAGGGTGATAACAGACTTTAGTTACATTAGAATTCATTTGTTGATGGTACCATACTAATTTCAGGAATTGTGGTGTGTTCTAAGGTGATTTTACCCTGTGAAAAACCTTCTGCTGGGATATCATGAATCATGTTTGAGAGAAAACTATTTTCACATGCTTGTCCCATACAGTTTTGGAAGGTGCTCCAGAAGCTAAAATGAGAGCATATTTTCTGTAAATTCACATTATCTTTCTCAGTCATGTGAGAATGAAGTCTGACATTCTCAGTAAAACATGTACATCCAACAATGGCAGAGACTGTCAGTTGATTCCTTTGTGTTCTACTGCAGCTTCCCAGAGTGTTCTAAAGAACAACTAGAGTGCTAACAGCCTTACTTATGACAAAAGTATGGCACACCTGAAGCCATCTTGATTGGAATAAACTGGTAACACTTAAAACATTTAATTTAAAAAGGAACAAAATGATGGGGTTCATTTTGTCATAGAAATTATGGTTAGTGCTGTAGAAAGAAAAATTAGGACATGTTTCAAGTGTGATCTCAAATATCTTCCTGTTATATTTCAACAGGAGCAGCCTGTCAGTTGATGCCTTTGTGTTCTACTGCAGCTTCCCAGAGTGTTCTAAAGAACAACTAGAGCGCTAACAGTCTTACTTATGACAAAAGTATGGCACACCTGAAGCCATCTTGATTGGAATAAACTGGTAACACTTAAAACATTTAATTTAAAAAGGAACAAAATGAGGGGTTCATTTTGCCATAGAAATTATGGTTAGTGCTGCAAAAAGAAAAATTAGGACATGTTTTAAGTGAGATCTCAAATCCTCTTCTATTTCATTAGAAAATTCTGACATGCAGACTGAAACAATCACTTTCAATACCAGCAGTAGACTTCCAGTTAACTCCTTCGTGAGCAGTAGCTTTACTACAGTAATCGAATGAACAACTAGAGTGCTAACATTCTGAATTTATGGCAAATGTGTGACACATCTGAATGCCTTCTTGATGGAATCAAAGTAAAAAACTGAAAGCATTTCCTACTGAGGAGACTGTAGTAAATGAGGAAATTAGGAAACTTCATAACAAATAAGTCTCCCAAGATGGCCACCAGAGTAAAAAGAGCCCAAATGTAGCACAAATATCACCCAGAGGTAGCCCAAGTATAGCCCAATGACAGAAGTGTGCAAAACACTTTTTATTTTTTGTTTTTTTGCAGTTTTATATAGTGAAGACTGGTCAGGTATTGGAGTGCTTTACATGAGCATTGGTTACATCACACAAGGACAAATTCATGTTGGTTGACCCCTACACTACCCAAACACCACTGCACTACCCTAAACCCTAAAACACTACCCCCAGCACGACCCCCTTCACTACCCAAACACAACTGCACTACCCTAAACTCAAAAACACTACCCCCAGCACGACCCCTTACACTACCCAAACACTACTGCACTACCCTAAACCCTAAATCTACCCCCTACACTACACAAATACCACTGCACTACCCTAAACCCTAAAACACTAGAACCCAGCACGACCGCCTACAGTACACAAACACCACTGCACTACCCTAAACCCTAACACACGACCCCCTACAATACACAAACACCACTGCACTACCCTAAACCCTAAAACACTACCCCGAGCACGACCCCCTACACTACACAAACACCACTGCACTACCCTAAACCCTAAAACACTACCCCAGCACGACCCCCTACACTACCCAAACACCACTGCACTACCCTAAACCCTAAAACACTATCCCCAGCATGAGTCCCTACACTACACAAACACCACTGGACTACCCTAAACCCTAAAACACTACCCCCAGCACGACTCCCTACACTACCTAAACACCACTGCACTACACTAAACCCTAAATCTACCCCCAGCATGACCTCCCACACTACACAAACACCACTGCACTACCCTAAACCCTAAAACACTACCCCCAGCACGACCCCCTACACTACCCAAACACCACTGCACTACCCTAAACCCTAAAACACTAACCCCAGCATGACCCCATACACTACCCAAACACCACTGCACTACCCTATACCCTAAAACACGACTCCCGTACACTACACAAACACAACTGCACTACCCTAAACCCTAAAACACTACCCACAGCATGACCCCCTACACTACACAAATACCACTGCACTACCCTAAACCCTAAAACACTACCCCCTACACTACACAAACACCACTGCCCTACCCTAAACCCTAAAATACAACCCCCAGCATGACCCCCTACACTACACAAACACCACTGCACTACCCTAAACCCCCTACACTATACAAACACCATTGCATTACTCTAAACCCTAAAACACTACCCCCAGCAGGACCCCCTCACAACACAAACACCACTGCACTACCCTAAATCGACCCCCAGCACGACCCCCTACACTACCCAAACACCACTGCCATACCCTAAACCCTAAAACACTACCCCCAGCATGAACCCCTACACTACCCAAACACCACTGCACTACCCTAAACCTTAAAACACTACCCCCAGCACTACCCCCTACACTACACAAACACCACTGCACTACCCTAAACCCTAAAACACTACCCCAGCACTTCCCTCTACACTACCCAAACACCACTGCACTAACATAAACCCTAAAACACTACCCCCAGCACAACCCCCTACACTACACAAACACCACTGCACTACCCTAAACCCTAAAACACTACCACCAGCATGACCCCCTACACTACACAAACACCACTGCACTACCCTAAACCCTAAAACACTACCACCAGCATGACCCCCTACACTACTCAAACCCCACTGCACTACCCTAAACCCTAAAACACTAACCCAGCACGACCCCCTACACTACCCATACACCACTGCCCTACCCTAAAGCCTAAAACACTACCCCCAGCACGACCCCCTACACTACCCTAAACCCTAAAACACTACCCCCAGCACGACCCCCTACACTACCCAAACACCACTGCACTACCCTAAACCCTAAAATACTACCCCCAGCACGACCCCCTACACCACCCAAACACCACTACACTACCCTAAACCCTAGAAAAGAAACCCCCACCCCATGCCCAATCCCCCTTACCTCTCACTCCTCGTGGTTCCTCTCTCCTCGTGGTTCCTGCTTCACGTTGTCTCTGAGGGGCGGTGCACGTCGTTGTGAGGAAACGGAACAGCCTCTGTTTCCTTACGACATGGATCGTCTACATGTTTTTTAGAACGCATGGTCATTTACCATACATACCTTTACAACAAAATTCGTTGTAAAGGCATGCGTGGTAAATGACCATGGGTTCTAAAAAAATGCGTAGTAATGACTTCGTGATGTACAACGCATGCGTGGTAATGCATGCGTTGTAATGGTATCGCAAAGTAAAAAAGTCGTTGTAACGGCTGTTTACCGATCGAAGCTGGCCCCTGTTCTTCAGTGAGACGTTTATTTGATTAATTAGGAGGAAGGAATGTGTTTTTTTTACCGAAAAGTGCATTCCCGGCTGTTGTATTGTGAAAGTGTCTGCGTGGCCTGGTTTCACTTCCGGTGAGAGAGTGGAAGAGTCTGTTTGGATCTAAAGGAGTTCTGTTGTTGGACGGGGCCGGCGCGACATGTCATCAGAAAACATAGCTAATGGAAAGCGTCTTCCCTGAAGTGTGGAGCAGTGCCATGAGAGGTCAACGAGTGTGCATCCCACCGCAATATGACGGTAACGCGTGACCCATGTGCCACCTCCAGGGTACGGGAGGCAGAAGCGGCATCGCAGGTCCTCTTGAAGACCGTTGTAGCACTAATTCTACATTTTGGTACTAGGGCATTTTAACTTCGTTGTTCCTGCCAGATACAAAGAGAAGATCCTGTGTTATTCAGTGCCCTCGTTACCTTTTTTGTGGGTTGTGGTGCTTGTCACTTCGCTGCCCCTCCGGTGCACACGACTGGGCACCCCACCTCGTGTGCCATCTGCAGGGCCTCTGCCCTCGGATCACTGGTTTCGGTTTCAGGAGTGGCAACATAAACAGTTGCTCCCAAAGGACTAGCCTGAACACTTAGGTGAATATCCCCTGCACCAGCATTCCACGGAAATTCTTCCCTAGCTCTCCCACGTCAACGAGGACGTCATAATAGCACGGCTCCGCTCGCGACACCGTATGTCGTCATCGGAGCCATAAGAGAACCTCGTCGGCGTGCTGACGTCAGTTCCACCCATTTTTTCCGTGCCACCGAGGCAAACAGGGGACCGAGACATTTTCACATGTATACATAGTATAATAAATATATATATATTCACTGAAAAAACCATAGGTTTCAGGCACGTTATAGTTAGAAATTAGCATTTAAAAAACCTTAGAAATTCACTGAAAAAACCATAGGTTTCAGGGGCGTTATAGTTAGTTGGACATTTCACTCGTACAAAACCATAGAAATTCCCCCGTTATAGTTAGTTCAGCTAACTATAACTCGCGCGCCCGCAATGCACTGCTGATGACGTCACATATTACATCACTCATGACATGGTCAGTGACATCACTCATGACATCACTGATGACATCACTGATGACATCACTGATGACATCATCCAGTGAATGTGTGTTTTTCTGAAAATTAAATATGTTTTATATATGTATATCTCAAGGTCGATGGAAGAATAAATGGGTATATAAGTGTCTAAATGGATGATTTTGTTTTGTAAAATTGATTGTATAACTGACTAAGTGTATCTTAGTGAATACATGGGTTAGTGAGTAATGTTTAAATATGAAAATATCTGTATCAGTCTCTCACTTTGTGTATAAGTGGCTGCATGGGTTGGTGAGTAGCTACATGAGTGTCTATATGGGTTATTAGTTGGTTTTTTGAGTATCAGTATGAGTGTCTGAGTGTCTGTATGGTTCGCTGGGGGTATTACTTAGTGCATAGATGCATGAATGAGTGACTCACTGTTTGTATGTGTTGAAGACAGCATGTGTGCAGGACTGTATAGGTGGATGAGTATGTGTATGGGTGTGTTAGTGAGTGAATGACTGTCTCAATAGTGTCTTTATGAGTAACTACATATGTTTTAAACTAGTATATGTGAGTATTGGTGTATATAAGTGAGTATATGTGAGAGTGAGAGATTGGAAGAGTTCCTGTACAAATAAGTAGGTGTTTCTATAAGTGATTGTTTAAGAGAGTAAGTATGTGTAAGTTTCTGTAGAAGTAAGTGTGGTAGTGTGTGTATAACTGTATATGCAAGTAAATGGATGTTTGATACTTTGTTTGCATGTGTGACTATGTGTGTGAGTAACTCTATGGATGAGTGGTGGTGTGTAACAGGATGTATAGGTGTATGAGTACATATGATGAGTGAGTACATGTATGAGTGACTGTATAGGGACTGTTGGTGAATGAGTGGATGTGTGTGTAGATCTTGGAATTACTGAATAGGTGTGTTGTAACTGGTATTGGTATGTCCATTGTTTTGAAAATGTTAGTTTGTATTTTTGAGTGTGTGTATCAAAGGTTATATTAGGGTGAGAGGAGGTCTGCCACTCTATCACAAGGATGATGTCATCAGTGATGTCATCAGTGATGTCATTTGAGATGTCATCAGTGATGTCATGAGTGATGTCACTGACCATGTCATGAGTGATGTAATATGTGACGTCATCAGCAGTGCATTGCGGGCGCGCGAGTTATAGTTAGCTGAACTAACTAGAACGGGGAATTTCTATGGTTTTGTACGAGTGAAATGTCCAACTAACTATAACGCCCCTGAAACCTATGGTTTTTTCAGTGAATTTCTAAGGTTTTTTAAATGCTAATTTCTAACTATAACGTGCCTGAAACCTATGGTTTTTTCAGTGAATATATATATATATATATTTTTTACTGAAAAAAACAGAGGTTACAGAGACGTTATAGTTAGGCTCAAGTTTCACTCTGTACAAAACCAGAGAAATTCAGCTGAGCTAACTATAACTCTCGCCCCCACAATGCACTGCTTATGACCTCACATATTACAAAACTCATGTCATGATCAGTGAGACCACTGATGACATCACTGGTGACATTTCGAATGACATCACTGATGATATCACTGATGACATCATCCAGTGACTGTGAGTGTTTTTAAAAAGTTTGAGTGCTAAATATATTTATACCAAGGTGTATTGGTGAATCAGTGGTTGTATGAGTGCCTGAATGGATGATTCAGTGGCTGCGTGCCTGATTGTAAAAGTGAGTGACTAGGTGTCTCAGTAAATGTATGGGTGAGTGACTGGTTGTGTGAATGTCTGTATCAGTCAGTCAGTTGGTATCAAAGTGGCTGTATGGGTGTGCGAGTGGGTACATGAGTTGCTGTATGGGTGAGTGATTGAATATCTGAGTACCTGTATGAATGTCTGAGGTTTTGTGTGGGTGGGTGAGGGGGTGTGTGACTGCCTGTGTGAATGAGTGAGTGTGTGAGTCAGTGGCTGTATGTGTTAGTGATTGCATGTATGAGGGGCTGTATTGGTGAATGAGTGTGCGTATGGCTATATGGGTGAGTGATTGGATGTGTCAATGGTATATGGGTGAGTAACTGGGTATATGTAAGGCAGTATAGGTGAGTGATGTGGTGTGCAAGTGATAGTATCCGTAGGAGAGTAAATGTGAGAGTGGCTGTATAGGTGAGTGTATGCTTGTATCAGTAAGTCTATAGGATAGTGAGTATGTCTTAGTATGTGTATGAGTAACTGTATGGGTGAGTACGTGGCTATGTGATTGACTGTATGGGTGAGTGAGTAGATGTCTGCGAAGCTCTATGGGTGACTGACTCAGTGTGTGAGTGGTTGTATGGGTATGCGAGATGATATGTCACTGGCTGTATTAGTGAGTGAGTTGGTGTACAAGTCACTGTATAGGTGAGTGAGTGGATGTGTGTGTAGATCTATGAATCAGTGAGTGAATATGTGAATACTGGTATGGGTCTGTGAATATTTTTGTGAATCGTTTTGTGGGAGTGGGTGTATGAAAGGTTCTATGGGGATGTGAGTGGGTGCATTAGTCATTTTCTGGACAATGTCATAAGTGATGTCCTATGAGATGTCATCTGTGATGTCGCTGACCATGTCATGAGTGATGCAATATGTGATGTCATAAGCACAACATCACTGATGACATCATCCAGTGACTATGTGCATTTTTCAAAAGTTTATGAGTGTGAAATAGATATACCAAGGTGTATTGGTAAATCAGTGAGTGTATGAGTGCCTGTATGGATGATTCAGTTGGTGCGTGACTGATTGTATAAATGAGTTATTAGGTGTATCAGTGATGTATGGGTGAATGACTATGTTCTGTGGAAGTCTGTATCAGTCTGTCAGTTTGGTGCCTAAGGGGCTCATTACAAAGGCGGGCGGACTGATGTCCGCCCGCCATCGTTGCGGTTCTGGGACCGCACGCCGGTAAGGCGGCAGTCCCGCTGAGTGTATTAGGATGTGCCTGCCACTATGGCGGGTGCATCCAGAGCCCTGATCATTACGGACGGTGCTGCAGCACCGTTCACAATGCCACGTAGTGCATTTCCATGCACAACGTGGCAGGCACCACGCGGTGCCTGTCACCTTGTGCATCGAAATGTAGGGGGTACCATGGGTACCCCCCTAGTACACATACACCCTCCAGCCACACAGAGGGGGCCCGCAACGGGCCCCTGAACCCAGCCTCCACCAGCCTTTCCATGGCGGTTCCACCGCCGCCATTTTACCCATGCTGACTGCTCCACCAGGCAATCGTGATGATTGCCTGTGGTGGTAGCGTGGTGGGCGGTCTTTGTGACCGCCGCGGTCACAAAGCGATTCCCCCCGTAATCCTAATGTGGCGGGGGAAACGGGAGTCAGATGGCGGAGGGACCGCCGGCCCGGCGGTGGCAGTCCCTCCGCCATCCTAATGAGCCCCTATGTACCTGTATGGGTTGGTGAGGGGGTACATGAGTGGCTGTATGGGTGATTGATTGATTGTCTGAGTATCTGTATGGCTGTATTAATGTCTATGTGGGTGGGTGGTAGTGTGTGTGACTGTTTGCATGGATGAGTGAGTAGTTGATTGAGTGCCTGTATGGGTTAGTGAGCATGTCTGTGATTCACTGTATGGGTGACTAAGAGTTTGTATGGCTGTGTCTGAGAGTGAATGAATGTGTCAGTGATATATGGGTGAGTAACTGCATATGTGAAAAGCAGTATAGATGAGCGTAGGAGTATAGGAGTGAGTTTATGTGTAAGTCAGTGATTGTGAGAGTGAGAGTGCCTGTATTGGTGAGTGTGTGCTTGTGTCAGTGAGTGTGTAGGTGAGGATGTGTTAGTATCTGTATGCATAAGTGAGTTGGTGTTTGCATAACCGTATAGGTGATTAAGTGGATGTGTGATGGACTCAAAGGGTGAGTGAGTAGGTGTGTGAGTAGCTTTATGGGTGACTGACAGTGTGAAAGTAGCTGTGTGGGTGTATGAGTGGATATATCAGTGGCTGTATAAGTGAGTGAGTTGGTGTATGAGCAGCTGTATATGTGTATGAGTGGATGTGTGTATAGACCTATGAATCAATGAGTGGGTGAGGAAGTACTGGTATGGGTGTGTCATTGGTTTTGAGAATTGTAGTCTGGAAGTTAGAGTGGGTGTATGAAAGGTTATATTGGGGTGTGGGTGGGTGCATCAGAGATTCTGTGGATGATGTCATCAATGATGTCACCGACCATGTGATGAGTGATGTGATACATGAGGTCATAAGCAGTGCATTGTGGGGGCGTGAGTTATAGTTAGCTCAGCTAGTGAAACTTGAGCCTAACAATAAGGTCTCTATAACCTTTAGTTTTTTAAGTGAATTTCTATGTTTTTTTAAAAGCCTATTTCCTGGCTGCAACGTCCCTGTAACCTTTGTTTTTGTCAGTAATTTTCTAAGGTTTTTTTAATTCTTTTTCCCAACTATAATATTAATGTAACATACAATATTTAAAAAATGTAACATACAATATTTTTAATTACATTTTTAAGGTTTTTAAACTGTATTTTTGATCTAAAATGGCTCTATAAGGTGTATTTTTCTAAGCTTGTATTTTCTTCAGTGGATTAATAAGCAATTTTTTATCTTTGCATTTTTTATGTTTGTTAAACATATATGTAGACAGAGTTTTACTTAATAGCAGACACTAGTTGTTTAGTAATGTAGAGTTTATATTTGTGTTTGTGTGATGGTTTTGTGAAAGAACCTCTTCAATGTGGTGTTTTATATATTCAAGGTGACTCTGTAGACCGTGGCATCATCGGTAGTCGCGAAGTGTGCATGTTTTTTTAAAACTCTGGGACACATACTTAGACATATTTTAATTAATCTTTAATACAAGTTGTTTATTGATATACTCTTTAAACCTAACTTTTGGAAGAATTTTTTCAATTAAAAGCCTTTTACTTGGTGTTTTGTGTGATCCGAAGTCGCGATGACGTTGGTAACTGCGATGAACGCGTGTTTTTGGTAAAGTATATAACACATATTTATACATATTAGATTGTATGATCCACATTTGGGGTTTAATATCAGTTGATTAACACTTATGTCTGATTGCTTATTTTAAAGTAAAATATTATTCTGTTCAATTTCTGGTCTTCGTGAGGACACCTATTGTCGTGCAGATCATGTGACCGGAAAAGAAAGAAATATGATTGGATGATACACTTTTATAAGAATAGGAAGAACCCGCCCATTTATCTATCTTGAGTATTCTTTAAGAGGAGTTCATTTTGAGAAGCTCACTTATATTTGTTGGGGTGGTTTTATGCATAATTTTGCAAAAATGGCAACTCAGCCAGAAGAGGGAGATCAGGTGCAACAGCAGATGGACCAGGAAGTCCAAGAGGTGGATTCTGGTGACTCTGGTGATGAGGGGCCTTCCTAGAAGAAATCAAGTATCGCCTGGGATTTCTCCAGGTTTCCATCAGGAGAATCAAAAACAGTCGCCAAATTTGTGCAATGCACAATATGTGAAAAGACATTATCAAGGTTTACAAATAAGAAATATTCTTGCCGGACTATGTCCATGCTTTACCATTTCAAAACATACCACAGCAATAGTCTGAAAGCAGCAAGAAGACAACGAGAGGCTGAAGGACCCTTAACCTCAGTAGCAGCTGCAACAACACCGGGGCAGAGAGTCACTTCAGAGGTCGAATCACAAGTGCAAGATTTGGCTCCAGAGTCTTCCCTCATTGCATAATACTGCATGGATTGTGGAGTTGTAGTGAGTGCTGGAGAGCAGTAAGTAACAGTCGCACAGAGTCACAAATGTTGATTTTTTTTTATTCTTGGCCCTTCATAGTTTTTAAATATTTTTGAGTGCGTGTTGAAGTTTTTGCACTTCCCAGTTGCCATTGTTGTTTAAAGCAAGATTTTTTTTAAAGTAAACCTTTAAAATTCACAAAAAATGAAAGAAAACCCCATCTATTCAGTCAAAAAAGATAAGGTGAATGAATCAGTGTATGAACATGTATATGGTGATTAAATGCATGCATGAGTAGTGCATTGATGATTGAATGAGTGTATGAGTGGTGCATGTTTGATTGAATGAGTGTATGAGTGATGCATGGATGACTGAATGAGTGCATAAGTGGTGCATGCATGCTTGGATGATTGCATGAGTGGTGCATTCATTATTAAATGAGTACATAACTGTGCATGGAGAATGGACATGGGGCATAAGTGGGGCATGAATGATTAAATGAGTGCATGAGTGGATGGGTAACTGCATGTTGAGTGCCTGGGTGATTGGATGAGTGCAAGGGTAGTGCCTGTGTGATTGTATGAGTGCATGGGTAGTGCCTGTGTGAATGGATGAATGCATGGGTAGTGTCTGAGTGAATGGATGAGCGCAAGGGTAGTGCCTGAGTGAATGGATGCGTGCATGGGTATTGCCTGGGTGATTGGATGAGTGCATGGGTAGTACCTGGTTGATTGCACGATTTCAAGGGTACTGCCTGAGTGAATGGATGAGTGCAAAGGTAGTACCAGGGTGATTGGATGAGTGCATGTGTAGTGCATGGGTACTTGTGAAGAGTGCATGGATAGTTCCTTGGTAATTGGATGAGTGCATAGGTAGTGCCTGGGTGATTGGATGAGTGCATGGGTAGTGCCTGTGTGAATGGATGATAGCAAGGTTACTGCCTGAGTGAATGGTTGAGTACAAGGGTAGTGCCTAGGTGATATGATAAGTGCATGGGTAGTGCTTCGGTGATTGGTTGAGTGCATGGGTGACTGGATGAGTACCTAGGTAGCGTCGAGCATGATTGTCAAGTTTGGACAGAGAGACAGCGTGCTGCAGCAAGGCTAACAATACCCGAAGGGCAAGAGCATTGTCGAGTGCATTCTTGAGCGCAAGGGTGTTTTGGAGAAGAAAAAAAATATATATATATATATGTTTGCAATTTCTCCACCAAAATTCGTGATGACGACGGTAGTCACGATGTCCCCGTGACAGTACATGGGGGGGTCACGCTGGTGGTCGCACCGTTGTCACGAATATCGCACGCAATTAAATTAATCTATTTTGGATGCATAACTTGTGTCACTAACACCCACATTTCTCAAACATGGGGTCAGAGTACCTCCACTCTGACCCCTTATGTAGGCTTTCTCACAAATTTTCAGACCTGCAAACTGATCCCAATCAATAAAATGGCAGACCAACTTTCTGTTCAGGTTCCGTCCAGCCAATCCCGTTGGCACACTGAGTCACAATTAATTGCAAAATTGCCGCGAAATATTCACGGCCAGAGATATCACTATAATTTTTGGCTTACATTTCTCAAATACTACTGAATAGATTTACACCAATAGGCACCTCCTTGAATCAAAATCTACCTCCCTGCCAAAATTGGTGTAAGTCCGTTCAGCAGTTCGGGCTGTAGGTGTGGCTAATCTTTCCTAATAGAATTAGCATTGCAAAAGCACCCTTATCTCGTGCCCCAAATTCTAAGTCCCCAATGCACGGATCACTCCCAAACTTTCCATGACAACCAGAATCTACCTTGATACTTTTGTTGCACAATTTCATGAAGATTGCTCAATTACTCAAACAATGTCAAAGTATAGGCAAGTCAAAAAAAAACTTTTTCCTATGTAAGCTAGGTCCTAACTATAACTACCTATTGCTGACCGTCAGTAGGTTATATAATCCACAATTTCTTTATTGTAGGCACACACAAAAAGACACGTTTCGATCTACATCGGTCTCTGTCACATGACCACAGTATCCCGCCAACGGGAATAAATACCGCGTCACACAGGACGCGCCAAGCAGAAATGAAAAAAATACTTTAGGAAAATTCAACCATTTCTTTCCTCCCATATTCAATTAATTCAAAAGTTTTTTTTTTACATATTTAGAAAATTATACTTAACAGAAATATTAACTCCAACCAGTGTTATTTTAACGTACCTGTGTACATGCATCATAATTTCAAAAAAGGTCCCGGTTATTCTATTTTCACGCAAAGAATTAATTTCAATTCAGGTTAATACAAAAATATATTGAATGTTTTGCATGAGTGAGGCTCAGGTTTCACTCATACAAAACCACTGAAATTCAGACTGATACAAACATTTACACAACCTAGTCCCTCACCCATACATTCACTGAGACACATAATCAATCACATACAGTCAGTCTTGCACCCACTGAATCATCCATACAGGCACTCATACACCCTCTGATTCACCAATACACCTTGGTATATATATTTAACACTCATAACATTTTTCAGACTATCAGAAAATCTTTATTTCAGTAAATATGACCATAAAAGCACAGGTAAAAATACAATACATTTCATTCAGTCGAATTATCCTAAAAAGACTCTCATTGCTCTAAATAAGTGTTACTGAAAAAGTGCATGTGCATTACAGTATTATTTCATAAAATTCCAATAAAAATAGGAGTGCAATGTATGAGCAATAGTAATAGGCCAAATTTTCAGAGAAACCGAAATTCATATTGCTAATATCACAGCCATCACATGATCGCAAATTAAAAAGATAGACAGATAAAAAAGTACAAGATGTGAGCTTTGCACTTTAAAAAAAAAAGTACCAGATTAAAAAACACCAAACCCAGCTAGTGAAATAAAATAGGATAATCAGGCAGGAGCTATGTGCTCAACTTTAGGATAGCTCTACGAGCACACCACATGGAATATAAAGAATGTGAAATTGAATACACAATAGGCATGTGGGTGTAATATTTTAAAATCCTAAAAGTCTCTATACAGTGGTTAGTTCCCAGATTTTTGCATAGCTGCATTAACCATCTGTGTCTCGCCTTCTTATACCCTTGACAAAAAAAATTACATGATATTCCGTTTCCGCTGCATTGCTACATGCCGGACACCCCTAGTTGGATGAACCCACCAATTTGTTTGTAAAATCACGCAACGGAAGTGCCCCATGCCTAAACTGTAGATATAATTTCTTGGCAAGGGCCGGCTGGATATCATCAAGGGCGGGCTCTAATCTATACTGATTTTGTATCTCTAAGAACACTGCAGTCAATGAGCCAGTCGCTTAGCTCCCCTGTATCCGGTTAAGTTTGTACTCCCTATAGCTCTCTATCAGTTCCTTCCTAGGCGTTTTCAAGCAGATTTCTTCTGCATTGATCCACAGATTACCCCTTCCTATGGCCGCAAAAGTATTCTTAATCGGGTTGGTAATTAACGTGGAGGAGTGGCGAACCATGTTTATAGATTAGTATAATTTCCGCTCCCGCCCAGGTAGCAGGGATTGACATTCCCTGCAAAATAGCATTGAACAAAATCCACAGGTAGGGAGCCCAAATAGTGGGTTCACTGCGGAAGAGGTCCCTGGGGATCTTATCTAGCCCAGGAGCCTTAGATGGGGCTACCCTACTCAGGGCATCAGTTATCTCCTTAAGGGAAATTGCGGGAGCATCGAAACAGATTGACTGGGGAGGGGAGAACTTGTTTCCGACTAACCCTTCATCACCCTCTACCCTTAAATATAGAGATTCAAAGTGAGCCATTCATACATCCGCCAATATATTGGGTTCTATAGCCAGTTTGCCCTCTGGGGAACCCGTATTTACCAGGTTCCAAAAAATCCTCATGTCGTGGGTACATAGGGCGCTTCTCAACATGTCCCACTTATCACATTCCCAACTTCTTTTTGCCTTTTCAGTGATGCTTTTATAGGCGGCCGTTTTCTCTCTTATTAATGGCCTGTCATTGAGTTTGATGGCAGAGATGAGAGCTAGCTTAGCCTTGCGGCAATCATTGCTGTACCAGGGATGCAGTGGCCTCCTATTTTCCCTTGTTCTTTTACTGGGATAGAAGATATTGGCCATGGCAGATATTAAACCTTGGTGGATGTCAATGATATTCGCAATGGAGCTAGAGATGTCATATGTCCAACTGAATTGGTTTGTGGTCATAAGAAATGGGATGATAGTGTGGTAGAGAGGACAACTTTTCCTGAGATTTCCCCCATCGAACTCTCCTCCTGCAGTTGGTCAAAATTAGCCGGGAGTCATGTGGAGGTTTTACTTCAAGTGCGCTCTTGTCACACAGCAAGACCAACCGGTCGAGAATAGACATTTATCAGAGCAATTCTGACCTTTGTAGGAAAGGTCAGGAAGATGCAAAGGATATCATGAGAAGATGTCTGTATCTGGATAGCTGCACAGCCCAAGTGCACAGCGACCCAGGTACAGAGTCCCCCTGAGGGCCTTCCCCTTCCCCCAAAAGTGGCTGCTACGCTAAAAGACACATAGCCTAGTCTGTGTGTGTCCACCCTAGCCCAGGTTTCCTGGAACATGCAGATCTCATTTTGTTCTATGAACGCCCCCCACTCTGTGTTGTCCAGTTTAGTGGTGAGACCAGCAATGTTCCATGATAGTACCTGCAGCTTGTGTGGGCCCACGCAATTGTCTATATTTTGGAGCGGGTCACAGGTCATCGATGTGCCATGATCTTGTTGAAGAGGATCATTAAACTCCCCCCGCATTTGCCCTGAGCCGTTGCCGGCAGCAGAGTGGTCAAATGTGGGGGATGGGGATTTTGAAGTCGCCCACAGCTGGCAGTTAAATGCCTGTGTGGACTCAAGGGGTGAACCAGGCATGGGTTGATTAATAAGAGCCCCTTGCCAACGTCACTTTGAACTCCTCCCGCTTTATCAACACACACATTTGCCTGTTCCTCTCCCTGCCTAACATGCCCATGCTGCTGAGAGGGCTTCTCCCTTTGTATAAGGCTCCCCAAAGGCTCCTTCTGATGCTTGTATTCCACTAATGGGGGTCGTCCAGGAGCAAGCCAATCTACTGACTCTAGAGTCGCAAATCTGTTTGAAAGTGGTAGCTTGAAAAATAAAAGGCTTGGTTGCTCCTGGCCCAAAATGGTGCTTTCCTTAATCTGCTTCCATGTTCCCACCTAATAGCCACCCCCCATTCTTTTTTGTGGGACAAGCCCTTGGAGTTAGAAATAACCCAGCGGGAAAGACCTTATACCCCCATCCTGCCTTTGGTGGTTCCAGTCAAGGAGAGCCCTTACAACCAAAGGGTTTCTGAAGTTGATCACGATGCAATCCCCGGGTACATCTTTCAGCCTCCAGCCTACCCACCCCACCCTTCCTGTAAAGATGATTTCACCTGCATCTTTGTAAGAAAATAGCAGCTGCTTGGCCAGACAGAAAATGCACTTATTTTAAGTGGGATTCCCTTTGCCCCATATTCAACTCTGGTACTCCAGTTAGGATCATGACATGCAGAGTTGAATCCGGGGGAAGGTTGATACATGGCAGGGCTGGCCTCTCCTCAGTGTCTTCTGTGACAAACCCCTCATCAGCCCTTTGTCTAGTCCCCTGTCGGGGCACATTATCATCAACTGCTGGCATTACTGGATAGGCCCTATGTTTGGTGCCAACCTCCATCCCACAGCTAGGCTCCTGGCACTGTGTACTATGATTTGCTGTTGGGTTTACTGAGTTGTTCGTGCTTCTATTTGCAACCACCTGGTTAGACAGATTTGGGGGTGGGGTGGGGGTGATAGTATTTGTAGAAGTGGGATCCAAACTGAAATGGGGAGGAGCAGCATGCAATGCCTGGTGATTTGCAGACTCGACACCCTTTTGATTCCTACTGACTTACCTACCCATGTCTCAACCATAGATGCAAGCTTATCTACCCGTACAGAGAATTAAGTTCATCTTTGAAATATCCCTTATTTGAACCTATAGTTCCACCACCAGGTTGGTCACCCAGGTTGGCTGCTCTATACCTACAGGTGAGCAGCCGCCTAGCCCTCCCTTCCAAGAGTCACCATTCGCTGTAGGCTCTGTGGCACACTTCTTGCGTTTGGTCCCCACTCTCACACCAGGTTTAGGTTTCCCTTTTTTAGCAGGGCCTGGAAGGGCAGCCTCTGGCTGCAAGTCTGCGTTAGATGTTTCGCATACCATTGCACGCGTACCTAGCTGAGGCTTAGGAGATTCAGAAACCACGACTGGTGATGTGGATGGTGTATCATGATTAGTCAAGGGAAAGGTTAAATCCGGGGTTAGCGATAAACGCCTTTCAGTTAATTCAAGTTCAGTGGACACCACCCCTATAGCCCTCAGAAGCATCCTGTCAATCGAAGTTGGTTTGTAGGTTGTTGTAGATTGCAGGGGTAACGTTTGTTTTTTCCCGGCGTATGCACACTTACCCATATTGACGGACAGCACGTTAAGGTAATCAGACTCTTAAGTGCCTATTAGCCACGTTCTGCCCCGCCACTAGCTCCAGATGAAAATTTCAACCCGGAACAAACAGGGATGAGTTAGCAGGCTCCAGAGTTAAAGACGACTTGCACAGGCCACCAGGGATTAAAAAGGCGGCTGCATGGCCTCAACAGTAATGTGTATGCAAATGAGATGTAGTGGCACTAACCTTGGGTCCCGAAATGGATCAGTAGATCTTGTAAAAGGTATTTCCACAAGTAGGCCTCAGAAGGGTGGCCCAGCCCAGCCTCCTCTGTGCTCTGATGGGTGCGATCGGGCCTGCCCTGGGCCCTGGCTTTGCCCAGGCATGCCCGCGCACGTCCCGCGGGAGCCCTGGCCGGTTTATATGCACCTCCTGGCACGTTGCAGACAGCGTTGGCGGCGTCCATGCCACTTTGCAGGTTGGGCGATGTAGGCAGTCCTCCACGCGGCACACAAACAACAGAGAACTGGCTCCTGGATGATGTCATCAGTGATGTCACTGACCATGTCATGAGAGATGTAATATGTGAGGTCATAAGCAGTGCATTGCGGGTAAGCAAGTTTTAGTTAGCTCAACTGACTATAACTGCTGAATTTCACTGGATTTGTACAGTTGAAACCTGAGCCTAACTATAATGTCCCTGTAACCTTTAGTTTTTTCAATGAATTTCTCAGTTTTTTTTAATTCCATTTCCTAACTATAACTTCCCTGTAACCTTTGTTTTTTTTCAGTGAATATCTAAAAAATTTTAAATGCTAATTCCTAACTATAACGTCCCTGTAACCTTTGCTTTTTTCAGTGAATTTCTATGTTTTTTTAAGTATTAATGGTGTTTGCAGAGTGATGGAGAAAGGGGGCAGGGCCCCTGCCCAGCTCGCAGGAAACCCACTGTGTAGGACTTACAGAAAGTACCAGGAGGGCTACTTGACCCCTAAGGTCCCTCGCCATCCAAGAGGACTTCTTTTCTCCACCAGAAGTGCACCAGGAGATGCATTTGCAGAGTGGTGGAGAAAAGGGGCGTGGCTCCAAAGACCTCTTTTCAACTCCAGACTGTGGGACTTACTGGAGGTAACGGGGGGTAGTTGGCCCCCAAGGACACTTTCTAGGCCAACATGTAGCTTTCTGCCAAATTTGGTGCAATTCTGTTCAGCGGTTCGGGCTGTAGTCGTGTTTAAAAAATGAAAAATCCCCATAAACATAACTTCGGGAAAATGCAGTTTGGGACCCCCATTTTATCTTGGCCCTATCAATCAATCAATCAATCATGTCACTTATAAAGCGCACTACATACCCGCGAGGGTCTCAAGGCGCTGGAGGAAGAGGGGGGTGGTGCTGCTACTGATCGAAGAGCCAGGTCTTGAGGAGTCTTCTGAAGGCCAGTAGGTCTTGGGTCTGTCGGAGGTTGGTGGGGAGGGTGTTCCAGGTCTTGGCGGCGAGGTGGGAGAAGGATCTGCCGCCGGCGGTCATTTTCCGGATGCGGGGGACTGTGGCGAGGGCGAGGCTGGTCGAGCGGAGCTGGCGGGTGGGGGTGTAGAAGCTGAGTCGTCTGTTGAGGTAGGCTGGTCCGGAGTTGTGGAGTGCTTTGTGTGCGTGGGTGAGGAGCTTGAAGGTTATCCTCTTGTTGACAGGGAGCCAGTGCAGGTCTCTCAGGTGGGGTGTGATGTGGCTGCGTCGGGGATGTCGAGGATAGGACGTGCAGAGGCGTTCTGGATGCGTTGCAGCCGTCTCAGGAGCTTAGCCGTCATTCCTGCGTAGAGGGCATTTCCGTAGTCCAGCCTGCTGGTGACGAGGGCCTGGGTGACTGTTTTTCTTGTTTCGGTGGGGATCCACTTGAAGATCCTGCGGAGCATTCGGAGGATGTTGAAGCAGGATGAGGAAACGGCGTTGACCTGCTTAGTCATGGAGAGGGTGGGGTCGAGGATGACCCCTAGGTTGCGTACGTGGTCGGTGGGTGGCGGGCTGTTCCCAGTGATGTTGGCCACCAGGAGTCGTCCCAGGCTGAAGGGTTGGAACCAAGGATGAGGACCTCCGTCTTGTCCGAGTTCAGCTTCAGGCGGCTGGTCCTCATCCATTCGGCGACGGCCTTCATTCCTTCGTGGAGGTGGGCTTTGGCGGTGTGAGGGTCTTTGCTGAGGGAGAGGATCAGCTGGGTGTCGTCAGCGTAGGAGATGATGTTGAGGTTGTGCTGTCGGGCGACGTGGGGTGCCATGTAGATGTTGAACAGCGTTGGGCTGAGGGAGGAGCCTTGGGGTACGCCGCAGATGATCTTGGTGGCCTTGGATCAGAAGGGGGCGAGGCGGACGCTTTGTGTTCTGCCGGAAAGGAAGGATGTGGTCCAGTCCAGGGCCTTCTCTTGGATCCCGGCGTCGTGAAGGCGTGTTCGTAGTGTGTGGTGGCAGACCGTGTCGAAGGCGGCTGATAGGTCCAGGAGGATGAGGGCTGCTGTTTCTCCGTTGTCTAGCAGGGTCCTGATGTCATCGGTGGCGGCGATGAGGGCGGTTTCGGTGCTGTGGTTGCTGCGGAAGCCGGACTGGGAAGGGTCCAGGATGTTGTTCTCCTCGAGGTAGCGGGTCAGTTGTTTGTTGATGATTTTCTCGGTGACCTTCGCGGGGAACGGGAGCAGAGAGATGGGTCGGAAGTTCTTGAGGTCCTTGGGGTCTGCCTTGGGTTTCTTGAGTAAGGCGGTGATCTCGGCGTGCTTCCAGCTTTCCGGGAAGGTTGCTGTCTCGAAGGAGATGTTGATTATTTTCCGGAGATGGGGCGCGATGGCTGTACTGGCTTTGTTGAAGATGTGGTGAGGGCACGGGTCTAGCGGTGAACCGGAGTGGATGGTGTTCATGATCTCGCTGGTGTCCTCGTCGTTGATGTTGGTCCAGGAGAGCAGGCGGTTGGTGGTTGTGGGGGCAGTGGTTGCCGGGGCGGTCGTGGTGTTGAAGCTGTCGTGGATGTCGGCGATTTTGCAGTGGAAGAAGGTGGCCAGTGAGTCGCACAGGTCTCGCGATGGCTGGATGTCGTTGGTGTTGGAGCTGGGGTTGGAGAGTTCCTTCACGATGTTGAAGAGCTCTTTGCTGTTGTGTGCATTGTTGTCTAGGCGGTCTTTGAGTGAGGCCCTTTGGCGGATCTGATGAGGTGATGGTGACTGCGGGTGGCGCTCTTGTGGGCGGCGTAGCTGTCCGCTGTCCGTTCGTGGAGCCAGATCTTCTCCAGTTTTCGGCATGTTCGTTTTGGAGGCCTGGAGGTCTTCGGTGAACCAGGTGGCTTTCTTGCTGGTGTGGCTGTTGGGCGGATTCTTGAGCGGGGCGAGGGTGTTGGCGCAGTCGTCGATCCACTGTCTGAGGTTGCGGGCGGCGGTGTCGGGGTCGGAGGGTTTGGCGGGTGGGCTCAGGGCGAGGGTTGTGGTTAGCTGGTCTTCCGTGACTCTGCTCCAGCAGCGGCGAGGCATTTGTTCGGTGCGGTGGTGCGTGGTGGGCTTCCTGTAGGTGAAGTGGATGCAGTGGTGGTCAGTCCAGTGGGGTTCGGAGGTGTGGTTGAAGGAGACGTGTGGGCTTGCGGAAAAGATGGAGTCTAGCGTGTGGCCGGCGGCGCGGGTGGGTGTAGTCACGAGCTGTCTGAGTCCGAGGGTGGCGAGGTTGTCGATCAGGGTGGTGGAGTTGGTGTCCTTGTTGTTCTCGAGGTGGAAGTTCAGGTCCCCGAGGAGGATGTAGTCCGTGGAGGCGATGGCGTGTGTGCTGACGAAGTCAGCGATGGAATCGCTGAACTGTGGTCGGGGTCCGGGGGGTCTGTAGATGAGGGTTCCTCTGAGGGTGGTGTTGGGATCGGTGTGGATCTGGAAGTGCATGTGTTCGGCGGTGCTGAGGGTGTCGTCGGTGTTGGTTGAGACTCTGAGGGTGTTCCTGTGGACGATGGCGATGCCTCCTCCGACTCCGTTGGTGCGGTCCCTGCGGGTGATCTTGTATCCGTCCGGGATGGCAATGGCGATGTCGGGGGCTGAAGCAGGATTCAGCCAGGTCTCCGTCAGGAATGCGACGTCTGGGGAGGTTGAGTCGAGAAGGTCCCAGAGTTCGATGGCGTGTTTGTGGGCGGAGCGGGTGTTGAGGAGGATGCATCTGAGGTAGTTGGGTTCTTTCCTGGGCGGTGGTTTGGCGGGGCGGGTGCTGGCGAAGCTGCAGTTCCGGCAGGTGAGGGGCCCTTGGGTGCGCTTCAGGGTGGCCTGGTAGCAGGCGTGATCTTTTCCGGGGTTGAGTGCGTGGAGGGTGCTGGCGTCGTATCGGCATCTGTTGATGTGGCGGGCGCGGGGGATGCCCGGACCAGGGGGTCTGGCGCTGGGCGCGGTCACGGCGCGGACGGGCGCAGACGGGCTTGCCTTAGGAGCGCCTTTGGCGCGCCAGCGGCGCGGCCGCGCAGCCGCCGCCATAAATGGGGAGGTGGGAGGGAGGAGCAGGGAATGGGGCAGCGAATGGGCAGTGAGGGGGCGGGGCCGCAGGGGCGCAGCGGCGGGAAACAGGCACAGAAAGGAAAACAAGCACAATCAGGGCATCAAGGGGGCACAGAAAGGAAAAAAAAAAACGAGCACAATCAGGGGCAGCAAGGGGGCACAGAAAGGAAAAAATGAGCACAATCAGGGGCAGCAAGGGGGCACAGAAAGGAAAAAATGAGCACAATCAGGGGCAGCAAGGGGGCACAGAAAGGAAAAAAAAACCGAGCACAATCAGGGGCAGCAAGGGGGCACAGAAAGGAAAAAAAAACGAGCACAATCAGGGGCAGCAAGGGGGCACAGAAAGGAAAAACGAGCACAATCAGGGGCAGCAAGGGGGCACAGAAAGGAAAAACGAGCACAATCAGGGTCAGCAAGGGGGTACAGAAAGGAAAAAACGAGCACAATCAGGGGCAGCAGCAGGGCACACAGACGGAGCTGTGTGGTGGGGGAGCGACCTACCAGTAAAGGTCAGGGGTCGCTCTCTTCACCCGCAGCGGCTGCCATAAATGGGGAGGTGGGAGGGAGGAGCAGGGAATGGGGCAGCGAATGGGCAGTGAGGGGCGGGGCTGCAGGCGCAGCGGCGGGAAACAGGCACAGAAGGGAAAACGAGCACAATCAGGGCATCAAGGGGGCACAGAAAGGAAAAAAATGAGCACAATCAGGGGCAGCAAGGGGGCACAGAAAGGAAAAACGAGCACAATCAGGGGCAGCAAGGGGGCACAGAAAGGAAAAAAACGAGCACAATCAGGGGCAGCAAGGGGGCACAGAAAGGAAAAAACGAGCACAATCAGGGGCAGCAAGGGGGCACAGAAAGGAAAAACGAGCACAATCAGGGGCAGCAAGGGGGCACAGAAAGGAAAAACGAGCACAATCAGGGGCAGCAAGGGGGCACAGAAAGGAAAAAACGAGCACAATCAGGGGCAGCAGCAGGGCACACAGACGGAGCTGTGTGGTGGGGGAGCGACCTACCAGTAAAGGTCAGGGGCCCTAGATTGACGGATCACCCTGAAACTTTCAACATAGCAGCTGAACCAAAAAGGGCATGATTTTTGGAAATTTGTGAAGATTCGTCAAGAAGCGCTAAAGTTATTGACAAAACAAAAAATGCTTTTACTATGAAAACTTTGGTCCTAACTACCATCAGTAGGTAGTTATAGTTTCATAGGAAAAGCGTTTTTGACTTGTCTACAACTTTGGCGTCGTTTGACCAATCTTCATGAAAATTTCCAAAAAACGTGTCAAGGTAGGTTCTGTGTGTTGTGGAAAGTTTGGGGGTGATCTGTACAGTGGGGAGTGAGAAGAAGGGATGCAAAATAAGGGTGTATTTGAAATGTTACTTCCTATAGGAACGCATTGTCGAACCAACAGCCCAAACTGCTGGACGGAATTACACCAAATTTGGCAGAAAGGTAGATGTTGCTATCAGATTTTGGCTGTTGTTATTTGGTGCAAATCCGTTCAGTAGTTTTTGAGAAATGTAAGTTGAAAATTATAGTGATATCTCTGGCCGTGGACATTTCGCAACATTTCTGCCAACAGGGGGCTGCAAACATCCTGAACAGAAAGTTGCAGCTGATATTTTATCAATCAGGAATGTTCCTGGGGCTGAAAATGTCTGTCAAAGCTAACATAGGGGGTCAGGGTGGAGGTACTCTGACCCCATGTTTGAGAAATGGGGGTGTAAGTGACACAAGTTATGTGTCCAAATTTGATTTTTTTTAATGGCACTGGATAGTCGCAATTACTCCAAGACCACCAGTGCCCCCCCCCCCATTTACCGTTGTGGGTACGTTGTGACTATCACAGTGACATCACGAATATTGGTGGAAATATAAAACAAAAAGTATCTATATCTATATATGCACCCTTGTTGGTCACTGTTACAGACTCATGTACCTACTCAAATATTTCACTCAGACACTCATACACCCACTCACATACCCACTCAGACACTAGTGCCCCCACTTATAGACCTACTGAAGGACTCATGCAGCAAGTCACATTTCCACTCGGAGACGTATGCACCCTCTCACATAACCCAGTGAATCATTAATACACGCCGTTATAGGGATATTGAGAGACTGATAAATGTTTTAATAGAGTCATTTAGATAGCGAGGTATCTAGTGAGATGGTTAGAACTAATTATATTGTTATACATTTTGAATGTGGAGGTGGGTATTTAATTCCTGCTTTTGCTTTGCTTTTTTGCGACGTATTCACAGTGATCACGGATTCCGACATCATCGTGCCACCCGGTGTCACCACAAAAACAGAAAGTTGGTTTGAGAGATGTTTTTTATAGAAACTCACCAGAAAAACAAAAACATGAGTTTGAACAGTACGGTAATAAACTCCCATTGTCTAGAATACTGTAAAATGTGTGCATATATGAGTTTACACTTTTCGAACAAGGCCCAATTGTTGCATCTACTGATGGAATCGTGGCTCCCTGAGTCACCACAAAAACAGACAATAGGTTCTAGAGATGGATTTTATGGAAACGCTCTAGAAAAACATGACTTTAGTCAACAGTAATAACCCCTAGTGTGTAAAATACACTTTATGAAAAAAGCGTGATTGTCGCTGTTAACGGTGTCGTCCCGATTCCCTGAATAAACCCGAAAATGGAAAATAGGTTTTAGATATGTTTTTTTTTTTAAATTACTACAAAAACATGACTTTAAACATGTTTTTTAAAGAAGCATATATATAGTAATATGTGTAGTGCTATGTTTGGAGTGGATTCTTTAAAATTATTTGCGCATGTGCTGGTGGCCATTGAATGTCTGCTTTTGTTTGCCATTTCACAACTTATTCGTGACTATGGCGTCGTCATGACTAAGATCACCAAAAACTAATAAAAAGGATCATTATAAAAATAATTAACAATATTTAAGGTACTAGGGTGGCTCTGATAAAAAGCCTTTGTGGTGATTGTGTGTATATGACAGCTGCATATAAGACTGGATGCAGAGTATCAGGTTACTTACAAACACCCTGTTGCCTTCGTCTGTAAAGTGCACTCCATGATTTCTATGAATTCCATGCATGTCAAAACGCAGGTTGTTGTTATGGATACACCCCATGCGATGCTCTCTGAGGAATGCCAAAAAAGTTTTATTAACATGTTTCCTGGCTTTGTCAATCTGTGGACAGAATTTATTTGATCACTTCCATTTCTGTCTTTGGCATATATTAGAGTACACCAAGACAGCTTGAAAAGAGACATCAGTTCTGCAAAGGTATCCTTCATTAGGATATCCAGTCATACCTAAGTCAATTTGCCTAGGTCATTTCCACCACAGGGCACAATCATGAGGTGAGGAGCTCAGCAATCCACAATGGTTTTAAACAAAGCCAGCAACTGATAAAACTTTACCCTCTCTGGCCAAATCAAGTAATGTCCACATTTGGCAAACCCAAGTTCATGTCAATACCTCTCTTTTTTGCAGCCTCTTTAGCCCAAAAGACATAGCTGTGGCCAACATTCCACACTCAAAGCATTTTGCAGTTAAGGTGCAATAGCAGTCAGGAGAAGGCTGGAGCTGTATGAGGTAGTTTTCCAAATGAAAAACAGTTAGAATTGAGGTGTTTTGTTTTAAAATATATATCTATCTATATATATCATTGGATGGTGTCAGCATGTAAGTGAATAAAATTAGGTAGTGTGTTGAATGCATTAGCAAGAAATCCTATTATTTTCTGTTGTTTAGAAAAAGAAATGTAATAACGACATGGATATGCTTTTGAATCTGTGGAGTAAACTGCACCTGCTGCATCTCATTTGAAAGTAGCATGCTCCTTCTTTTATGTGCTGTGAACTTGTGATCTCCTGGTTCTAGTGGGTTCCTATGGAGAATGTGCACAGGGTACATTGGGGGAAGGGTGTTAAAGAGACGGGTATCAGTTTTTACAAATCAGAGAGGTTTAGGTTGATTGTTTTATAAGGTAGGTAAGATTCCCTAGTGAGGATTTTCCAATAAAATGTAGTATAGTGATAACAATATAAAAGTATAAAGTAAAGTAGGTTTTCCAACTTCCGTTTTTTCCACGAATTCATTGTGATGATTGTCATTATGTCCCGAGAATTGACACAAAGGCATCCGTATTGGGCTACCTCTAAAAAGGAGTGAAAGGGTAACCATTCAGAAATGCAGTCACAATAATGAAATATGAACTGAATGTTTTTATTTGCTGACTTCTGCAGTATCAGACCATGCAAAGTTCAGAAGGTTGTCATTTATGGTTGCTTTTTAAGAGAGTTGTATGCCATTCTTGTGCTAAGTTTTCACAAACCCTGAGAATATTGAATCTATCTAATAAGAGAAAAAAAGTGATTTTACCAACAAACTCAATAGTCTGGTATGTTAAATACATGTCTTTGTAAGTCAAAAAATTAATTAATAAGGTATATAATATTGTAATAGAAGAATTTGAAATATATATAAGTATTTAAAAAAGGAAAGACGATATATCATTGAAATTGTAAGTGTTTTTATATATCTATTAATATGTAAATAAGACATAGTATGTCTCAGGTGTAGATTAGTTGTCTGACAACATAGTTTAGAATGTGTTTCCATGGAGATCAATATTGCAGTTGAATTCCCTTACTCCATTCTCAAAGTGGTAGAAGAAAAGACTGCACACTAATGGTTAAACGTATATTTAATAATGTAGTATAAGATGTCACAGTTTCATATGTTTATATATTATGTGCACCTTATAACAAATGTTTTTAGGTTTAAATGTTTTCCGATAAAGGATCTCTTGACAGTCAATAAGGCCAAATGCTGTGCTATTGCCTCATATGGGGCTGGGGTGTGGGGCATTGAATATCAGGGGGGGTGGGGGCCCTTGAAAAAATTAAGAATGGTTTTATAAATAGACTGCCAGCTGTACCCCAAAGCACTAGCTCCTTTGTCTGCCACACTGAGGTAGGGATTGGCTATATTAGAGATCTCATTAAAATCCAAACCCTCCTTTTGTGGATCAGAATTTTAACAAAAGTCAGGCATCCTTTATTAGACCTGTACTTGCAGACTGCTTAAAACTCGATCACCTTTTGAGTATTCCTTGATTGAACTATATACAGAATTTATGTTGTAGTATGGGACGGGAGAATTTGTTTACCTCTCCTCGCGATGCATTAGCCAGCTCTACCAGGACTCTTAAGAATGCGGTTTTAGAAGGATGCCTGGAGAATAGAATGTCGGAGTACAGTAGATAAACCAATGGTACAGACTTATTTGGGGATTTAAAAGGCTGAAAGTCCTGCGCCATACTTAGGGGCCGATTCCTATGCTGTTTGGAAGGCCTCCTAACGGCATTTGCTCCATCTGAATTGAATTGGGAACGTGTCTTTCCGACTGAATTGCAAAGGATTCCGACCGACCAAGTAGATGCGAGTTAGGCGTTAGGAATATCCCATTCCAAACCTGATGGCATTCGGAATGACCGAGCCATACAGAGCAGAATCGTATGTCTCTATGGGCCGAGTTTCCGAATGACCGAGTACGATGCTGGATTCAGACAGCCTTTCCGAATCATGTCGTCCGACTCGAATTGGCAGTCGGAATCAGACCTTGGGGGCCCATAGCAGGCCCCCCTGCACCCGGAGCATTCCCAATCGGGCCCGTGGGGGTACCCATGGGTCCCCCCTTACCAGCCATGCACAGTGTGGCAGGCACCAGGGAGTGCCCGCCATTGGGTTTCCTGATTTTCCCTAGCCACCCCTTTCTTCAATGGGAGCCTATGCATTCGGTCTGAACATAGGCTCCCATTGAAGTCAAAGGGAGTCCAACCAAATTGTATCTGGAAGCATCCGGATGCATTGTAATCGGTCGGTCGGACTCTCCCGATCCGAGTCGGTCAAAAACCATTCCCAAAAGGATTCAGTCGAGAAGATTTCCAAACTGCATCGGAATCGGGCCCTTAGTATGGTGGGAAATATGCATGACAAATTCTTACTGATGAGACTCAGGTTATTCACAGTGCACTTTCTTGTTGCTTTTCCTTCACAATCACAAGGGACATACTTTTTACAACTTCTTTATGCCCATGTAACGACCAATCAGCACATACTACCCTACATTTTATGTTATTCTGCCAATTGTATTTGTTGCTGGTGAAACTCTATTTGTTGCTCATCCTTAGGGTGGCCAATATTCGTCATTGTAGAGCCGACTTTATCTACCTGCAAACCTTACCCATGATCAAGATCTGCTTCTCTGCTGTCACATATATTGAATTCGCCATCAAGCAGAGGGCTACTGTTTTTATGTCATGTTTTAGGAATTTTAGGTGGATACTTAAATGGATTTTTTTCTCCTTTGACTGCTGTGCCTTTTATTGTTGTCTTTAATATATCTGATCTCTTGCTTAGATAATCCTGGGGGACATGACAAACACTCACTAAGACAGCTTCGGGATATTAACAAGGCTGCACTGGACCCGCGATGCGAGAATGAAATATATATATATCATTGGATGCTGTCAGCATGTAAGTGAATAAAATTAGGTAGTGTGTTGAATGCATTAGCAAGAAATCCTATTATTTTCTGTTGTTTAGAAAAAGAAATGTAATAACGACATGGATATGCTTTTGAATCTGTGGAGTAAACTGCACCTGCTGCATCTCATTTGAAAGTAGCATGGTCCTTCTTTTATGTGCTGTGAACTTGTGATCTCCTGGTTCTAGTGGGTTCCTATGGAGAATGTGCACAGGGTACATTGGGGGAAGGGTGTTAAAGAGACGGGTATCAGTTTTTACAAATCAGAGAGGTTTAGGTTGATTGTTTTATAAGGTAGGTAAGATTCCCTAGTGAGGATTTTCCAATAAAATGTAGTATAGTGATAACAATATAAAAGTATAAAGTAAAGTAGGTTTTCCAACTTCCGTTTTTTCCACGAATTCATTGTGATGATTGTCATTATGTCCCGAGAATTGACACAAAGGCATCCGTATTGGGCTACCTCTAAAAAGGAGTGAAAGGGTAACCATTCAGAAATGCAGTCACAATAATGAAATATGAACTGAATGTTTTTATTTGCTGACTTTTGCAGTATCAGACAATGCAAAGTTCAGAAGGTTGTCATTTATGGTTGCTTTTTAAGAGAGTTGTATGCCATTCTTGTGCTAAGTTTTCACAAACCCTGAGAATATTGAATCTATCTAATAAGAGAAAAAAAGTGATTTTACCAACAAACTCAAGTCTGGTATGTTAAATACATGTCTTTGTAAGTCAAAAAATTAATTAATAAGGTATATAATATTGTAATAGAAGAATTTGAAATATATATAAGTATTTAAAAAAGGAAAGATGATATATCATTGAAATTTTAAGTGTTTTTATATATCTATTAATATGTAAATAAGACATAGTATGTCTCAGGTGTAGATTAGGTGTCTGACAACATAGTTTAGAATGTGTTTCCATGGAGATCAATATTGCAGTTGAATTCCCTTACTCCATTCTCAAAGTGGTAGAAGAAAAGACTGCACACTAATGGTTAAACGTATATGTAATAATGTAGTATAAGATGTCACAGTTTCATATGTTTATATATTATGTGCACCTTATAACAAATGTTTTTAGGTTTAAATGTTTTCTGATAAAGGATCTCTTGACAGTCAATAAGGCCAAATGCTGTGCTATTGCCTCATATGGGGCTGGGGTGTGGGGCATTGAATATCAGGGGGGGGGGCCTTGAAAAAATTAAGAATGGTTTTATAAAGAGACTGCCAGCTGTACCCCAAAGCACTAGCTCCTTTGTCTGCCACACTGAGGTAGGGATTGGCTATATTAGAGATCTCATTAAAATCCAAACCCTCCTATTGTGGATCAGAATTTTAACAAAAGTCAGGCATCCTTTATTAGACCTGTACTTGCAGACTGCTTAAAACTCGATCACCTTTTGAGTATTCCTTGATTGAACTATATACAGAATTTATGTTGTAGTATGGGACGGGAGAATTTGTTTACCTCTCCTCGCGATGCATTAGCCAGCTCTACCAGGACTCTTAAGAATGCGGTTTTAGAAGGATGCCTGGAGAATAGAATGTCGGAGTACAGTAGATAAACCAATGGTACAGACGTATTTGGGGATTTAAAAGGCTGAAAGTCCTGCGCCATACTTAGGGGCCGATTCCTATGCTGTTTGGAAGGCCTCCTAACGGCATTTGCTCCATCTGAATTGGATTGGGAACGTGTCTTTCTGACTGAATTGCAAAGGATTCCGACCGACCAAGTAGATGCGAGTTAGGCGTTAGTAATATCCCTTTCCAAACCTGATGGCATTCGGAATGACCGAGCCATACAGAGCAGAATCGTATGTCTCTATGGGCCGAGTTTCCGAATGACCGAGTACGATGCTGGATTCAGACAGCCTTTCCGAATCGTGTCGTCCGACTCGAATTGGCAGTCGGAATCAGACCTTGGGGGCCCGTAGCAGGCCCCCCTGCACCCGGAGCATTCCCAATCGGGCCCGTGGGGGTACCCATGGGTCCCCCCTTACCAGCCATGCACAGTGTGGCAGGCACCAGGGAGTGCCCGCCATTGGGTTTCCTGATTTTCCCCAGCCACCCCTTTCTTCAATGGGAGCCTATGCATTCGGTCTGAACATAGGCGCCCATTGAAGTCAAAGGGAGTCCAACCAAATTGTATCTGGAAGCATCCGGATGCATCGTAATCGGTCGGTCGGACTCTCCCGATCCGAGTCGGTCAAAAACCATTCCCAAAAGGATTCAGTCGAGAAGATTTCCAAACTGCATCGGAATCGGGCCCTTAGTATGGTGGGAAATATGCATGACAAATTCTTACTGATGAGACTCAGGTTATTCACAGTGCACTTTCTTGTTGCTTTTCCTTCACAATCACAAGGGACATACTTTTACAACTTCTTTATGCCCATGTAACGACCAATCAGCACATACTACCCTACATTTTATGTTATTCTGCCAATTGTATTTGTTGCTGGTGAAACTCTATTTGTTGCTCATCCTTAGGGTGGCCAATATTCATCATTGTAGAGCCGACTTTATCTACCTGCAAACCTTACCCATGATCAAGATCTGCTTCTCTGCTGTCACATATATTGAATTCGCCATCAAGCAGAGGGCTACTGTTTTTATGTCATGTTTTAGGAATTTTAGGTGGATACTTAAATGGATTTTTTCTCCTTTGACTGCTGTGCCTTTTATAGTTGTCTTTAATATATCTGATCTCTTGCTTAGATAATCCCGGGGGACATAGCAGACCACTAATGAGTTCCCTCTTAAGGACTTCTTCTGAAGTTTTTGTTCCTTTGGTTTTTATCTGAGCTTGGTGGTAATTCACTTGACTACTGATGTTTTATGACTGTTTACTTATTGTTATGAATTGAGATATGTATTTATCATGTTTTTAAGTGTTTATACTCTTTTGCACTATGTACTTTTATGGTTCAGTTGATCCGAAATAAAGTCAATTGAATTGAATGTTTTTATTTGAATTCTGGGAGTTATAGTCTTTTTTGTTGCATTATAACACAAGACTAGAACACTCACATTTGAAAGTGGAAACTATGCACTGTAGCTCTATATGTATTATGAATCTGTCATAGTTGATAGGTATGTGTTACATCATACTCTTTAGTGAAGGTGTTGGATAATTACAGGGTAGATTTGTATGTGCATACATGCGGAGAAATGTTATTTATTTATATTCAGATTGAGATATGTAATATAATACTACTAGGCACTGTTATACCAAGTGCTATATAAAATATAGCACCTATGATGCATGTGACATACAAGTTTGTAAATTTTAGAGGCTCTCTCCCACCCACTCATGGATCAAGAGAAGCACTTACATATTCACTAAGATACTCAGAAAGTAGATACATGTGTAGCAGTATCACAGGCAGTTAGAGATATGTTTCAAATTCATAATACATGTACTGAGGTATTTATTCAGCAATGTATGTTGATATTGCTAGAGCTTTCAAAACACATAGTCAGATACTGGCACATTATCTAAAACATGCTATGGGACTGCTAGGTAGGCCATATCACAGGGTGCACTGTGGCTAAGGTGTAAGATATTTCCTTTGAACATTTGAGTTTGCTATATGTTCTTATAAAGATTTTTGTTATGAAGTGTATGTGCACTGTTCCAGAAACCTGTACATTAAGTGTTAGATGTGGTATAATTGACCTCTGCATGCACTTTTATTGTTAGGGCTGTCTTCTTACTTAAAAATCCTATGCAAGGTGTAAACTACTCTTTTGGAACATATGAGTCCATACTAAGGAAGGGTGTAGCTAGGCCATACTGTAGAGAGATATATATTTAAAACTTAAGACATCTACTCTGAAGATTGACTGAGATATATGCACTCTTAGAAACCTAAGTGGCCAATTACACATCCAACCTACACCCAGAATTAAATCTGACATACCTAAGTAGAAAAGCAGACATACACTGAACACCCAGTTAGGTAGTTAGAAAAGTACGTAAACATTCACTCACACAGACAGGTACAACTGATATGTATCTTGTGCTAATGGAGGCAGTTTTACATACAATTAAATAATCCAATAATCATTAGTACACCCAGGAGGCAATCTATGCAGGCTCTGTTCAATTAGTACAATTTGGCGACGATCTGAGGACAAATCTGAAAGCTGTGCAAGCCAATCAAGGAGAAGGAAGTTGGACTACGTGTTGAGGAAATGCCCTTCATAAGACCGTCAGCGACAAACTGTATGCACATTTTTTTTAAAAAGAGACTTTTTTGCACGAAACGGTATTCTGCCTACAAGAGCAAGAATTATCTTGAGAAGCTGGGATGCAGGGTTAACGAGCCTATTTACTAGTGCCTACTCAGCTAAAAAAGAAAACTTTTTTTGTGGGGCAGATGTTTTTTTTTTAAAAACGGGAACTCGAGGTGAAGGGAAGGAAATAGCTAATTGACGACTGATGACTGATGAGGAAAGTGAAGTGATTTTTGTAGCATAATTTAATGCTGGATGGTTGGTTTAGCGCACATAACAGTCAGCCCAAGGTTCAAATAAGGGAAACGTTAAACTTCAACATTCGACATCACCTACCATTATTCTTGCACGTGAAGCCTTTTGTGAGGTGGTGAGCGCACGCGACATCTGTGACTGAGTAATCACACAGCAGGTGGTCACATCATTGAGTTAGCGCAATGTTGGCTTAACAAGCCCAACTTGATACAGAATCCAGCGTTTCTGTTACAGCGGCCATATTTTGGGAGAAATCATTTATCGACTGGCCTGTTTTTGGTGACAGGCACTTCTGGATTATTCAGCAATGGTGATTCACACACCTCATGTGAATGCTTATTGATATATGTTAAACCTTTTATTTTTATAAAAGAATAATAAGAAAATCAAGACGGTGATTCGCACACCTAATGGCGGACACTGTTTAATTTGGAGCATACAACAGTGATTCGCACACAATGATTAAATTGTATTCACATTCTCGATTTGTTAAAAATGGATACACTTATGGTGCCATCTAATGTTCTTTAAGTGAATTGCAGGTTATAAGCATCTTCAGTATTATTTACTAATATATATTTCTTGCTCTTTATTTCTCTGTTTTGTTTTCTCAAAACATTTTTAAAAAGATTTTGCAAATATGTCAAATTCATAAATGTTTACGCAACCACCATTCTTTTTTTGCAAACATCAGGAAACCGGTTATGAAGAGAACAAATTGGAACAAAGCTTTTGGAAACTATCTAATAGCCATAGATGGTAAAAAGTTTGAACCAGAGAGAAAAAAAGCTTGTATGTATGGTTTTTGGGGGATTGCAGGCCAAGAAATCTTTGACAATTTACCTGAATATGATGCAGCAGCGGGTCAATTTGTGCCTTTGAATGAATATCAGGTGCAGTAAAAAGATTGTAAAAGCAATTTATTTATGCACGAAATGTTATGGTTGAAAGGCACAGTTTCAATATGAGTAAGCAACAGGAGCATGAAAGTATTGAAGAGTATATTGCTAGTTTGAGAATTTTAGCATCAACATGTGAATTTGGAGACATGCTGGATATCTATTTACGGGACCAAAAAATACAAGAGAGACTTTTGGCATGTAGAAATCCTACACTTAATGAAGTTATAGACATAGCAAAAGGTATTGAGAGGTCATTAATATCAACAAAGATAATTTCCACAGGTAATGCTCAGAATCAGTCAGTTTACATTGTTCAGGACAAAAAGACAGATGGAAGAGGTGGAAGTAGTTCATCACAGGGACAAGAGAAATATAAATTTGAAAGAAATTTCCAGGGGAGAAATGTATTTTGTTATAGGTGTGGTTTGAAAAATCATCTAGGGAATCATTCAGGATGTCCAGCTGTGGGGAAGAAATACTCAAAGTGTCAGAAAATTTGAACTTTGGGATCTGTATGTAGAACTGTTAAACCATTCAGAGTGTTCTCTGTAGAAGAATTTGAAGAGGAAATGTGTGTCAACATTGTTCATACTGTTGATACGAAACCTGCTAAATGTAAGGGACCATTAGGAATTGTACATATAGGCACAGTTCAATTATCAGTTATGGCGGACCCAGGATCTCCTGTAACAGTTTTGGCTGATCACACATTTAATAGGTTGTGGAGTAATGTACGGTTAATAGACTCAGATGTGAACCCTAAAGCCTTTGGGGAGTTTGACATTGATATGTTAGGCTACTTTCATGATGATTTAGAGTTTAATGGACGTACCTTAAAAACAAAGATATATGTGGCTATGAGGGAAACTTGGAATTTTACTCAAACCAGGTTCAGGTGAACCCATAGTTTTAGGTTAAATTCCTATACTGAGTGTAGAACAAGAAGAAGAAGATTTACCCATTGAAAATGTATTGGATGCACATTGCAAAGTATTTTCAAAAAACATTGTTGTGTAAAAGGTTTTGAACACCACATTAAACTGAAGAGTAATGCCATTCCGGTAACACATAAAGTAAGGCATGTACCACTTTCGGTTAGGAATGAGCTAAAAGAGCTATTGGGAACACTATGCAAAGATGGTGTAATTAAACCAAATGACTCATCTGAATGGGTTTCTGCAGTTGTTATTACTAAAAAAACATGGGGACATTAGACTATGAGCAAATTTGAGATCTTTAAATAAAAACATCATAGTGGATTGTCATCCACTACCAAAAATACAAGAAATGTTAAATTCAGTTAGTGGCCACAATATTTTTCTATAATATATTTAAAATTGGCATACCATCAAGTTAAATTATCGGACAGTTTTACAGACCTAACTACTTTTGTCACACCTTTTGGAGTATACCGGTATGTTCGACTGCCTTTTGGTTTGGCGTCAGCTGGCATTGTATTCCAAAAGTGGATGGATCATTTATTTGATGGTTTAGATGGTGTACAGGCTTTTCAGGATGACATCATGGTTCATGCTAAAACATTAAGTAAACATAATGTCATTTTGAACAAAGTTCTGGAAATATTGGAGAATAGAGGAATGACTGTAAGCAAATCAAAATGTAAATTTCTAAAGACTAGTGTGGAGTACTTAGGACACACAGTATTGGCTGCAGCTATTACACCCAAGAATGAATTAGAGAAGGCTATCAGAGAAGCACCTGTACCACAGAATAAGGATTCTTGGCGATCATTCCTGGGTATGAGTGAGCATTACGCATGTTTTATCCAGGGTTATGCCATTCTAGTGGAACGTCTCAGAAGGCTGTTAACAAAAAAAATTAAATTTGGATGGAACAATGATCTAAAACAATCTTTTGAAAAAATTAAACGAGCAATTTTGAATGCACCAGCACTGAAGTCCTATGATCCTAAAGGAAGAAATGTGGTCACAGTAGATGCTAGCGGAATAGAGCTAGGGGCTGTTTTCACGCAGGTTGTTGATGACAAAGAACATACAGTAGCCTTCATTTCGAAAGGTTTAAGTGAGGCAGAGAAAAAATACAGTACTATTGAAAGAGACGTTTTAGTGAGTGTTTGAGCATGGGAGAGATTGAGAAGTTATCTATGGGGTAAAGATTTTGAAATTGTCACTGATCACAAGCCACTTTCATACATGTTTGATGGATCGAAAGGTACAGCAACTGCTTCATCAAGGTTGATAAGACTAATGTCTAGATTGCAGGAATATAATTCTTTAGCCAGACATATTTACGGTGGTTTGAATAAACGAGCAGATTGGTAGTCCATATCACCCATTGATGAAGTGGAGGAATACAGTAATGTGAATGATCAGGAATGTGTAGTATCTGTAATTGATGCTACAAGTCGGTCAGAAGATATATTTCTGAAAAAGAATGGATAGATGCTATGGATCAGGACAATATTTTAAAAAAGGTCAAAGAATATGCAATTAAAGGATGGCCACCAAATAGAAATATGGAGAACACATTGAAAGGTTACAGGCAAGTTGTGGATGAATTGACAAAAGAGAATCAATTACTTTTAAGACATAGGGGCATATTATCAAGAGAAGTATTGCCGCTTTTTCGGCACATATCGCCGAAAAAGCGGCGATTTTTCTATCGCACAATTAACAAGGACTCGCTAACAAGCATTAGCGCTTGTTACCTTGAGTTAGCAGCCGCTTTTTTTGCCACTTTGCATGACAGCGATATTTATCGCTAATGACTTGCAAAGTGGGCGTTCCTTCACACAACTCCATGACAAACACTCACTAAGACAGCTTCGGGATATTAACAAGGCTGCACCGGACCCGCGATGCGAGAATGAAAGCCGCGCTAAGCCCCCTTTATGGCAGGTTTTTAACTCCTGCTAAAAATACGACTTAGCCATCTTTTATATGGGAGGTGGATTGCAAGGCTAAGTCCAAACCTGCCTATTAGCAAGGTTTTCAGTATTGCAGGAAAATTATCGCTTGTTTTCTCACGATAAAGCATGTTCTCACGGCTATGGCTGGATTTCATATCACCTTGGAGCAAAGCGTTGTTAATACCGTGCTACCACGGCGATGAAATCCAGCCATAGCCGGCGATAATAAAAAACGCGCTAAGCGCGCTTTGCGATAATTATCGCAATCTGTTGATAATATGCCCCATAATGTTTTTGTGCCTCCATACACTCTGAGAGTTAGGTTGATTAAATTAGCACACGATGGACACCCAGGTGCTACAGCCACAAAGAGATTGTTAAGAAGACATTATTAGTGGCCAGGCATGGATAAGGATGTAGATGGCAACACTGATGAATGTTTAGATGTGTAAGGTCAGATAAGCATTGGAAAACGTCTAAGGAACAAATGCACTTGGTAGCCATTCCAGAAGGACATGGTAGAAATTAGAAATTGACTTTGCAGGGGTGCCAAAAAATTCTTTGACTGAAGATATGCGTTTTTTAATAGTGTTAAAAGACTACTATTCCAAGTGGGTGCATTATGATTTTAGCTCTACTCTAACTACAGATATTGTCATTGAGGTCTTAGAATTTTTTTTGCAAAAGAGAGAATTCCCAATATCTTAGTGTCAGATAACGGCACTCAGTTAACATCTAAAAAAATGCTGGACTTCCTATGTAAATATTGCATCAAACAAGAAAAAACACCTCTATATAATCCCTCATCCAATGGTTTAGTGGAGAGAGTCAATAGATTTCTAAAAGAAGGAATACAAAGGGCGTTGTCTTCTAATTTGCCTGTAAAATAATTTGTAAGGAAGAAAATGGCAAGCTTTAACAGTACCCCCATAGAGCAATAGGTTATTCTCCCTTTTCTTGATGAGAGGGAGAGTGGGTCGAATGTCTTCAACACCAGTTTTACAAAAGAATAGTGTAAAAAATTGTGTTACTGAAATTGTGGATGAGAACTTAGAGGTGAAATACAGGATAGAGGAAAAATAGAAAAAAGAGAAAGAATATCATGACAACTTGCATAGAACAAAATCAAAACAATTGTCTGTAGGAGACTGGTTTTGGTAAGAAAACCAAATAAAGTTCAAAAATGGGAATCAAAATTTGATTCACCTAAACAGGTTTTGAAGGTATCTGAGAGCGCTGTATTACTAAGTGATAAAGGATGGTGGAACAAGAGTGCAGTAGTGTTGTTAAAACAAGGACAAGAATTTTTTTTCAATAATTCAGAAGAAAATAGTTTATCACATGATTTTTTGACATACAGGGTGCAGAGGTTAATATTCAAGAAACACAAGAGCATAGCAATACTTAGGGGTCGATTCCGATCTCGGTCGGTAGGGCTCCAAATCGGATTCAGCTTTACCGGATTCGAGTCTGAGGCTTTGTTTCCGACCGATTCGTACAGTCGCCCGAGCGAGCAAGTACGATGCGAGTGAACGCGAAATCGCCGACCGACTCGTTTCCGGGTACGAACCGCTTCATCCGACTCGTTCGCACTCGATTCGTGGCGCGCAATGGAGACGTTTTACGACCGAGCCAGTACGATGCACGATCCGGACAGCCGGATCGAGTCGGAGCCTCCGACACGAAAAAGCTCCCGGACGCGGACTTCGGGGGTCTGTGCCGGACCCCCCTTCACCCGTAGCCGTACGAGTCGGACACAGGGGGACCCATGGGTCCCCCCTATACATGCGTGTACGGTGTGGATGGCACCAACGTGTACCCACTACAGGGGGCCCCCTTGTGCGCAACGTACTCATTGAGTCAATGGGAGCCCATGTACACGTCATACGACCGGCTCCCATTCACTTCAATGGGAGTCCGACCGAACTGAGTCCGGCAGCATACGGCCGCATCGTACTCGTTCGGTCGGACTGCAGGGGTCCGGCTCGGTCGGAAAACAATCCGGATCGGTCGGAGAGCTTTCCGACCCAGATCGGAATCGGCCCCTTTTAGTGTTTTGAGAATGAAAATGCTGATTTTAAACTTGAATTACAAGATAATGCAGTAGAAACTAATGTTCGTACAAGGAGAAAGGTAGTTGTACCTGTTACACTCAAAGATTATGTTCTTTATCAATGCTCATTGTTATTTGTATAGATATAGATATATATTATTATTATTTTTTGTTTGTATGTTTTTTAAAGGGGGAGGTGTTGTATTAGCCTGTGATTCATATTGGAATGTTATTAGTTTATAGTAAGATAGGTAGAATGTAGTTGGGGTATTTATTGGTGTGTTAGAATGTTTGGAGAGCAGAAAACTGCAACAGAGAAGTAGACATCTATTCTGTGTATTTCCCTTATGAATTTTATAGATATTTATGTTAAAGGAAATGACTTCTTGAATTCCTCCACTTCCGTTCACTTACTACACTCTTACAGACAGAATTAGAGAACCATATATCTCACAAAGAGAGGCAGTGATGTACTAACACATTTATATTCACATGCCTACTTAGGAACTGAAACACTCATTCAGATCTCCTAAACAACTAACAGTTTCCATTTTGCCATACAGAAAGTAGCCCTTGGATTATGTCTGAGACCTGGTATACTTGATGTATGCAGTTTTACAGCTAGGCCAACCTTCACATTTAAAAGTCCTAGTAAAGACATAAACTGCTCTTTTACCTTGTATAACTCACAACTGAGATAGGCTGCAGCTATGTAATATTGCAGGGTGTTATATATGCTAGAAAAGTTACACATATACGTTGAAGATTTAGTGAGCTATATGCAGTTTTAGAGACCCATGTGCCCAATTATATATCCACCCTGTCAGCGACACTTTAATCTGATATACCTAAGCAGAAACTTAAACAGAGACTAAAACAGCCATACAGAGTGTGACAGACGCGTGTAAACATTCACTTACACAGGAAGGCACAACTGTTATGTATCTAGCGCTGATAGAGATAGTTGCATACCCACTTAAATAACCCAGAAGTAGTCCTTGCATCATGTCTCTGGCTTAGTACACTTGAGCCTGTGCATGCAGTTTTATGGCAAGGCAAACGTTTACATGTAAATGTCCTAGGGAAGGCATAAAGTGATATTTTACCACATGTAAGGCACCACTGACATAGGGTGCAGCTAGGTCAAAGGATGGGGTGTTATATGCCTTAAATATAGCATATGTACTGTGAAGTTTAGTGAGGTATATGCACTTCTACAGACTTCTGTGTCCATCTATTTATCCACCCTGCTACTCAGACTTCAATCTGGGATACCTAACTAGAATGGCAGAGAGACACTAAAACACCTAGTGAAGTAGTTAGAGAACCACCTAAATACTCATTCGCACAGACAGGCTGCACTGATATGTATTTAGTGGTAATGGAGGCAGCTACAAACATATTAAAAAAATTAAATACTCACTAACTCACCCAGGAGGCAATCCATGCCGTCCCTTATAGACACATTTAGAGAATCATACATGTCACAAAGAGAGGCAGTGATTTAGCAACAGACTTTTATACACATGCAATCAGAGCCCCAAACAGGAACTGACAAACTCATTCACATTTCTAATACAGAACTGACACTTTTAACTCTTCCATGCAGAGAAGTAGGCCTTGCATCATGTCTTCGGCCTGCTACTCCTGAGTATGTACATGCACTTGTTTGCTAGGTCAATGTTCATATTGAAAAGTCGTGCAGAAGGTATAAAGTACTCTTTTACTACATATACTGTCCAGTGAGATAGGCTGAGAGGTAGGCCTTAAGGCAGATTGGTATGTGCTTACAATGTATGAAATGTACTGCAAAGTTTAAATGAGCTATTTGCACTCCTAGAGGCCCATGTGCCCAATTATATATCTACCTTCCATCCCAGACTTCAATCTGACATATATAAGTAGAAAAGCAGACAGACACTAAAACACCCAGTGAGATAGTAATAGAAGTGCCTGAACATTTACTCACACAGACAGACAGAACAGATATGTATGTAGTGCTAATGGAGGCAGTTGTACACACACAGTTAAAAAACCCAATAGTCACTAACACACCCAGGAGGCAATCCATGCAGGCCCTTTCAGACACATTTAGAGAGGCATACATGTCACAAAAAGAGGCAGTTATTTATTAACAGACTTACAAAGACATGCAATTACAGTCCCAGATCAGAATTAAGACACTCATTCAGATATTTGCTAAAGAACTTACAGTTTGAAGTCTACCATGTAGAGAAGTCGCATCATGTCTCGGGCCTGCTACACTTGAGCGTGTGCATGCAGTTTAACTGCTAGGGCTGTCTTGTCACTCAAAACTCCTACACAAGGTGTAAACTGCTCTTGTACCACATATAACTGAGCACTAAGATAGGTTGTTGCTAGAGCATAGTCCAGTGACGTATGTGTTTAAAAGGCAAGACATGTTCTGTGAAGTTTCTGTGACCTATATGGACTCCTAGAGACCCATGTGCCGAATTATATATCCACTTTGCCATCCAGACTTTAATTTGACATACAAAAGTACTAAAGCAGACAGACACTAAAACACCCAATGAGATAGTAAGAGAAACACCTAAACATTCAGTCACATAGAGATGCAGAAATCATATGTATGCAGCGTTAATGGAGGAAGTTGTACACACACTTACATAATCCAATATTCACTAACACATAGAGGAGGCAATCCAGTTAGCATCTAACAGACAGAGTTAGAGAACCATTGCTGTCAGAAAGTGAGTCAGCCATTTCCCAACAAAGTTAATTGTACATGCAATGACAATGCCAGATAGGAACCAACATACTTATTCAGATATCTCCGAAAGAAGTGACACTTTCTAATCTAACACGTAGCAAGTAGCTCTTTCATCATGTCTCTGGCCTGCTACACTTGAACCTGCTCATTCAGTCAGCACTGAGGTAGGCTGCAGCTAGGCCACAGGGAGGGTGCTATATTCTTAAATATGCTTAAAAGTTAATAGATGTACTCTGAAAATTCAGCGAGCTATATGTTCACTGACAGACCTATGAACCTAATTATTCATTCAGTCTGCCTCTGAGAATTTAATGTAGCATACCTAAGTTAAAAATCTGACAGACACTAAAAGACCAAGTGAGATAGTGACAGAAGCACCTAAACATTCATTTACATAAACAGGGGCAACTGATATGTATCTAATAATAATGGAAGCAGCTGCACACGCACTGGAAAAAACCAAAACTCACTAACACAACCAGGGGGCAACCTATGCAGCCTTTTACAGATACATTTAGAGAACCGCAGATGTCACAAAGAGAGGCAGACATTTATGAACAAACTTACATAGACATTCAATTGCAGCCCCAGATAGGATATCTGCTAAAGAACTTACACTCTCAAGTTAAACATGCAGAAAAGTAGCTCTTGCATTAAGCCTCGGGCCTGCTACACTTGAGGCTGTGCATACAGTTTTACTGATAGGTCAACCTTCAAATTTAAAACTCCTAGAGAAGGCATAAAGTATTGTTGTACCATGTATACCTCACCACTGAAGAAGGCTGTAGGTAGGGTATAGGGTAGGCTGGTATTTCCTTTAAAGGTAACATGAGTACTCTGAAGATTCAATGAGCTATATGTGCTCATAGAAACCCATGTGCTCAATTATATATCCACCGTGCCACTCAGACTTCAATCTGACACAACTAAGTAGAAAAGCAGACAGGCACTAAAACATCCACTGAAATAATTACAGAAGCATCTACATATTTACTCACATAGACAGGCACAACTAATACATATCTTGTGCTAAAACAGGTAGTTGCATACACACGTATATAATCCAATACTCACTAACACACCTAGGAGGCAATTCATGCAGCCCCTGCACAGATTTAGTGAACTGTAGAGGTCACAAAGAGAGGTAGTCATTTACAGACAAACTTACATACTCATGGAATGTCAATCCTAGAGAGGGACTCATTCATTCATATCCGCAAAAAATGACACTTTCAAGTCTAACATGCAAAGCCCTTCTCAAGCGTTAACCTACTCTTTTTATCACATATGACTGCTGAGGTAGGCTGCAGTCAGTCAATAGGATATGCTCCTTTGAGTTAATGTCTGTGTAAGTAGGGGTAAGGATGAGTGAGAGGGTGTGTGAGTAATTCTATGGGTGAGTGAGTGGGTACGTGAGTAGCAGTATGAGCACCCTCTCAGTCACCCATACATAAAACTGAACAGTAAGGTAGGCTGTGGGTATTTTATAGGGAGTGTGCTATATACTTAAAAGGTAACACTGTAGTCTGAAGATTGCCTGAGCTATATATGCTCATTTAAAATCAATTGATTAATGTACTTCTATTTTTGCTATCAGACATCAATATCTAGTTATCTACAGAGAATGACCATGCCAACAAAAAGTCAGAAAAGAAAGAAGCAGCAGCTAAGAGAGCGTCTCCTTGGAACTGAGAAACAAAAGGGGCAAAATGCAGAAAACCTTTTCATAGAGAAAAGGCATGCTGGTAAGAGGCCCAAGATATTTCTTAAAATTGTTTGTGCACAACTGGAAAAAGTGCAAAAACAAGTAAAGAAAAACAAACTGTAATATTGAGTACCAAAGCACAAGTCTCTGATATAAAAAGTAACACGTTATTGAAAAAAGGAGAGATTTTAAGCAGAGGCAGTTCATGGAAATCAGAGATAGAATGCTTTGTACTACAGTAATTAACAACTTGTTAGCATCTATGAAGAAGTATAAAACAAGAACACAAGCAATCAGACAAAAGGAATATGCTGAAGTTGTAGTTGATAAGATGTTTGCTCTGGGTGTAGTTACTGCATCAACAGGCTTAGCTGCACATAATATTAAAGGAGTTACCATTCATCGATTATTAATGCTGCCCATTGATCACAACAACAAATTAGAATACAACACATGTGGTGATGCTTGTCATGAAGTAGTAATAGTATTAAAGAAATTAAAGCTACTATTTATTGATAAAGTCAGCATGGTGTCTAACCTAACGCTAGCTTTTACAGATTTAAGAATGCAGCAAATATTGAAAAACTGGCTATGACGTGCTTTTTGGAGGAAAATACGTAATAGTCTTTAGAGACCTGCTACAACTAATTCAAGTCAAAGGACAACCTGTATTCAAGAGACTACTACACAATGAAACTGGAAAATCACTAGGAAGAATTGGAAATGTAAATATTTGGTAACATTTTGAATACAAGGAGTTAATCAGAAATATGTGCCAAGCATCAGGTATGCAATATGGAGATATACTAAAGGACAGTGTGGGAGTCCTCACAAAAGAAAGTAATGTTTCAGCTGCAGAAGTAATGTATAATTGTGTTGAGGAAGAGAAGTCAGAAATCAAAGACAAGCTTTATTCTATTGTTATATCACACAATCATAAAAGCATTTAAAACACATTAATTCATTACAGAGTAAAAAGTTAAAAAAGAATATTAGAAATATACAATTATAAATCATTTCATTAAATCAGTATCCCTTGCCTCATTATGCTTACACAATTATATTAAAATACTTTTCCTATGGCTAACAACTTTCTTTAGAAACATAGCGACCCTCCATACTGTATGTTCATTTTCCAAGTGCTGTAATACAATGAACGCAGGGCGACATTGTCTAATCCCAGAGATTTCAGAATTTTTAAAATCCACATTTTCCTTAGTTCATTATAAAATCTACAAAATAAAAAACGTGCATGGTGGATTGTTCTGAGTGATTATCACAGGGGCACAATTGCATGTCTCTTACCCAATCGTTCATTTTCGGGAAGCTGACCAATTTATGGAAGATCCCAAATCTAAACCTTGTTAATAAAAAACGGTCATAGCCCCCAAGTACCATTTTTAGATAGGGTTGTATACTAAAAGTTGTTAAAATCAATTGGTTACACCGCACAGTGGGCTTTATGATCTCTGACGTTAATCTGTGGGTATCTAATAATAAAAGGCACTCTTTCTTTATCTCTTTTCTCGAGATCGTCAACATTGTACTAGGATCAGTAAAATACTCTACATGGCCAAGGTCACACATAAAATCTCGCACATACCTTAGCCAGGGGATTGATAAAACCCCTCCAATGTTAGACTATCCAGTAAAATGGCCTGATTAAGTACAGTTTTTGTTGATGTCCAGATCCTGTGCCATAAAAGAATGGGCTCCATTTTTATAAGATCGACAATGTATGGTAAACCCAGCTCAGCATGACAAACATACGATGATGTACAACTTGATACCGCTAAAATATAACATAAAAATGCATTTTCCACCATTTGTAAGGGATACACATCTACGAAACCCCACATCCCTGCCCCATAAGTGGCCATAGTAATACATTTTGCCTTATAAATCTGAATAAGTTCATCGGGCGGCCTCCTACCCAGCTTTCTAGAAAACTTTAAAAGAGCACCTGTCGATTTTAAAAACCTGAGCACAAAATGAGTAGACATAATGCTAAGGATCGGAGGGGACAGGGAGTGGCGGGGACACTTGATGCCTTTCTTTTGAGGGCTGAATCTGCCCTTATTCATGAAATTGAATTAACTGAGCGTCGGCTCTCCCTGGAACTGCAGATTCCTCCGAAACGGCGAGTCCCCGATGGTTATCAGAGGTAGTAGGCAGCTCTTCGGCGTTTATCTCCATTTGCTCTTTACAATACACCAGATCTTGAATCCACTTCAACAGCGTGGGACCCGTCTTGGTGCCCCAGTACATGCGACGGCACGTTTAGCAAACAGGGTAGATATAGCAACAATACACCTATTACATGGTTTAATCTGCTTTACCAGTCTGAGCAGGCACAGTTCGGGTGTACCTTTCAAGTGTCATTTCAGTGAGCACCTTTACAACTCTCTGCCAAAAATCAAATATAACCGCACATTCCCATGTCAGGTGCATGAATTCAGCCCCATCTTGCCCTCATCTGGTGCATCTTGCATCCTCCCTCAGCCCAAATCTCAACAACTGCACAGGTGTGTAATACAACTGATGTAAGGACTTAAAATGTATACTGCGAAGATTACAATTGGCAGTCAGGCGCCCAGTCATCCTGCAGCAGGACTCCCAACGTTCCCGTGTTAAGGGGGTCACAAGTGATGCATTCCATCTATCTAGTGAAAGGGAGTCCGCCAGCTCATTTTCCCTTTGAGAGGCGTTATATAATCTAGTCATCAGCCCTCTACTCTCCCCTCCCGCTAGGATCGCCTATAGTGCTTTCAGGATTTTTAGCTCTGCAGGGAGCTTGGGGTATAAGGACCGAACCACCAAGCGCACTCTGAAAAATGTAAACCCGAGCATTGCATTATATATTTGCCCTGCCTGAAAGTCAGTGAGAGACAGAAAGGAGCCATTCAGGTACATGTCACCAAGCTTTGTGACCCCTGCCTTCTGTAGTACAGTTAGGGCTCCATGTTCCTGGGCCACAGAGATACCCGGATGTGCAGCAATCGGCATGCCAGGGGCATATATATATTCCAGCCGTGCACGCTTAGCAAGGGACTTCCATGCCACGGCGGTGCACTTGACCAGATTAATCTCCTTCCTAGTGACGTCCTCCCCACCCAGCAGGACCATAGCAGTTAACAGGGTTGGATGTGCAGTATATGCCTCCACAGCAGTGTGAGGCAGGTAATGTTGTGAGAAATACCAATAGTGTGCTAATTGCGCTTGAGCGCACAAATAATTCAGGCGTAAATCAAGCGCCTCAAACCCGCTGCAGTCAAACGGCAGCGTAAGAGTGTTCCAGTTGCATCTTGGCTGCTTTCCAGCCCACACCAGCAACAGCAGGCAGGACTGTAGTGTTTTAAAAAGTGCCACATTCAGTCGTATTGGAATATTCACAAATAGATAAAGAATTTTGGGCAATATACTAATTTTTACTACGGCGATCCTATCTGCAAGTGAAAGGAGCAGGCGGGTCCAGCATGAGACCCTTTCAGTGATTTTAGTGATAGCAGCCCAAAGTTCATGGTCAGAACCACATCCAGGTCCCTGTGCACCCATATCACCAGATACTTCACTTGGTCAGTTGACCAGGAGAGCGGGAATTCCAGGGCAGTCTCCTGAGTGCAGCCGGTCAGCGGGAACAGATTGGACTTCGCCCAATTTATTCCCAGACCCGAATACCTCTCAAATACTACATATTCCAGCAGCAGGGCTGGGAGATATGTGGACGGCTCATGGACGTACAGCATCATATCGTCTGCATACAAAGAGATAGCTAGCGACCGATCTCTAAACCTCAGAGCGGCATCTGCATGTTTTTGTCGGATCTTGCAAGCTAGAGGCTCAAGCGCCAAAGAGAAAAGCATCGGGGTAAGGGGGCAACCCTGCCTGGTGCTTCTGTTTATTGGAAATGTGTCTAAAACTCACCCATTGACCCGCAGCCTGGCCACTGCATCGGCGTACAGTAAATGCACCCATTTCAGAAAGAATGGCGGTATACCCATTCTCTGCAATACAACAAACATATACCCCCATTGCAGTGAATCGAAGGCTTTTGCCGCATCCAGCAGCACCGCCACTGTCGGGAGATCAGAGTTGAGATAGTGTAAAACAGCAAAGATGGTCCATAGATTGTGAACAGTTGACCGCTTAGGGACAAATCCCGACTGACCAGGGTGAATCAGCTTTGGGACCAGAGGTTGTAACCTATTCACAATTATTTTTGCCAGAATCATAGAATCAATATTTATCAAGGACAATAGCCTATATGACTCACATTTATTTGCCGCCTTCTCCGGCTTCAGAAGTGAGACAATAAGAGCCTCTCTTAGAGTAGGAGGTAGCTCACCTGTCTCATATGCTTCAGCATATACGTCAAGCAATCTCGGGGCTAGATGATCGTCAATATAGGCCTTATAAAACTCACTGGGCAGCCTGTCCAGACCTGATGCTTTGCATGTAGGGAGGGACATTATAGCTTCCTTGAAATCTTCCACATCTAAGGTCTGCGTCAAGTATTCCCGTTGGCCATCGGTTAGCCACCCAAGCGTGATATCCTCCAGATAGCTGGAGACCTAAGCATCGCTCACCGAAGGTCTATCCCCATATAACTAGGTGTAAAAATCAAGGAATATCTTGCTGATGTCCGATGAGGAGTCCCGTGCGACAGAGTCCCCATCCAACATCTCAACAATATGTTCCTGACCCCTTGGTAAGAAGATTTTGTGAGCAAGCGAGCGGCTGGGCCTACCAGCCTCACCATAGTAACGTGCTTTACATCTTCTAGATCTGTGCAGGCTCTCTTGATCAGCAGTTTGATTATGTTCTGAAATCAATTCCCTGATTTGGGCAAGTGTCGCTGGGGAGGGGCTCAACTCGTATTCCCGTTCCAGCACCGATATATGTGCCGCTAACCCTCAGATTCTATTCCGGAGATCTTTCAAAACCCCCGACTGCGCCCCAATACATTCCCCTCTAATGGTACCTTTGAAAGCCTCCAAAAGTGTCCCTGCACTGTCTACCGAGCCCTCATTTTCAGCAAAAAAAATGTTGACAGCATTGCCTATTGTAGCCCGAAAGACAGTCTGTTAAGGAGGACTGCTGCAGCCTCCACTGGAAGGGGGTCTTTCACACTCAGTGACGCGCAGCTCCAGCAGAACAGGGGAATGATCAGAGAGCGTTTTTGCCAAGTGGTTGATTGTAACAGTCCAGGGGCAGGCCTCTCCTCAGCCAGCCAGTAGTCCAGTCTGGACCAGGACCCATGCACCGTGGAGACAAATGTACTCTCCCTGGCAGCAGGGTTCCGGAGTCTCCATATATCTCTAAGGCCCTCAGCCTCCATTAGTTCGGATAACACTTGTGCAGCCAGCTTCTCATGCCCTGCTGCGTCCTGTGAGTGGTCCAAACTGGTATCTATGCATTCATTAAAGTCACTGCCCCAGAGCACAACTGCAGGGGGAAATGAGGAGATGCTCCTCAATACATCATTGAAAAAGGCAGGATTATCAATATTGGGCCCATATACATTCATCAGTAATACAGTCGTGCCTCCCAATTTGCCCAAAGGTATAGCTACTCTACCCGGCTCATCAACCTCAGTCCTAAGCAGAGTTAACAGTGTACCTGTCTTGACTAAGATCAACACGCCTCTAGAATTAGAGGAATATGATGCCCCTACATGCACCGCAAACCACTTAGCCTCCACATTTTTCTCTGTGTATTTAGTAAGATGTGTTTCCTGGAGAAAAGCGACCTGCACATCCTGTCTATCTAAATAAGCTAAAACATTACGAATCTTTTTTGGGTTGTTAAGCCCGCATGCATTCCATGTTAATAACTTTACAGTACTACCTGGACCTGTAATATACCATTATAACAGCAGAAATCTCCCACATTTCCCACATGCGAGTGTCGTGTTAACAAAAAGACTGCAACCTCTCTGCACCATATCTGCCGGTTCCCCCACCTCACTTCTCCAAACCCACTTCAGCACTCCCAACTTGCTAAAGACATCCCAATTAGACAAGAACAAGCCCCCCCCATAAATATAGCCCCAAAGGAACCAAACGGGGTGCACCCGTCGGGGAACGCTAGAGTGTATTCTGCCTCCCTATAGTCAGGGAGGTGGCTGATCTGGTCCATCGTGGCGACATGACGTCACAGTCAGAGTTCCCGACCTGCATGGCCACAGTTAAATCACCATTTATCAGAACATGTGTGGACTGCAAAATGTGGGCCCATAGTGCAGTCGTCCCGGCGCGAGCTATTCACCCGCAATCAGCCAAGCTTGGCAGGGCATCCACCACACATCAGCCCCCAGAGCATGTAGGCAGTAACCTCCAGGTCACCACCCCTCACTATATATGTAGCAAAACACAGGCCAAAACTTACTGTTCCTCATCATCAGAATCATTACTGGCTTCCCGTCGGTGCTTTTTCAATGTTTTAGCATGATCCATTGCAGGTTTTGGGTTACTGAAAATCCTGGAGGCACAATCTGGGACAATCCTAAGGCGAGCAGGGTAAAGCATTGCGTAAGAAATCTCTTCCGCAATCAGCAGCTTTTTAACTGGCACAAACACCCTCCTGGCCGCCTGTACCGCTGTCGTGAAATCTGGGAAGAACGCCAATGCATTTCCTTGGTAGCTAATGGAGCCTTTTTCTCTGGCCATTCGGAGTATTGTGTCCCGATCCCTATAATTTAATAAAAGAGCTATGATGGGACGTGGTGGTGATCCAGGGATCGGGCGGGCCACAAGCAAGTGGTGTGCATGCTCCACTATTAGCATCGGAGATAAATTATCCAGGCCAAATATGTCTTTGAGCATCACCTCCACGAAGATCTCCATTTTACCAGTGTTGGTCAATTCCGGCAGCCCAGTGATTCTGAGGTTGTTTCTCCTAGATCTCGCCTCCAAATACTCATTCTTTGCCTGTATGACCGCCAGCACTTTTCCATTTTCAGGGTTTTACTGGAGACGGTATGCAGCTCATCTTCAGCCATAGATACCCTTTGCTCAACCTCCCCTAGCCTGGTGCCCTGTTTGTCCAGCTTCGCAACCATATGATCCATCCGTAGATTCAGGGCATCAATCTTGCCATCAATCGACTGGAGGCTGTTCTGCATCACCTGAAGCGTGGCCTCAAGAGAAGGGGCAGTTTCTGCTGGGGCATCCGCCTCAGAGTCCGAAGCGTGCTTCGATGGTGATCTGCCCGGCTTTCGCATCTCAAAGGTGAGACGGGATTGCGATTTATCGGTTTTGCCCATGTTTGATAGCTCTCTTATGGCGCAGGCAGACACCACTCACTACCGCCCAGTCAGTCATGTCCACACCGCCTATTAAGATGAACAGCATAGGCAGCCTCACCGTGAAATCACCACAGCCCCAGTGCAGTCCCACTGCACAGCCATGCAGCCAAGATCCTCAAGCAGCAGCCAAAGCTTACCACAGTGCAGGGCACATCCTTGGGGTGATGAGATCCCACTGTATGTGGCTGCAATCCAATCGCCTCAGGTATGGGCCTGCTCACCTGCCCAGCAAGGAATAACCGGCCCCTCCAGCCTCCGCAACCATCAGCAAGCCAAAATACAGGACACGAGCCATTCCGCTGAAGCCACTTTTTTACCAGCAATTGATAATGCCACCCTGGAGAGTCCTCGCAAAGCAATGCACTGCATAGCCCGTATTATCAGCTTTCCTCAGAGTTCAGTCGCAACAGGCACCCAGCCCAGTCTCAGCCGCAGGCCTCAGGAGCATGTATGTCCGACAGGAAGGGCCCAGCTTCACAGGCCCCAGCACGGCAGTCGGCATGACATACTGTACCGGTTCCTCACCGCTGTCCACGCCACCCAGGAAGAGACTCACTGCAAGCGGAGCGTATCTTTATTCTGGCCCTATCCGCTCCCCGGTGCCTCAGCAGCGCCTTGAGCTCCGCAGTGTCGGCTCGATCCGCACCTCTCCGATGCAGTCTCCGCAGCCCAGGCTAGAAAGGTTTCTACGCAGCATACAGCAGCACCGGGGCAGCCAGTCGGGCGCAGCTCTCCGTCAGATACCGATCAAGCTCAGCAGGCAAGGCAGCCACCTCACTATCCATGCGTACCCGCTCAGCCCTGCGAGACCACAGCTGTAAGTAAGAGTGAGATCAGCCCTCAGCTGATATTGATGGCGCCATGTTGTTTTCCAGGGCCGCCAGGGCCGACAGCGGAATCTCGGCAAATCACAGCCCAATCAAAGCTGTCATCAGTCCCATGCTGGTCGGGGACCCCTTATTGCAGCAATATGTCACTTTAAGCAAATATTTTCACCCTTTTTTTCAGGATTATGGGTGGATTGCGGCTCAGCCGGCAGAGCTCAATTAATGCTCAGCCATCTTGCCGTGCACCCTCTAGCACTCCCAAAAGAGTACAAACTTAACAGACTTACCAGAATGAATTCAAATGGAAATCGAACACAGAATGAAAACTGGCTCCCAATTCCTTTCAATTAATAGCAGCCCCTCTATGGACAAATCAGTCTGTGTAAGGATATAAATTAGACAGTCAGAACTCTTCCTGAACTAACATGGATACTCCTTTTGCTTTTTGTTTGAGTTGGCAATCAAGCCACTAGCCAAAGGGATCATACCAGATGTCCTTGTGCAGTGTTTGTAGTTTGAGGGAGTCTTTTTGTATACCCACAACATGCTTCTCTTTCTCCACTACCCTATGTGGACCTGTCAGTGGTTATGAAACTTTTTTGACTTTACAGAGGGACCTCTGGCATTTTGGTCAACTGTAAAAAAATCAATCATTATCCTGGTGCAGAGTGATCCCCAATCAATGGAGTGGCTGTTCTAGCGGTGAGTCAAGCTGGACAATCTTAAACACCTGGGTGTGCAAGTCTTTCTGATCTCCCAGTTTTGCTGGGACTTCATATACTTATCCTGCTGCATAAATTGTGCAACAATTTGCGTAACTGAGACATCCTCCCTCTCCCTACGCTGGGTGAAACTATGTAATTCAAAATGATTGCACTGACAAGGATGCTTTATGCACTCTAAAACTATACAATTTGCAAGCCAGCTACTTCAACAAGTTGTTTAAACTGGTTAGCAATTTGCTGAGGGCAGGCAAACCACCAAGGGTAGCCTTTGCTATGCGCTTGCAACTGGTGTACAATAGTGGTCTGGGTATTCACCATGAAGCTCTATTATTGGATGGCCCAGCTCGTCGTCAATAACAGCTGGCTTTTTGATATGGGCAATGACCCAGTACACAGGTTGGAACTGGGTCTGTTTAAATTGCTGGTGCACATGCCATACTCAGAGCAGCAGTTCTATACTCTCTACCATCTGTCATGATGGTTACATTGCAAATGGGGCTTATGGACCTTAAGTGGATATGCTGAGGAGGCAAGTTGACACAGGAAACCAATCTTTGGCAGGGCTCTAGTTTTCCAAATTGTAGACTTGATGGATTCAAAGACTATATTGGGAGTTCCAAACTGGGAGATGTCTGGGAAAGGAACCAAATGAAATATGTAGGGCCAGATAGGATCATATCTGCTAAATCACTTTCTAGATGCACACTCCCCCTCTCCTACCTTCTTTAGATACAGCAGGAATGATGTTGCCTTGGAGGCTTTGGCTTTAGTGGCATGGGCATTGCCAATGTCAATACCAAATGTTTATCTCTACACTATGGTACTGATTTGCTGGGTCTTGATGGGGAACTCCAAAACATTTACTGTCAGTGGATATGGGAATACAATGCTGATCTTTTAACACCATGAAAGATGTACAACTGTCCCTCATGTTACTGTGTTCCTATTATCAAATACATGCCTTGCATACACGGTCTGCTTTATCCACTGAAAATGCCATAACAGATTTTTGAAGAAAAGTGGCCTAAACGCAAGGATGAATGTGATCCAATCATATTAACTGAAGCTTTCTGTATACTTTTTACTCTGTGAAGAGGAAGGGAAGTTTCAGATTTTCTAATTGGTAAGCTCCCAACCAATCAGACTTGCCCCCCAGATAGGAAAATTGACTTGGTCACAGTGTGGGGCAAATATATCGACTGAAACACAGCGGCATCCTCATACAATCTGTGTAGGCCAGGAAGGCCCCTAGCATCCCAAGAAAAGTATGGAGTGGTGCAGGCCCTATTGAATTCTGGCGATGAAGGGAACCCACATTGAATGACAGGACTGTGCCTCCCATGTAAGTAAAAACTGCCTGGGGGCATTATCTCTCTGAGCTATTACCTTGCCTTGTTTAATGGTTCAAATGTGTAATTTCAGTTGACTAACTGTTGAAGAGGAGGGAAAGTGAATAGTGAGCAACGTGAGTATTGATAGCTGAGCAAATCAGGTACAAGCAAGAGTTATTTATCCCGACAGAACCTGGGTTAGTATTATGCTAAAGAATCCCAGGTTCTTTTCCTGAGAATTATTGCCAACTCAAACCAATCCTGTAGCTGTAATCACAGTAACATCCAAAGTCTCACTAGTCTCACTAGTATTTTTTGGAACAGATTCCTGTCCTAACACTTTTGCAGCAGTAAATGTGCATCGCTTGCTCTGCACTCAAGGTCAAGCATTTGTGTCATTAAGATTAGAAACAAAGGATTACATATTTGAGCTAATACCTATACTTCGACTATTTTGTTTTGATTATTAGAAAAGAGACTCAACTGCAAATTTATATGTGACCCATTTTGCTCTACTTACTGTTTTCAGTTATGTAAACTTTATTGCCCATCTTCTTTCCTCTTTTTCATTCTTTACTTTTTATGTTCCCTCTCTCTGGATTCTTCCTCTCCCCTTCTTTTGCCTCACCCCTTCTTTTCCCCATTTGTTGTCTATCTTCTTTCATTTCTCCACTTCATAAACTTACTTTCCTTCTCCTATTCTTGTTTTTTAAAATTACCCTCTTTTCAGCTTCTATCTTTCTTCCCTCCCTTTTCTCCCTCTCTTTCTTCAGCAATTGTACTTTTTGTTTTTGCAAAGGTATGTTCAACATCAGTGTAGGTAAGTCATCATTTAGAGCTATAATTGTCCTGGTGAAGGGCGAAATTTACATTGGCTTAAAGAGCACCTAAAAGAGAATACTGAGCTACTGCTCCTAGTGTATAGTTTCTGTCCTGATTTATAGCTCAAATGGTGCTGCTTGTATGAAAGTTTAATATCAGGCATTGCATTTTTTGTTTTCCTTTTGTCTTTTCACAATGTGACATAGACCTGGCATTTTTCTTGTCATTTTTCCCTTTTTTAGTGTCCCTCTTCTCCCCTTCTGCACCTGGAGTTTAGTCCATTCAATCAGTTCTGTGTGTAATTACTCCTGTTATTTAAAATAGTTCTCTGGGAGGGCAATGCTGTTCAGTGAGTGGGACAAAACAAGAAGTGAGAGACGAGAAAGGGGCATGTTACAGTTGGGCAACAAAGGCTACAAAAGAGGAGGTGAACTTTGAGTGACAAAAGAAATGATTGTGATGCAAAAAATAAAAGATGTTTCATCAAAATGGAAGTGATGGTTAAGCAACATGGAAAGCTACCCTGTAGCACCAACTATGCTGAGACAGCCTAAGTTATAGATGGCATAGAATTGTCCGCCTCCATGATGGGATCCCTCCAGTACTCGATGGTGCTTGTAACTGTGACCACAAACTTTGTACAAGCCCAGTTGTTCATTAATTGACTTACCTTGCCACCAACAGCCCATCCAACAATCACCTCTGAGCAGGCAAAAAAGTCTGGATTGTAATTACAAATCCCAGGTGCAATGTTGACATTGGTGGAGTTTGGACAGCCGTAGACCAGGATGTGATGAACCAGATTTGTGTTGCTGTCTTGTATGATTGAATCAAACTGTGAGGAGCAGAAAATGAGTTATAGAAAGTACATTTTGTTTCTTGTGCTAATATAGGAGAGAAATGTTGCAGGAGCAGAAATATTGCACTCAATAAATAGATAAGAAGAGGAAACATTTAGGTAAAATTTCTACTATTTAACATGGGAGTACATTTCCTTTCAATCTCTCTGTTTTTAAACTCTCTTGAATTTAATCCAGGGAGATTTATATCTAATTTGCTTGGATCTAGACTCATTCCAGCCCCTTTGAAATAAGTCTAGATATGTGTACATTAGGAGGTATGCTATTGTGCATAGTGAATGCCAGAAAGAAGAGTGCACTAGTGCAAGAAAGCACATTTCCACGATATCTAGAAATCAACACATTTGACTCAAGTTTATATGCTCCAGAGGCGCCAGGATGGTTTGGAAAATGCACCATGAGAAGTGAGACACATTTTGTGGGTAAAAATGTATGTGTACTTTTTTACTGAGAGGATAAGCAGCAATGTATTTATTTAAGCCTATTAGGTAACAACATTCAAGAAAAAACCATATTAGAATATGCACAGAAAAAAGACATTAAGCAATACTTACCATTTATCAGATTTTAACATTTAACTAACTAAAACTTCATTTACCTGGGGGTCCACAAAGGTAGGAACCTTGTCAGCATTTCAGGATATTCACAGGGGATAAAATCACATACATTCATTACAATCATCTACACAATCTGTGGTTGCCCTAACAATCTGGAACATATCCCACACCAATAGATTTACGTCTGACATTCCCAAATTTGTATGTATCCATATTGCTTTGGTCATTAACTCTAGTGTGGTCCAGCCTTCTACTTAACGCTATTTCTTTGAGTGCTTGAAACTAGTGGTGGGCGGAGCTCGTGAAGTTTCCCTCCACGGAATTCCACTGAGTTACCAAAAATCTCAGCCGAATTCTGCAGAGTTCCGCAAGTGGGCAGAGTTACCGTCTCCATAATTTGAGACACCATGCGTTTGAAGTACATGACGAGGACAATGGCAGTAGAAATAGATCAATGTTAGTCAGGAATGCTAAATTGAGCATAGCCTAGCCCTAAGCTCCCATTCCACGAAACTCATCATAAATTGAGAAAATCTGCAAATGAAATGCCAGATGCATGGAAAGAAAAATGTCTAATAGATGCATCTACCTTCTCAAGAAAACCAGCCGTTCAGCATTAGGAGGAGTCCTGAGCTAAACGGTCTGTGGAGTGTTCATTAAAAAAACAAATACAATTGTCTCATCAAACAAAAAAATTACTCAATAAAGACATATTAAGTCAATAAAGATATATCCTGGGAGCAAAAATGAACAGCACTTATCTTGGCTGCTGATGTAACCCCAAAAACATTGCCAAAGATAGAACCCATACAGTTCCCCAAAAAGCAGTAAAAGTTGTCCATCAGTGGGTACTACTCACTCAGATCTCCTGAGGATGCCAAGCGCCTTGCTGAACAAGAAGCCTACAAACGGCACCTGCACACTCTTTCCCGACTCCTCAAAATTAGAGGTGCACTGCATTGGCTGGCCAAAGCAAGGGGATAAGCACCTGTGCCCTGGCCCAGTGCTGGCCACCATGGGACTGGTGCTGGCACCAACACAAAGCAACCATGTGGCAAACACCGGACCACTAGACACTTCACTGAGGGTGGTGACCTGACCTTTGAGTGGGTGAAGGGACTGTGTGATGTCATGAGGTTGGCTGGAGAAGCTCCTCATAGCTGCTTAACGCTGGACTGCCATTTTGTATCGACACAGCCTATCCAAACCTATGTGTACCAGATAGGTAGAGGCGAGAACGCCGGTAAACTCTGCTCTGCTGGCGATAGGCAGTGTTTGCCAAACTCCGAGCTCTGCTTGTAGCGTGAAGTGGGAAAAGTGCACGAACTCCGCATGCAAAGCGGAGTTTGCTGCCCACCCCTACTTGAAATCAGAGCTGGGGGCAATTCCTTTCTTGCTCAACGGACCACAATGATTTCTGTTTGAGGCTAATCTATTAGTGAGATGATTTCTAGCTGGCCAAAGCCTGATCTGGTAGTTACCAGGCATTGACCTATCTGCCTATGTCATATTTTCAAATCACAATTCATATTGGTGCAGATTTACATTCTTTAGACGCATATTTATAGCAATATTTATTTTTTTGTAGGGAGTCGAGACACATTAGTTAAACACATCCACATTTTGGCTCATTTTTGTAATTTTGGTCTTACACTTTCTAATTGCCCCTTTATTGGGCATGCACGTGTATTCTTATTTCTGATCCATTAACCACCTTTTGAAAGTAATAATGGATAAGAATATCATCCTAGAGAATAGCTTGAAAAAATGTCAGGTGCCACAAATTATATTTTGACTTGGATACTCCTTATTTCATAAAAAAGTAAAAGTCCAGCCTGGCAACAATAAATATACATGAGTCTTATGTACACTTAAATATGACCCAACTTTCATACAATTTGTTGTTTTGAAAATCCCATTCCTAGTATCTTTAGTGAAGTAAAGTGATGCTAGTTCAAGTTTCTAGTGCTTTAAATAACAGTTAATGTGGCCCTTAGATTATTCTCTGAGTCTTATTAGTATATACAACAAAGTACTGGTGGCGTGGACCTCCTCACTGGTTTGACATCTACTTGGCCCTTTGGGTTTATAGCCTTTCATCTACCTGGCCCAAACAGACACTGTAGTGATTTGCCTATTATTTTCATTACTATCTCAAAATGGCCTTTGAAGCTTAATTATTTTCTGCATGCAGAGCTTCTTGGCTCTTCTATCGTTATCTCATGCACTTATACTGTTTCATCATTTCTGTGCTCGCTCTTGGACTGACTCTCTAATTCAAATGGTATCTAGGCCAACAAACATATCCAGCCATTTCCTTGATCTTTTCTTTGTCCTTGATCTGGTCAAATGTGGAATTCACATCATCTAGCTTGGATGGACAATTCGCTCATTCCTTTATGTTGTAATTATCCTACCAAACCAGACAATCTTAAAAGTTCCTGTAGTACCATTACCTCGAAACGTGTCTCATCTAAACCCTCAACAGAGGCCTTTGCCGGGGCTCTTTATGAATTAGGGTTTTAAACGGAAAAGTATTCCAAAGCTTCACCTGCAGTACAGTGAATGACCTGCCTTCCCCCTGGACTTTAGCAAATCTGGAAACACGCATAACCCAGTTGTTGTAAGATCTCAAGGATCTTTCTTGTTGATACAGGCCAAGTCTGTTTCTCAACTAGAAAGGGCTCTGAAAGCCAAGATGAGGGCCTTAAACATAATAATTTTCATCACCGGTAGAAAAAGTAGCTGCCTTAAGTGGGGCAAAATGTGTTAACGAAAAGGGACCCACCAAATCAGCCTGGCTGCAGCATTATGAATGAAGTCTGTGGTCAGAAAAGCTGGTAGACCTAGATAGAGGTTGTTGCATAGTCAAGGCGTGATGTCACAAGTGCATAGATCACAATCTTTCAGGTTTCCTCCAGGACCAGGTGTAAAAGCTTCCTAACAGACCTAAGCTTCATGAAGCAGATTGAAGAGATCTGTTTGATTGTGGTCGTAAAGAAAAGGTGGAAGCCAAACCAGATACCCAGATTCCTTGCAGATGAGGAAGGTGATGGGGGTGGGTTGAATTCTGCCGGCCACCAGAACTATGCGGGGGAGGTCTTCTGGCTGAAAAAGAGAACCTCTGTTTTATCCTCATTTAGTTTCAAAAAGAAAGATTCCATCCAATGTGCTATACCTTTTAATCACTCTTTAAATTTGAGGAAGGCCGCTTCTGAATGTTCCCCGAACAAAAACAGCAGTTGTGTGTCATTCACACAGGAGTCAACCTTCACCCCCCAGGTTTCAATCAGTGGCTAGAGGGACCAAATAGAGATGGGAAAACAATGGGGTCAGGGCAGAGCCCTGTGGCATCTCATAGACCAGGCTTTTGGAAGAGAAAGGGTGTAGAAAGACACAATGTGAGTGCTCTTCCAAGAATTATTTCAGCCAGGACAGAAGTGTGCCCAGAAAGCAAAATTAGCTTAATCTATTCAAAAAGGTGAAATATTACACTGTGTCGAATGCTGCTGACAGGGATAAAAGAATGACCATAGCAGAAGCACCTCCATCCAGATATCTCTTACTGACTCAGTCACTCCAATAATGCTGTTTCTGTGCTGTATTCTGCACAAAATCTGATTGAGTGTCATGGAGCAGACAATTCGCCTCTATGAAGGAGGAGATATGATCATTCACCAGCTTCTCCAAGATCTTTGCAGGGGCTGGCAGTAATGAAATGGGTTTGGAATTTGTAAGCACACTAGGGTTTGCATTAGGTAATTTGTGGAGCAGAAGAAGGAACGTTTTTTCCAGGTGGCAGGGAAAATGCCAGATTTCAAGGATGCATTTCAGATCTTGTTGAGGAAAGGATTAACAAAGTGTGCTACCATCCTAAATATTGGGGGGGCAGAGTTCATCGGGTGAGCCTTGAACCTAACAGTATCCTTGATGCTGCCTATTATAGATTCAGGCCATCAAATAGCACAGAGCCTGGTTTGATGTTTGTTTTTGGCAATCTTCATTTGCTGGTGGACTAGGCAGACCTCTACCCTGGTCCTTCTGGTCTTGCCAAATACATTCAAAATGCTTTCACATGATCAGCTTTTTGATAGCCTGACTATGCAGGGTTTCAGGACCGGGTATTGGAGTGAATCAATTCAGATTGCTCCAATCGTTCACAAGTTGTTCAACCCCCTCCTTTCCATTCTATGTTTAAAACTCATTCACATGGTGTCTCTCAGAGGTCTTTTACAGTCTTACCTTTTTCAAGGTATATCTGCGCCCCTTGGCGCAGCGTATATGTCTAGCTGTGCTCAGGTTCATATGTTATGCTAATGACACACAGATTCTCATTTCTATTGATGATCATTCTCAAGATGCTAGCACCAATTTTCAACACATGATGAAGCTTGTTGATAGGATGGACAGCAATTCCCTTAAACTTAACACTGGCATGATCTAGATCCTATTAGTCTTAGGTGACAATGTCTCTCTAGCCTTACCTACTGGCCTCTGGCAATCACAGCTTGACCCAGCACTAGTTTCCATCTCTTCATTACACAATCTAGGCATCGATTTCGCATATAACATTTCTTCTTTGGCGGAAGTCATTAAAATCTTGTTGGTCATTTCTTTGTTTTCAAACTTCTTTGAAAAATTCTATGTTTTGAATTACAATGCTTGGTTGTTCACGCTCCTATACTTAGTCATCTTAACTATTGTAACTATTGTAACTCTCTCTTGCTGGGTTCTCTTGCTTACTACAGCATCTCCAAATAAAAGAATGTTGTTGCTCAGGTTGCACTCATTCTCCCCAAACGCTCATCTGAATTAGTCTATAGGAAATCCCTTCTTTGGCCCCAGTTGGCAAAAGGATAGTTTTCAAGTCCATGTGTATTGTCTTCAGAGCATACCATCTTTTTGGGTCAATATACCTTCAATGAAAGTACTACAATTACTCCCTGAGCTGCACTCTCTGATCATCAGTATCATGTCTTTCAGCTGTTCTTATTTAACCTTCTCTGGGCGATAAATCACTTGCTTCCCTTCTGCAAGGCCTTGAGCACCTAGCTTTTTCTGGGTAACTGGCCTTCAAATAGTCTCTTGATTCTCTGACAAGAACACTCTAGAGTTAATCATGCATTCTAACAGTTCCCTTAGCATAACACAGCAAGTCCCTTTTGTTGCAATGAGCTTCAAATGCTTCCGCCAATTTACGGATCCTCATGTCGTCACATGATAGGGTGATTTGGATTTTGTTATGTTTGCTCTTGGTTCCTATGCTGGCCCTGTTAAGGTGTTTGCCCTTTGTAATAGATTTATTGGTTAAACATGTTAGGGCAGAGTACAAACCATTGCACAACTCCTGTGTGTCACATGGAGTGGACTATTACCTCCACATTGTGTTGGTGGCCTACAACTGTCAGGTTTAAAAAATCAAATTGGGCTCACAATAGATAGAACAGTGCTAGTCTTGCTAAAGCTGGTCAAATATTTTTTTTCTGAGAACATCACCAAATGCTTGTTAAGATTTTACCATCCAGCCACTAGGTGGCACTGACGAAGGTTCTCTGGGGTCCTGCCTTTATCCCTGAATAGAATGATATACACTTCTACAACTTGAATTCCAAGATCACTTCATATTCCAGTTCAGGCTTCTGCACCACTTTCCTGATGCATCATGGTCTCTTTAGTCATTTCTGTCTCCAAACCCTGCTCCGATCACTTCCTAGTGGATGTTCTCTATTCTCTATCTGGATTCCAGGATACCTAGGACTTTCTGATGTCTTTACACCTGCATTCCAGAATTTTCTCTCTCTTGGGTCTGACCCATTCTCTGTTCTCAGTTTTCCTGTGCCCTGTGCCTACTCTTTTCCCTGGTCTTACTGCTTCCAAGGCCCAGTTCTAACTTCCCTTCATTGATGGTTCCCAGGTTCCTTGTATCTGGCTCTTTCTCTGCACCTGTGCTCTTCCCCTGAGTTATGTTATGTTACATTTTTTATAAAGTGCACAGCTGCCCCAGCTAAGGGGCGTCCCGGCGCTGACACTGCAAACTGTTAAAGGCACTCTGGAACAGGCACCAGAGACCCATTATGCCGGAAAGTGATGTGTTTTGATGGCTTTGCGGAATTGAGCATGGTTTTTGATGCTTCTGATGCTCACAGAAAGAGAGCTCCAGAGCTTAGAAGCGAGGACGCAAAAGGAGCGTCCTCGTGCTCGAGCTTTCCTCACCCGAGGGACGATGGCCAGGTGTTGCCCCATTGAGCATAACTGGCGGGTGGATGTGTAGGGCGAGAGGAGATTCGCCAAGATATCCGGGACATGAAGGTTAAGAATTCTGTGGGCGATGCAGAGCGTTTTAAACTCGATACGTTTTGCCACCGGCAGCCAATGCAATCTGCGGATGGCGTTGGTTGTAGGACAAGTTCTTGGCATGCCGAGTAGTCTCCGGGCAGCAGCATTTTGTGCCCTTTGTAGGGGGAGAATCTCTGCTTTATTTGCTCCCAAGTAAAGTGAGCTGGCATAGTCCAACCTAGATAGAATGATGGCCTGGATGATGACCTGACGGATTGTGGGGTCAAAAAATCCCAACAGTGGCTTGAGCCCACGTAAGAGTCCGAAACAAGTCCCAGCTACCGCTTTGGTTTGGGCCTGAACGGTAAGGGCGGAGTCGACCCATACTCCCAGATTCTTGACCGCCTGTTTAGGGACTGGCGGACAGCCCAGAATGGAAGGCCACCAATGCTCCCTCCACAGTTCAGTGTCTCTCCCCACCAGCAAGATCTCAGATTTGCTTGCATTCAGTTGGAGGCAGTTGACGGTCATCCAATCTGCTATAGCTGTTAAATCATCCCTAAATTTGAGTGCATCCTGCGTGGAATCGTCTGATAGTGCCACCACTAACTGAGTATCATTTGCATAAGATACCACAGTTAATTCTCTGCTCCTTGTTACTGCAGCTAAGGGTTGAATGTAAATGTTGAATAGGGTTTGGCTCAAAGCTGAACCCTGTGGGACCCCTTGGTGGATAGCATGTACCTGGGAGCCGAAGGGAGCGACCAACACTTGAAAGGTTCTTTCAGGTAAAAAAGAGATGAACCAGCCTAGGGCCGGACCTCCAATACCAGCCTCTTCCAGGTGCTGCAGCAGGATCTGGTGGGACACTGTATCGAACGCCACGCTTAGATCCAATAGTATCAGAACTGACGTGTGCCCTGCATCCAATGCACCCCTTAGATGTTCAGTTACAGCCAGGAGGGCAGACTCCGTGCTGTGACGAGGGCGGAAACCATTCTGGGACCGCTCAAGCAGATCATTATTTTCTATGAACCTCGTAAGGATGGAGTTGACATAGGCTTCAGCGATCTTAGATACCCACGGCAGGAGAGAAATGGGGCGGAAGTTCTCTGGTTTAGAGGCATCCAGTGTGGGCTTTTTTAGTAAAGGGACCACCTTGGCCAGTTTCCAAGCCCTGGGGACTACCGCCGTGGACAAGGATAAATTGATAGATAGAGGGGGAAAGAAGCAGAGACAGGGATTTAAGAAATTGGTCCGGTTTAAGAGGGTCTGCAGGGGATCGTGATTTATTTTTCTTGCATATCGTGTGCATCTCCTCTTCTGAGAGCACCGGAAAAACAGAGAGTGTGGGGGTAGCGTGGGGCCCCTGTCCGGGGCCTGTCCTGATCTCGATGTGAGAGAATGTACTGTAAATGTTCTCAACCTTCTTGATGATTAGAGGAGAGAGGGGGGGCTTTAGGTTGCCCCGATGATTTGAGATCTTTAAGTATGGAGAAGATGCATTTGGCAGGGTTGCTGCTGTTTCTAATCTTGTCTGCAAAGTAGGCTGCCCTTTCCTTCTGGATGGCCCTGTGATTGTTTTTGATAGCTGCCTGATATTGCCTTTTCAAAACTGGATCGTAGTCCCGTCTCCACACCCGTTCCGTGCTTTTGCAGGCTTTCCGGGCCGTGGCCAAATTGCTATCATACCACGGGCCTGTTACGACTCTGTGACCACCTTGCGGGAATGATAGTATCAAGGGAGTGCGAGATCCAGTCGGATAGGGTACTTTCAGCCACATCCGGGTCGCCCTGCAGGTTAGGTGTGCGCATCAGGAGCAGGGCTTGGAACTGTTCGGTGTCAAGTTTGTGCCACGGGCGTTTTAAGACCGATTTCCGAGCTACACCCTGAGGGGGCCCTACTCCCTGAAGAGCCATGGGTACCAGATAGTGATCCGACCAACTCATCGGAATGGGCGTGTTAACCATGAGGGTAGATAGATTAAAGAACACCGGATCTAGTAGGTGTCCAGCAGAGTGGGTGCAGCCTAGGACACACTGAGTAAGCTGGAGGGTGGCAAGATCTGCTAGAAAGTTGCCTATCTCGCAGTCTTGAATGTTGTGTAGATGTAGATTCAGGTCACCAATGATGCTAAAATTGACCAATCTAATGGCCAATGTGCCTGCTGCAGCCATCAGCGTGTCCCTGAACTCTTTAGAAGGGCCAGGCGGGCGATAGATCAGGAGCCCAGACAAAGTAAAGTTGGCATTGAAGGCAATCTTGAAGCGAGAGCACTCACAGCCCACCAGGGCCTCTTTAATAAGAATGCAGGTGTAACCAGCTTTAAAGATGATAGCAATGCCACCACCCCGAGCCCCCCTATTAAGAGTCACGATGTTGAAACCCTGGGGCAGGGACAGACCAGGCTATTTCTGCCTGGTGAGCTCAGAGTGCAGCTGCTAGCAACTGACCTTGCTGCTGAGTCTCCTAGCGTTCTGTTTGAACCTGCTACAATATTGAAGATTTGCCTTTTTATTTCTGCTTTCATAGCTGTTGATTTGCTGTTCCTGTTCTTATTAGTTATTTGTGTCTGTTGTTTGTCTCTTATTTATCTCTCCTCTTGGTTCCATTGCTTGCCTTGTTCTTAGTTCTGATTGCACACATATAGACCTGTCTTGCATACGCAGATTCCTAATCTTGTATTTTGCGCTCCTGTTCTGACTGCACATTCTTGTCCTGTCCTACTTAGTATGCAGATTCACACTTCTGTGTATTCCATTTCAGGCATAGACTCCCTTTACCAGCCCAGCTTTTCTCTGAGCTCAGTTTCTGTCTACCTTCCACTAATCTCCTTGTCTTCTTATGTTATATAATTTTCCTTATTTTCATTGCTTTCAAAGGGTGCCCGTTAAACTCCAAGGCTTGTGCCTTGGCACAGAGACTCACCTAGTTCTTCTTCTTCATAGAAGCTCCTGAGTGTCTCCATAAACTATGTGAAAATAATCCAAGGATCAGACAAACTACCATTTATGACAGTTTGTCTATCGCTTCCCTTCTTTTCACCCTTTCTGTTATTTGTACTTGTGTTATTGTAATAGTTTACACTGTAGACTTTCCAGTTCACTGCTCACTACCTATTTCAACCTGCTTCAATCCTCAGCTTCCGTTCTGATTTCCTCCCAGCCTTCAGGTACTCTCTTGTTTGTATATAACCCCTTCTCTGGAAAACGTTTGTCCCTGCATAGAGCAACGACCCCACCCTTTTAACTTTCCTTGTTCTTAACTCTGCTAGTGTCCCTGACAGGTTGTCCTGAACTTCATTAGATCACCTGACAATGCCGTTTTTAGGAGGTCGACTAATAAAATGGGCTTTGTTCAGAACCCTATATTTAGCCATGACCAAATATATTTTAGAGGTCTGCTCTCTGCTGGATGAACAAATGTAGTCAGATATATGTGATGTATGTAAACATACTCCTTCATAAGGTAGTGGTTTGCATTTAAATAAATTGACAACATCTTGGAGCAATATTGCAGCAAAGTCCTTTCCTTGTGGTGACATAATTAGAGTTATAAAGCGAACTGCATGGCTACGTGGTATCATGGACAATGTACTATATTGAGGGAGGTATAAAATATTTACCTTATAGATATGATTTTTCGCAGGCAGTTGTGGCAGTGGGATGTATGCACAGCCGTAGGTGGTTGCATCAGATGGTAAAGAAAACTAAACATTGGAGAGAAAAAAGAATGATGTTAGAATTTCACCAACCTTGGCTGGCCATACTGAAGCCTATTCAAAGTGTCTGTTATTAAAGAGCCTAGAGGAAACAATGTCAAGACTGAAATCCTATATGGATTACAATTGAGAATCAATATGAGAGAATTACATAGTGCAACCTTGTTAGGAAAAACGAGTGAAAACTCTTCCCCTCCATAGTGGCTGATTTAACTTTAAAACACCTGTCCATGAATCATCCATCTTGGTTAAGTTAAAGCCCGAAATCATATGCAAAGAAGTTACAAGGGCCCAATATATATACTATAGATGGAGTCTTAAAGCAGTCAGTGATTTGTATATCTATTGCTTTGCCACCCAACCTACGTTTTGCACTGCAACACATGCTGCAACACATGCTACAACACATGTACAGATCTATCACTGGGCAATATGACCATTCTATAGGATTTGATGAATCCAACCTTATGAATATTATTGAGGCTGGCTTTCATTTTTCTTATCCTCCGAAAGCCTATGAATACAGAGATGGACCCTCACAAGGGACAGCAGACCTTCAACCCTGCGTTCACAACCTCAAATTGCTACTTTTCTTAAGGAACAGATTCTGCATTCCGAATAAAATGAGCATGCTGCAGGTGAACATCATGGGGACCCCTTTCTCCCTGTTTTCTCCCGCATGTGGCTGTGGCTGGTATTGACATAGTGGAATCTGACCACTTTGGACTGCTTTTACTAGTGAATGACTATGAGGAATGTGATGTATGGGGGGCGTGGTCTGGCCACAGCTGAAGATGGCCACCTAACCTGTGAGCTCCGCTGCGAGTGGGGCTTCAAAAGGAGTTGGCGCCCATTAAATGCGAGACCTTCGACATAATTTCAGCATTACGGAGGTCAGAAAGTCAATGAGGAGCAGATGTGCCAGTTTTCTTCAGCGTGGGTGACTCGGTTCCTGAGGAATGGAAACTGCGCATTCTTGACACCGGAGCCCTGTGCTGAGAGGAGCCCCGGAGACACTGGCAGCCTCTCTATTCATGTATTGAAGCTTATTTCTGCCGACAACACAGTCTAAATAACTGCGCTCTCTGAGGTGAGATTTACAGGACACTACATTAATCCCTTCAGAGGATATGTGGCTGTTTTTACTTTTGGCGCCAATACTTCAGCCTCTGACAGAAGCCAGCTGTCCCTGCTCGTGCCCTGTGGAATGTGAAATGTGATTCTGAAGGAAGATAAGCTGACTGGATTCGTGCCTCTTGAAATACAGAGTCTGAGAGAGAAGCACCGGAGCCTTTCATTATGACTCACGGCTCCAGCTGACTTCAGTTAAGGTCTGTAAAGTTCATTTGGAGTTCATATGCTTGCTCTCTAAAATAATTACCTCAAGAAGCGCGGGAGGGGCTCCAGCTGTAGTCACTCATGTGAAGTCTGCATTCTTCTGAGGAGTTACATGTGGCTGTTTTGTGGTGCTGAAATACGTATTTAAACTCAGCAAAGGCTTTACCCTTTTGTGAGAAAAATTTGAGTAATCTGCGCACAGTCTAACATTGTATACTAGAGCTTGCCCTTCTGCGCTGTGAAAAGCCTGGTATGTCGACAGAGGCTCCTTGGTGAGAGAGACAGTGGCGTCTTTCATCAAAATGAACAATCCCAGCTGAAATATAATTGACATTGGAGAAGTTTATGCGCTGTTTTGGAAAAGTACCCTCTTAAGCCTTAACTACATTACAATAAGGTTTGGTGAAGTTTATGTGTTGCTGGGAAGTCTGCCCTATGAAATTAAGCTGTAGTGTTGTTCACCACACAGTTTAACTGAACAAATGCCCAGACTGTCTTTGAGATAATTTTGTGGATAAATGTGCAGTACGCAACTTTATATAATAAGCCTTGATTTTTAACTTATGTGCTGAGAAACTCTGGTCCTGTCAGCCTGCCTACAAACTTGAGCCTGGAGTTCCACAGCTTCCCGCCCGCAACGTTCCATTGGTCACACCTGAGTTTCCTGGCTTTTCCTCATGCGCCTCGGTCTGCTCACCACACACGCTTATTTGCGGACAGCTGTGAGGTGCTTTGAGGACACACTTTAATCCGAAATTTTGAAAAACAACAGCTTTACCGTGGGTGAGTGCTTTGTTTGATATTAACTTGAGCACCCTGCTATCTCGCTCTGGCTAATGCGAAGCGCTGTTTCAGAGAAAATCTGTTTTTTGACGCATTTGCGCCTGCGGGTCACTCAATTTTCGTCATTGGCACGTGAGATTTGTTTTCTTGACCCGGTGTGGTCTGAATTCAAAAGCATGGCAGCTTTGTAGCAGATGAGTGCTTTGTTTGCTGCTAGCCCTGATATCCTGCTTAGTTTTTTTTTAAACTACTGCGAAGCGATACTTCTGAGAGATTCTGAGAGACTTAGCAGAAATCAAAATGTCTACTGCCAAACATGGAAATAAATCCTCTAAACAGCCTCTTTTCTCGGATATACTTAAGAAGTCACAAAATACAGATGCCAATAGCTCTTCCTCTACAATAGACAATTCTATACAAACTAACCTCACCATGCAAGGGCAAACCATGGATCGCATCCTACAAGAAATATCAGCGGTCAGTCGCAGACTTGAAGGCATGGATTCAAATATTTCCTCATTAACAGCAGAAACTAAAACAATATGAGCAGACATTGCAGAATTTCACGCCAAGACAGAGGAGCTTGATCACAGGCTAATAAATGTAGAAACTCATCTAGTCTCAATACAAAACAGAGATCAAGAGCTTTTATTTCTACGAAGTAAGATGATAGATTTGGAAGATCGAAGCAGGAGGGATAATGTCCGCTTTTTCGGTTTTCCAGAAAGGATCGAAGGTTCAAACGCTAGAACATTTCTACAAAATATCCTTCCAAAAATTATGGACATTGCTTTTGACCCTCCACTGGAGATACAGCGCGCACATCGAATTGGTCCATTACGCAAGGAATCTGCAACAAACTCACGTCCCCTCATCGCTTGTTTTTAAGGCATGAACAGACAAGGCAAATATTAATATCAGCACGTACTCATGGTCCATTCTCATACAATGGGTATGAAATTCGTATTGCAGCTGATTTTTCCAGAGACACTAACGAGAGACGCAAGGCCTTCCTTTCATTTAGACCTCAATTACATCAGCTAGACATTAAATATGGTCTATTTGATCCTGCTCGTCTCCGAATTTCTAAGGATGGAGTATCTAAAGACTTCTATGACCCTGAGGATCTCCGTATATTTCTAGACAATTGGATGCCGCAACAAATGGAAACTCAGCAATCCACTCCAGAACTATCACATCATAGTTCTTTTCCTCAGGCATCGAGCAATCCACAACGTAATGTCAGCAGTCCTCGACAGAGAGGCAGGGATTTTGAAAGGTCTATTCGTAGTCATGAGGACAAGAATGCTGCTCTTCAAACTGTATCCACCTTCACTAAGGAACAGCATAGGGATAAATCCCGATCGCCATTAAAATCTACTTCGGATGCAGAATGTGGTTGATTCAGTACCTCTCTACAATTTTGACCAAAATTAACCTATGCTCACACTTGTATCCTTTTAAATGACTAACCATCCATAATGAATTCATAACATACAAGAAATGAAGAAGATATCTCGCCTGCGGACAGATGAGTATTAAAATCTACTTTAGACGCAGAATGTGGATGATTTAATGTTTAAATATATTTTTGTTCAGATTTAGCTTTGTCTTCACACCCATTTTCTTTTAGGTGTTAGATCAAACCTAATGAACTCATGATATAAATGGGGAAAAGAAGGTATATCGTCATCAGTTTGTTGAGTAATACAGTTATTGTACTGTTCTTTATTGTTCTTCCTCTTTTTCTCTCTTTTTTTCTTTTTTTGTTTCATCACATCTAATATATTAATTATATTGTCTTTAAACACTGGGTCTATCCCTCTCACTGTTTTACGCATATCTGATTGATATTCTTGGTACTTATTTATTCACTCTAAGATTGTGGTTATTACAGCTCTTCATGCTGATAATTCCAATCTTTTAATTTTTCACATATTACCTAATTATCTACAGGGTTACAATTCCCTCTCTCCTTATTTCATCTTTCTTTATTTTCAATTCAATACTCTAATGGTTTAACAATATGTTTTGCATTTATCCTATAATGTTATGCTCTTTAATATTACTATGTTACGTCTTCATATGAATTATAATGATTCTCCTGCTTCTACATCTATCATTCGATACATGAGCCTTATAATTAATGATAGGTCTATACTGTTTTTTTGTTGTTGTTTTTTTCTTTCTTTTATTGACTACGTATTGTTAGTAATACTGTTTTTTATTACCAAATTTACTGTTTTACCCTTTCCCATACATATGGTCAATATTCTCTGTATCAATTAATGCATTTTAAGATTGTTAATATTCCATTTCTCAATCAAATAGTTACTCTTATTGTAAAATGTTTTTATTAACCTCTATGTATAATTTATTTATTTATAAGCATATTAATCCTCTTTAATTCAAGAGATCATCCATAGGTTTTAATGTTACAGTATTACAATATATTGTTATATTTCTTATTAATAGTAAGAATACCTGTTATTATATACATTTTAAAGACATCTTTGGATTTATATTTGTCAACCACTGTTTCACTCTCCTGATGGGGCCCCTCCTCATGGCGGCGGTCCATTAGTGTTTAGACCCGTGGTTAAAAGTCCTGAGATCCCTTGTGCCATTTTATATTTGGCACTCTTTACTCCCTACCTTTCCCTTTGTCATTTACACTACATACTATTCCTTCTGTTGAACACACCTCTAGCTATCTTTACACATATATTCTTCCATCATCAAATAGCATTACCCATTTGATTAATTCATTATTTACCTGATCTCTGTTACGGTCCAAGGTCCCCTTTTATCCTCTTACTTCTCCTTTCTTTTCTTTTTCTCTTTTTTTCTTTCCCCTCTTCTCTCTTCCTCTCCCTCCTTCTTTCTCGTATCTTATTTCTCTTCTTTCACATATACAGCAACATTATATCAATTTTTTAATTTACTACATCACGTTCTGGCTTCTTTATTAAATTTCTATCGCTAGTCCTTCCTTTTTTTTTTTCTTTCCTATTCTTATCTGACACGGCCACTTCACACGATCTTCGAGTAATAACCTGGAATGTTCATGGATTGACACATTATATTAAAAGAAAAAAGACACTCTCTTATTTACAGTCCAAGCATGTGGATATAGCTCTCCTTCAAGAAACCCACCTTGACGCTAAAGAGTCTGAAAAATTGCGTAGAGACTGGGTGGGACGGGTTATACACAGCAGCATACAGAAGAGAACAGACCCAGTTGCGACACCAACCCGCAAATGTGGAGTAGCGATTCTTATCCGTAAATCCTTACCAGTGACAGTCTTGAAATCCTGGATAGATCCGGATGGACGATATGTCTTTGCCAAACTTCGCATCGGTGAAACACACATATGCGTTGGCTCCATTTACGCTCCCACAGGAGCAAAACGATCATTTCTCCTTCAACTAAACCGCCTTTTAACTGAAATAGGTACTTCCCAGTTTCTTATCGGTGGAGATTGGAACCTAGTGCGTGATCCAGTCCTAGACAAAACAGGCCCTTTAGATAAGGCAAATGCGGCAGATAGGGCTCTAATGGACGATGTGGTGGCAGATAATGGTTTGGTAGACCATTGGCGACTTTCTCACCCGATGGATAAGGATTATACCGTCACTTCCCCTACGCATGGCACGGTCTCTCGTTTGGACTACTTTTTAATCTCCCAAAATGTAGTTCAAATAACACAGGACTCTCAGATACTGGAGGCAGCGATCTCTGACCATACTCCAGTTCTACTTTCCTTACAAACTGGTTTATCTAAACCAGGTCGCAAACCCTGGCGTCTAAACATTCAACGTTATAGGACACCCAAAAACAAAATTTTATTACAATGCCATTTTCAAGACTTTATGTTAGTCAATCAAGGGTCCGTTGACTCCAACAGAACTCTCTGGGCGGCGGCAAAAGCCACTATCCGTGGGCAGCTTATGAGAGATGCAGCTCAGTTTAATAAACAAAATGCTAAAAGGCAAAAAGAATTGGAGCAAGATATTGTGTCTTACACTAGATTATATACACTTAATCCAACGATACCACATCGTAAGTCATTGGAAAAAGCTTGTATGGCTTTAAATAACCTTTTTACTTCTAAGGCAGAATACGCCCTACATAGAATGAAAGGGAGACATTATGAGCAGGGGGAAAAGCGGGAAGATTATTAGCAGCCCAGCTACGTCAGCAGCAAGCAGCTATGGCTATACCAGCCATTAAGTCAATGAATGGTGTTACTCTAACTAAACCCCAAGATATTGTTAACAAATTTGCCTAGTATTATCAGTCTCTTTACACTGCTGAAACTCAACTTGACACTGACAAATTGGATTCTTTCCTTACAAATGTAAACTTACCCTGTTTTTCAGATGAAGGTAGAATCTTATTGGAAGGTGAAATTACCAGGGAAGAAATGTCGCGAGCAATTGCTGGCTTGCCATATCATAAGGCCCCAGGAGAAGATGGCTTTCCTGCAGAGTTTTATCGTTGGGCAGGAGTGGATGTGCTTGACTCTCTTTTACTCGCATTCCAAGAGGCAGAGCGTGAGGCCTCCTTGGGCCTTATATCTAATAAAGCTATTATTGCTGTGTTACCTAAACCTGGTAAAGATCCTTTATTATGTAGCAGCTATCGTCCCATATCTTTATTGAATTGCGACATCAAAATCCTAGCTAGCATTCTGGCCTCTCGCTTGCGTAAGGTTATCCCATCTCTCATACACTGTACCCAAGTTGGATTTGTTCCGGGCGTTCCTCTAGGAACCATCTTCGCACTCTTGCCCACACATTATGGTATGCCAAGAATCTTCCTGATGACGCTTTGGCCTTATCGCTTGATGCGGAAAAGGCGTTTGATCGGATTGCATGGGATTATCTTTTTAGGGTGTTACAAAAATTCGGCCTGGGAGATCAATTCATAAACAAAATACGCTTGTTGTACAAAAATCCTTCGGCACAGGTAAATTGTGGGGGCTTTATCTCAGATCCATTCTCTATCAATCGAGGTACTCATCAGGGTTGCCCCCTCTCCCCGTTACTCTTTCTTCTAGCCATGGAACCATTAGCTGCCTCCTTAAGACAATCTACTTATATTAAGGGTATTTCTCTTCCGACAGGTGAATCCAAAATTTATCTCTACGCAGATGATATTCTTCTCACAATCACAGATCTCTCCACCTCTTTACCATCTGTGTTAAAAATAATAGATGACTTCTCCTCCCTTTCTGGGTACAAAATTAATTGGAACAAAAGCGAAGCGCTGCCCATCTCGAACGGGACCACAATAGCGGCCATTCAAGGTTTTCCCTTTCAATGGAAATCTTCTCATCTCAAATATTTGGGCATACTAGTGAACAAAGGTCTAGAGGGCATGGTTACAGATAATCTCAATCCCCTCATTGCTCAAATGCGAAGGGATTTTGAAAAATGGAAGGAACTGGGTCTCTCAATGTGGGGCAGAGTTCAAGCTGTGAAAATGGTTACTCTCTCTCGTTTTCTTTATGTCCTCGGCATGCTCCCTATTCAGGTTCCTTTAACCACGTTACGTTCAATTGATTCTAAGATAAAATCTTTTATATGGAACTCTGCCAAACCCCGTCTCTCAGCTTCAAAACTAAAGGCTCATCGCTCCTATGGAGGAATAGGTCTACCCTCAGTGGAACATTATGCTTTGGCATTACAGCTTTCTCAAATGTCATATATGCTTTCACATTCATCGGATGCGCCACAGTGGGTACATCTTGAACACTACCTTTCATTTACAAAAGCAGGTCTTTCTGTTTTATATGGCTCTGAATCTCGTCCCCGAGACTCCACTAATCCTATTTTGTCGGCTATGCGCGCTGCTTGGCAAAGGGCACACTGCTTACTGGGCTCACATCCTCGTCTCCATAGGAAAGCACCATTATGGAATAATTCTGCAATTCGTATTAATAGAAAATCTATATTTTGGCCCATTTGGGAAACAGCAGGTGTTTCCACCCTAGACCAACTTTTTTCAAACGGTGATATTAAATCATTTGTCCAACTGCAGAAATAATTTCATTTGCCTGATATACAACTTTCAAAATACAACCAGTTATGACAATCCTTACGGAGAAGTCTAGGACCTCCACCATGGCTCTTGCCCGACTCACCAATTGTGACATATCTCCACGCTTGGGGTAAGATGAAAGGAACTACATCTGGCTTCTACCAAACTCTCACTTCGCATCTTTTTTCTCAACCCTTATCGCAAACTTTACGTATTAAATGGCAAACCTCATTATCGGTCTCTTATACCGATGATGAATGGTCTGACATTCTTAGCAATCTCAATAAGGGTGCACATGAAGCACGATTGAAATTTTGCTTATTCAAGATTTTACATGATTGGCACTGGTCACCAACAAAACTGAATAAAGCTGGCTTGCTTCCCCATTCTAACTGCTGGAGATGTGATAGTACGTCTTGTAACATTTCTCATATCATCTGTGGATGTCCATTGATCCAACCCTTTTGGAATTATATAGGTAAAACCTTACGTTCCACGATGCCTCTAAACATTCCACTTTCGCATGCTACCATTCTTCTGCATGATACACGTCAATCACAACCACTTTCTAAACCACAAGCCCGACTTTTACACAAAGCCTTAGCTACAGCCAAAATTTGTATATTACGACAATGGAAATCGCCTCAACCACCATCACAAGAAACATGGATGGTGGCCATGATCCAAACAGCTTCCTACGAACGTATTATATACAACATACAGGATCAATCTGATCTCTTTCTTCGAGTATGGTCACCTTTTCTAGCTTCAAATACCGATGCTAACTTTAATGACCCTTCTACGCAGTAATTTAATTTCTATTTCCTCTTCTTCTCACTCATTATTCATTATTGGTGGTTATAAATCTTAACACATATTGTATTTATCTACTACTGGTTGTTGTTTTTTATAGCTACTCACCAGAGCATTTACATGTAATTCTGTATCTTTTAATATATATATTTATACATGTGTGTGTGTTTCTCTGCTTACGCTTTCATTCTGCACAATATACCTATTGTTTTCATTTATTGTGTGCACATTTCTCTATATTATCCATGTCATTATCTTTTTCTATTCTTATCTCATAATTCCTTTTCCTACTTCATCTCCCTTGGCTCCGTAACATTCATATATTTGTAGCATAATGTAATTTATTTAATTTTGTCTATATCAAAGAATATTACTTTTTCTCTTTCTTTGAACCAGCATAATTACTTTATGTTATGGTAAGTATTTATCGTATCTTATCTTACCTTATGTTATCTATCACTTAGAATGTTCTCTCATACATTTATATTTAGGTACATCAAATGAAATTACTTAACCCTTATATTCATCTTTTATCTATTCGCATTGCTTTCCTAGAGTGTCTTTTCCCTTGGAACATACTCATATTGCATTATGCTTCATATTTGTACATTTTTCACTTATCGCTTTCTTTTGTGATCCCTTCTTTCCTTACCTCTCTCTTCCCCCTTCCCTTAATTCCATCTTTTATGGCCTCAATATAAATCCAAATATTTGTCTTTGCATTTATATGTTTATATATTTATTAAATTATATAATATGATTAATTATTCAGAAAGTTTTACTATATGCTTATATTTAATAATTCTCTTATATATTTATTGTATGATAATGCATACATTTATTATAATATATGTATAATTTTTTTATATATAAATTTCAATAAAAAATTGAAACACAAAAAAAAGGAATGTGATATATTATGTGGTGAGATTGTGCGACTTCACTGTGTAATACAGTCATCAACCTGTCTTGTTTCCAGTCAGGCTCGTTTGAGAATACCTTAGCTCAACCCTGGGTAGCTGTGGTTTTAAGCAGTCAGGCTGTATCAAAGGAACAAGTGCAAAGCATTTAGAAGTACCAACACAGCTGAACAAGAAAGACACAAAACAAGGAACTCCAACACCATGCCATAAAAATAGCAATTTTTTTGTGAATTGTTAGATACCAAAACTATCAAAATCCACTGAGGGGGCCTGGGGATATAAATATTCAAGCAATTCATAAATCACAGATTTTCACTCAAAACTGGACAAGTATTGGCCACTACCATGGGTAACCATAATTTAAAAAACTTTTGGAAACTTTGAAAGAAGTTGTGTTCGGGTGCTCCAGCTTAATTTAGATGACCATCTTTGGCAGAGAGCAAGTCAAGGGGGCCTATGAGGCTTGTGTGGACAGCAACCACCATAGATTTCAATGGAGTGGTCCTGATGCACGGGATATAGGATGCTGAAAATGTTGAAGGATATTAAGGGTGCTACACTGACAGAGGGGGTAGTCCTGGGGCTTCTCATCGGTCCACGGTCAAGGTGGGATGACTTTAGCCACAGGGATTGAAGGCCAGCCAAAAACAGTTACCATTGGTCTACTGATCTCTAGGCACAGCAAAACGAGCGGCTCCCTTTGGATGAGGCTAATGTCCTTATTGGGCACTAAACTGCACTCCAGCAATTCTCCTGGGTCCAGAAGAATCTGGTGCAACTTTTGAGTGTAATAATCGGTCTCCCAGGCTGCACTTTGTAGGTCAGCAGCAGTCAAGCGATTGTGGATACCAGTCGCCAAGGCAGGCTTCTTCAATTTTTGTGAGCCTGTTCCTGGAACAGGAAGTCAGCCAACTGACTCTTGGAGTCACTTCTTCTCTCTGGGGCTGGAGTACAACTATTCCTCAAGCAGGGCACCACAGGCACAGTCCACCCTTTGCTGGGTCAAGGGAGCAGCAGGGCAGTCCTTACTCAGTCCTCTATCCAGTTCAGATATGGTCCTGGGGTCTGGGTGCCATATTTGTGCCCAGGCTGCCCACGGGGGTGCAGTGGCTACTGGCCAATGGGCTACCTGGTCCCTACCCTCCTGATACCAACTTCCTGCAAAGTGAGGCATCTAACAATCCCAGAATGCTCTATATCCCCCACTGCCAAGATGGCAGAAACCCTCTCTCAATGTGTAAAGCCTGGTAGCCACCCTAGACGTGTGGCTAGCTGAGTGAAGCACTTCCATGGAAAAAAACAGTTTGGCTCACACCCCATTTGGCCTTTTCTGCCAGGAAGAGGTAACAACACTTCCAACGGCAGGCCCTTATTATTCCTTCCTGGGGGTTGGCCACACCTCTCTCCAGGAAGGCAGAAGACTGCCTTATGGCCAGCAACCACAAATGGCCACTGGAAACTTGGGCAGCAGAGTGTTAACTTTCTAAAGTTGACATATCTGAAAAAGTTACATAAAATTTGACTGAAGTATCAATTTTGTTAGTCCCATTCAGAAGTTTGGACAGCTGAGTTGTCAGCATGTAACCATGTACTCGTCAATGGGGCTACTAGTTTTCTTTTATAAAAAGTGCAATTTAGGGCTTTTACTATCAGGTCATGAAAAAACACATGTACCACCTTTTAATACACTGCACCCTGGCTTAGGGCTTGATAGGCCTGCCTTTGAGGTGACTTAAATATATTAAAAAGGAAGGTCTGGACTTTGTCATAGGTTTATGTGGCCAAGTTGAGTTAGCAGTTTGAAAACCGTTCTGCCACCCAGCAATGGCAGGCTGGGAGACTTGCTTTGCTTTGTTACACTCGTGATGGCACAATAGATGCTGCTGTCCATAGGGGACACTTTGATTTGCAGGCGCTGGGTACCCCTTGTACCATACACTAAGGACTTATAAGTAAGGTAACTTATTCCAATGTGGGTAAACCAATGAGCCATATACGTTTTAAGGGTCAGAACACTGGCAATGAGGTCTGTTTGACAGGGCCCAGAGCACTCTCAGAGTGGAAAAACAAGTAGCATCAGTCTAAAACTTTGGGGATGATCAGACAAAAGAGGGATTTCCTTACACTGACTACTGCCTATTTCGACAGGTGGTATTCTATCAGTGATTTGGGACCAACTTTGGGGCTCCAAAGTGTTGTTACATTCCACTGCTGCTCAGCATGCTTAACTAGCATGATTGTAATTCACAAATTAACCTAAGCATTATTCTGTTTATGCTCTCCTGACAGTGCTTAATTTGAGCTGGTGTTTGCAGGTGGGTCCCACCGGCACTCATTTTTGGGGATCAGCACTTAATTTTTCCTCTAACGACTTTTTTGATCCAAAGCAAGAGATTGAAAAACACAAAAAATAGAAACAAGAATGAAGAAAAAGAGTGACAAAGGGAGACAGTAGGGATGAAAAAGAACCTAGGGGGAGGGGGGGGGTAGAATAAAGAGGCATGATTTGAAATGAGGATATGCAGGCTTGGAATTCAGTACCCCAACCTTTGACAATGCCGAATGTGGGATTCCGATCAAAACATCAGTCCCCAGTACTTATTCTTTTAGATTTAGCACTGCTGTTTCGGATACCCTCACTCCTGTCTACTCCCTTAGTACCTGATACAAGTTCTGTTATAGATGTTGATCTAACTAACAAGTGGCCTCTGAGCTAAATAAAGAATGAATGAGGGTGAGAGAAACAGAAAGGAAATGCTGTTTACTTGCCTTTGCTTCTCTGCACAACAAAATTCAATAAAAAATGGTCCAAAATAACTAGACTCTCACCCATCCAAACTAATAATCATCTAACTAATACCTCCAATAGCTGCCCATATCACCTTCAAATAGTGCTAAATTTAAGCAGTTGGTTACACTCATTTTTGGGGACAAGCACTTATTTTTTTTAACAAAATTTGATCCCGAGCAAGATAAAGAAAAACACAAAATCTGGAACGAAGGAAAGAAGGAGGTGGGGAGAGAATGGAAAACATTAATGAAGAGAGAAATTGGGGATGAAAAATAATGCAAGAGTGAGATAAAGAGACTGGAAATGTCTGGTGGTGGAGTATAGAGGCATGAAGTGGAATCAAGACTACACAGCCTTTCTATTCACCCCCGACCAGCTATAGCTCTGATAGTGGGCTTCTGATCATAACATTAGTCCCTGGCACTTTTTCTTTTACAAAACAAGCACTGGTTACAACATATAGATACAAAGTCATCAAGATGGTCAGTTTCTGATGTATTCTCTCAGGCTGACATGAATCCAATGACCGACATTCTTGTCTAACCTGAGGCAAATTCCATATTTGCTCGAAAGTTCGTCATCCCAGACTTTTACTAGAAAACCCACATCACACCTTGATGATCCAAACAGTTGTGCTATTCTCAGTGACCCCTACTCACATTTTCCCAGAGATGTCTAGAGTGGGAAGGGAACAATCCGCCACAGCTGAGTAGGCATAGCCTATATATTGGCTGTAGGTTTATCAAACTTGAAGGACAAACAGTTCCTATTGTGCATAAAACCTTATCTCAGTTTCCTTGAAACTCTTCCTTGAGGAACCTTTGTCAACAATGGCTGACGAGGACTTGATTTCCGGGGAAAACATGGCGGCCGGTGAGTAGCAGGTCGCGGGTGGGCTCCCGGAACGTCCGTGCAATTTGTAATGTAATACAAGACCGGAGACTTGAGCTGGCGTGCCGTTTGAAAAGGAGAGATGAGACGGAGTGCCTCATAAAGAGATATTTGTCTTACCTGACTGATTTCGTTTGATCCCGCTACCTGGATTTCCCTGCGGCTTAGTTTTAGGCTCTCGCTGGTTTTTGTGTGGCTGGCCTCAGGGTGAGAGAGAAGGTGGAGTGGCAGCTCGGCGTGCAAGGAGGTGCTTTCCTCCAGCCAATCCGGCGCCGGAGCTGGTCTGGCGCAGGGCGGCCCTGGAGCTCCGCAGAGGGAGAGGAGCCGCGGCAAAAATTTCCTTCCGGGGGGCCGGAGGTGAAGCCCTGCGTAGTGCAGAAGACAGTGTAGAGGTCAGTGGTGCCTGCACAAGGGGACGCGACACTCTGGGTGAAGGCTGCGAGTGGAGGAGTGCAAGGGGTGCACTCGGTGAAGTAAAGGATATCACGCTGCCCTGACCAAGCTGCATAAAGAAGGAGATTAAAGGAGGTAGGGGAAAGGGTGCTTTGGGAGGCGTGCCGGCAAGTGGGTTAGCAGAAGCAAAGACTAGGTATGCCTTGCGGAGCATAGTAGAAACGCAGGTAAAGGGTGACAGTAGGGAAGAAGGTGAAGTTCAATGGGGTAGAGAGACTTCCCGAAAACCAGATAGGAGGCGAAGGGGTGAGAAAGAGAGGAAGGAGGAGGTCGGGGAGTGTGGGGAGTGTGAGGAGGGTGAGAAAGCTGATAAGAGAGAAAAAGCAGGGGTTTGGGAAACCCCCTTTACGATAGTGAAGAAATCGACCTCCCCCCTCCCAATACAAAACATAAGAAAACTTCACAAGAGCACATACAAAAGAAGAAATTGTAGGCTCTTAAAGTTAAAATCACTCCCTCTCTTAAAACCTACTTCAGAGTTCTACCAAAAATATTGATTTTGGGTGAAGATAAGATGATGGGGTCTAAGAGCGAGGCCGAGAGGCAGTTAACATTTCTTGAAGAGTCCCCAGTCTGCCCAGAGGGGATAGGTCATGAAGTAGGAGGGCCGCAGGGAAACACTGACCAAGAAAAAAAATCTGAACAGATGTTAAGTCACCCAACCAAGGAAGATCTGTCAGTGTGTGCACTCGTAGCAGCACTATCGGAGGAAATTAAGAACAGATTTGAGATATCTGAGTCTAACCAGCTAGAGATAAGAAAGGCTTGCGAATTAATGGAAAAAAAGATTGATGACCTTAGTGGTAGAACATCAACCCTAGAGAAGGAGGTCATAGAGCTCAGAGATATAGTGCAGACAAATCGTGCTGAGATTGACAAACTAAAGGTTGCTGAAAAGGAGGGTCTGGACAGAGTGGAAAGGTTGGAAAACTTTCAAAGACGAAATAACTTGAAGATCTTGAAGGTGCCTGAAGGTACAGAGGGGGATGATATCAAATCTTATGTTGTAAAGCTGATTAAGAATAAATTACAGCTGGAAGAATCAGAAGAGGAAATAGCAAGAGACTTACAGCGAGTTCACAGAGATCCTTTTAGACTCAACGCAAATAGACCAAAACCCAGAAAAATCCTATTAAACTTTCTGACTTATTCATTAAAAGAGAACATTCTTTCAAAAGCCCTGGGGATGAGATCTATTGAGGTGGATGGAGTCAGGTATGAGATAAGATCGGATGTCTCTGCTACCACCTCTAATAGGCAATGGGAGATGGGGCAAAGGATCGATAGTCTGAAATGTTTGGGTGCGTCAGTTCAGTTAAGATTCCCCGCTTATTTAAAGGTTATGCTAAATAATAAGATGCATATGTTCCATTCTGTAGAAAAACTAGATGAATTCATTAAAAGTCTCCAATCAGGGAGTTAGGCCTTTTTATTGATGGGTTTTTAAGTATTTCTATTCCTATAGCTAAATCCATGTGTATATACTAATGTTGAGCAAGGTCTTTAATAAGTAATATTTTCTTTCCTATTTTGTTGTTTTTTTTTACACACGGTCGTTCTAAGGAGGGAACACCCATATGGCTATGAGCCATGTAGTAGTTGGGGTGGGTTTTCCAGGGGGGGGGAGGTATGAGATGAGCACAGGGTGGGGAGCAGTGGGAAAAAATGGAGAAAAAAAACCTCAGAAGCCTCTAAAACTTTTTTCTTTTTCATCAGAGTTGATAAGTTTTGCCCTTTCTTTTCCTCTCTGTCCCTTGTTTGGAATCTTTTTTATCTCCAAGATTTATGGGTGAAAAGAGAAGAGAAGTAATAAAAATCCTTTCTTGGAATGTGAATGGTCTTAGGGTACGAGGGACAAAATCTTACAATATCTAAAAGACTGCCCGGGCCAGATTTTGATATTACAGGAGACACATTTACCAGAAAAGGAGGGTGTAGATCTTTTTAGGAGCCAAAGATGGGTCTCCCAAGTAGCTTGTACATCTCACTTGGCTGTAACAAAAGGCGTTGCCATTGTAGCAAAGAAAGGTTCGCAGGTGGTTTTGAGGCCCATACTTCGGATAAAACTGGAAGATGGTTAGTAGTCAGGGCAAAGGTTTCAGGTTATGCTTTTACCTTAGTAGGATACTATGGTCCTAATCAGGATGATGTTACCCCTTAGGGGATTTATTAGCGGAATTAGTGGATGCTTCAGGTCCAATCATTATGGCGGGTGATTTTAATGCAGTTTTAGATTACAACTTAGACAGGACTTCACGCTGTAGAGCCCGTGTTAATCCAAAAATGTCAATGCTCATTAAACAAATTATGATCCAGTTGGGCCTTTGTGATGTTTGGAGGCAGAAGGCGGGACAAAGAAAGGGTTTCACTTTCTATAACCAAAAATATAGACACCAGTCTAGGATAGACTACTTTCTTACTGATAGCAATCTGACCAAATGGATTGACAAGATTGAACATGTGGGTATTCATTTGTCTGATCACTCGGCAGTAATCCTACATTTAAAGCTATATGATAAAACCTCCCAATCTAGATGGAGTCTAGACCGCACTATCTTACAGGATGAGGAGGTGATAGCGATACTGGCCAGAGAAACAGAAGAGTTTTTTCAGTTTAATCAAGGGTCAGCCTCACGTGGTATTATCTGGGATACCTATAAAGCCTTTCTTAGAGGTAGATTAGGGACAATAGCGGCGGGAAGAAGGCGAGGCTACTATGAGGAGGTGTCAGAAGCAGAGAAACAGCTTCGGATTTTAGAGAAAGCTCTGACTGACCCTACGATAGATGAAGATGTCCGGGTGAACTTATTGCAAAAATTGCAGGCGGTAAAAGCTAGCCTGGCTACAATATTGCATGTAAGAGTGAGAAAAAAATGGGATGCAAGTAAGTTGGCCCATTTTGAATATAGTGAAGGCTGCAGTAAACTGTTGGCCTGGAAGGCAAAAAAAGAGCAGGTGAAGAACAGAATTGACCAGGTCAAATGTGATAATACAGATGTTCTTACTCGGGATGAGGAAGAGATTGAGCAGGCCTTCCATAAATATTACAGTAGGGTGTATCAGGAAGATCAAAATCCCTCTCAGGATGAAATTGGAGCTTGGTTAGAACAGAATTCAAGAAAGTTTCTCAATGATGAAAAGAACAGGCTTCTGAACCAGGAAATTAAGGAAGGGGAGATTGATTTAGTATTAAGACAAGGAAAGAAAGGGAAAGCTCCAGGCCCTGATGGGCTACCCCTTGAAGTTTATAAAGTCTTGGCTAATACATTAAAACCCATACTTTTAGAAATCTTTAATGATTTGTTTATTAATGGTGCAGAAATGCCAGCCTCATGGACTGAGGCGAATATTTCTCTAATTTTGAAGCCTGGCAAATGTCCGACTAACTGTGATTCGTATCGGCCGATATCTTTATTAAATTGTGATTATAAGATCTTTGCTAAGGTACTGGCCGATAGATTGAACAGCTCCATAGCAGAGTTGATCCATCCAGACCAAAAAGGTTTTATTCGTGGAAGGTTCTTAAAGGAGCTAATTTTTTCTTTGATAGGAGCAATAGATCTCACTTCTACCTATGGGCTGCCTCTTGCGGTCATAGCTTTGGATGCTACTAAAGCTTTTGACTGGGTTAATTGGGCATTTTTGCAGGCGGTGGTAAAAGCAGCCAACTTGGGTCAGAATTTTTGTAGAGTATTGGAAGCAATATATAGCTCACCAAAAGCCAGACTATTGATCAATGGTTCTTTGACGGCCCCGGTTTTTATTGGTAGAGGTACAAGGCAGGGGTGTCCTTTATCACCACTCTTGTTTAATCTATATATAGAGCCCCTGGCCAGCAAATTAAGGGAAGATCTGGAGATTAAACCGTTCCAATTTCAGGGATGGAGTAGGAAATTAGGTTTATATGCAGACGACATCCTTATCTATACAACCAATCTCCAAAACACCCTAAGTTGGATCATGGTATTAACGGCTGATTTCGGGAAAGTATCGGGATACGACATAAATAAAAGCAAGACCGAAATTATGACTTGGAATTTAGACCCAGGTGAACTTGTTGAAAAAGGAGTAATGAGATATCTGGGGGTTATGATCCCACAGGATATTTCTAAACTCACAAAAATAAAATTGGAAAAAGCAAAAAAAGAGATTAGTGGGCTTTTAAAAATTTGGTCACACCTCCAACTCACTCTGCTGGGTCGAGTTAATTTAATAAAAATGATGATCCTCCCCAAGCTAACTTTCCTGTTCGACACTATACCTCTTCCCTTTGAAAGTGAAATGCTTAGAAAACTGCAAGGCCAAATTAGCAGTTTTATTTGGGCAAGCAGAGGAACAAGAATAGCTTGGAAGAAATTAAGAAGGAGGGTAGAGAAAGGCGGCTTAGCTTTGCCAGACCTACTTTTTTATTCTTGGGCTTTTTTATTAAAGAACGGGAAAATGCTACTAAACACACCCACAATATCTGAAATTGGGAGACTGCTGGGAGTCATGGCAAGTCAGGAGTCAGGAGGCTGCCAAGGTTTTATGTTTAAATATGCAGACCCCAAATACTTCAAGAAAGTTAGGCTGAAGATCCTGAGGGGCCTAGCTGAAACCTGGTATAGGGTCAGAAAAGCGCTTAAAATATCATATTATAGTTCTATGGCCCCTATCTGGGATTTACCAGGCTCACCGGAATGGGCGAAAGATGCTTTGGCCAGACCATTGAGAGAGGCAGGTCTAACGAACTGGAATCATATTATAATTGATGCGCAACTAATTAGCTGGGAGACGTGCAACCTCCTGTGCTGTCAACAAATATCGAGATTTAAATATTTACAAATGCAGAGTTGGTTTCATGACTCACGTCTGAGGATAGGAAGTACAAATGATTTGGAGGATAGACTTCTGGATGAGACATCTAATAAAAAAGAGTTGGCGACGATCTACTGGCTACTGGTTGAGTTGGAAGACGGAGATTTTACATTACCCGCGGAATTATGGGGACGATGCTTGCCGGATTCTTCGTTGGAAAATAAGTGGCAAGTATCAATGTCTACGTTTTTTAAAATTGTAAAACCTGCGCACCTTAGGAGAAATCACCTTTTCTCCATCCACAGAGCATACTGGTCGCCACAGAGGCTGTCAAAGTTCGGGAGAGGAGGTGACGTGGCTTGCCCAAAGTGCGGTAGCCTGAAAGAATACGACGTGCACATGTTTGTAGACTGCCCTGAGATCCAGGTTTTCTGGTCTGACGTGAGTAAGGCTCTGTCCTCTATGTTGGGGTCTGACATTAAGGTAAGCGCTCTCTCGATTATTTTTGGCTGTGAAGACTCACTTGCCGGCTATACAGAGGAAAAGTCAAGGCTGTTTTTTTACTCTATGTTATTAGCACGTAGAGAAATTTGTAAGCAGTGGATATCGGTTTCCCCTCCCAGGTTTTCTGATTGGCTGTCTTCTATTAAGTATGTGGCCAGTTTGGATATGAAGGTTTTTAAAAAGCATAATTTTTGGTCTCCTGTTTTCGAGTGGTGTGAGCAACAAACGAATGATGATATCCAATGATTAAGCCCCATCTGCCTAGTACGGCTGGTTGTTTTAAATCTCCTTTCTTGCTTCCCAATTTGTGCTTCGGCTCACGAGGGATGGCAGAGGAGTCATAGCAAGGGAGTCGAGGCTGTAAGACTAAGCTTCTTTTGCCCTGGGTGGATACAACTCTGAAGCAGGTGTCTTCTTTCTCCTCTCCCTCTGCTTCCAGCACAAACGTACAGAAGGGCATGATACTCTTCTTTTCACTGGTGCAAGTGGAATGGGGTTTTCTTTTTTTTTCCCTTTTTCTTGAAGAGGCAAATGAGGATAAAAAAAAACCACAAAAAAAAACAATGGCTGACGAGGATGCCGCTGTGCAAGCACAACGTGCTGTAGTCAGGGAGGAAGAAGAGGACGGTGAAGTCAACATACCAGAAAATGTTAGAACTGCCCTTACTCAAAAACTAACAGACTACGGAGTCACAGCTAGGGGTGGGACAGTAACCTTCGTGATTGAGGCTCACAAATCATATAGAACAGAGGTATTCTATTCATGGGTTAAATTCCCACAAGCAGATGCACAATCAAATACATTTCATTCTTACACTGAAGATGAAACACCAGACGAATACTGTCCGTATGAGGACATTGAAGTTCCCCTCACCTATCAGGAGCATATAAACTTGTTTAAAGGCGCCCTCCCCTACACAAAAGATAAAGTCAGACTAGGTCCACTCGGAAGCAGCTTACACACCACATCCTGAAATTGACTCAATGCCAGTGGTAGACTTACGTCCACTTCACAAAGAAATATTAAAACTATACAGAATCCTGACACACAGAGAACGCTCACACTACAGCCAACAAGAGCTACACAAACAGGACAAATTCAGGGATCTACAACTAAAATAACACCACACACACTACACGCAGTTATGGGTAAAATGCCCACTAAACGTGAGCAAATGCCATTCAGGATAGCTCAGAAAATAACACAGCTAGAGGCAGTATTTCCACACACTAGCCCTCAAGAAAAACACAGAATACTAACAATCTGCTTGCCAATGGGGATAGCTCCCCAGATAGAGGATTGTACCTCTTGGGGTACAGTTTTCACTGCCATATATACCAGAACTTATGGTATCCCTTCATTAGCAGTAATACCAGACGTATTAAGACAAATACAAACCGAGTATGGAGCAGAACCTGCTCTGACCTCAAGGATGAAATTATTAGGTAATTTCGCCCAGGTATCAGCTATAATATTAGTAAATATAAAAGGGGAGTCAGCAGCAGTGACAATACACCAACGCCTGAGGAATTTCACTCCTTTACAACAGGAACGTGCATTACCTAAAATTATTGAAGACACCTATGCAGAATTAGGTAGAGATAGTTTGGGAGCTAGAGCAACAAAATCTCAACTCACGGGTGGTCCTGAAAAGGATAACACCAAGCAAGCACCTGATTCTTCCGAGTAGAAATGGGATAACAATAAAAAACAAAAGATTAGATCTCCATCAAGGAGTGGGTCTCCTCACCAGGAGCCCTCAGAAAGGAGATACAATCTCAAGAATAGAGATAACATTAAGAAACCTGACAGGTATCAGGATACTGATACATGTTCCTCTCGTTCCTTTCAGGGTTCACCAAGACACTCCGAGAGGGAAGGACGGTCAGAAAACAGACAAGAAGAGCGTACAAAGTCCAGAGACACAGCACACACTTCAGATTATACTTCCAAGAAAGAAGAGAAGCCAAAATCAAATCTTCAATTTAAAAAGAAAAAAGTACCAGGTCTTAAAGTTAGACATGCCCAGAATTCTGCGGACTCAACTTCTGAACGGGGAATGGGCTCTGACGATGCTAGACAGTGCAGCAGAAGTAACAGTAGCTTGCCAGAACCTGATGGAATTTCTGGTGACAGCGGAATTGAATGAACATATCACGGTGGAGACACCTGATACTAGGGTAAGTGTCCCACACCCATTATATGAAAGAACACTCCAAATGGAGGGGAACAAACCAAGAAAAATTACACGTCTCTTTTGGGAGAACCTGACTTATGGATATGACATCCTTTTAGCTGAGAAAGATTGGCCGCCTGAAATTGTTATGGAGTGCCCAAAGGACGAAACATTGATTTTACCTGCTTTTTCAGACCTAGTGCCAGTATCTCTTAAACATTCATATGCACAGGAGAGGGAGGTAGCACTTGCTCCTGCATTATATCGCAACCATGTAGGGTGAGGTACTGAGTCACCTCACCATGTAAAAACTACTCCAACTCCATAGAGACAGTATCCAATAAAACAAGAAGCAAAAAAACAAGTCAGGGAGATCTTAGATCAACTGGAATATCAAGGTGTAAAGAGAATTGCACCTCTTCGATGAATAATCCTTTGTTTCCCGTAATAAAGCCTGACAATTCATACCATCTAGTTGTAGACTACAGACATTTGAATACATGCACAAAGACATTTGCAGTACAGAATGCACACAGTGTTGCATTAATGAATAACATTGTGAGGAAAAAATATAAAATAACACTAGATATCTCAAATTGATTTTTCTGCCAGAATATAGTGCCTGAAAGCAGATATTTGACAGCATTCTCACCCCTAGGCTCTCAGCGTCAATTTTGTGTACTGCCCCAAGGGTATAAGTATAGCCAGGGGTGGTCTCAGCTAGGGTAACAGAGTTACTTCAAACTTTTGATGAAGAGGCATTATCCTATGTAGATGATATTTATCTGACGAATGATGATTTTTTGGATTATTTGACCCGGGTGAGCAACATAATTTTGGGATTTACCCCTGAGGGCTACAAATTCAACTTCAAAAAATCAAAAATAGCCCACCTCAATGTCCTATTTATGGGATATGAGTTGTCAAGTGAAAAAAAAAGCCTAGCAGCTAACTTTTTAGAAAAGCGTGCGCTGCTCCAACCTCCAAAAACTCTGAAAAACTTACAATCCATATTGGGATTCCTAAATTTTGGCAGAACATACATTTTAGATTACGCAGAAAAAGTAAAACCTTTCTACAATCTAATCAGACCTGATTTTTCAATTAGACATTGGACACAGGAACACACGGATATCCTTCATTCCTTACAAGCTGACATGATAGTTTCCAAACACCTACACACATGTATAAATACCATAAATTTGGTGATCTGTGTAATAGCGGGTCAATCTAGGTACACTTACCTAACCTTTAATGAAGGCGAAACTGTACAAAAGCATTTGCCTTTAAGTGTGACATCTGTCAGCAGATGAAGGGTTCCACCGTGGCACGTCTGGCGCAAACACCACTAATAATATCAGACAGGCCTCTTGCTTGTGTCTATTTGGACCACTGCTGCCCCTTTCAATCTGTTGGGGCTTAGAAGTACATCTTGGTGGCATTGGATTCATGCTCTTGATTCCTGTGGGTTTGGCCCCAGCGCTCGGCTGACGCCCGAACTATTATAAAGGATTGGCGAGCCTTCATAGGGACATATGCAATTGGCACATTACATTCTGACCGGGGCCCCGCCTTTAGCTCTAGGGCTTACAAGGAAGCCATGGAAAGTTTGGGTGTAGCATTGCGGTACTCATCTCTGTATCATCCTGAGGGACATTCGATTGTGGAGAGGAAAAACTGTGACTTAAAGCAATCCATAACAGCAAGGGTATTAGGCTCGAGTGGTAATTGGGTCAATCATCTATATGGGGTCCAGAGGGCACTTAATAACATGCCAAAAAGTTCCTTAAGAGGCATCTCCTCTTACAAAGCCCTATTTGAGATGAGAATGTGGGTACCTGACCTCGATTGTGGCAGCACAGTCGCAGATGAATAACCATTTGACATCAATAAACGTTTGGCTGTCTTACAGGAACTCAATGAATTCCAGGCACTACAAAGCAACATCCAAGTAAAACGCACCGCCACTGTGGAAGAAAAACAGTAACAGCAAGACCTGCCTTGGTCCCAAAAGTCAGGGATCTGGTCAGAGAAAAGATGGTGGACAAGAAAGAATTTGGACCACCATACAGAACGCATGTACCTGTCCTGGCTGTCAAAAGAACAAGAACAGTACTTCTTCCACCTCTCGCCGGCAAGAAAGAAAAGAAAGTCATCTTCATTGATCTGATCAAACCACACTATGTGGCCGATACTAAATAGCAGGCCGCGTGGGCTCCTGGGTAGCCGCCGATCTCCTCTCACTAATATACAGGAGGTTCAGACAGAAAGACTGATAACATTTGAAGAGTCTTCTATACGTAGTAATGAAGTTACCAACAATGAAATGGAACTCGTTCCTATTGAAATTGAAGATCAAAACACAAAAGAAACACAGATATCAATTTGGCCTACTACCGACATCTACATCAATATGCCTCTACAGGAGACATCTGCAAGTTCAACAAAACCTGCTGAGCTACCAAAGATAGATTGAACTGCATCTGGCTACTTCATAGATTTTGACACATTTTCTCTGGATCCAAGTGAACCTGAGTCAATGCCAGCTCGAGTTTCCCGCAAAAAACAACTTCATGATTTCTAAATTTTGCTGAAAAAGACATATCTAGTCTCACCATGGCTACAGCTCTGGACCATAACTGGGATATTGTTCCTACTCTTCTGGATAGGTTTAGTGACTGTCTTTTTCTTGCTCGTGAATGGACACTATCTCCCAGAACGCTCCGCAGTATCAGATGTGAACTTGGTGCTGAAACCTCATACGTCATCTCATCGTGAACAGAGTGACCTGTCCTATGTGAACATTACAGCAATTCCAGTTCCCGACGGAATAGTTTTGGACAGAGTTTCATATGATATATTTGGTCCCACTGAACTTCTGAAAATACCACATGTATTCAAAATGTCTTTAAATGATATCATCACCTCCAGTACATAACCTGATGAATGGGATTTTGAAACTGTTCATAGTATGCTGTCTGATTTAGAACTGTCTGCAGCATTTACGAAAAATGAAATGTTTGATGACTAATCTGATTTTAATACCATGTACTGCTACCAACATCATTTTTTACATAAAACGAGTGCACCACGTAATGTTTTTCCATACCACAAATGGGAACATTGCCCAACACCACCAAAAGGTAGTTCACAAAAATTTGCACAAAAGTTTGCTTATTTTTCTGGGTTTAATACATCAGATCTACGCCCATATTTTTATAAGCTTGCACCTACATCTGCAAAGAAAAGTATTCTCACTAACATAAAACAGATATATTTGCATCCTTTATTGCCCAACTGTCTGATCAGGGTTTCGACTTATGGAAAGACACTATAGACATAAAATCAGTCTGGGGTAGTAAGGAATGGTAGGTTCAGGGAACTGAGGCACTATTTTGAGCATGCCTCATACCACAACAAATCATCTTCCTGAACGACACTGTGCAAAAGACTTCCTGTCTTGGGTTAGCCAAGATTAAGGACTTGAACACACCTCATATTCCCTCGCTTTCACACTTTGAGGGATGGCAAAACTATACAGAAAATGGTGAGGGTACACTAGATGACATCCTCCATGGCGTTTCATACAATTCGACAGACCTCAATTGGAAGGGATGGTTGGTTTGGCCTATCAACACAAATAAGTATCAGTCAAGAACCAAGAGTACCACGGAAGAGTTTAGTATCCATAGGCCTGACCTATGCTGTGTAGAACAAGAACATCCGGGGTGGTGACATCATACAGTGTTGGGAAGTTATGCCTAGATTGGCTTTAACACTGTAACAGGTGAAACAACACTTGTCCTTACTCTAAGACGACATGGATCTTAGGGATTTTTTGCTAGGTCCCCGAAAGCCACATCAGAAATGTTTCTTATATGCTGTTTACAGTGAAATTTGGAAAATCTCTCAACAGGAAGCTGCAGAGAGATTGCGTGAAATTGACAGAGCTAACTTAGGAAAGGCTTTGGCTGTGGTTGACAATGGTATGACCACACTGAACATTGTATCTTCTGCTATAGACATAATGGAACAGGATCTGTCCATCTTACAACACGGGCAGTCACATTTGCGATCCATTCTATTATTAAGCTGGACGCTACATTCATTGCGCTCTGGTCATGTGCCCTGGCGACATATTAACAGTACGTCTCTATTCTCCGCGTATAATCTATCAGAGAAACAGACGAGAATGGCACAAAGAGATGCAAAATATACAATGCTTCACATTGAGAAAGTAGACCAATTACCTTTCACTGTGGCAGAATCTACGTCCACAGAATGGTTAATTCATGGCCATATAACATTGCCAGTAACAACTTTCAAATTTAAATATTGCCCAGAACACCACCAAATAGGCCGATATGAAGCAATGTGTAAGGACTTCATCTATGAATCTTGGGAATTACTGTATAGATTTAGATGCCTTAATGGGGACACTGAAGTGTTTCTCAGTGGTACAAACTGCGAGACTTCATTAAGTGGGTCTCTACTTTGCCAGGATATGTCACATGGCCCATATGGACATTGTCGTTTTTCACTAAGTTAGCATGAGCACGTCGCAGCCTGCCTGCTGTTTCTGCACACAACACTACATGTTTTTATTTTTGCAATATTTCAATGCCTACTTTCACTTGGGAACTCATCGCTGATTTCACTTTCTGCATGTTCCTGGGATTTTGACCGAACATTATGTGCAAGGTCGAACAACAATGCCCCTTGTTATTTTGTTCTGGCCAGACCTTAGCCCTTAGACAAAACAACCCTCAGATTCTGTGACCCATGCATCTCACTTCATGGCCTCTGTGTTATGTGATACTTCTCACTTTGGAAGTTACCACTCAGTTGTACTTATATGTTGTGATAATCCATCAAGTGGCATTCATTTTTCTGCATGCTCACTTGATTTTCAACTACATCTCACGGCATAATAATGTTTGAAAATCATAGGTCCTAGAATGGTCTTCCAGCATGATATAATACTGGCAATGTTCCCTCTGTGTTTCTGTGGAACCGTACTTTCTATGGTTGCTGATGTCTGTTCCTTCAGCAGCTAATCTCTATTTGTTATGAATACTGTTTGAAAATTACAGGTTCAAAAATGTTCTTCCAATATGATATAATACTGACAATGTTCCATCTGCTTTCTTGTGGAACTGTACTATGGTTGCTGATATCGGCTCTTTTATACTGGGTATTCACCAATTGCCGATGCAAAATCGCTTCTTGCAAAATAAGAAATGTCTGAAAGCCATAGGTCCAAAAATGTGTTTCCAATATGGTAAAACACTGACAACCTTCCCTCTGCCTTTATGTTGGACTGTTCAGTTCTCTGGTCGCTTGTGCCTGATTTTTCAGCAGACAATTTCTATCTGTTTGGAACACTGTGTATTCACCATTTGCTGATGCTGAATTATACCTTGTCATTTAAGAGATGTATGTGACACACTCTCATTTCCTACATGTACAATAATGTATATCACATGCCATGTTAAAATGGTCAATGTTTACTTTTCTTTTTTGAATATCATGTATACACCTTATATACCACTATACAGCAATGACTTATCGAAGAGAGTTTCATTAAACTTCTTCCTTTCTTCAGTTCATTTTTTCAACTAATTACTGTCAAGGGTGCCTAATTTGGGTGGTTGAATAAACCCCTTTTTTTCCCTTTCTCTTCCCTCTCTCGTACTTGATTTTTACACTCGGGGTGTCCCTTTTGTTGAAATGGGTAAAGTTTTAATTATTGTTGAGAGTTGCACACGCACTCTATTTGAAATGCCATCGTTTGTTCGTAACACACGCTGTAGGGCTCATTTTCCTCTTAGATAATGGAGCTCCAAATAAAGTTTTAAAAAAAAACTTATCTGGTTGCACTTTGTGGTAACCCACGATATGTGTTAATGTCAGTGCGCCGGATTTAAATTGGATAACCTTTTTAACTAAGTAGTAGGCGTCCTGTGATGTCCTCTGCCACGCCCCACTATGACGTGGCAGTTTGCTGTAGGATAAGCTTTTTGTTGAATTTCACTGGCGTCTGAACGCGAACATCTTGCTGACTGATTACTCTTCAGTCTGTTCGCCACGATATTCTAGATACTCCTGCCGTACACGGGTAAGTCAGACCGCCTTTCATACTGTCTTCCACGTCAGAATTATGATATATATCATGTTAACTGGTAACAGACCTAAACCTCGTCTCTGTTTTAGATAATTGAGTCCCCGGCCACAAGCACTTTACCTTAGACGCTGGTTTATTGTGGAGGTCAGTTTTGCTCCTTGTGTCTGGTGGTCAGACTTAAGCGCGCTGCCTGTTTATATTAGATTGTGGGGCTACTTACCGGACTTTGGTAGCGCGCAAACTTTAACATACATGATTGCTTATTTGCATAAGTCTAATTCACTTTCAAACATGATTCAGGTGGTTTTTTTACGTACAAGTCGAGTCCGGTCCCGGTGTGCGAGTGTGTTTCCTCTCGGCAAGTCTGTCTTCAGTGCCAGATCTTCTCTGGCTCAGTTTTCTTATTAATCAACTAAACTAACGTTGATAACACCAATAGAGGTGTGGGAGCATACTTTTAGAGATTTTTTTTCATTCATGCAACAGTGCACACCATGTGATTTGATGATGTGTACAGGAAAGGGGGATCATAACTTTCAGATACCTTGTATGTCCAGGTCATTAAACCTGGTTCTGTTGTTCTCTTACCCTCAGGCAGTAATTGACGTCCATGCAAGTACATTCAACACAACCGTTTCCTGCATTACGCTGCTGGACGACGTTCATGTTTTGTTCTTACCGGAACCTGCATATTTAAATCCCAAGGTACATAAGTTCTTCCTTTGGGGGGCACAGTCTTTACACTATTTGCACACTAGCCTTTCTAGGTCTATTGACTTCTTTTTCTGTTTTTTTCGTCTCAATAGACCTTTTTTTTCTGGAGCGAAATAAATCCTAAGAAGTGACATCAGGCACCCCACCATACCTTTTGGTGGTGCTCACATTGGTAAGGAGGTTAGTTTTCTTCCTCCGACACGTGCCTGATGCACTTTGGAGATTGCTCTTTGTTTACCTTTCACATTTATTTTTACTGGTCAACGTAAAGTTTATACTTTACATCATTGCGTTGTTCATTTCACGGGTATATGATTCCGGGTGTCTCTGCTTTTCTGAATCACATTTTCTTCTTAACAATCACAGCTCTTCTCGTTGTCTTTTCTCTTGCTTTCTACTGTCTCTTCTGGTGTTTTGTATATTGGCCTCATTTTTTAGGCTACTGGCTCAGATGCAGGTGTCACCAGTGTTTTGTTCATACTACCCTGCTTTTGGGCCAGTGGTGTTTTCCTCACCTTGTCCAGTTTATCTAAATGCATTCTTGATAAGGTGTTGTTTGCATCTGATATCTCTGATACAAGTACACTGATGTCAATATGTCATGCTTGCAGCCCTGATGAAGCCCTGTTTAGGGAGAAATGCGTTGGCTGCATGTGCACTTGATTGAAACCATTAAAAGAAGAACTCTTTTTACCAAAGTCTCAAGAAGAAATTCTTTTGACTGCTTAATTGTTTTTCTGTTGCCTCTCTTTGTCCTATGTTTTGTATAATCTAATTGTAAGGTCTAGAAGCAGCAGGCCTTGTAGGCGGACAATGATATTATCTGGGAATCTAATGGTCTAAACTAATCAAAGTGACTACCTCGGCTGTGCGGCTTTAATCATCCCTAGCTGCTTATATATTTTGAAAAGTGTAAAACACACCGCTGCAGCCGTTGTTTGGACAGCGTACTTGGGTTTTTAGCGGGGTACACGAATAGGTGAGAGACACTTGGAGGGGGACCTTTCCAGGCAGAAGCGCGAGATGTAGATTTCTCATCTATAGGCTAAAGGCATGGGGTCTGCTGACAAAGCCCAGAGATCTTCTATTATATGATAATACATCTTCTTAGCAAGGGGAGGGAGGTTAGGCACTATAGTCTTTTCTACATTGTCTTTTTATGATGACATCTCCCTTCATGATGTACGGACTAGCCGCTATGCTGACTATATTTGTATTATGTATTTTCCTGCTTGTTGTGGCACGTATACTGCATATTAGGGCACGTTAGTTGAAATAAACATTTTAAACTGTTTTGTGTCTCTGTCAGATCGTATTGTGGACCAGTACAATGGTGTGAGCGAAAGGGTGTGTCTTGTTACCGCGATTCCTGAGAGAAATGGGAATGTTGTGTTCTGGGGTGTCTAATCATTTGTTTCTCTGGGAAGTGAGTAGGAGAGCAAGCGAGACACTATAGGTAGTCGGTCCTGGGTTTATGGATTCTAAGGTGGTAGGAAGACCCAGTCCCTATACACCAAGGTCCAATATTACTGCGCATTAATACACCTTCTTCCTGCATATATACCTTGGATAATATTGTTTCATCTGTAATTGACATTGTTCAACATGCGGTGTCTGTTTTGTATCATGGTCAAAATCAGTTACGTTCTGTAATGCAGTTAGCTGGGACCCTGCAAACACTCAAAAACGGAAAAGTGCCATGGGATTATTTAAATGATAAACAGAAATTAATGTCCATGAAAGACGCAACATACACGTTGTTACATATTGAACAATTGGAACAGTTACCATTTTCTGAAGCAGAGACAGATTCAGCTGTGTGGTTAATACATGGGGTTATTTCACTGCCCATCTCACTTTTTCAGTTCACGGCCTGCATGAAACACTACCCGATCGGTAGATGAGAACCCCTCAGTAATAATTATATTCACAAATTATGGCCACTACCTTTCGGCTATAGATGTCAGCGAGCTGATAAGGAAGTTTTTCTTACGGATAGGACCGCGATTCCACAGTAGGACATTCCCTAGTCTATAAACAAGTTAAATTGCACGGGCTTGTAGCATTTCACGCCTAATCTGGCTTGTTTTTTAAAGGGTACCTCTGTCCCAGCTATTATTCACGCTCTTACTTTGCTTTCTAATGGCAGCTATCTTATTTTGTGTAACCATGAATGCTGGGGCTTACGGGCATGCGTCCCGTATATAGTGATGGTTTCTCAACAAGTTACATGTTGCAGCAATGTCCTGTTTCCACCCTCACATGGGTTTGTAGATAGCTCTCTTTGGCCTTCAATTCCAACTTTAAAAACAGATTTTAACAAGCTAAGTAGACTCAAAGCACTTTTGATTCAACAAGAAGTGGCTCTCACATCAGCTCGAGAGACCTTCAATTGCAGGTGGCAAGAACCGCAAGTGAGATACACTCGCTACTAAACACGTATCTCCCACTCCATTTTGAAGAATTAATTCATCAGATATTTAATGCTTCTGATACTGAGTGCCCTGCCCACTTTTTCAAAATCGTGGGATCCGGCCTTGTTACATCCTTTCAGACTATTCTTGGAGTAATACCAGCCTTTATTCATTCTATTTTTTCCAGCACCTTGGGAGAAATTCCACTGGTGCTCCTGTTGATTTGCGGTGTGCTGGTTCTCATATTATTGCTTTGTAATGGCTGCTCGATCTGTGGAGCTGCCAAACCCCGTCCACTTGCAACTGTACCGTGATCGGATGTGGCAGCTTTTTGGTTCTGTTCCAGTGACGTCCTTTGCCATTGATTATTGGCTGACCTTCTGCTATGCCTAGATCACCTGCGTGCAACCTGTGTTCCACTCGTGCTGGTGCCCTTTTCAATGGGCCCTGGATGTCTGCCTCTCCAATATTACACGCACTACCCTGGATTACGATCTGTTATTGGGTCCCTTAAAGGCCCATGACCAGGAATGTGCCATGGGTAAGCGCCTGTTGTGCGACCCTGTTCTTGGACCAATGGCAGACTTAAGTACCTGCGCCCGTGCACAGCGCCTCATTTCATCAAAGTTGACACAGGTTGCCCTGAGATGCTCCTTACAGCCTCTGGATGTGAGGAGCATGTTTGCTTGTCCGATCTCCTCAACTGGATGGCATATCTTTTAACAATGGAAGGAACAGACAACATTCTGGAGTTCATGGCATTCCGCTTTTCCTGCAACATCTTGGTCGCTGACGACTAACCATGAAGGGTGAGCATTTCTTTTGAACGCCCAATTGGCAAATTTTTGGGGGGAAACATCCCAACATGGCTTTACAATGAATTTTTTGTTTGGACTTCCAAATTAAACAAAATAGCTTTTGACTGAGTCGCTTTTCTCCTGCTTACCTCTGATTTCTACATAGGGCTAATGCCCTGGCCAAGGGGAGGTGTCACGTGGCCCATAGGGACATTGTCGTTTTTCACTAAGTTAGCATGACACTACATGTTTTTATTTTTGCAATATTTTAATGCCTACTTTTACATGGGAACTCATCGCTGATTTCGCTTTCTCCATGTTCCTGGGATTTTGAATGAACATGTGCAGGGTCGAACAACAATGCCCCTTGTTATTTTGTTCTGGCCAGACCTTAGCCCTTAGACTAAACACACCGCTGCAGCTGTTGGTTGGACAGCACACTTCGGTTTTTAGTGTGGTACACAAATAAGTGAGAGATATTTGGAGAGGGACCTTTCCAGGGAGACGAGCGAGATGTAGATTTCTCATCTATAGGCTAAAGGTATGGGGTCCGCTGACAAAGCCCAGAGTTCTTCTATTATATAATAATACTTCTTCTTAGCAAGGGGAGGGAGGTTAGGCACTATAGTCTTTTCTCCATTGTCTTTTTATGATGACATCTCCCTTCATGAGGTACGGACTAGCTGCTATGCTGACTATATTTGTATTATGCATTTTCCTGCTTGTTATGGCACGTATACTGCATGTTAGGGCACGTTAGTTAAAATAAACATTATAAACTGTTTTGTGTCTCTGTCAGATCTTATTGTGGACAAGTACAATGGTGTAAGTGAAAGGGTGTGTCTTGTTACCGCGATTCCTGAGAGATCTGGGAGTGTTGTGTTATGGGGTGTCTAATCATTTGTTTCTCTGGGAAGTGAGTAGGAGAGCAAGAGACACTATAGCTAGTCGGTCCTGGGTATGTGGGTACTAAGGTGGTAGGAAGACCCAGTCCCTATGCACCAAGGCACCATATTCCTGGGCATAGTTCTGTGTTTGTGCAGAATCCCTGCAACAGATATGCTTCACGGGGATTGCAAAGGTTCCATTGCTAACGTATCCTGTCATTTAAAGGGTTCCTCAGCTGCTGTGATTAATCCGGTGTTCAAGCTGCTCTCAAATGGGAGTTACTTAATGCTGAATGATCAAGGTTTTTGTGGGATGCTTCCAGGCTTCGCATATCTAGTCACAGTAAGTTCCAGAGTTACTTGTTGTATGCAAGTATTGTTTCCACCGACACACACAGTCAGGCAGGTGCTGTTATGGCCTTAGTTGAATGTTTCCTTTATATGGTTTGATACTCTGAGCCGAATGAAAGCAATGCTTTTTCAGAAGGATGTGCCCTTAACCTCGGCCCGAGAGACTTTTGATCTTCAGGTTGCAAGGTCCTTAACTGAGATACAGGCACTGGAATGAACTAACTGCCCTTTCCATTTCGGAGAAATAGTACCGCGTATCTTTAACATGTCTGATATGAATCGTATAGTACACCTATTTAAGATCCTACATTCTGGACTGTTAAGCACCTTTCAGACAGTCTTCGGAGTGATTCCAGCTTTTATACACTCTGTATTGGGAAGCATTTTTGGAGGGCTTCCGTTAATCCTGCTACTGGTAGTGGGAATCCTGATTTCAATTTTTCTGCTACGTAATGGACGTACCAGTCACCAAGGAGATGGAAAAAACGCTCATGGAGCGACGTTACCGTGATAGCATGATACTCCATCTGGGCACACCTCGACTTCGGGACCTAAGCAAGTCTTGGTTCCTATCATTCCGACCAGTCTGGATTCACAGTGTTTTGCCTGTCCTCCACTGCTTGTTCTGCGGACAACAATGCGTGTTGGATTTCTGTCTAACACTTCCATCAGTTGCGCTACCGGACGTCTCCCCAGCATATTCCCATGTTGATGTCGGCATTCTTAGAGCCACCACAGGATGCTTCAGCTCCTGTTGGATTGGATAACGGCTCTACTACAGGCACACAGGCTTTGGATGTTTCAAATGCTTCCCCAGCATCGGCTGTGGGAACTGAAGATGATCATCTTTGCTCGATCAACCTGATCTGTGAAGTGCTACAGGGACTGTCATCTGCAAAGGCAAGCAGCAGTGATGTTGCATCTCCCACACAGGACCCACACAGAAATTGGAATTTTAAACAAAATGTTTTTTCTTCATTACTATTACTGAGCACCATGGCTTTCAGACACTCTCAGTTGCTCAAGCTATATATATGAATATATTTTAAAGGACTTATAGGACTTTTTAGCATATATAAAGGATTTATAGAGCTTTTAGGCAATTTTTATACACTTTTAGACATTCTTATTCTGAACATTTTTTAACAATGCTTTACGATTGCTTAGAAGGACATTCACTTTTTAGGTCGAGCCTAGCGTTGCAGCGCATGCGCTGCTCGCTTTGCAAGGCATGCGGTATTCAGTATAGTGCAGAAGCTTCGTGGAAGCTCCGCCCACTCTCCGTCCATCTTTTTAATTGGCTTATTTCCTAAATGCTGCCTTCTGATTGGTTTTAGGCTTGTTAGTCCCTACTCATGACGGACATGTCCTCATTTGTATCCTTCCATGGCTACTGGCCCCTTTACTCCGAACACTATCTTCTTCCCTATCTCCCCCCTCCCGCCCCCTCCCGCAGTCCTTGACTTCTCGCCCCCCCGCACCGCCCCATTCGTGCCTTCTTGCCCACCCGCACTCCAGTTTCCAATGCAACAGGTCTCGCGTAAATGCGAGTCCTATTGCATTGCAAATGCTTGCTTTGCATTGAATTTGCCTTGTGCCATGAACGCAGCTTCAACATGGCTGCGCTATATTTTTCATGCCTTATTGGTTACGGCTGCTTGGACAGCGCACAGCAGGCATTGGAGGCGTGTGGGGAAAACAATGCAGCTTTACCAGCGCATACCTGCCGACCTCGGGTGCGCTGCTATCTTAAGCGGAAGCTTGGCCCGTCTTCTCTCACACACTGGCCTCCCCGTCTCCCCTCACACACCGGCCACCCCCTCTGCTCTGATTACTGGCAGCAGCTCGCATTGCCATGGGCAGCACAGGACAACTGTGGCAGCAGCGATGCTCCTCTTTATTACAGTGGCATTTGCAGAAAGTCCTGCGGAGGAGTTGTCTGTACTTTTCCTCGTGTTGTTTCGAGTCACGCTGGTGAAACTTAAGCATTACAGCTGGGGGTGAAAAGGAGGTGGTCTGCACACCAGTCTGCTTCACAACATAAACAAGCATTTGCAATTCATATATATAGGTCTCGCACTTTCGAAACCCCAACCTATTGGCATTGTTTTTTTTAAACATCAATAAAAGGCATTGTCTTTTACAACGCCAAGAGCTCAAAATCTCGCAAATGCGAGACCTATTGCATTGCAAATGCTTGTTTAGTATATCGTCCAGTCGGATGAGGAGTGGGTGTTATGTTTTGTAATGTACCCCAATATAGGCCTGGGTAGTCACCTAACCTTTCACCTACTTTCCCTTGCCATTGTACTACATAACGGTTTTTGGTATTGACCTTTTACCTAGTTAGGCGCTGCATACAATGTTGTGTAGTTTTCCCAGAAAACTAGCCTCATTTATTATGCATGAGGATTCTCAGAATGACAGCAGGATTACTATCTTTGTGCATAATAACTAAGTATAAGGGTCATCCCGTTCGTCATCCTCGGCTGACATGACACAGCATGGTAGAACCCCTGAGGGTACCTTTTGGGTATATAAACACCATATCTTTGCTGGGTTGGGCAGAGGAGATAGACTTCCATGCTGACACACTGACACAAGACGCTGAGGTTCCTGCATGCAGACACTCCAGCACGCAGTGGTCTGACATCCCTCGCGGGGTGTCCATCTCGAGACCAAGATGGGGTCCTTCATTGTCTCACACCAGGTAATGGGGTTGGTTTTATCCTAGGAGGATTCTTGGCTCTACACCTACATACATGCTAGGTACATCTAGTTAGGGTTGCATCACAGGAGCACGCATTATTATTGTCATGTATTTATGTACCAGCATATATTCATTGTTTTTGCACAATGGTAGAAAGATACCATCCATTTACTTTGTTGGTGCTTAGAATCATTTATATCTGTTTCTGTCTTATGGTTGTTTCAGCACACCTATTTTACACTAGAATGACGCTGGTTCAATAAATGCTTACTGAAAACATCCCCACTGTTTATTCTTTGTATCTCTCTGACACAAAGTGGGCACGAGTGAGTAAGCGAAAAGTACTGTACTGTTTCCACGATCCCTGAAGGGACAGGGTTGTCATGTTCGATAGTTACCAGAAACTATTCTAGCCTTGGTAAGAGGAGTGTACAGTGGCACTGTGAGCTAGCTGGTATACAGTCGAACACACCCGGTGGGGGTGTCTGGATTCAGTCTGGACATCTATCCCACAGTTTATGTTGTCTAAACACGCAGATCCTATATAGATTTATAGGAACTACCTGACACTACTAAACATAATACAACATGCAGTTTGTGAATAGGCACTCTAGACATCTGAAGTTGATTTGTGGGCTGATGTTTCCAGTTGCTATTGGTAATTCAGAGATTGGGCACAATCCCATAATCACGTAATATTAACTAATTTAACCTCAACAACAACATTCCCTGCTGCCTTGGCATTCTTCAAATCCCAAGAGCTTCCGCCAGCACTGGAGGGCCTTAGAGACATTTAAGGTGAGATTGGCACAATGTTCTCCCTCAGTACAAGGTGAGTTCCTAGTTCTAATTTCATCTTCGAGCCCTGGAGAGATTGACCATTTTTGCTGTGTCAAAAATGAGAGTTGACCCTGTAGTAATATTCAGACATAAAAGTTGACCCTTTAGTATTTTTTAGACATGAGAGTTGAACAAGTAGAAATGTTCAGCCATGAGGGTTGAACATGTAGTTATGTTCAGACATGAGAGTTGAACATGTAGTTATGTGTATACATGAGAGTTGAACATGAAGCAATGTTTAGACTTGAGAGTTGAATTTGTAGTTATGTTCAGAGATGAGAGTTGAGCCTGTAGTAATATTCAGATATGAGAATAGACCAGTTGACTCTATAATAATGTTCAGACATGAGAGTGGTAGCCTTTAGTAATGTTCAGACATTAGAAATGAACATCTGGTAATGTTCCATGTAGCTTAATCAAGGAATATTTTCTTTGGTTGGGCCCGGGAATTCCATCTTAAAAGATGATTTTTAGAAAGAAGGAGGTCCCTTCTTGTCTGATTCCTAGCCTAGCCTCTTAACGAAAAATATGCAACTCTTTGTTATTTTTCAAACTGCAACAGAATGAAGCTCCTTAAGAAAGAGAAAATGGGGAGCAAAATCTGAGACCTTTTGCAGCAGTGGGAAACTGACCCTATAGCCACAAGGGGCTGCTCAAGACAACAGTGTAACTAGTGGCAGGAAGAGGTCTGTACCAGTTTTCTGGTGGGAGCCACACACTCAACCAGAACAAAGTTATTACTAGTTCTGAACCTACCCTAAAGGCTCCACTGCTGCTTGCCCAGAAGCCAGTATGGTAGCAGAATATCTCAGCATGAATATTATTTGAAACAATATTGTGTTCTAAATATTGTTTACAAAAATATAGCCCCCATTGGAGTTAATAATAACATATTTACAGTCAATTAGGCAATTTCTTTGTAAACAATAGGCTGAGATATTTGTCAGACTATATTTTTGTTATTAATATTGTAACATGGAAGCACCCACAAGCACATTTTGCATTGTTACACGCCCAGCACCCTGCATACCTCCTCTTTCACATCCTTAACCAGCTGCCACAATCCACACCACCTGTTGTTGGTTGCACAAAAGTATTACCCTTTTTATTCACCATTTCCCACTCCAGGGAGTCTTTTTGTTTTTTTGCATCAGATATTACCAACAACAAAGTATATTTACCTCAGCTTGTAATTACTGAAGGAGATACAATATTAACAGCAGAACACATGAGAACTAAAGCTGGATAAATATAAGAACTCCTACTGTAAACAAATTACAGCCAAACAAAGAAAGGAGTTGAAGTAGAAAGAAATGAGAGGCTCAAAACTTATCACTGTCTTTATCAGGAAAAGACTAATACTTAAGGGTAGCACTACAGCTGAAAACTGCCTTAAAATGAGAGCATGGATGGGGAATACTTCAGCAGCAACTTTATACTTTGCCTGGGGCACCAAACATACTTTATTTATATTTTGCAGCAAGCACCAAAATACTTGCAAAGCAACTTTTACTGTTACATAGCCCAGTGAGTATTATTAACTACCATTGTTCTTACCACTTGGGGCAGAAAACTATAAGTCATGTCCTATTCCTGTGTTATAGAATCAGTGCCAAGTCAGGAGAGTCTGTTCAGATGCCTGTAAAAACCAGTGTTCAATGCCCAGAGCCCAAATGATCCCTTTGTCAAACATAGGAGGCACAGTTTCATACAAATAATTGGACTTTACATATGATGCTCACATTGGACATTTTTATGTCGTAGGTGAAGGATGGCTCTGGAGCTGGTCCTGAGACTGGTGCTTCTGACAGCAACTGGACAGATGCCATGAAACGTTGACTGGGTCCATGGTAGCGAATCGTGTCAGAAATCCCATATGCGGCTATGATGCGCAAGGTGTTCGCCTACAAAGGAGGAAGATAGAAAAGGTTACTGTTCAATACGTTAACCTTTTACTAATTTCTTCTTGATTCTCTGGCGGGTTGGGGTGGGATGGCGAATAACTTAAGCATTGCCCATTTTTGCACTTTGCAGAGGTACATTTTCACCCATCATTGCTCCAAGTTCTCAATGACATCCTTTATAATGCTTATCTCTATTGCAGTCAGTTAACATCTAACCACTATACAACAGCAGCACTAAATCACCATCACAAAAAATTTGATTGCCAGGATGCTGCCATCTCACCTGATAGTGGTCATCACACCTAAACACTATGCTAGGAAACAGTGATCGAATGAAATAAGGCTGATCATGCAAGAGACAATTTGGATTCTTCATTACATCACATGCGCTTATACGTCATGGGCAACCATCCCACACTTATTTGATAACCACTTACTGTGACATCGACATCGAAGGGGTCACATGTTATGAACTTGCGGCTGAACCTCATGGTTGTAAGTCCTTCATTTTCAGACAAAAACTCAAGTTGGTAGTTTTGAACCTTATCCTGCACAGGAGTAACTTCCCCAATACCATGGTAGTCCTGAAATAAAGCACAATTTGCAAATTATCCTGCCATACAGATATATTATGTTGTGGTTCTTTGACAACACAATTCATGCCTCTACCGGGCATGCCTTTTGCACGCAGCCTTTACGATGAAGATGCCTTTACCATGCATGCCTTCGGCACGCATGGTGAGTATTATAAGGTATGTGAACATATATATATATATATATATATATATATATATATATATATATATATATATATATATACATTTTTCACTAACCCTCCATTTTTATTAACTCCTAAAAAAAAACCTTTATCACTACCCATCACTAAACCCTAAATATACCATTACCGCCCCATGACCCTAAAATTTCCCTTGCCAACCTTTACCACTATCCACCCCTAAGCCCTAAAATTACCCGTTACATCCTTTACCACTGCCCACCACTACACCCTAAATGTACCCTTACCACCCTTTATCACTACCCACCCGTAAGCCCCAAAGATACCACTACCCATGGCTAAAACCTAAAAATACCTTGCCACCCTTTACCACTAGCAACCCCTAAACCCTAAAAATACCCTCACACCTCAATTCCTAAAATACCCTTACATCCCTAAACACTAAAATTACCCTGATAACCTTCTTTCACTACCCACCCCTAAACCTTAAAACAGCCCTTACCACCCTTCACCACTGTCCGCCCTTAAAACCTAAAATTACTTTTACTATCTTCTAGCACAGGTGTCTCCAACCAGAAGATTGCAAGTTACCAGTAGCTAGCAGAAACCTTCAAAGTAGCTTCCAGCCTTGAGTTCATTTTAACTAAGAACTACAACAAAATAAGTTTTGCGTTATCTTTTTTAAGTTAAGGAAAGGCTATTTTTATTTTAAATTATCATCATGGTGCAGATAGCAGTGCCTGACAATGGGCAGTGCTCCACTCAGATTTATGACCCATGTGGGTCAGAGAAGTTCAGAACTGAAACACTGAGGCATTTAACTCTTAAATAAAAGTCCTCCTCAACTCAAGAATCAAGAATACCTTTATTCGATTCCTGTTACAAACAATCGTAAAAGCACATAAGAACAGGCAATTCCATGCACTAAAATAAAAGAAAGAGGAAGGAGTATATTTTACAATTCATAATAAAATTTGAGATAAGATTTTAAGATTAATAATAACAGTTCAATGCAGCTTTTAGGACCTCAATACTTAAATCTAATACCTTTCCTTTGCCAAAGTACTTTCTTTAAAAACATTGATATCCTCCACACTCTACGTTCATTATCCAGGAACTGTAGTTTATTGAGCGCCGGGCGACATTGTCTAATCCCCATAGATTTTAAAATTGATATTATCCATGCTTTCCTTAATTCACTGTAAAATTTACAAAATAAAACAACATGTATCGTAGATTGTTCTGAAAGATTATCACAAGGGCAGACTTGTAATTATCGGGCCCAGTCATTCATTTTTGGGAAGCTAACAAGTCTGTGGAAGATCCCCAACCTGAATCTGGTCATTAAAAACCTATCGTAGCCCCCAGGTACAAGTTTTAGGTAGAGTTGGATACTAAATGTAATTAAAATCAACTGATTATGCTGGACAGTAGGCTTGATGATCTCCGCCGACATTCTCAATGTGTCCAGCAACAGAAGAGCCGCCATTTTTAACTCCTTTCTCGAGATCGTCTTGATAGTGCTCGGGTCAGTAAAAAACTCTATGTGACCTAAATCTCGCATGAAATCTCTGACATATCTGATCCATGGGATCTTTAGGGCCCCCTCCAATTTCAAACTGTCCATTAAGATGTCCCTGTTTAGCTTTGTCTCTACTTTTGTCCAGATTCTATGCCACAAAAGAATTGGCTCCGTTTTAATAGGATCAGAGATGTATGGTAGGCCCAACTCCGCATGACAAACATATGAAGAAGTACTGTTCGGTACACTCAGAATGTATCTTAAAAAAGAGTTTTCCACCATCTGTAACGGATACATGTCAGCAAAACCCCAAACCCCTGCCCCATACATAGCACTGGAGATACATTTTGCTTTATAAATCTGGATGAGCTCTACTGGTGGTCTCCTGCCCAGTTTTTTAGAAAAATTAGCAAGGGCGGTAGTTGTCCTTAAGAACGCAATTTTTTTTTTTACTGATACAGCTTGGGCCCATGAGTCGTTTTGATTAAAGAGTATACCAAGATATGAAAAACTCTTAGTAGCCCCTATCTTCTGAACTTCCACAAACATGTCCCTACACCTCTGACTACCACGGCCACACCTCATTATGTAGGTCTTCGAGGTATTCACTCTGAGACCAAGATTGCTCATAAAATTGGAAAAACTGTCTAACACCCTCTGCAAACCTATTTGCGTACGGGACATCAAAACCGCGTCATCCGCATAAAGGAGGGCAGGTATTAGGGCGACCGGCTACCTGGGGGAAATCTTGATTTTCTTTATGCAGCGCCTCACCCAAACCGTTAATATAAAGATTAAAAAGAAAGGGGGCTAGGACACATCCTTGCCTAACCCCCCTCCTTATTGGGAATGGGGCCGAGCGATCACCAGACAGGCCAAATGGTACTCGCGCCCTAGCTTTGCTATAGAGGCGCCTAAGAAAATAAATAATTTTTTCATCCACCCCCATAAACTCGAGGATCTCCCAGAGCTTGTCGTGCATCACGGAATCAAAAGCTGCAGTGAGATCCACGAACGCTAAAAACAACCTCCCCTTCTTTGCCCGTGTATATTTCCCAACAAGAATAGCTAAATTTAAACTCTGGTCGGTCGTCCCTAAGCCCTCACGAAAGCCATATTGAAGGTCGTATAAAACCTTATTATCCTCAGGCCACTCATGTAAACGTTCTAAGATAATTCTACCAACTACTTTGGTCAGAGAGTCCAGTAAAGAAATGGGCCTATAACATCCAGGGTCCTGGCGGTCCCCCTTTTTAAAAAGTGGGACGATGATGGATTCCACCCAGGTTGCTAAAAAAGGGGCTACGCAACTAGCGATAATTACCGGCGTAATGATTGGTCCCCATAGGTCCATATTTGACTTGAATAAATCTACAGGGACACCATCCGGCCCAGGAGCCTTACCACCCCGACTTGCAGAAATTGACCGAGTCACTTCCTCCAATGTAAACTGATGATCGAAGTAGAAAGCCAAAGAATCCAGGGTATCTTCCCCTTGATTGTTATTTAATTGCACATCAAGGTTTCCCTCACCGTTATATACCCTTGAAAAATGCTCGATCCATTTGTCCTTACCACTAACAGCCCCTAAACCCTAAAAATACCCTCACACCTCAATTCCTAAAATACCCTTACATCCCTAAACACTAAAATTACACTGATAACCTTCTTTCACTACCCACCCCTAAACCTTAAAACAGCCCTTACCACCCTTCACCACTGTCCACCCTTAAAAGCTAAAATTACTTTTACTATCTTCTAGCACAGGTGTCTCCAACCAGAAGCTTGCAAGTTACCAGTAGCTAGCAGAAACCTTCAAAGTAGCTCCCAGCCTTGAGTTCATTTTAACTAAGAACTGCAACAAAATAAGTTTTGCGTTATCTTTTTAAAGTTAAGGAAAGGCTATTTTTATTTTAAATTATCATCAGGGTGCAGATAGCAGTGCCTGACAATGGGCAGTGCTCCACTCAGATTTATGACCCATGCGGTCAGAGAAGTTCAGAACTGAAAGACTGAGGCATTTAACTCTTAACTCTTAAATAAAAGTCCTCCTCAACTCAATATTCAAGCAGGAGAGCAAAATGAAATTTCGGAATGCTTTTAAATGAGAGAAAAAGAAAATGAAGGGTTAACTTAATAATTGAGTCAACTCTTCATTTTAATTTCACATTAAACAGCAGCCATTTCTCTCCCAGTAGACACAGTTGGTAGACACAGTGCCATATTTATAACTGAAAAATACAGTCATTATCTTTTAAATAGGAGAAATTTGAAGTGAAGAAAAATTTACTATTAAACATTGGGGCATATGTACAAGCCCCTATCGCCACCACAACGTCCCTTTTACCGACTTTGTGGTGGCGATAGGGGTTTAGCTTTATTTACAAGGCAGCGTTAAGCCACTTAACGTGGCTTAATGCTGCCTTGTAAATAAGGCCCCCTTTCACGCTATGCTTAGCATGAAAGGGGTGGGCAGTGGGTGTTCCGGTAGATGTTCCACTGCAACACCCATTGTACCATGATGCAAAGGAGAAAACTTTTCTGGGTTATGATGTAGTGTCTGGCCGTACCCTTCTTCCTGCCCAAACTGTTTTTCATGACCTTCTCTACCATTTATCACACATTCCTAATGTTACTTTTTGTAAAATTGCAATCCAGCCCATTGATTACACTTTATCCGGCCCCAGCCGGAGATTACGGCTCGAGCTGGAGAGTACAGCCCTAGCCGGAGAGTACGGTCCGGGTGCGGAGAGTACGGTCCCGGTGCAGAGAGTACGCTCCGGGTGTGGAGAGTACAGTCCAGGTGCGGAAATTCCGGCCCGAGTGCGGACGTAAAGTTAGGAGTCGTAAGTGCATTCTGTGAATACCAAAAATTGTAAGTGCCTTCTGTGAATACCAAAAGTAGTAAGTTTAGGATTTTGTCCCAGATTAGTTCTGTGAATCGGCCCCAATGAAGCTGGACATGGGGGTGTTTAGTAATAATGCGCCAGTTACTTGGCCTTCAATAGCTCATAATAATTTTCACTGATCGGAAGTAGGTCTCATTGAAGAAAAGATTGGAGACCCCTGAACTAAATCATTCATTCATTCCCTCTTGATGGCGTTATGTGGACGACTCCTTCATGATTCTCACAGGTAACACCCCAGCTGCCCCCTCAAACTTTCACTCCTGAGTCACTTTATTTTCCAACCCCACTAAAGTCACCAGATGTGGTAACAACATGTGGCATTGTCTTCTAGCCTCCTACACTAGGTACATTTGTTTGAAAAGAAAGAGAAAAAGAGAGCTCAATCTTCTCTGGAAAAAACTGTGAAACTCTACTTAGAACTGCAGCGTTTGTCCACACAAGTTGCTTTTTTCAATTTCATCCGGAGGGGAAGGTATACTAAGTTGACAAATGCTGCAACTTTAGAACGTGCAAAATCCCTAATGGACAAAAATATTGTGGTGAAATTTCAGTTTCATACTCCATTAAAACATGACTCTCAATGCTGAAAACAAGGGGAAAACAGCACAATTTATTATTAACACCAATGGACAAGAAGAGCTGAAGGGCGCCTACGTCATCCTCTCAGCCGTGATCCCATAGTACAGCGCGAGGCTGAGTGGTATATCTGTGCTTCATGTCTGGGGTCCCCGCGCACATACCACTGAGGTTCAGTTTCTATCCACTCTATCACACTGGTTCTGGTTATGGTGTACTCTCTTCTCACTCCTACCAGCATGGTCAGCAAGCATTGGTGGGTGGCATGTCAATGGAGTACAGAGAGGGACTAGAAGATGTCATTCTGTGCAACACCTTACAAGCTATCAAGCAAGTAAAATTTGAGGAATGGGGCGTGGCTTGTGACTCGTGGCCTCTGGGAGGTGGAACAAACCATGTTGCATAACAAACACGGAAACTCCTTCGTTGCGAAAGGCAAATGCCGTTCATTGTTAGTGGAATGCCTCTGGGCACACCATCCTTACAGTAAACCTCCATACTCAATGCCAACATCTATGTTAATGGCCTCACACTTTACCCCAGTCCACCCTTTTGTACGATGCCACTGATGCCAATGAGTTTGGTGTTGCAAGAACCTTTTTATCCCATCAGTGGGAAATAAACGTTGCTTCAAAGCTTCCTGATAACAGTATCTCTACAGCATGCAGTGCCTAGCCCTGGGTCTGTCAAGACACACACAAAATGGCCTTACTAAATGACTTTGCTTTTTCTAAGTGTAATAGCAAAATATTTAAACAATTAATTACAAAGTCTTACATCTATCGCCGACAAATAGGAATTAGTTCCCTTGAATGAGCTAAAAGCTTCATGGCAGCCATCCACACAAGGTAAACAACACTCTCTTCCCACACTCCACAGACTGAAAAGATGACGAGAATGAAACCTTCACCCACTTGGACCAGCGCTATGTATTTACCCCCCACAGAACTTTTGGTTTTACCACACTTGTTGATGATCTTTTAGCCCATTACATTCCGGGAATTTGCTTAACAAATCATGGTAAGTGAAGAGAGTGAGACTTCAATAAGAGTTAACCTTTTTTTGACTGCTGATGGGACCAGTGATATAATAATCATAGTGATAATAATAATAATACCACCTGTAAGCAGTATTTAAGAAGTTGTGAGATTGTAAATTACTCACTTGACTGAACTTGTCCTATGATCATTTTGCTAAGTGTTTTTCACACCTGGTCCCGTTTATTAAAGATCCAGACATAAAAAAACATAATGCAGTGGAACCTCGTGAGGTTAGTTTAGTCTGATTTTGCAAGTAGTTGGCATGAAACATCATTAGAAATATAAGGTTGAATACTATGGTTTCCACGCGTTTGTTTTTACACAAAATTCACAACGATTGAGTATTTGGAGGAATTGGCATCCTTGAACATATAGTCTAGCTTTACTTGGATGTCTGCCACTTCTGTATACATCTTGGGTCTCCTACCATGGTTAAGAAGTACTTTAAGTCTTCCATTAGACCGTGATACAAATGGGGGGGGGCAGATTTACAAGCCCCCTGCGCCGCGGGTGCATCACGTTGTGTGACGCACTGGCGGCGCAACCTGCCTTTACCTGTGCTTGTAAATATCCCCCCTTTTCACGCAACACTTTGCGTCTTAGGGGTGTGACATGGGTGTTGCTGTGGGTGTTCCTACGCAACACCCATATCCACTGATGCATTCCCAGATTTACGAGGAATCGTAAATCCGGAAATGCGTCAGAATGCTACGCCACCCTAGGGGTGGCGTAGCGAGGTGCAACGTGGAGAAATGTATTAATTTCTCCTCGTATTTTTCCTCTTTCAATGCGTGCTGCATTCTACAGCACACATTGGAAGATTGTTTTTGTGTAGGAAGGTAACCCTTCCTGCACAAAAACAATCTCCCCACGACGCAGGCATCCTTGCACCATGATGCTGAATTTGCACATATGATATGGAACTGTCTGGTAACTACCCACTTCTGACTACAGGTCACATCTGAGCTGGAAAGGACCCTCAACAAACAGGAAATGTACACAGCTGAGATATGCCTGCTTGACTGGTATACCCGACAGACAGTGAGGAAGGCAGAATTGATCTGTAGATCTAGCCCCTTGTGTAGCCGGTAGAGACATAGTGATTTCATGGAAGTTCTGGAGGGCCCACCACACTTAAGCTGGAAAAAAGGGGTGGAAAGTTGGGCAACAGCTGAGGGGTGGCCCTCTAGATGTAGGAGGCTAGCGCAGCACAGGGAGCCACTAGTTGCACAGTGGCTGGAGGTTTTTGCAACATTTACAGAAACTGAGAAGTAGGACGCCCCTGAATTCAAGCTATCCTGGCTGATGAGGGGTGAAACCCCAAAACCGGTCCTAGGAAGCTTGTTTCCGGTCCAGGTACGACCTGGCTTGGCAGTTCGGGCTGGACTGTTCTCATGAGGCACGGGGTCAAGACTGATTTGCATATGGCAAGGTCTAAACTGGGGTGGCATGGTGAGCAAAAGAATGATGGATTTAACCCAGATCTCTTGACTGTGGATGAATGTTTTGATTTGTTCTGCATTCCGTCCATCAATTGTGTGTCTTTTGCCCCTTCTTAATATGGCAGCATGTCTGGTGAAGAGTATCACAAAGGTTACAGTCACATAGCATAGAGTCCCATGTCACAACCCCACTAAAAAAAGGGACACCCTTAACAAAAGGCGATCAGGGTCTCGCAAAATCCCTAGCAATGCTTATATAAATGGTAAGGGATTGGATCATTACACAGTTGCAGAATTGTTTATCTGTTAAATGTACTCCTTTGTATGCTTCTTGCTATGATCCAGAAATGCATTGAACCAACAATGACACTGTAACGTGTTTTGCTGCTGATAATCTATAGTATTGTGAATGCCTAAACATGGCTGTGGATTGTAAGAGGATATTACTGGATATACTCTAGAGATGTCTTTTTTAATGTTTATAAAAACCCAATAAAAATAAGAAAAAAAGGAGACCGGGTCAGGGCACCTCCAAGTGAGTATGTGGGTTGCTTCTTCCGCACTACACTACATAAACACACTGCCACAAAGCTACAAAACGTACTACAAAGTATGAGTTTTGCCTATACTTACGTGTGCAGAGTTTTCTGCTCCCACAGTGGAGTCTCTGCACGTGTAACTGGGGGCAGACTTACTACTAAAGCGGATTTGATTTGTGAGGAGTAAGAGGGATTACGGAGGACTAGGGAGGGGTTTAGGGAGGGACATCATCTACCCACAAAAGAACATAAAAATTGAATTACTATGGGGGTAGAGACATGTAACTATCATTTTTGTAGTAAGTTTACACTCAGAGTTTGTGAATGCTGAAAGTAGTAAACTTTCTACAAAGTGTAAACTTACTCAAATCAATTAAAATAAACTTTATTCAATAATCTTCATAGAAAACCATAAACGTACCACAATATAAAATCATAATATTTCATGGCAATGTAAATTCACAATATAAAATCACAGGCACAAACCTTAACATAGTTGAATAAAATATCAAGTATAAAAAATAACAGTTAAATGGCACCATATATAGATGAATATAAAATTCAAGTTGTCATTAGGTTTCCCTCATTCATTCCTGCAGGCATAGGTTTCAATATACCTCTCAACCAACAGACAGATGATCTACCAATTACAACCTCTTTGGAATCAAGCACAGGGGAGCACCTCATTAAGGGATACAGCAAGTTCATCCTCCTGACGCAAAGACTATAAGGTCAGACTCCATCTTGAGTAGGCTGAGACTGCATTTTCTCTATGTTTACAAAATCATCAACCTGTTCAATGTTTGCCTTTGATGCAGATGTTTTCTGTCCCATCGTTCCAAGATCCTGTGAAAGTGTCAAGTCACTCAGACATAGGCATTAATAAGACATCTGAGGCCATATTATAGAAGTGCCCCGGGGGCGCAATGGCATTTGCGCCTGCTTTGGGTGCCCATGGGGCACTTTGGCACTTTGGTATTACAGAAGAGGCCACATATGCTTGAGTGGCCCCTTCTGTAATACAGATAGCACTGGCACACATATAGTGCCAGTGCTTCAACAAGAGGGTGTTCCCTCATTTGCAGGGGGGCATGGACCCATGCAAATGAGGGAATCCCTTTGCCTCTGCGCCTGCGCCATGTTACAGACACGGGCGCAGAGGCAAAGGAGCTCTCAGGAAGCGTACTGATAGTGGACCCCCCTGACATCCCCTTGTAGGCGGGTGCAGTCACTCACTGCCTCCGCCTGCAAGGGGATCTCTAATATCCCTTAAAAGTGCAGGCGGGTGCCGCTTACACTATGAAAACATGGAGCCGTTTCAAAACAGCTGCTCCGTTTTTCAAATAAATGCACTGCCACCAGGGCAGCTCAAGTTCATGCCTGCCCTGGTGCCAGCGCATTCACCCTAATACGGCGGATTTCCTTGATTGGGCTGGGCGCATGTTTTAAAAGGTGTGGCAGGCACAATCTATGAAAATGCGTTGTATGCATAATACGGTCCCAAGGGCGGTATTATACAAGTGCCCCGTGGGCGCAACAGGCATTTGTGCCTGCTTTGCACACCCTCTGGGCACCTTGGTATTACAGAAGGGGCCGCAGACCCTTGTGCAGACCCCTTCTGTAATACCGATAGCGCAGGTGCACATAAAGTGCCAGCGCTATCTCCAGAGGGTGTTCCCTCATTTGCATGGGGGCGTGCCCCATGCAAATGAGGGAATCCCTTTGCACCTGCTCTGTATTACAGGCACAGAGACAAAAAAAGCTCTCAGGAAGCGCCCTCAGAGTGCGCCATCAAAAAGGTGGCAGTCAAAGGGGTCCTATGGACCCCTCAGACATCCCCTTGCAGGCAGGTGGAGTCACTGACTGCCCCCACCTTCAAAGAGATCTTTAATCCCCCTTCAAAGTGCAGGCGGGCTGCCGCTTGCACTGTGAAAACACATTGCAGCTTTGAAGCAGCCCCTCCATTTTTCACCTGAATGCACGGCCCTGGGGGCAGCGTGAGTTCGCGGCTACCCTGGGGGCAGCGCATGCATCATAAAACAGAGCATTTTCATTGTTTGCGCTGGGCGCTCCTTTTAAAAGTGTCTTTTTTTTTGTGTAGTTTGTGTATTTGGTAGGTTTGTTTCCAATCACCATGGTGTCCCTGGATCCCAGGTTTAGGGATTTTTAGTAACCAAATGCATTAACGCTAATTCAACTATGTATTGAGTGTGGTTCTGTGGGCAGTGCTTCATTTGAGCTGGTGTGTTTCCGGTGTTCAGCACTGGCACTTTATTCTCAACACCGGCTCTAATGACAGTCTACCACATGATGGCGCTGTCTTTCAAATTTTGAGGTGAGCAGACAAACAGTGTTTAATAATTCAATATACTTTAAAAACGAATAATATCTGCCAAATATGCCATTCTTATAGCTTTGGGTGGCCTTGAATAGTCTGAATTGTCACACTTGCAGAAGTGAGATGCTCAGTAGTTGAGTTGTTAGCATCATTGGCCGCGCTGGCAGAGGCAATGGGTGGTGGAAGCTTCAGGGGCCTCTCGAGAAAGACCCTGGCGCTTACTTTCTTACAAATTAAGTACTGTCTGTGGCGCTTCAAAAACCTGTCTTCGGGGATAAGTGCATTAAATTAAGTTCACTCGTGTCACCCATGGGTTTGAAAACAAACCTCGTAGAGCTAAGCCAGAGACTCAGTTTATGTCACAATCCATAGGGCTAGAGCATACCATAGAAAACTAAAATAAGACATTTCATGATGTTAAAAAGGCTACCTTTCAGGCCAAGTTCATCAACCAGTAACAACTTCATGCCAACTCTTTCTAAGACAGAGGGCATCTCTAATGAAAACTAATACTACTGCACAGGTCTTGGCAGTTTGCAACTCTTGCAGAAAAACAAAGGCTGGCTTGCAATTCCTAGGTATTACTTTCAGCATTACTAGCCTTTCTTCTAGGGACTAAATAAAACTTACAGAGGAAAAAAAATGTATAGTACACTGGGTTGATGTTCATCACATGGACAGCATGTATGTCTACCTGCCCAAACATTCATTTTAGGAAATAAAACCTGGAAGTGGAGTGTGTTCAGTCGGAAGTGGATCAATAGTTGTAATTCACCCATATCAAACAGGGCTGAAGCCCAGTATAATGCAACCATATCAGGCAAAAAGCTAACTTTTTGCTTTCCCCCTTCTTTCATTGGCCCCTCTTCTGCAAAATTGAGTGTACCTGATCGTTGTAAATCTTCCTAGCGGATCTCTTTTAGTTGCTGAGGATAGGCAAATAGGTCGGGTCTTCTCAGGCTAGCACACAATATTTCAACATTTTTCAGCCAAATATCCTATTGGCACAATCAAGCGGTAAACCGTCTTGTATAATTACTCTGTTAAGTTGTGCTTCCTTATGTGTGCAGATCTTATGCCACAATCAAAGGGGGCCCAAGTGAACAATGTCCTTTCGAAAGCTTAGCCCTACTTCTTTATGGCTAACATGGGAGGAGCTTGACAGCGGAATCGACAGTAGTCACCTCAAGAACCTATTTTCTGTGATTTGCAAAGAACTAATCTTTTTATGATCCCTCACCCCAGCCCAATAGCTGACCATCCCACACACTTAGCCTTATAGATTTGTAGCATTTCTTTTCTGAATGTTTTGCCCAATTTTCTTGCAAACATTAATATCGCAGAAAGAGATTTCTCAAACCGGAGTTGTCTAGCCCTGACAAAGTTCTTCCATGTACATTTGCAGTCAAATTGCACACCCAAGTGCACAAATGAGGGGACCACACTTATGTCTTGGTTATTCAGGAGCATAGAATAGTTTTGCTCTTCACTGGACTTCTATACTGGATGAAGGACTTGGAAAGGTTGACCTTGTAGCTAGCTTAGCCATTAAACTAGAAACAGCATTCAGGAGAAGGCTAATATTTAAACATTGTTCCCCTGTTCCGATGCCCCTTCTAAACCCATATTCTATCCCTGAGAGTGACAGTGAGCATGAGTCAAGCTTCCCGTGCCTGCATATGGCATGCAGGGCTTGTTTCGAAAGGGGTGCCCACAGCACAAGATTGTCTTTAAACAGGTCTATCAGTATCCCTTCAGGTAAACAAACTCAAAAATGACAACTAACCTTTGTGCATCAGGCCCATTGATGGAGACTTTTGTTCTCACAGCTGGAAGCCTAGACTATGAACTGGAATGTAGATGAAATGAGAGGGAAATATGTTCGAAGGAAGAGCTGACAAAGTTTCATGTTACTACCCGGTGTTCTTCATTTCCCCAAATCTGCTTCCGTGCCCCATTGTTCACTCCTTCAGTGGGGGCTTCTCAAATAGTAGGCCCTGGGACGAAGGACGTATTCTGGAGAGAATGGGAAAAACGCAGGCAGACCTCCAGAATGCCTGCTTCAAAACAATAGCTGGGTGCTTTGACTCGTAGACTAACAGGCTTTAAATATGTATAATGCTGAAATAGCTGTCTAGGAAAGGATCTAGCTCTTCAGGCTACCACGCTGGCAGAGCCACCATTCTGCCATGGCCCTCAAAAGGGGTTGCAGAGGGGGAAATTATTCCCCATGCCTGTGCTTTTTAGGGCCCTGTACTGCAAACTTTATTTATTGATTTTGAAGCAAGCCTGTTTATCACTGATAAGGCAGCTCGCAAGCGTTTCGTACTACATGGCAACAGATGCTGGAGCTGGAATTTATTCTCTTCCAAGTTGAAGGAAACTTTTTTTTATCTCAGCTCATTACAACTCCGGGTGTTTCAAGAACTTGAGCCTCCAGGGGGTGAAAATGTCTGCCAGATATCCCTGTGTATAGATTTAAAAAATAGAGGGGCTTATTTATGAGACGCTTGCGCTGCCGGAGCATCACTCTTTCTTGATGCTCCGGTGGCGCAAGCCTCTCAGTCATATCTTTGAGGCGACGCAAACCCACTCTGCGTGGCTTTGCATGGCCTCGTAGATATAGGGTGCATCAACGAGGCTTTCCATGGGCATTTTAGCGGGTGTTCCCAAACAACACCTATGGATTTTTACGCTACCCCAGATTTACAACATCATCTAGATCTGGGGAAGCTCCAAGGGGCATATTTACAAGCCCCTTGCGCCACTTTTGCGCCGCCGTTGCGTCACTTTTGTGACGCAACGGCAACGCAAACCATGCGCCACGTTGCGCATTATTTACAACGTGACGCATCTAGGGAGATGCGTCACGTTGTAAACCCCTGCGCCACATGAAACCTGCGTCAGGTTTCATGTGGGCATTCCGGCGCAGGGTGGGCGTTCCCTCGCAGGTACGCCTCGTAAAAGTGACGCAGTGAAATCTACAAGATTTCACTGAGTCACTTTTACGCCCATGCTGCGTCAAAACCCTGCGCCTGCTTGAAGCAGGCGTAAGGATTGACGCAGCATGTTAGGCATAGGGCACCCCCGAGCCTTGCTGGAGCCGCGTCGCGCTTGCGACGCGACTCCAGCAATGCGCCGCCTTTCCGTCGGGGGATGCGACACGCATCTGCCCATCCGTGCGCCACGGCGTGCCGCATTGTAAATGCAGCGCATCAGTGGTGGCGCAAGGGTGGCGCAGGGAAAGTGACGCATCTATAGAGATGCGTCACTTTCTTGTAAATCTGCCCCCAAATCTTTACACTTCCCCAGAGCAGGCGTAACAAGTAGAAATATTTTTATTTCTTCTAGTTTTTGCCTCTTTCCATGTGTGCTGCATTCTGCTACACATATACAAAGAGGAAAACACCTCTTGGGATTGCCCCTTCCTGCACAAAAACAATCCTGCCTGCAATGAAGGCACCCTTGCACCATGGTGCAAGGGTCCCTACATTGGTCCTGGGCAGCAAATTGTGCGCCAACGCAGGAGGAAAGGACAGGAATGCACCGTAATTCATAAATACAGTGCATTCCTGGCCTTTCACATTGGTGTACGGCAGTGCAGCAAGAAGACTTGCGGTGCTGCCCTACGCCAATTCCATATAAATGAGGCCAAGAGATTTTTATTAAAACTGACGTGTGGTGAATGGGAGTGCCCATGTTCCACCTATTGTAGACCTCCTATACCCAAAGTGGCGCTATATAGCTCATAGCACTGCTTTGCGCTAATCTATGCAACTTTCCAAAACAAACCATGATTTGAATTAGAAAGTAAATACACCACAACACTTTGCCCTCGATTTGCATCGCTGTTGTGACTGAAATCCACAGCAGTCTGTTAGTAAATATGGGCCTTTATTATAGCGTTATAGCCCGCCGTAGCGGGCTATACCGGCTATTAATGGCCCGCTCCTTTGGCTCGGGCCTTTAACAAGGGGGCAGGACTTTAATAGCCGATATAGCCCAGCTACGAAGGGCTATAAGGCTATTAGAACATTCTGCCACTAGAGGGCAGAATGTTCCAACAAGTAAAACAAAGGCCTCTCGGAGGTTCGAGGGGTTTAAATTCCCTCGGGCTCCGAGAGGCCTTTGAAAACAAACATTGGAATGTTGCTTTGCGGGCCTTTACCGGCCCGTAGAAGCACGGAGCACTCCATTGTCTTCAATGGAGCTCCCAACATTCCAATGTTCTAATTATACATTAACTTTGCAAATTCCATGGGGATTTTAAAAGCAAATTGTAATCCATGAAAACATTTTTTCTACATAAATAGACCATGATGGTGAACGTTTTTTCTTCATATGTATTGAAAATGGAATAAACGTACCTTTGCCTCAGATAAAGTTTTATCAGGAAAAGCAAGGCAGAAATTATGTGAAATCGGGTTGTGCCATGGTTCTAAACTGGATGGATGGAAAATGAATTCACTCTATCTGTTTTCATCTTTCCTTAACTAGAATTTGGATTGGTGTCAGCTTCAGCACCACTTTTTCCCCCCCATGGCCTCATAGCTGCTGTATTTCCCTGGCTGCCTGCTCCTCTTCTGCATTCTCTGCACTGTCTGTAAAGGGCTGATGTCCTCTGCCCAGGAGTAAACATTTTGTAAGCGGATGGTCCGCTGCAGTTTAATATTAACATTTGGTGCCACTAAACCGCACTTTAAATCACTCAGATCCCCCCCAGGGAACCTTTAGAGCACTTACTGCAAAATAAGTGGATGGATTTGATGCTGGTGACACTCCACCAATCACGATGTCTGCCCCCGTCATGCCCCCGCTGGGGCTCAGTCCGAATCCGATCCACCCAGTGGCCGCCACTTGAAGTTCAAAGGTGATCTCCTCGGTGGTCTTGTTGAAGTCCCACCGCAGGACAACTCTACCCTCGGTGTCCAGGATCATAGAAAACCTCAGGTCCGCCAGCTGGCCCATGACAAGAGGCATCAAGGAGAGAAGTAAGAGTGCTTGGGGGCTCATGGTCTCTGGTGGGCCCTTCGGTATCAAATGACAGGCACCAGTCCTCACTGCTGCTCTGAGGACCGTGACAGGTGCGCCTGGTACTTATCACCCACATACAGACGACAAACAAGGTAAAAAACAAATTCCACACTGCTGTGTACTCGAAAAACTGTCAGTAACCATCACCCGGAGCAGAAACCTCACTGGAATTTAAGGAGCTTTTAAAGTTTCTGAATAAACGCCCCCCTTTCCTGTCTAACAGGTTGTTTGAAATAGTAGTAATAGAGCGACCCTGGGGCACAGGGCTTTTGTATTGTTTCTCACCTGCATCAACAATGTAAGTTTGTCAGCTGAACATTGCCTAGTCACGAAGGTGTATAGACACAATTTGTATTCACATATATATTTACTACTAAACCTAAAGGTAACTCTACACTTTTTGCTACTGACAATTTCTGAGTGGATTTACACCTCTGTATAGATTTGTAAGTGTCCACCTGCTCCAGTGAGGGCTGGACCCTCCTACTACAGAATCTACTTGTAACTTTTCAGCGGAATTTCCCATTCTGTCCTGTTGGTGGGTATGTCCCCCACTGGGGCTGGCAGAATCCCTTTCAGAGGGCGATGGCAAGTCAGGGGTTACTGGGTCCAACCGTGGGGGTTGTGGCCCTTTACTCCTGCTGTTCCAGGGCCCGGCCTAATATTTTTCCTGACCAGCTGTGCCAAGTACAACCTCTTCAGTGCTTGAAACTAAGTGGTAGTGTACAGCAATCAGTCCAAGACTTCTCTGGAAGGCACAAGGCATACATAGGGGCAAGGCTCAAAGTAGGGAAAGTAACCCCAATAACTGATTTCCATCTCAAAAATCCATTTCTGACAAAAGTAGTGTTTAATAGGATAAAAGTATATGCACGGCATAGTTTCTTAAGGTCGGCCTACAAGCGTCTGCCTGGATAGAGTCCCTGTCCCCCCCCCCCTTCTCTTCTAATGGAGTAATAGAGTTAGTTATTCCCCATTTGATAATGGAGGCAACTTTCATGAGTGGCCTGCACTAGTAAACACATATGGCCAGATGTACGACTGGGGCATTTAGCGACTCGCAAATTGCGCTCAATTGCGACTCGCAATTTGCGAGTCGCTAAATGCCATGCACAACAGTGTCAGAGACACTGTTTGCGATTCCCAATGGGGTCGCAAATTGCATGCCTCATGAATATTCATCAGGCACTTGCAATTTGCGACCCCATTGGGAATGGCTGGCCCTCCCAGGGATGGTGGCCTGCTGGGCTCAGCAGACCTCCATGTCTGGGACTGCTTTTAAATAAAGCAGTTTTTTTTAAACACAGCCCGTTTTCCTTAAAGGAAAACAGGATGCATTTAAAAAAAGAAAAATGAAACGTTTTCGTTTCATTTTTCAAGGGCAGGCAGTGGTCCCAGAGACCACTGCCTGCTCTTAAAAAATGTTTGCACATGCATTCGCAAAGGGGCAGGGGTCCCCTGGGGATCCTTTCCCGTTTGCAAGTGCTTTACCACCCTCTTGAAGAGGGTGGTAAACTGCGAGTGTTTTGCGACCGCAATTGCGGTTGCAAAACATTCTTACATGGCTTGTGGGGTCGCTATTAGGAAGGGAACGCCCCTTCCTAAAAGTGAGTCGCAAAACACCATTTTGCAAGTCGCAAATTATTTACGAGTCGCAAAATAGTGTTAGTACATGGCCCACAGGATTTTTGCATGTGCAAACGGGTCGCAAACCCGTTTGCGCATGCAATGTTCAATTGTACATCTGGCCCATAAAGTCTTGTTCCTGCCTTAGGAGTCAATAAAGGAGGGCTATGGGTTAAAATCATGCAAGTCCCAGGGAGGAATAGAGACCTAGAAGGATTGTACTACTGAATATCGGCACCGACAATATCAAGATAGAAGGATATTGTGGACAGAATTACAAGGGATAAAATATCGACAGGTGAATACATAGAGAATATAGATTTACTAGCTACCACAAAGGTACATACATGTGGAGTTAGGTATAGAAAATCTTGACTTACCTTTCAATATGTTTTTTTTATATTTTGTCCTCGATATTCTGTCCTACCGATATATTCAGGATGCACACCGTTAGAAGCAGTGCTACCAACCAAGGACAGCAGATGAGTTCAAGGAGGACTGGTACATGTCTTCTTGTACTCGGCCTCTTGATGCTGGAAAAACGCGACATCTAGTGGTCTCTCCCATATGATGTTTTGGGGTGTCCGGATGGCCCGCAGTGGTATCAGCTATCTCCTCTGTGGCTTCCTTGTCTTTTGGTACATGTTACCACTAACGGTGCTCTCTAGGGCAGCTCCTTTCTTGTAGATCTATCTGTAGGAATCCCCTTGGCATGATGTTCCAGGGCGATGGCCCAAATCTTCAAGGTGGCCCCAACCTTGCATTCAGGGGATGCCAACCTGGCGACGAGAGGGGCAGACAGCCTGCACTCTCACAACGTTCTCGACTTGACTAGGCGTCTTACACTTTGCTTACCAGGATCCACACACCAGGATCCGGGCTGGGCTTCGCTGCTGCCAGGCACTCCCTCCTCCTCACAGGGTATGCTGGTTTTGCAGGCAGGCTGAAGCTGGTGCTGAAGACTCAGGGCAAGTGGTCTTGAATTCCTGTGTGATGGCCACAGCAGGAGCTTCTGCACCATAGAAAAGGGGAGTAAAAGGGGATCACACCTGGATGTCAGCATGCCATGAAATATGGCTCACAAAGGTCTAAACCCTAACCTTCTCAGACCCTCCACCACTCATAACAATGAGCTTAGGCCACACTAACCAGGAATTTCTTCCTGAATGAAAAAGACATTTGATGTGCACAGAGGATGCTCTTTTCCCCTCCTCCAGTGTGTGTGTCCCACTCCAGCCCTCAGGAAAGTCAACAATACACAACTTTGGTATGAGGTTGCAGTCCTCACCTCCAACTGGCCTTTAAACACCCTGGGCTTCCAAAATGGAATCCACAATATTCCATGTTATTTACTGAGCACACGCACACTTCAGGATCACGAGCTGCACAGTACTACATACAGTCATCATGTAGGCTAAGTGTGAGTTAAATTAAAAGCAGCAGAACTCTACATGAGTGGGCTGGCAGGCATCACTACAATGACACAGGAAAAATGACCTGTTCACACTACTGACTACTTGACAACCAGAATGGGTATGCTGCCACCATCATATTTACGTTGTTTAACTCCTGGCAGGGGAAGTAGCCCTCTACCACTATGAGGGTAATCCCTGGTGCGCCTCTGCCAGTTTAACAAGACAGCATTACCAATTGACAGGCCTAGGTCATGGCACACACTCATGATTCGTTTTCACCAATGACCACAAATCTGTACCAGGGGTCCAGATATCCCTGCAGCTGACATGCTCAGGGTAGGGGTGCATGTCTGGAACCATGCTGGGGACTTTTCCATCTCAGCAGGTGCGACAATCTCTGCATGAAGTGTGCAATCTCTGCCACAGACCTGCACACAGAAATGGAGACCTCTTAAGAGAATAGGCAAATACTATGCACAAGTTCCAAATGACACCCACCTGACATAGATTCACTTTAAAACACATAAGTACATACCACACCCTCAGCACTCTCTGACCCTGTAACTGACAGGAACCACATTCCACTTTGAAGATACAGAACACTCTCAAGAGGAATTATACTAAGGTGGAAGCAGTCCTTGCATTAAAATATGTGGCAAAACACCACAAACAACTACATGGGCTGCCTTCGTTCCCTCTCAGTGGAGTACAGAAGGCAGATTTGTGGTAGCAGATTACTGACTGTCAATACATTGGGGGAGGAGGTCTGTACCTTGTAGGGGTGTTAAGAGGAGGTGGTTACAAAGAAAGAGTCTAGGATTCAGCTGACACAAGCCCTTCCATGAGGCACACTTGGATCTGGTTTCTGCCACATACTCTTTGAGAAGGCTCTGCACTCCATAATGCTCCCTCACGTCCTATAACTGCTGTTGCAGCCAACCCTAACATTACATCAGGTAAGAACTAAACCCCCTCTCTATCCCTAAAACGTATGCTACCACCACTCACCCAACTCTGCCCTAAACCTACACTGTTCTGCGGACTTCACACACACACCTCTCAAACATAGCCTCTAACACACACACTTTAAATACGTTGACATTTAAAGAAATTTGCTTCTAGTCTTCCTTCCACTCATACAGTCACTGTTACAAGTAAACCGGTTGCTTCAGTTGGTTTAGGAGTACTTTCTAATGCAGCAGGGTGACACAGAGCACCTCAACTCATCCCTACAAAATACGGGTATGTTTTATGCTAGGAATGTCATCACTTTACTAAATGGTATTCCTAAAATTGTGTTTGCTGTATCCCAATATTTTTAGGTCTGGCGTTAGCCAAGACATTTTGTTTTAATAAAAATATATACTAATATATATACTATTCAGTTAACCCTGTTGTTCCACTGGTCTGATTTACTGTCATTCCCGTTTTGTTTCCACTCACCACAGTATGTGGCAAGGAGTACAGGGTCAGCCCAATTCAGCCACTGGCTTCCCCGATTGTGAGAGAGTGGAATTTCATTTTGCACAATGTGCTTTGCTGGACAACAAGTGGCCCCCTTGATTGTAGAGGACAATGGCTGCAATATGTGCCTTTTACATAAAAAAATATTTTTTTGTTTTGTTTTGAAGGTGCCCGAAGGATGTTTTTTATTTACTTTTACTAAGACCAGTTGTTTTTAAAAGTCTTCTCTTGTTAGAGGCTGACCTTCGATGTTGATGCAGGCCCACCGTCAAAAGCTCAAAAAGCTTCCACCTGCTTGCTTGCAGGATCAGCCTGCTCCTGTACTTGGAGCAGAGGCATCTCATTGTAGGAAGCTGGCTATCTACATAATGTACTAAAAAGAAGTACACTGTGCTCATATGACCACAGCAGTAGTTGGTAGGTTTTCAGGGAGCACCTCTAAAGTGCCCTCTGCGTGCATTTAATAATAAATCCAACACTAGCATCAGTGTGGGCTTATTAAGATGAGATGTTTGGTACCAAACATCTCTGGGTACAATGAAGCCATCATGGTGCCGGGAAAACCGTAATGATGGGTGTCCGGCCCATGTACTCTCTATGGCTTCCCTGTGCACTTAAAATATCCAAGAATGGACGTAGATATTGCAGGGCCATATCAGCTCAGGCAGATATGGCCACACGTGTGATATAGTGCACCCTGCCTTGGGGATGGAAGACCTGCAGTAGGGGTGACTTACCTATACCTCATGCAGTGTCTGTGGGCATGGCACACAGGAATGTGTGCCTTGTCAACTCTTTAGTTTTGTCTTCACCAAGACACGCAGCCTGCGAGGGCAGTTTGCATGGTCTTGGTGGGGGTTAGGGTGGCACAATTTGTACTGCAGCTCTAGGGGACCCTCTTTAGTCCCAATCCCCTAGGTACCTGGGGTACCATTTACTAGGGACTTAAATGGTGGGGCTGAAGTAGTGCCATTTGGGAATCAATGGTACAGTTTTAGGGAAAGAACACTGGTACGTGGAACCTGGCTATCAGGGACCCAGTACACTTCAGTCAAAGTTGCATCAAAAACCAGGCAAAAAGTGGGGGGTACTGCAATAAGTGCCCAGCTTCGTACACATCAGCTGTGCACACTTCCACTTTGAACAGTAGCACCACCCTTGCCTCCATCCCATTTATGGGTTCTGTAATTGTGGATAAGTTCATGCCTCTAAGGGCTGATCATTTCTCATGCTAAGGGGCTGAGGGCAAGCAGAACAAACCCTCTGCTGCCTCCCTTCATGCTGACGCTGAGACACTCACAGAAAGTAAAATGCTTGTGCCCCTTTGAACGTCTCAATCCATAGGGGAAGCTTGACATATTGACATCCATTGCAGTATGCTGCAGAGCCTTGCTTCTACACAACAGCAGGGATGTCAAACATATACTTGTTTACACTACATTTGTTGTACAGTGATGTAAGGAGCCATGCCTTGATTATCTATTTACCTTTACTTATTTAGTCTTGGATTGTCAATATGATGGTCACATTTACTGCTGTTTTTAGGTCTCGCCTAGGGGCGCAGCGCATGCGCTGCTCGCTTTGCGAGGCATGCAGTATACACTATAGGTGAGGGAAGCCCCGCCCACTCCCCCGCCCACTTTTTCATTGGCTTGTGGCTTTGTCCTGTAAAAATGCTGCCTTCTGATTGGTTTAGAGGCTTCTAGTCCTGCCTTATGACGGCCATGTCTCCTTCCACGGCTATTGGCCCCTTTACTGCGTGTTTGCTGAGCACTACTTTGTTTCCGTGCTACCTCTCCCGCTGTCCGAGCCTTCCTCCCGCCCCCCCTTCCGTTGTTCGTGCCTTATTAACGCCCGCAGGTTAAAACGATCACTTGCATCGCGTCGAGAATTGTGTTAAAAATGGGCGGTGGGCATGTATTGCAGGCTGGATGCTGTGTTTAGTAAGGAAGAAATTTATCGGCGGCTCGCAATGCTCTGGAGTAATGGTTTTATTTTCGCGTTCTGAGCGAGGCAATGTCTTCCCGTCCCGAACCCCCCCCCTGCAGTCGGGTGCCTTCTCGCTCCCCCTCCCCCACCCCCCCAGTCCAGAATTGGAGCAGTTGCATCGCGTCAAAAATTGAGGTAAAAATAGGCGGTGGGCGCGGTGGTGTATTGCAGGCTGGATGCTGCATTTAGTAAGGCAGAAATATAAATCGGCGACTCGCAATGCGAATTTATTTGCTCTGGAGCAATGGTTTCATTTTCGCGTTACACGCGAGGCAATTTCTTAATTTGGGCTTTTTATTTGTAGGATTGGGCTTGTTGAACAGCTGTCTGTGGCGTCAGCTTACATGGATTCCCGTCACACAAAAACACAGTGATAAATAACTTAAATTAAGTGTGTAAAATTCTTTTCTCTCTGTCGTGAACTTGACCTGAAGGTATTGGAGTGCATAACAAGATTTTCTTTCAGGGCGATTAGGTGATTTGCCCAATTCATATGTTTTTGAGCCGATGCCGAGACTCGAACCTGGCTGCCCATTTAACTTAACAGTGGTGCTTTCAAAGGAATTGAGACACCCGGCCTGTACCCTGTCACGTTATATACGTCACTGCACATTTCCATTTGTTTGGAACCTGTGTCCCCACAGCTATGGCTGTTGACAGTCTGTTCTCCAGCCTGTCACGGGCACAAAGCACCAACAGCGGCGAAAGCATGGGGAAGAAACAAAGGAAAGAACGAGGACAGGTAACCGCTGTCCAAGTGTATCCCCTCTGCCCTTAGCTACTCTCATCCTCACTGGAGGAGCGCTGCTGGGACTGCAGCGCTTCCATCACTGTGCAGCTGCACCGCTTTTTGTTTGAAATGTTGGCTTGGCATGTTTTCGGTTGTTTTGTAGGAAGAGTCGGGTAGGCCACTCTCCACCAATAGAAACACGTATTCTAACTTTATTTCGAATGCATACTTCCCCACCGCGACTCCCGATGTGTGATCCTCGGCAGGCGAGTAAGGTTATCTCTCTGACTCCATTTTACCATTTCACTAAAGCTGGGAGCACTTAAGAAACAACACAAACCCGGGTGTTACACAAGCGGTGAAAACTTGCGCACTTATGGTTAAAAAACCTAATGAATATATTAATCCGTGCTTGAATGCAACCAGGCGTGTTATATGGGATGCAATCCTATCTTTAAAGGCTGTACCCTCGAAGCTGAGGAGCAGGTATTTAGACGGGTTACCCCGGTGTCACATTACCATATTTTGTTTGTGAAGTAGTGTGAAATGTTTCTTGTAAACGGTTTGATTAAGGAGATTTTAATAACAATGAGAATGCACAGGTAACAACAGTACAGAGTCAATTCATCTAGCATGTCACTACAGTTCCATTTAAAGTTATGTCATGTGTTATGTTATGTTACTGATTATTTGTATAGGTGGTCTGCGCTCGCTTATTGTTTCGCCTCTAGGTATTTATAAAATTTAACAAACTAAGGAGTGCCATGAATGTCGCAAATGCTTTTTATGATTTAAAATCAGGTTTTGGGCCTCAGGGGTTAAAGCAGTGGATTTTGCTTCACTAACAATCCTTCTATGTGTGGATACATGTGCACTCTCTCCGTGTGAATGATTATTTTCCTTCGTTGTCACGTCCATTAAGGTTGTTAGCTGTTTGCCCCAATGTCCAACTGATCAGCTGTGATGAAACTGCGAAGGACCTCTGTCCTTTCTTTCATGGGGAGGAGGGTAGTTCCAATACATTAGAAGGCTTGGAAAGGCTCCTATAAAGAGTCACCGTTCAATTCATCTGGCCATTCGAGAGGATTTGCTACGATCAGAAAGGTCTCTCACTCTTAGGAATTCTGGTTTGCATTTTCAGTCCGTCAAAGCATAGGTAGTCATCTGTCTTTCAGGCCACTTGAAATGATCTTGCAGTGTTCCCTTCCTTTTTATTGGTGCATTTTGTAGACACTGTCCGTTAGAAATGCTGTATTCAGTCTATGGCCGCATGGATAAATACTTATAAGGTCCCAAAGGCGAGACCGATTGCATTGCAAATGCTTGTTTCTGTTTTTTGTTGGTGGTGATAAGTGATTGGCTTTTCTGAAACACATTGACCCTGCTTCCATCTATTTAATCTGTCCATAACAAAACATTGTTCCTTTCCTTGTTTGTTTTATTAGGTATGTCTGAGGGCAGCAGTTTAGGAGGTTACCCTGTACTTTCAAAATAGAAAAGAGTTGCTAAATGCCAAACTGTAAAAAAATGCCATGTTATCTATCAATGTACCTCAATATTTATTTGAAAATGTGGCACCTGCCATTTACTGACAGCAAAAACTGCTCACCTATTTAACCACGCCTCCCACCTCACACCCGGTATGAGCCCTGCTACTCTTGGCATGCTTCACAATATTGAAACCTTCAGCAGCTTCTTTGACTGAGTTGCTTGGGCCAACCATTTTTTTCTTTTTTTAGCTCCTGCTGACATAACCATGGCGTTAGACCTGGTAGCCTTGACGTGGGTTTCCCCTGGATTTTTTGCTTTTGCCTCCTGTATTTTTACTGTGTGATGGATTTCGTTTTGCTGGTCTAGATGGTTTGGGCACTGCTGATCAGTGCCAAAGTGCAAGTGCTCCCTTAATAAATTGTTGGTATGGATTGGTGTTTCCATGATTGGTTTATCTGGGTTACTATTAAGTCCCTAGTACAGTGCGCCATGTGTGCCCAGGGCCTGTAAACCGAATGCTGCTAGTGGGCTTGCAGTACTGGTTGTGCCACCCACACATGCAGCCTTGCAACAAGGTCTCAGGCCTGCCATTGCAGTGCCTATGTGCAGTCTAGTACTGCCATGTCGACCTGGCAATTGCACCCTCTTGCCAGGCCCTAACTTTCCCTTTTCTTACATGTGAGTCACCCCTAAGATAGGTCCAAGGTACGCCTGTGGGCAGGGTGCAGTGTATGTGAAAGGTAGGACATGCACTGATGTATGTGGCATGTCCTGATAGTGAAATACTGCCAATTTCATTTTTCACTATTGTATGGCTATCCGTTACATAGGCTAGAACAGGGAGTTTGCTCATAACATCTTATGAGCATTACTGCCCACGGGAACAAGATAGGAACATAAAGTTTGAAATGCCTGAACTCAGAAGGTTAAGATGCATCTTTTAGTAAGGGTGATTTTTACATTCTGGGTTTGAAAATACAACTTTTAGAAAGTAGGTATTTTCTTGCCTAACCATCCAGTGTGCCTCTGCTAGGTTGTGTATTGACTGTCTGGCTTTGGAGTGACAGGGGCTGGGGATGTGCATTCTGTTCAGACAGCCACGTGGGGGTTGAGGTGTGTCCTGCCTTTCCAGGGTGAGTCAGGGCTGGGCTGAATAGACCTGGGCTGCATTCAGAGTAGGGGGAGGAGGTTTCTTTCACACCGGAATGGGCCTGGTCTGCCAAGGACAATGCTCCACCTCCTGCCAGGAAGCTGCACCAGAGAGGATAGAACTGGTTTTGGCTGGGCAAAGAGCTTCTCTGACACAGAGAACAAATGATTTTGTATTCTAAAAAGAGGGGCCCAGACCTCAGACTTTTAGATCACTTCTGGGAATCAAGAAGAACCTTTGCCAAGGAGAAGAGCTGGAGAAACTGAGGAGGAGTACTGCCCCTTTGCTGTTTGCTGTCTGGGGTTGGCCTGCAGTGGCTGTTTCTGCCAAGGAAAGGACAAGGACTTTGCTGTGTGTTGTGTCCCCTGTTTGAGGAAAATCTCTAAGGGCTTGAAATAGAGCTTGCCTCCTGTTCTGAAGTCTCAGGGACACAAAGACTTCACCACCAGCTATCCTGAACTACCTTGCTGGGAGTTCTGACCTGCTAAGAGGTGCCTGCTGCTGCTTTGGACCTTGGAAGGCTGTTTGCAGCTGGGAGCTGGAAAAGTAATGCAACTTCGAGAAGCGCAACGCATCCGCACCTGTTTCCGACGCATCGCCGAATAAATTGATGCAGAGTCTGCCCGCGGCTTGAGAAATCGCTGCACACCGCATCGAGTGCACCGATCTGCGAAGTTCGAGATCACAGCACTGATTCCGACACAGGCCCTGAGGCTGTGCGGCTGCAAGAACGAATGCATCGTGGAACCATGGCTGAAGAGAACAACGCAGTGTCGTCGTCGCCGCCACATCAAGAACCGACGCATCCCCAATTCTCAATCATCGCATCTGGGCATCACACTGGCAAGAACATCGGGTCGCAGTAAGAAACCAACGCATCACATCCCTGCGCAGTAAGAAACCGAGACATCACCTCCCCTTCAGTAAGGAACCGACGCATCACCACCCATGCCTGGCAGTAAGGCACCGAAGCATCACCTCCCCTGAAGTAAGGAACCGACGCATCACCTTCCCTGGATGTAAGGAACCGACGCATCACCTTCCCTGCGACAGTTTTTATTTGTGTGCGCGACGCATCCAAGGTACTTCTGTGAAAAGTGTTGCATCTGCAATTTGCTTTCAACAGAACTATTTTTACCTGTTGAAAGCCATATTTTAAGTACAGTACTGTGGATTTTTGTCTTTTTGGTCTTGCTTTGATTTAGATAAAGGTTACTTATTTTTCTAAACTGGTGTGGTGTCCATTTGAAGTGTTTTCACTGTGTTACTGTATGCCTGCACAAATGCTTTACACACTGCCTCTGAGATAAGCCGGTTTGCTCGTGCCAAGCTGCCAAGGGGGTGAGCAGGGGTTATTTTAGAAGTGTATCCCTCTTACCCTGACTAGGAAGAAGGGTCCCTATTTGGACAAAGGTACCTACCTCTGCCAACTAGAGACCCCCATTTCTAAAAACATGGTTTAAAAACAATTGTGATCTGCTCTTTCGATTAAGTCGTGCAGTTCTAAGATACTAGCTGAAAACTCACTGAAAATGTCTGTTGTGCATGGCCCATCTTTGCAGGATCTCCTCCAGATGTTTTTGCCTTCTCTTGCTGAACCTATGTCTGTTAGCATCCGTGCTCTATGAACTTTACCACTTTCAGCCAGTGCTAAGGTGCGTGTGCTCTCTCTCTAAAACATTGTAAAATTGGCTTACACCTAATTGGCACATTTATTTGCATGTAAATCCCTAGCATATGGTACTACATGTACCCAGAGTCTGTAAATGCCACTAGTAGGCATGCAGCACTAATTGTGCCACCCACTTAAGTAGCACTTTAAAACATGTCACAGGCCTGCCTTTGCAACATGTAGTGCAATTTTAAAACTTCTATTTCAACCTGCCAAAATAAACCTTTTGCCAGGCCTAGTCCTTCCTTTTAAACACATATGTCACCCCTAAGGTAGGCCATTAAAAGCTCATAGGTAAGAGTGCATTGTAATTAAAAAGCAAGTTTTACATGCCCTGGTAATGAAAAACTCCTAAATTATGTTTTCTCTACTGTAAGGTCTATCACTCCCATTGGATAACATTGGGCTACCTAATTACATTTAATAAGTGCTAACTTTTGATCAAAGCAGGTTAGAATATCATCTTTGGACTCAAATTAATACTAAAGTCGGATTTTAAGTCACAAATCAGAAAATGCCACTTTTAGAAAATTGGCATTTTCTTGTCCTAATCATTTGGTACTTGCGGCCTGTGTCCTGGGTCACATGACTGTGAACAGCTTAACTGTCAGCCTTTGTGCATTCCTCCCAGACAATGAGACACAGGGGGAATAGGTGGTGGCAAGATGGGCCATCCTGCCAGGAAGGTTGGGCCAGAGCTGTTCCATGCCCCACTTACATTTCAAAGGGGCTTGCCTTTAGCTCACACAATGGAACCTGACTCTAGTCTTTTGTCACCCCAGACTTCTTGGAGCATTGGCAGGGAAAGGGAAGAACTTCCAAGAAACAGATGTGGGAGTACCATAGAGAATCTAACACTTCAAAGGCTGGCACATGGTATAAATATTGGACCCTCAGGACCGCTCTTCAGTACACTCCTTGACCAGTGGACACTACAGAAGAATGTCTGCCTTGTTCCCCAGAGGATGGATGTGCTGCTTGAGGCCTGCCTTGTTGCCCAGTGGACTACCCTGTTACTACCAAAGGACTGCCCTGCATTTGAGGTATGGCTTGTTTCCCAGAGTATAGTCCACCTTCTCTGAGAAGGAAGACCAGACCTTCTCCTTTCATCCTAAGTAACTTGAGTGATTTCAAGTCTGTTAGCTGAGCTCCTGTTATGAGCTAGAGGTACACAGCAAGCTCCAGAGGCCTCCTTGCACCTGACCTGCTGCAACTTGACCTGCCTGGCCTACAACTTGACCTGCCTATGGATACTAAACCCTTCGGTTCTATCCATGAATCTTTCCTGACAACCATTGGTGTCTGTGAGCCAAATCAACCATTTCTTACAATCAGGATCTGATCTGTTGTATTGTATGATGTCATCTATTGTAATCCCCGTTTGTGATGTTTCGTTACCCTCGGTGTTAGATGGTGTCGGCATCCGAGGTGTGTTCAAGTCTTTATTCTTGGCTAGTCCAAGGCAAGACGTCAGTTGCACTGTCTCATTCAAAAACATCATTTGTTGAGGGATAAGGCATGCTCTAAATAAAGCTTCTGTCCCCTGAACTTGCCATTCTCTAGTACCCCAGACCGATTTTAAGTCTATGGTGTCCTTCCATAAGTCGTAACCTTGTTCAGACAACTGGGCAATAAAGGATGCTGAGTAAATCTGTTTGGTGTTCGTTAACATATTTTTCTGTGCTGATGTTGGTGCAACCTTATAATAATATGAGGCTGGGTCTGACATATTAAACCCTGAAAAATATGGAAACTTTTGTGCAAATGTTTTTGAACTGCTTTTTGGCGGTGTTGGACAATGTTCCCACTAGTGGTATGTGAACACATTCCTAGGATTAGCAGATTTATGCAAAAAATGATGACCATAATGATGATAACAATACATTGATTCATAATCTGCTGAGCTCTCCAATGTTTTACTATTAGAAAATGCAGCAGATTTTTCTAAATCAGACAACATATTATTACAGTGTCAAAGTCCCAATCATCGGAAAATGTACTTGAGGTAATGATATCACTTAATGATATTTTGAACAAATGTGGAATTTTTTAATTTCTGTCCGGCCAAATATATCAAAATCAACCTTGTCCCAAACTATACCATCAGCTACAGGAACTGCTGTAATGTTCACTAATGACAAGTCTCTTTGTTCTTGATGAAATGATTGATGTGGTTTTAAAATTATATTCACATTTTGGGCTGCAGAGATTTGCCGAATGTGTTGTCCACTAATAAGCATGTTAAAAACTATTACTAAGCCTAGCCAGAAAAGAAAGAAAAGCACCCCAGTAATTATCCAGAGTTCTACCCTCGGTGATACCAGGTAAGTTCTTTTGAGAAAGTTCAGAAAGTGTGTAACTTGCTGCTTGCGTGATTTTCGGGCTGGTGTCGTATCAGGTTCACTTGGATCCAAAGAAAACGTATCAAAGTTTATGAAGTAGCCAGAAGCAGTTTGATCAATTGTTGGAATTGCATCGGGATTTGTTAAAATCATACTTTGCTCTCGTTGAGGCATGTTGACGTGAACATCAGTATTTGGTCTTATAGCGACTTGTGTGTTATTTTGAGTTTGATTTTGAAGTTGGACTTCGGGTTCAAGGGGAACGAGTTCCATAGCATTGTTGCATAGTCCTTCATTCCATACAGGAGGCTCTTTGAACGTGATGAGTCTTTCTGTTTGAACTTCTTGAATTGTAGCGAGAGTAGGGTGTCTGCTACTTTGGAGTCCACGTGGCCTACTGCTTAGTATCGGCCACATAGTGTGATTTGATTAGGTCAATTGAGACAAATCTTTTTTCCAGCAAGATGCGGTAGAAGTACAGTTCTTGTTCCTTCAATTGCTAGGACCGGTACAGGCTTTCTGTATGATGGCCCAAATTCTTTCTTGTCCGCTATTTTCTCTCTGACCAGATCCCCAACTTTTGGGATCCAGACAGGTCTTGCCGTGACTGATTTGACTTCCCCAGTGGCGGTCTGCTTCAGGTGGACGTTACTTTGATTTGTCCTAGATTAATTTAGATCCTGTAAAACAGCCAAACGATCATGGATGTCAAATGGTTTTTCATCTGCCACTGCGCCTTCACAATCAAGATCAGGTACCCACATTCTTGTCCCAAATAGGACCTCATATGGAGTGACACCCCCAGAGAACTTCTTGGCATGTTATTGAGAGCCCGCTGGACTCCATAAAGATGTTTTACCCAACTTTCGCCCGTGCCTAATACTCTAGCTGTTAAAGATTGCTTTAAGTCTCGGTTTTTGCTTTCCACTAGCGAATTTCTCTCAGGATGGTACGGAGATGAGTACCGCAATGCTACACCCAAACTTCCCATGGCCTCCTTGTAAGCCCTAGAGCTAAACGCAGGGCCCTGGTCAGAATGTAATGTGCCAATTGCGTATGTCCCTATAAAGACTCGCAAATCTTTTATAACAGTTTGAGCGTCAGCCAAGTGCTGGGGCCATACCCACAGGAATCTCGAGCAGGAGTCCACTGCTACCATTATATACTTTTTAGCTCCATCTCTTTTCAAGGGGTCGCAGTGGTCTAGGTAGACACACGCTAGTGGTTTGTCAGCTATTAACAATGGTGTCTGCGCTGGGCGTGTTACGGTGGAACCTTTCATCTGCTGGCAGATGTCCCATTTCAAGACATAGTCCTTAGTCTGCTTTGTTAATCCAGGACACCAATAGCAATAACCAAGAAACAGTCGCCATAACTCCTGCATGTGCAGAACCTATCCCTTCGTGTGCTGCTAGTATTAAACCTAACCTACGATCCATGTTTGGAATTACTCTATCCCCCACTCCAGGAATTTGAGCAAATGGAATGTTATTGGCATCTAACTTGTAGGAGTACTTGAGTGGGAATCTTTTTGGGACTGCGCCGTTGTTTTTGCGTGAAGCAATAACAGCTACCATAATCTCACCGTCTATTCTCGTTTTAGAACGAGTGATTGCAGCTACGGAAGCCGTGTGTACAGCCCTCTTTGTGGCTTCATCAGCCAATGAATTCCAATCAACGTGAACGCCATCACTCTGATGACTCAGTGTATGTATCACGTGAGTCCTTGGTAGTTCGGATTTAAACTTCACTACCTGTTCCCATAGCATTTTATGCTTAATTGTGCCACCTTTTGCGTCTTTGAACCCGTTTTGAACCCCGTATTGCAAGTATTCATTATAAGACTGTACACAGTAAAATGAATCGCACACAACTAGTGTGGGGAATTCTCGATCCGTGTTTACCAGTGCCAGTATCAGCGCTTTTAACTCTGCCAACTGAGCCATGCAGTCTCCTAGAGATTGCGTTTTAGTGCAACTTGGATGGAACTTTCCATCCCTCATGCGACCTTTAACGATAGCACATGCAGCGCTGTATTGTTGCTTACTCCCTATGGCCGGTTGAGCAGATCCGTCAGTGTAAATGATATATTCATACTGATCTAGAGGCATTATTTCATTAGGTAGAGGATATTCTTGTTCGTATTGCAGGAATGCTTGTGACTTTAAATTTGGGTCGTACCTGTATTCTACATCTGTTGCAGTGAGAGAATTAGCCCATTGTATCCATCTTGGATGTGAAGCTTTAGCATTAGGGACGCTTGCCTTTGTCGCAGCCTCTAAGGCTGGGACTGGAGTCACTACTATTATTCGTTTCCCCTAAGCCAGTGCTCTTTCTCTTACTACAGCAGTCTGTACCGCTGTTAGAATCTTTTCTGTAGATGCAAAGCGCATCTCAGCATTAGTGTACAAATGTGATTTGTACGCAATTGGTACTGTTTCACCTTCATTATATGTCAGATAGGTGTACCCTGATTGACCCGCAATTATACGGATCACTAGGTTGCGTACGTTTATGCGTGTCTGTGTGTTTTGAAGCTATCATGTCAGCTTGTAAGGAACGAAGTGTATCTGTGTGTTCCTGTGTCCAATTTCTTGCTGAGAAATCAGGTTTTATTAAGTTGTAGAAAGGTTTTACTCTTTCTGCGTAATCCAAAATGTATGTTCTACCAAAATTTAGGAATCCCAGTATTGATTGTAGATTTTTTAATGATCTTGGAGGATGGAGCAGCGCGCATTTTTCCCAAAAATTGGCTGCCAGGCTTTTTCCTTTACTTGAAAGCTCATATCCTAAAAACAGGACACTGAGGTGCGCAATTTTTGAATTTTTAAAGTTGAGTTTGTAACCCTCAGATGCAAATCCCAAAATTATGGTATTCACTCTGTTCAAGTGTTCCTCCAGGTCATCGTCCGTCAGATAAATATCATCCACATAGGACAATGCCTCTTCATCTAGTTTTTGAAGTAACTCGGTTACTCTGGCCGAAAACAACCCCGGGCTGTTCTTATACCCTTGGGGGTGTCGCCGAAATTGCCGTTGTGACCCTAGCGCTGAGAATGCTGTTAAATACCTGCTTTCAGGCGCTATATTTTGGCAAAAAAATCAATTTGAGATATCTAGTGTTTTGTATTTTTTCCGCACAATGTTATTCATTAATGCGGCACTGTGTGCATTTTGTACTGCAAATGTCTTAGTGCAAGTGTTTAAATGTCTGTAATCTAAAACTAGATGATATGAATTGTCAGGATTCATGACAGGAAACAAAGGATTGTTCATTTGAGAGGTACAAGTTTCAATCACCCCTTGGTATTCAAGTTGATCTAAGATCTCCCTGACCTGTTTTTTAGCTTCTTGCTTTATTGGATACTGCCTCTGTGCAGTTGGAGTATTTTTTAAAGGAATTTTGTGGTGGGTTGAATCCTCATCCCATCCAACATGGTTTTTGTATAATGCCGGAGCCTGGGCTACCGCCCACTCCTGCGCATATGAGTTTTGCAAGTGCCTGGGAATATGATCCTTTAGGGCAATCCATGACGAATGCTGGCGGCCAATCTTGTTCAGCTAAAAAATGTCATAGCCAAACATAAGGTTCTCCCAAAAGAGACCTCTCACTTTCCTACTTTTGTCCCCCTCCATTTGGAGCATTATTTCATACATTTTATGTGGGACACTTACTCTAGTATCAGGTGTTTCCACTGTGATATAATCATTCTAGTCCGCTGTCACCAGAAATTCCATCAGGTTCTGGCGAGCTATTGTTACTTCTGCCGCACTGTCTAGCATCGTCAGAGACCATTCCCCGTTCAGTAGTCGAGTCCTCAGAATTCTGTGCATGTCTGATCTTTAGACCTGCAGCTTTCTTCTTTTTGAACTGTGGCTTTTGCTTTGGTTTTTCTTCTTTTTTGGAAGTAAAATCTTGAGCGTGCTGCTTGTCTCTGGACTTTGTACGCTCTTCTTGTCTTTCTGACCGTCCTTCCCTCTCAGAGTTTTTCGATGAACCCTGAAAGGAACGAGAGGAACGTGTATCAGTATCCTGATACCTGTCAGGTTTCCTAATATTATCCCTATTCCTAAGGTTATACCTCTTTTCGGAGTGCTCCTGTGGAGGAGGTCTACCTCAAGATTGAGATCTATTTCCTTTAAAGTTTTGTTGTTTTTTATTATCCCACTTCTTTTTAGAAGAAGCAGGTGTCTGCTTTGAAGTGTCCTTTTCAGGACTGCCCATCAGTTGTGGTTTTAAAGCTTTCCCACCCAAACTGTGTCTGCCTAATTCTGCATACACAGTTTTAATTATTTTGGGTAGTTCGTGTTCCTGGTCTAAAGGACTGAACTCCCTTAGGCGTGGGCGGATTGCCACTGAAGTTGCTTCTCCTTTAATATTAGCTAGTATTATGGCTGATACCTGGGCATCGTTACCTAGTAACTTCATCCCTATGTTCAGAGCAGGCTCTGCCCCGTACTCATTTTGTATTTGTCTTAATACATCTGGTATCACCGATAATGAAGGAATACCATAAGTCCTGGTATATATGGCAGCAAAGACTGTACCCCAAGTGGTACAATCTTCTACTTGTGGTGTTATCCCCATGGGCAAGCAGATTGTTAGCATTCTGTGTTTTTCATATGGAGGAGTATTCGGGAATACTGCCTCGAGCTGAGTTATTTTCTGAGCTACCCAGAATGGCATTTGTTCACGTTTAGAGGGCATTTTGCCCATCACTGCGTGTAATGTTTGTGGTGTGATTTTAGTTGCTGTACCCTGAGATTGAGTTCCATTTGTTTCAACTGTTGCTGGTTGGACTGTGAAAGTCCTCATGACGAATTACGTCAAGTTTCTATAGGTTTTAATGAAATCTTTGTGTTGTATGAGTAAGTCTGCCTGTGGCATTGTGTCAATGTCAGGATGTGGTGTGTAGGCCGCTAATATCGGCCATGTTGCCCCTTCTCCTCCAAGTGGGCCTAATCTTACTCTTCTTCTTGTGTGGGGTAGGGCCCCTTTAAACTAGTATAAATGTTCCTGGTACGTGAGTGGAATCTCAATGTCCTCGAACGGACCATATTCCACTGGTGCATCTCCCTCTGTGTAAGAGTGAAATGTCTGTGTTCTCTCATCTGCTGCTGGAAATGTAACCCACAAATAAAATACCTCTGTTTTGTTTGATTCGTGTGCCTCTATCACAAAAGCTACTAAGCCACCCCTGGCTGATAAACCATTTTCTAACAATTTCATGGTGATTGTATGTCTGAATTTTTCTGCAATCGGAATTGCGTCCGTATCTTCTTCCCCTGAGAGGTGTAGATTTACTCTTACGTCACCTCCTGTCTCAGTCATTTTTATAAAGTAGAAGTTTGTTCAAGGGAACTAAGATAAGGTTATAATGCACAATTTTAGGAACACTGTGTCCTTCAAGCTTGATTAACCAACAGCTAATAAATAGGATTTTTCGCCTACTCAGCTGTGGTGGAGTTTGTGCCCACCCACTTCAGACGTCTCTGGTTTTTGTGAGTAGGGGTCTCTGAGAATAGCACAACTGAACTACTCAGATTCTACTGTTAAATAAGTACCCAACCAACGTTGGCAGCGCCATGTCGTGTAGTTTCTATATATCCTATACAGGATCTGCGCGTTCCAGATAACAAACTGTGGGTTTGGTGGCAGATTGGTTCCGAGCACCCCCACCGGATACGTTAGCCTATTTGCATTAGCTAGCTCACAGTGCCACTAGAATCTCCTCTTATCGGGGAGAGAATAGTTTCTGGCAACCTCAGAACATGACAACCCTGATCCCTCAGGATCGTGGAAATAATATACTACTTTTCGCTCAGTCACTCTTGCTCACTTAGGGGTCCATTACGATGGCGGGCGGACTCCGCCCGCCATCGCAACGGAAAAAGGGACCGCCCGCCATATGTGCGGCGGTCCCGCAATACAAATTAAGATGCATCCCGCATTGTTCACATTACGGTGGGCGGTGCTGTCAGCAGCACCCGCCGCAATGTGAAAAAGGCATGTTGTGCATTTGCATGCACAACGCGACAGGCACCGCGCGGTGCCTGCCACCTTGTGCATGCAAATGCAGGTGGTACCCCCCATGTGCACCCCCCACCCCCCCAAAACCCTGGGGGCCTGCAACAGGCCCCCAGAAGCAAAGACTGCATGCCTTTCCATGGCGGCAACGCCGCCATGGAAAGGCTGCTTTCCGCCACCATCCTAATATGGATGGCGGTGTCTGATGGCGGTGTCTTGCAGACACCGCCACCATGTTAGAGCCCTTTTCCGCCCGGTACACTGTCAGACCGGCGGAAATCCGGCGGACGGTCTTTCCGTCCGCCGGGGTCCCCCGCCATCGTAATATGGCGGGGGGAAATGGAATGCGGGCGGTGTAAAATAGCTGGCGGATCACCACCGCCATACAGGCGGTGGAGATCCGCCCGCTATTATAATGACCCCCTTAGTTTGTCTCAGAGATACACAGAATAAACAGTCTGGGCGTTTCAATAAGTATTTATTGAACAGTTGTTATTCTAGTGTAGAATATATGAGCTGCAACAACCATTAGACAGTAGCAGAGATATATGGTTAGCAATACTATGAAAGTAAAAGGATGGTACAGTTCTGCCATTTTGCAGTAATCATGAATATATATACAAGTACATAAAATACATGATAGATAAGTGCCTACTCCTACGATGTCTCCCTAACTAGACGTACCTAAATGTACCTAGCATCTGTGTAGGTGTTATGCCAAGAATCCCTCTAAGGTCTAGTCCACCCCATTACCTGAGAATTAGAGAAAGTGGGACCCCGTCCTGGTCTCGAGTTGGACACCCCGCGAGGGATGTTAGACCACTGCTAGCTGGAGCATCTGCATGCAGGAACCTCAGCGTCTGGTCAGTGTGTCAGCCGGGAAGTCATGGTCTCCTCTGTCTCTCTAAGCAAGACATGATGTATATATACCCATAGGTCTCCCCGGGGGTCCTACCTTGCTGTGTTACTGTGTCGGCCTAAAGGATGACGTCGGGCTTGAACTTTAACATAGATATTATACAGGAGATGTGAGTCCTGCTGTGAGTCCTGCTGTGCTTCCAAGAAGCCTCAACCATAATGTATGAGTATCGGACCAGGATAAAACCTGTGTTCTGAATGCATTGTCGTATCTAGGTAAAAGGTCAGTGCGTAAGTACCGTTATGTATGTAATGTAGAGAAGAATATAGGTGAAAGGTTGTGATGTTTACCTACGCCTATTTAAGGTACCTATATGGAATATAACAGTGGTGGACTGGGACATGAAGGACTGAGGTTAGAAGGTAAAATCTTTGACCATGACGAACGGCTATCTGATCCGCACTCCATGCGGTCAGCATCAAATTGCGCCTAGGTCTTGCACTAGCTTGACCATCAACGATTATTGGCACTTTGTGCTTCTTGGCGTTATCTACACTTTAAACTTTAAAAATCCATACCAACAGTTCCCGTCATTGGGATTTTTATTGTTTTGCATTTCAACTTTATTACTGTTATAGTACTGCAAAAATACTTTACAGATTGCTTGTAAGTTATACTTGTCTGCTATGAGTCATAAGTGTCAGGGCTTTACTCTTGGGTTAGTTTCGTGACTTTGAGGGTTTGCCCTGACAAGGATTGTGGTTATTACCTGAGGTGGGTACCTACTCCCCTCAACTAATACCCCAATTACTTACAGCGGTCTTAACATTTATTCCAGTTTCCTAGTGAATGTTCCCTTATTTATATTTGGTGACCCTCCCCTCACCCTCTCTCCTCCACACCCAGCACCACCCTATAGATAAAGCAGATCTATCATTTATCTCCAGAAATTAGCAATAATTGTAATCAAATGTATAATTCAATAATGACTTAAAAATATTGAATAAAGTTTCTTTGAACTACAAATCTGTGACTCTTTCTTTTTACACAGTTTTTATTATTACATTTAGGGTATGAAAAATGTGAAAATAAAGTGAGATATTTTAAGACTGAAGCTGTAGTCTGGGCCATGGTTTCGTTGACCCAGGAGACTTGTGTTTTTTTTCTAGTGTTGCTGGGGGACTGCAGAAGTCCCTGCAACCCCCCACACAACATTAAAAAAGAAATTGGCAATGTCACTGTCCCTTCTAGGGACAGCATCAACAACTGAATATATGTAAATCATCCTCCCACTGCATTATGGGGCACTCCTTGAAGGAGCAGAGAATAATAAAAGAGTGGCTCTGGCCGCTCATTTATTGTTCACTTTTTGTGTTTTTCAATTTTTTTTATGGGCGTCCAGATCCCACCCAGGACACTACTGTTTTTTTTCTTTTTTACAAGGGGCCACACGGGAGCCACCATAAAGCATTTTTTAAAATATATATTGGCATGCCCCAATGCCCACCCGGGTCATGCAATGGATTTAGCCATATTGGGGGCTGCAGGGGGAGGCCCAGGGCCACCACAGCCCTGCAGTCTCACCTGTATGCACCTATTGCGGGTGCAGCAGGAGCCCACATTATTCCAATTCCACAGGAGCAGTTTGAGCTTGTGCGGGGCAGGAGCAATCATAGCATTTTCCTGGCCGTAAGTGTGGACAGGGAAATGATTTTTTCTCCCACTGGACAGGAGCAGCTTTGTGCTCCCATCCAGTGGAAGAACCATAGCACCTGTCCTGGGTGTTGGGGACCACAGGACACTGTCACTGAGCCAGCCCCAAGGGATACGGCAGCCTGGGACTATAGCATGGCTAAAGGAGTGGCCTCCACGCCCCCCTCCCCTTTAATTGAAAAACAGCCCTGGGGAAGAATGGGGTCATTCTGTGGCTTGGGGAGTGGAGGCCACGGGGCTCCTCTTCCCATTAACTAAGTTTTGAGGCCCTGGGAATAGGGGCCCCTGGGCCTCATGGAGGCAGGGAGAGTAAGGCTGCATGCCCCCTCCCTGTAAAACACTTCCCACCCCTCCTCCCTGATCCTTATCCACAGTGGGAGTCTTTTAATAGAAACGGGCAGAGCCCATACTTTTTTGAGATTTGACTGTGTATTTGTGGATTCTCCACACATTTGGGGCAATTTAAAAAAAATAAAAACTCCAGGTGGGGTTCCTCTGGGACCCCATTCACTAGGCCTAGGAGTTCAGGATATCCCTACCCTGTCCCCCTTATGTTTCTTTCAGGACTTGGGAAGGAGTTTCAAGTCCTAAGATGGCTGCTGCCACTTCCTTGTTGAGGTTGTTTGAGATCTGTCGGCTCACCGGATCCTCCGCGTGTGACATCTAAAAAAATTTTGACCCGTCATTTAAAAAAAAAATAATGAATGGATTTCCACCAAAACCCAAAAGCACTCTCTCTAGACCAAGGTCTAGCTTTCCGCCACATTTGGTAAATATCCGTTCCTCAGTTTCAGCTGCAGCTGTGTCTAAACTTCCTATGTAGAAATGAATGGGAACCTCATTTTGGGACCCCCCCTTTTTCTCACCCTCGCTTGACAGATCACCCCAAAACTTTCCATGTGCAAAATAGCCCAAAAGTAGCACTTTTTTAGAATGTTTTGTGGAGATTCATCACATGGCACCAAAGTTATTAGCAACACAAAAAAGGCATTTCCTATGGAAACAGGATCCTAACTATAGCTACCTAGATGTGATATATTACCTACTGGCAGTCGCCAGTAGGTAGTTACAGTTAGGACCTAGTTTCCAATCTTCAGGAATTTTTCACAACTAATAAGACGCTCACTTCACCTGCTGTCTTGAAAGTTTCGGGGTGATCTGTCAAGTGGGGGTCAAGAACCAGGGGGCACTTAAAAGTGCGTTTTCCCATGTTAATTTCCATTGGACCTTTAGACATGGCTACAGACTGAACTGCCGATCGGAATTACACCAAATTTGGCAGGAAGGTAGATGTTGGTTCAGGGATGTGCCTTTATGTGATTTGGTGTAAATTGGTTCAGAATTTGCAGAGAAATTGGAGGAAAGTTCCAGTTGTATATAAAGGGATACGGTGGATCCGTGACCCCTCCCGATCTCGTACCAACACTTCAAACCAGGAAGTGTTGGCAGCCATGTTGTGAGTTGGTTGAAACCGAGTCACATAAAAAGGATTTTTTTTAAAGAAAAGGGGGTAGGGTAGAAACAACCTGACCCCCTAGGCCTCCTGGGGGGTCCCACAAGGACCCCGCAGGGTCAAAAAAATCATTTTTTTTAAAAAAGATTCACGAATCCAACCCAATTGTTTTTTTAAATGAAGTGCGGTCTCCCGCATTTTGTTTCTAATCTGCCCCCAGGTTGGCCAGATCCTGGCGGCATGTGCAAATATGGAGGAGGGGTGCACAGGCCCTAGATGGCCCTGGGGACTGCCACCAACTCCAGCAATGTCCCAGGGTGCCCATCCCGGGACATTGAAGTTTTCTATGACTTGACAGGAGCACCACTCCTGGCAAGCCATAGCAAACAATGCTGCGCATCGTGACAGCTAGAGCATGTAAAATGCTCTTGCTTGCATGAAGCTGAGCAGCGTTGCTTTTGGACAGAGGGAGCTGCATGTTACAAGCTCCCTCTTTCCAAAAGCAATGCCAGCTCCCGCAAGACGTGGGGAGCTGGCAGGGACCACGGAGGAATTCAGGCTCCCCTGAGGTCCCCAAAGTGGTGGAGAATGGGGGCCTGGCCACAAAAATCTCTCAACAATCCCGCTGTGTGGGATTTAGTGGAGGTAACAAGAGGGGTAATTGGCCCCCAGGGACCCTCAAGATCCAAGGGGACTTCATCCTCCAACTAGTAGTGTACCAGGAGCCACGTTTGCACAGTGGTGGAGAAAGGGAGTGTGTCGACAAAATATCAAATTGGAAATGTTGAACTACAGGAATATCGAGTCCTAAATATAGTCAGTGAGAAATATCGACGGAAAGAATATCGTGGTCAAGAATATCGAATTTAAGATAAGAAATATTGTTTTTTTAAATAAAGAAGTCAATAATATCGCTTGCAAAAATAGAGTTTAAAATATTGATTTTTTAATTAGTGTTATGTATTTCAGTATATATTTTAAATGTATGTGAGGTATTTTTTTGTATAAGTATTTATGTTTTTTAATATGTGTTACATTTTTAGTAGTTATCAATTTTATTTTAATAACATTTTGCATTTTTTAATTCCATAGCAGGTTGTGGGTTTATAGGGGAATAGGATGGGAAGTAATTAAATTATAATAAATTAATAATTTTTTTATTTATTAATATTTATTTAATTTATATTTTATAGTGTTAACTGTGGGAAGTAATTCATTTTTAATTCATTATTAATTTGTTGTTAATTAATATTAATTAATTGAAAATTAAATATTGAAATTGTGTGATTTATTTTAGGTGTTGGTTGTGGGGTTTATAAGGGTAAAGGGTGGGAAGCAATTTATTTTTAATTAATGAATAATTAGTTAATTATTATTAATTAATTAATTAATTGAAAATTAAATATGAAAATTGTTTAATTAATTTTAGGTGCAGGTTGTGGTATTTATAAGGGTAAAAGGTGGGATGTAATTTATTTTTAATTAATTAATAATTAGTTGTTAATTAATATTAATTATTTAATTACAAATTAAATTTGGAAATTGTGTAATTATTTTTAGGTGCAGGTTGTGGGGTTTATAGGGGTAAAGGGTGGGAAGTAATTTATTTTTAATTAATTAATAATTAGTTGTTAATATTTTATTAATTGAAAATTAAATATGGGAATTGTGTAATTAATTTTAGGTGTGGGTTGCGGGGTTTATAGGATTAAAAGATGGGAAGTTAATTAATTTTTATGTGTTTTAATTTGTTTTTTAATTAATAATATTTATTGAATTGATAATTATGTTTAATATGGAAGTACATTTTATTTTTAATTTAGATGTGGGTTGTGAATTGTGTGGTGCTATAGGGTAGGATGTAAATAAAATGAATGTATGTAATGTTTTAGTTTATAAATAATTTGTAACTAAAAATATTTGTTTGAAAAATATTTTTATATTTATTTAATAAAATATTTGTAGGTAATAGTGATATCTATGTAACATTATAATATGTTTTTAGTTTTTTAATTTATAATACTTAATACATTTGTATTTTAAATTTTTACATATTTATATATTTTTTGTAATTTATTTTGTTTTTCAAATATTTTTTGTTGTTGTTGATAATTTGTTTGTTTTTAATTTTGAATTGCCTGTAGTGGGAGTAGTAATTCTTTTCCCTCCGCAGTCCAACACTTTCCCTACTGTTACACTCACTGGAGTGGAAATAGTAGTTTTTACCTCTCCGCTATGCAACACTTTCTCTACCGTTGCACTGACTGGAGTGGGAATAGTAATTTTTACCCCTCCGCTATCCAATACTTTCCCTACTGTTGCACTGACTGGAGTGGGAATAGTAAATTTTACCCCTACACTATCCAACACTTTCCCTACTGTTACTCTCAGTGGAGTGGGAATAGTACTTTTTACCTCTCCGCTATCCGACACTTTCCCTACTGTTGCACTCACTGGAGTGGGAATAGTAATTTTTACCTCTTCGCTATGAAAACTTTCCCTACTTTTGCACTGACTGGAGTGGGAATAGTAATTTTTAGCCCTCCGCTATCCAACACTTTCCCTACTGTTGCACTTATTGGAGTGGGAATAGTAATTTTTAGCCCTCCGCTATCCAACACTTTCCCTACTGTTGCACTCATTGGAGTGGGAATAGTAATTTGTATCCCTCCACTATCCAACACTTTCTCTACAGTTGCACTCACTGGAGTGGGAATAGTAATTTTTACCCCTCCACCATCCAACACTTTCTCTACTGTTGCACTTACTGGAGTGGGAATAGTAAATGTTATCCCTCTGCTATCCAACACTTTCCCTACTGTTGCACTGACTGGAGAGGGAATAGTAATGATTACCCCTCTGCTATCCGACACTTTCCCTACTTTTGTACTGACTGGAGAGGGAATAGTAATTTTTACCCCTCCACCATCCAACACTTTCTCTACTGTTGCAGTCATTGGAGTGGGAAAAGTAATTTTTACCCCTCCGCTATCCAACACTTTCCCTACTGTTGCACTGACTGGAGTGGGAATAGTAAATGTTATCCCTCTGCTATCCAACACTTTTCCTACTGTTGCACTCATTGGAGTGGGAATAGTAATTTTTACCCCTCCGCTATCCAACACTTTCCCTACTGTTGCATTGATTAGAGTGGGAAATTTAAGTTTAGATATTTTTAAATAGTTTAATGTTTTAATTAATAATAGAATGTTTTTATAACATAAATTTTATGTTATTGGTATATGTATATATATATTTATTTGTTACATTTTTATATATTTTTAAAATTATAAAATAAATTTAAATTAATAGTTTATTGTTTTACAGTAAATATATGTAATAATTATTATATATGTGTGTTTAACTTTTTTAGGTTAACTTCATTTGTTATTTTTGTTAAAATGTGTAATCTATTTATTTTTTTAACTTAAGTTTATTTAATATTTATTATTTTATATGTATATAAAAACCATAATTTTAGCATCTATATTTATGTAATCGATATTTTTTTCTCGATTTTTTGTACTTACCTTTATAAATAAAGGATGTCGATATTTCAGACATCTATATTTATGACTCGATATTGTGGTCTGGGGATGTTTTGGGTGTCGATGTTTTGTCAGTGAGCCCATCTCAGCAATTCTGCTGTGAGGGACTTACTGGAGGTAACAGGAGGGGTTGTTGGCCCCCAAGGACATCCTTGTTACCCCTCCTGTTCCTCCAGTAAGTCCCATACAGCGGGATTGCTAAGAGGTCTTTGGAGGCCACTCCTCCTTTCTCCACCACTCTGCAAATGCGGCTCCACTCGTGGTGCACTACTGGCTGGGGGATGAGGTCTACTTTACTCCAGAGGCACCTTAGGGGCCAAGAATAATTTCTGCTACCTCCTGTAAGTCCTATACAGTGGGATTCCTGAGAGCTGGTCGGAGGCCCAGCCCCCTTTCTCTACCACCAAAGGTTACAGGGACGTTATAGTTAGCAAATAGAATTTAAAAAACCTTAGAAATTCACTGAAAAAAACAAAAGATACAGGGACGTTTTAGTTAGGCTCATGTTTTACTCGTACAAAACCAGAGAAATTCAGTAGTTGTAGTTAGCTGAGCTAACTGTAACTCACACCCGCAATGCACTGCTTATGACCTCATATATTACATCACTCATGGCATGGTCAATGACAACACTGATGACATCACTGATGTCATCTCAAATGACATCACTGATGACATCATCTACAGAATCTCTGACACACCCATTCACAACCCAATATAACCTTTCATACACCCACTCCGTCTACACTACCACTCACTGATTCATAGGTCTACACACACATCCACTCAGTTACCCATACCGCCACTCTACACCAACTCACTCACTAATACAACCTCTGATATATCCACTCATACACCCATACAGCCACTCACAAATAGTCAGTCACTTATAGAGCTACTCACACATCTACTCACTCAGCTATAGAGTCAATCACACAGCCATTTACTCACCTGTACAGTTATATACACACTCATTTATTCATACAGATACTAACACCTACTCACTCACCTATACAGTCACTGACATAAGCACACACTCACCCATACAGCCACTCTTTCAATCACTCAGTCACTCATACAGTCACTCATATACTCTAATACTCACCTATACTGCCTTTCACATATGCAGTTGCTCACCCATATACCACTGACACATCCATTCACTCACTGACACAACCATACACACACTCACCCACCCATAGAGCCTGTTACACACACACTCATTAACCCATAGAGCCACTGACTCACCCACACACTCATCCATACAAGCAGTTACACACACTCCCCCACCCACACAGACATTGAGACACCCAAACACGTACTCAGACAATCACTCACCCATACAGAAACTCATGTATACACTCACACACCTATACAACCACTTAGACACCAACTGACAGACAGATACAGACTTTCACACAAGTCACTTACCCATACATTCACTGAGACACTTAATTATTCACTTATATAGTTACTTACGTACCCACTGAATCATCCAGTCAGCAATCATATTCCCACTGATTCACCAATACACCTTGCTATGCATATTTAACATTCATAAACTTTTTTTAAAACACTCACCATCACTGGATGATGTCAGTAGTGGTGTCATTTGAAATGTCATCAGTGATATCACTGACCATGTCATGAGTGATGTAATATGTGAGGTCATAAGCAGCGCATTGCGGGGGAGTGAGCTATAGTTAGCTCATCCCCCGGGGCCTGGCCTTTTTCCTTTTTTTATTTTTGAAAAATAAAGGAAGGGGGGCCATGTGGCCAATTTTGGACCCGGGGACCCCATCTCCTGGGGCCTGCCCTTTCTTTTATTTTTAAATGGGGGGGGCTGCGTAGCCTCCCTATCTTTGGCTTATATTGCCCAAAGGACCCCATCCTCCAGGGTATGGCCACCTTGCTGTGAACCACGGGGGAACCTGAAGGACCCTCCGGTCCCTACTGGCTCCCGACCACTTGCGGGCGCCAGAATTGCTTTTGGACAGAGGGATCTGCAAACATGCAGCTCCCTCTGTCCAAAAGCAATTATGCTCCGCTTCATGGAAACCCGGGACATTGCTGGAGCCTGCCCTGGGAGTGACAGTGCCCAGGGCCATCTACGGCTCTATGAGGGGGCTGTGCAGCCCCTTCCAACATTAATTAATGATGACCAGAGTGCCTCCACGCATTATGTTTTTATTTTAGCCCCAGAAAAGGTGGCAGTCCCCAGGGCTGTGAGGGGCCGTGTGGCCCCCTGAATTTGTATGAGTTAGCCCTTGGGAGGTGGTGGGATTTGGTGGGATTTGTGGATCCACTGCGATTCCTGCCTAAATGTTTAAAAAAAAAAAACTTTTTGGACACTGGGGATCCCTATGCGACCCCCCAAAGAATCCTAGGGGGGTCAGGGTGTTTCTACCCTGCCTCCTTTTCTTTTTTTGTAAGTTTTTGCTTGTGAGTCAGTTCAAGCGAGTCACAAGATGGCTGCCAACACTTCCTGGTTTGAAGTTGTGGCAGCCAATCAGATCTTATGCACGAGATCGGGAGGAGTCGCGGATCCAACGCGGCCTCATTTGCATATCTGAGAAATCTCAGGACACAAGAGGACCTCAACGCCCCACCAGCAGTGAGCCAAGATGCGCGTTTCCAGAGTGGTGTAAAAAGGGGTGTGGCATGGGACCACCTCTCTGCAATCCAGCTGTGTGGCGCTTATTGGAGCTACCTGGTGGGCAAGTTGGCCCCAGGGACCCTCAGTATTCAAGGGGACTTAATCCCCAACTTAGAATGAGCCAGGAGGCACGTTTGCAGAATGGTAGAGGGAGGGGGAGTGGCCTCCGGTGAGATGCCGGCTTTTTTTTCCTTTTTTTAATAGAAGGGGGCTGTGTGGCCCCCTTCTTTTAATATTTTTGCGGCCCCGGGGACCCCATCCCCCGGGGCATGGCCTCCTTTTTTTATACATATTGGAAGGGGGGCCGTGTGGCCACCACTTCCCTGGGGACCTCATCCCCCGGGGCACGGCCTCTTCTTTTTTAACTATTGGCCCCGGGGACCCCATCCCCCAGGGCTTGGCCATTATTAAAATTATAGCTTTTCGAGGAGGGGGGCCCCCTCCTGAGGCCGATTTCGGCCACGGGGACCCCATCCCCCGGGGCATGGCCTCCTTTTTTTTTTTTTACACATATTTAAAGGGGAGGGGGGCCACGTAGCCCCCCTTCCCTGGGCCACATTTGGCCCCGGGGACCTCATCCCCAGGGGCATGGCCTCTTCTTTTTTAAAATATTTACAGGGAAGGGGGGCCGCGTGGTCCCCTTTCCTTGGGCCACTATTGGCCCCGGGGACCCCATCCCCCGGGTCTTGCCCATTATTAAAATTATAGCTTTTTGAGGGGGCCCCCCTCCCCAGGCCGATTTCGGCCCCGGGGACCCCATCCCCCGGGTCTTGCCCATTATTAAAATTATAGCTTTTTGAGGGGGGCCCCCCTCCCCAGGCCGATTTTGGCCCCGGGGACCCCATCCCCCGGGGCCCGGCCCTTTGCATTGGGGACCGTGGGGGGAGCCCCAAAGCCCCCACGGTCCCTGCCAGCTCCCCACCTCCTGCGGGAGCCGGCATTGCTTTTGAGCAAGGGGAGCTGCTGACATGCAGCTCCCCTTGCTCCAAAGCAATCCTGCTTTGCTTCGTTGAAGCGAGAGCAGGTTTTCCTGCTCTCGCTTCAATGAAGCAAAGCAGGGTTTACTATGGTAGGGTGGGAGGTGTGCTTCTGCCCTGCCATAGCAAACAGCAATGTCCCGGGGTTGGGTCATTGCAGGAGCCAGCCCTGGGGGGTGGCGGTCCCCAGGGCCATTGAGGGCTCCAGGAGGGGGACCCCTCCCTACATTTTCAAAGCCCCGGGGAGGTGGTGGTCCCCGGGGCCAGGGGTCTGCAACCGACCCCCACATTCAAATAATTAGTGCCCCGGGGAGGTGGTGGTCCCCGGGGCTTGGCCCGTGAGGCCCCCGCATATAATTAAACAGTGCCCCGTGGAGGTGGTGGTCCCCGGGGCAGTGTGGGGGGGGGCAGGAGCCCCCCCCACACATTTATAAAACAAAGCCCCGGGGAGGTGGCAGCCCCCGGTGCTGCAGGGGAGCCGCGTGCCCCCTGCATATAATTAAAGAAAGCCCCGGGGAGGTGGCAGTCCCCGGGGCTGCGGGGGCCCCCGCTAATTTACTAGGCATAGCCCCCGGGACCTGGTCCACCCGGGGGCTTACAGATAATGAAGCGCGTTTATTTAATTTCCTCTGCAAAATTTGCACACCCAGCGTGAATTCTGCCGATTTAAAGAAAAAAAAATCTTTTTTTGTGCCTGGGGGTCCCTGTGGGAACCCCTGAGCAGGCCTAGGGGCTCAGAGTGTTTTTACCCTGCCCCCTTTTCTTGTTTTTTATATTTTTTCCACTGTTTTCTTGTGACTCGGTTACCGAGTCACAAGATGGCTGCCAGCACTTCCTGGTTTGGAGTGCTGACAGCCAATCAGATCTCATTTTGGGATTTGTAGTTTGATTCTGCTATATGTACAGATTACCTGGTGACAGAGTCATCATTTTCATTTGATAAACACATTATTTTGCTAGACATTTACCGGTAATTAAACAATATATATGGCGAATAAATTGCGTTTGCATAGATTAAAACAGTGATGTCATATAGCATGTACATATAGCAGAATCAAACTACAAACTACAAATCCCAGAATTCAATGGGAGTGTATACTTACAGGAAATGATATAAAACAGATGTAATAGTAGTGCCCCCTACCGTGAGAAAGGCCGTGCTGGCCGAAACGCGTCGGTGTGACAGACTGGCTCTGTGAATAAAATACATTTTCCAAGGTTCCAGAGTGCGGCGTCCTTTGTTGTAAAATTGATTTTGGCCATTGGTTCGGGCCAACGCCTGCACCCGCTGTTGCGCGCTCCGGCAGGAACCACATTGCAGTAATATATATATATATATATATATATATATATATATATATATATGTATATATATATATATATATATATATATATTCACTGAAAAGAACAAAGGTTACAGGGACGTTATAGTTAGGGTCCGATTTCACTCGTACAAAACCTGTGTGGGTAGGTGCGGGGGTGTGACTCCCTGTATGGTGAATCGCTGGCTGTATGAGTGCATCTGGGAGGGGCTGTATGGGTGAGTGAGTGTGCATATGGCTGTCTTGGTGAGTGAATGGATGTGTCAGTGGTATATGGGTGAGTAACTGCATATGTGAAAGGCAGTATACGTGAATGTTGAAGTATATAAGTAACTGTATGTGTGAGTGAGTGATTTTGAGAGTGGCTGTATGGGTGAGTATGTGCTTGTCAATGACTGTATAGGTGAGTAAGTATGTGTTAGCATCTCTACGAATAAGTGATTTGGTGTGTATATAACTGTGTAGGTGAGTAAGTGGAATATGTAATTGACTCCATGGGTGATTGAGTAGGTGTGTGAGTAGCTCTATGAGTGTCTGACAGTGTGTGAGTGGCTGTACGGGTATATGAGTAGATATGTCAGCAGCTGTATTAGTGAGTGAGTGGGTGCATGAGTGGCAGTATGGGTGAGTGATTGGATTTGTGTATAGACCTATGAATCAGTGAGTGGGTATGTAAGTACTGGTATGGGTGTGTCAATGTTTTCGAGAATGGTAGTGTGAAAGTTGGAGTGGGTGCATAAAAGGTTACTTGGGGGTTTGAGTGGCTGCATCAGCGATTCTATGGAAGATGTAATCACTGATGTCATCAGTGATGTCATTTGAGATGTTATGTTATGTTATAAGGTACTTCTAAAGCGCACGGCTACTCAAAAGAGTGTCCCGGCGCTAATAGGACCGTATGGCTAGCCTAGTGACCACCGTGGAAACAAGGAAGAGAAACCTAAAGTTGTTGTTGAAACATCCAGGTTTTGAGTTGTCTTCTGAAAGTCATTAAGTCAGGCGCCTGTCTCAGTGGCGTCGGTAACAGGTTCCAGGCACGGGCAACCTGTACTTGAAAAGAGCGGCCACCGATTCGGGTACGGGAGAATTCGGGAACAACCATCAGGTGTTGGTGGGATGATCTTAGGGTTCTGCCAGGGGCATAGTGAAGAACTCTTGTCCTGATATAGTGGGCCCCCTCGCCGTGTAGCACTTTGAAGGCCAGGACTAGTGCTTTAAAATGGATTATGTTACAAACAGGCAGCCAGTGCAAGGCCTTCAGATGCAGAGAGATCCGGGTTCTGAGTCCGAGCATGAGAACCGCCCTAGCAGCAGCATTTTGGACAACCTGAAGTTTGTTTAATAGGAACTCGGGGAGGCTCAAGTACAGAACATTTACATAGTCCTGCCTGGAAATAATGAGGGCTTGGACCACTGTCTTTCTGTGCGAGAGAGATAGCAAGGGGAGGAATTTCCTGAGCATTTTCAGGAGGCCATAACAGGATCCTGCAACTGTCTGTATTTGGGTTTTCATGGATAAGGAGTCATACAATTTCACCCCCAGATTTTTAACTGCCTCTACCGAAGACTGTGGGGGTGACATGTCTGCGGGCCACCATTTGTTCCACTCGTCCTGAGAGGGAGACCCGAAGAAAATAATTTCAGATTTCTCTGGGTTACATTTTAATTGGTTGAGTCTGAGCCAAGTGAAGACTACTCTCAGGCACTTATTTATCTTCTCTCCAGCAAAGTCCTCGCCCTTCTCACATCTGAACAGCAGCTGAGTATCGTCAGCGTAAGAAATTATAGTTGCGTCACAAGCTTCAACCAGTGGGGTGAGGGGGGCCATATACAGATAAAACAGTGTTGGGCTCAGGATGGAGCCTTGCGGAACACCTACTTTCAGAGGGGGGATATGCGTGGCAAATGGGTGTCTCTCCTCCAAAAAGGAAGAGAACCACTTGAACACCGTGCCACCAAGGCCGCATTTCCGCAGTCTCTGCAGGAGTCGGTCGTGGGGCACAGTGTCAAAAGCCGCTGATAAATCCAAAAGGATTAGTACCGCTTTACCTCCTTTGTCAAGTTTCTCTTTTATGGACTCGGAGACTTCTAGCAAAGCAGTCTCGGTGCTGAGATTGGATCTGAAACCCGACTGGCTTGGATGGAGAAAATTATTCAATTCTACATAGTCGGTGATCACTGTATTTACATATTTCTCTATAGTTTTCACAAAAAACGGAAGAAGGGATCGGTAGAAGGCTTTTTCAGCAGAAGGAGGATTTTTGCACTCTTCAAATTCTGAGGAACCTGGCCATTGCTTAATGATGAATTCAGGACGATGTTAACCGTAGGATTAATGATCTCGGCCATAGATTCCAGTATTTTAGCTGGACATGGGTAGGAAGGAGAACCTGACTTTAGGCCCTTCATTATCTTCAGAGATGTCTCTAGTGAGAGGGGAGGGAACTGAGTTAGGGAGGGACACATTTCCAGAGCGCTAGAGGGTAACGGAACAATGACCCTTTCCTCTCCAGGATGTGACTCTGCAAAGGAGGATTGGATGGTTGTAATTTTCTCATGAAAAAAAGTTGCTAGCTGATTAGTCCATTCTGAAGTCGGGATGAAATGACTGGCGACTACACTAGGAGAGGAAAAGTTTTTAACAATTTTAAAAATGTTCTTGCTTTTGTTTCCAGAGGACTCAATTTTGGATGAGAAGAAGTTCTTCTTTTCCTCGTAAATTCTATTATGATAGGCTTTTAAGGATGTTTTATAAATGTCTTTGTCCTCGGCGTTGACATTTTTTCTCCATGCTCTTTCCAAGCGTTTACAAACGCTTTTGCATTGCCTAAGGGCTTCATTAAACCACGGGGAGGAACGGCTCGCATGTTTAAAAGGTTGCGAGATCTGAGGGGCGAGTGCCACGATGCCTTGCTGCAACCAGTTCTCTAAGCAGCAGGCGCCATCAGTAATGTCATCAGTGATGTCACTGACCATGACATGAGTGATTTAATATGTGAAGTCATAAGCATAGCATTGCGGGGGCGCGAGTTATAGTTAGCTCAGCTAACTATAACTGCTGAATTTCTCTGGTTTTGTACAAGTAAAATATCAGCCTAACTATAACGTCCCTGTAACCTTTGGGTTTTTCAGTGAATATCTAAGGTTTTTTAAAGGCTAATTCCTAGCTATAACTTACCTGTAACCTTTGATTTTTTCAGGGAATTTCCATGTTTTTTTAAGTAGCAATGGTCTTTGCAGAATGGTGTGGAAAGGGGGCGGGGCATCTGACCAGGTTTCAGAAATCCAGCTGAGTAGGACTTATAGAAAGTACTAGGAGGGCTTCATGGTCCCCAAGGTCATTTAGCATCCAAGACAACTTTATTCCCCAACCAGTAGTACACCAGGAGACATGTTTGCAGAGTGGTGCAGAATGGGGGTGTGGCCTCTGAAGACCTCTTAGCAAACTGACTGTGTGGAACTTGCTGGAGGTAATAAGGGGGATACTTGGCCCCCAAAAACCATAAATAGCCAAGAACACTTCATCCCCCAACTAGTACTATGCCAGGAGGCCCATTTGCAGAGTGATGGAGAAAGGACATCCTTGATGATTGCACAGGTAGTGCCTGTATGATTCTATGAGTGCCATTGCCAAGGACAGAATGCGAACACCGGGTGTTTTTAACAAAGAGTAAAACACATATATAGACATATTTTGCATAAGGTTTTATTGTAGCTATTTAGTAAGATAATAATTTAACTTTCCCCTTGGTATTCATTTGTCAAAATAACTAAATCAAGAATGCATTTTCCTTCTTCACAGCAACACCAGAGGTCGCAATGAAATCAGTAGTCATAAATACAAATGACAAAGTGAAAAACAAATATATAGACATTTTACAGAAAGTTTGAGTCTAGCTCTTTAGTAACATATTGGTTTAACTTTATTTTAACAACACATTTATAAAAAACGAACAGTTTCAAAAAATAACTCAGCATCTGAACTAACAAATAGAACATAACTAACAAACACCCATCAAACTACCCATTGTTACCCAAACTCATGGGGAATTAAAAACTGTTGCCAAAATTAGCACAATGCACAATCTAAAAACATCCCATGACCGGCAAAGTAAGGAATATCATGGATAGTATACTGTTCAGTAAAATGAAAAGGAAGTATGCAGCCATTCCTCTTCCTTGAATCTTCTTTTCCAGAAGTTTATTGTGAGCAGGTGGTAGATTTTGGCTGGAGACTTTTTTTAGATTCATGTGGGACGGCGTTCATGTTACATCATCTTAAAACTTATCATAGAAAACGTCTCCAACTGCTGATCAAGCAGAAGGAAGCTGGAGGACGATCTACATCAGTGGCAAAAGCAACAACTCCCAGCCACAAAGTTCCTTTAGAGGTACAGACTACTACAACAGATATGGCTCCAGAGTTTTCAAGAATGGTCACATATTGCATGGACTGTAGTGTTGTTATAACAGCTGGTGAGCAGTGTGTTACAGCTATTCGCAATCCTGCAAAAAATCATGTATGGTAATATTTCCCCTTTTATATTTTTTGCACATATCGTAAGAGGAGTTCATAGTGAGCCGCAAGAAGGCAACGCAAAGCTGAAGGACCCTCCACTTCAATAGCAGCACAACAACACCGAAGCGGAGAGTCCATTCAAAAGTCCAATCTCAAATTTAAAATTTGGCTCCATAGTTTTCCCCGATGGCATCATACTGCATGGATTGTGTAGTTGTAGTGAGTGCTGGAGAGCAGTCCATAAGGCACCTTTGCAATGCTGCAAAGAATAATAAATGTTGATTTATTTTTTATTTTTGGCCCTTCATAGTTTTTCTACATTAGCAGGCATTTTGTTATCTTACAAAATGGGTATCTGATATTTATGTGTTGTTCATTTTATTATCTTCTAATTTATTGTAACACTACTTACATATAACTTGCCGTATAGATAAGTCAAACCGTCAGTCTACAAATAAATACACAAGTAACTTTTGCCAATTATCATGATTTACTTTTTCAATTTTTAAATATAAGTCAACAGTCTGTGTTTAAATCTTCTAGTAAGTGGATCGACAACATATACAAAGATACTCTGGTTTTTAAGACAACACTGTGTTACATTTTATAATCTCTTCTTTAAAACTATCAACTGTAATATATGTGTCTTGTTCTGCAACACCTCCTCTTAGCAACTCTTCATTTTCTGTAGAATCCTGCTCAGGACCAAAGAAACGAAACTGCACATCACCACAAACCTTTTCTACATCTGCCACACTACCATGCAAAAGTGCTCTATTCATTTCTCCTAAACATAAAGCAGGACTTTTCAAATAATACAGCCATCTGCCTAAAATTCGCATTGTTGAGTGGTATCACTTTTTTTGTGTTTTAAAATTTGCCTTGGAAAGATACGTAGGAATTTTCTTAATATATCAATGGATTGCTGTCTAATACTAGAAACACTACTACAATTCCATTTGTATACAGTACCCGGACTACGCCTTCCTTGTACCTCTTCTGCAATAACTTCTTCTACATTTCTAGGTACCATCCTCTTTTGCTATAGGACTACCATTCTTCATTTCATTACATCGTCTTCTTTAATCAATAGCATGAACTAATTTGTTATCCTGGAGATAGCTTTCTTCATTAAAGAAAGGCTCTGTACAAGAAGTATGTATCCATTTGCCACTAAAAACTGTACAACAGTTACTTCTATTCACTAATCTTTTCTTCTGATTTGTCTCCTCTTACACAACACTATTTTCTCAAGACTCTTCATTCTATTTAGAATCGAAATGAAAAGCTTCCTCTTCAGAGAAAAGGCCTTATCAACTAATCTCTCAACTCGTTCTTTCTGTTTCACTGCATCTCTCCTTCTTCTACACTTTTTTAAATTTAACACTAGATTTACAAGGCTGTAACTATGCAATCATAACATTTGCGCAGAACCTATGCAGCCATCTATACACCCACTTACAACCCATGCAGCCATTGAAATACTGAGGCACACCGTGCACTAATTAAACCCTCAGGCTCCACTCATGTAATTACGTAGAGAGTACCATATTAGTAAGCCTATCACCCATTCAGTACCTATTTTCTAGGGGATCTTTGTGACGATGTCACAATCCCACGGACATGTCGCAAAAACAGAAAACAAAAGCAGACATTCAAGGGCTACTAACACATCCAAAAATAATATGTAAAAAAATCCATTCTGAACATTGCCCTACACATATTACTCTATACATTCTTCTTTCAAAGCATGTTTAAACTCATATTTTTGTACTAAGTTTCTTTAAAAACCATCTTTCAGACCAATTTCCTGTTTTTGCGGTTATTCGGGACGCCGCAATGGTGTCGTTAACCGCAACGATCACGCCTTTTCCATAAAGTGAAAACACATATATACACACATAATACAGTATTTTACACACTATCGGTTTAAATACTGAACACTTGAAACTCATTTTTTTCTAGTGTATTTCTAGAACAACCATCGCAAAAACCTATTTTCGGATTCCGCGGTGAGGCCGGAGATCGCGATGACATCGGTAATCGCGATCACCGTGGTTACGTCGCAAAAGCAGGAATTAATAGCCACCACCACATCATTTTTTTTAACTATATAATTAATTTTAACCATCACAGTACAGGACAGTACCAAGAATCTGACACCTCTGCATTCTTTCTGTCATTTCAAGACTCTGTTCTCCAAGGAGGAGTGTTGGGAACAGGAAGGAGAAGTGTCTGGAAAAGGAAGGAGGAGTGTCGTGAACCAGAAGGAGGAGTGTCGGGAACACGGTGGCCGGCTGAGCACCTTTTGGGAGCCACCCAGAGGGAGTGTAGAATGAGGGCATGATAGCTCACCAGTATCTTGAGTTTTGGTTCCCCTCTCCATCTGCACTGTATTGGCTGCCGATGGTCATGCAAGGAACGCCACTTTGGTATATCACAGCGGGTCCCTTTTGGCAGCTCCGCACGGTCCAGCGTGTGCTCCCGCTGCAAGGTCGCAATGCGGCTGGTGGCAGCGTTGGCACAAATCTGCTGCATAGAGGAAGCAAACAGCTCAAGGAGAAGTTTGGATGGGGCCCTGAGGTAGCCGCTATGCTACGCTATGCTAGGGCCAGCAGGAGTGGCAGCAAGAGCAGCAAGAGAAGCGGCGCCTGCAGACATGCCCTAATGGATGTTGGGATAGATGGTAAGTCCATTGTGGCAGTCTGTTCCCAGTCTGTGGCCAATTTGGACAGCCTCCTAGACCAGCAAAGCAATTGTGGGGGGCATAAACATCCAGGTAGTAAGAGACAAGTCGTGGGGAAGCAACAGGTGATTGCCACCAGGTACACATTGAGGTCCCATACTTCTATGTGGGCGCCGAGTGTAGATGAGCCCGAAGGCGAAATAGGTGTGCCCTCTTCCCAGTGAAGGTGTCATCTAAGCAAATAAAGTCCCAAAGGAACGCCCCTCTGAGTAAAAAGCCGGTTAGTAGGATACCCCCAACTAAGGTAGGATTTATACCCCATTCAAAGGAGAAGCAGGACTCTCTAGCCGTTAGACTCCATAAGATTACCCCCTCATTGAAATCCTACTTTAAGGTCAGACCAGATCTAAGGATAGAAGAGCGCAAAGAAGAGGACGGAGGGTCCCCTGGTGCGTTGAACCTCTTGAATATGACAGGCGTAATGAACTCAGATATGGGAGGTCAAGGAGGGGACTCCACAGCCATTCTCAAGCAAAATATGTTTTCCTGTTTAACATCTGAAGAGTCAAACATTGATATGGGGGAGGATGAGGCTGAGCAGAGTAACACCCCAGACGGGACCTCACAGACAGGGGAGCAGGACATTGGGACCTTTAAAGGGCTGGACTCAGTCCAGGTTATGTTAGGCAAACTAACAGGAAATTAAGGAGCGTTTTTCGATATCTGAGTTAAATCAAAGAAAGATTGAAGCGACTTACTCTAGTCTGGAGACAAAGATTGAGGGTCTAACACAACGAACACGGGAGTTAGAGTGCGGGTTACAAGGACTTCAGTCATCTGTCCAAGAAAATACACAAGAAATTGTGCGTTTAAAGCAAAGAGAGAAGTCCTTGACTGGTAAACTAGAAAAGTTGGAGAATAAAATGCAAGGAGGAATAATGTTAGAATCTTGGGAGTTGTGGAAGGCATTGAAGGGGCAAACATTAAATCTTTTGTGATTAAACTGCTGAAAATTGCCTTCACACAGGAAGCCGGTTTTTCCAACCTGGAGGATGAAATTCAGCGAGTGCATAGAGATCACTTTAAAATGCACCCAGGGCAGAAAAAACCCCGGAAGATTTGGTGAACTTTCTTTCCTATACTGTGAAGGAGAAACTGTTAAGTCTGGCTCTAAAGGAAAAGTCACTGCAAGCTTTGGGGGTGACTTTTAAAATCAGGTCAGATATCCCCAGGGAGACAGCTGATAGGCAGTGGGAGCTGGGAAAAAGAATTGAAGAGATGAGGGAACTGGGGGCTAATGTGCAAATAAGATTTTCAGTCATCCTGAAGGTCATGTGGCAAGCCAAAATGTACTACTTTTTGGACTCTGAAGAAGTAGACAGCTTCATAGTGCAGGCTAAGAGAGAGGGGACCTCTGGAAAATGAATGAGCTAGGAAACCAGATGGTACCGCTCTGTCAGCGTTGAGATCGAATAGGCTATGTTAAGGTCTAGACATAGGAATGGGAGGGTTCCTGGGGGGAGTAGCACATGTGGTGGGGAGCATGTGGAAAAAAGCATAAACAAATTTGAGACCTCAAGTCGGGGTAGAAGGGTAGCACCAAACAGGAGTAGCAATTGGAAAAAAGGAAAAACAAAAAAATTATGAGTATAAGGGAAAAAGGCAACCTAAGGAAAAAAAGGGTTCTCAAGATACTTTGTTGGAATGTTAATGGGCTGTGGGTAAAAAAAAAGGCAACGTATTATACTGCAGTATTTGAAGGAACATAAATCACAAATAATTATGTTACAAGAAACCCACCTAAGAATGCAGGAATGTAGAGATTTATTGTTAAAAAAAAAGTGGGTGGAGACTGTCGTAGTCACTAATCAACCGCAATGTACTAAAGATGTAGCCCTGATATTTAAAACGAGATACAGAGTAGGGCTGACAAGGTATAAAGCGGATGAGGGAGGCCGCTGGATTATAGCTGAGATTAATATACATCAAAGTCTGTACACACTAGTGAGTTACTATGGCCCGAATATTGACGACACCTCTCATTTGGCAAACCTTTTTTCCAACCTGGTAGATTTTAATGCACCTATTATCCTAGGGGGGTATTTTAACATTCTTTTAGACAATAACCTTGATAGATCCTCAGTATGGATTCAGATTAACTCCCCAAAGATGAGAGCTTACTTAGTGGATATGCTAGAAAATTCTAACCTATGCGATGTTTTTCGTAAAGTAAATGGGGACTGCAGGGATTGCACCTACCATAGTAAAAAAACAGCCACTATTCCAGACTAGATAATTTATTTATGGACAGGAAAGAGGTGGAGAAAGTGGCACAGATAGAACATCTCCCTATTCACCTTTCAGATCATGCAGCTCTGCTTTTAAAAGTGGAGTTGGTAGACTCAGTGGGGGAAAGGAGGTGGACAGTCAACAGAAGGATCTTACTTAGGGAAGGGATAGTGGCTAAGTTAGCCCTGGGAACAGAGGAGTTTTTCTCTTGGAATATGACATCGGCTCCCCTGCATATAGTTTGGGATGCGTATAAGGCTTGGTCTAGGGCGATTCTTAAAAGTCTATCAACCAACTGGGCCAGGGAACAAAAAGCTGAATTTTCTAGACTCAAGGAAGATATGGCGAAAATAGAAAAGCTATTAAAAATGGACATATTGAGCAAAGAGGAGAAAATGGGGAAAGAGGCAGCTCTTGAGGAACTACAAATTAAATTTACATTAAAATCAGAAGAGAAGGTATTGCATTAGTGGGAAGTTAGCAGAGCTAGGGACATAGTACATGGAGAATGCTGTGGGAAACTGCTGGCATGGAAAGCAAGGTTGGAAAGGAATCAGAACTATATTAAGAAGATCATTGATAGCACAGGTATTATTGTGGAAGAGAGATGTAAGATAAAAGACGCCTTTAATGAGTATTTTCAGGATTTAAACACAGAAGATCTCTTAACAAGCAAAGCAGACGTAGAGACATGGTTACGAGGGAAACACCTCCCTAAGCTATCACATGAACAACAACAGTATTTATGTCAAGAAATAACAGGTAGTGAAATTCTGGCAGCAATTAAAAAAGCAAAAAGAGGCAAGGCTGCTGGTCCCGACATGATTCCTAGTCAGTTTTATGCTGTAAATGCTGACGGGATCATTCCAATTTGAATCAAGCTGTTTAACTCTGTATTGGTCAAGGTAATCCTATCCCGGAATCATGGAATTAAGCAGTAATAGTTTTAATTCCAAAGCCGCGTAAGAACCCACTTCAGTGCCAATCATTTCACCCAATTTCATTACTCAATAGTGATTATAAAGTCTTTACTATTATCTTGGCAGCAACATTAAATAGAGTAGTGGGACACCTAATACATGAGGACCAAAAGGTTTCTTTCCAGGGAGAAATCTGAGAGAGCTGAATCACTTGCTGATAGGCTCAATATACCTAGCCATAACCTCAGCTAGCGGTCGTTACCATGGACGCAGCCAAAGCGTTTGATCCCGTTAATTGAAGGTATCTTATGGCAGTTTTAGATCATTTTGGCATGAGCAAGTCTCTATTAGCTACATTAGGCAAGATCTATAATGCACCTATTGCTCGAGTCTTAGCAAACGACTCCCTGTCATCACCAGTGAAAATAGAAAGTGGGACCAGACAAGGGTGTCCTCTCTCTCTCCCATTCTTTTCGACCTTTATATTGAGCCATTTGCCCAAAGCTTAAGATTGAATGTGGAAATGAAGACTTTTGAGGTAGAGTCCTTTTCTAGAAAGATTGGGATATACGCTGATGACTTGATTGTCTTCCCTTTAGACATCCACTCAGCTTTACCACAACTCATGGCAGAGGCAAGGATTTTCAGGGAACTTTCACGAAATTAATGAGGATAAAACAGACGTAATGGTGTGGAATCATTTTGAGCAGGATGTTGTAAGTGTCACAGAGATGAGGTATCTGGGGCTTAAATTAACTAAAGATATTGGGAAAATGACTGCAGTTAATTTAGAAAAAGTGAGTCAGGAGAAAGGAAATGTGTTAAAGAGATGGCGGATCCTACCGTTATCTATATATGGGCGGATTAATTTGGTAAAGATGTTCCGTCTTCCTAAAGTCACTTTATTGTTTGACAATGTCCCCTTAAATTTTGAGAAAAGGCATTCAAGCCCTGCAAGGGAAAATTACATCTTTTATGTGGGGCAACAAAGGAGTACGTCTCTCTTGGAACAAATTAAGGAGAAAGGCCAGGGCAGGGGGGATTGGGGCTTCCAGATTTCCAACTTTATTGCTGGGTCTTTCATCTCAAGAAGAAAAGAATGTTCTTTTTCGTCCCAGACAAGACCTTAATTGGCACTATGTACAGAGCAATGCTCTCGGGTCTGCCCAAGGAGGGCTTTGCTTATAAGTTTGGGGTGCCTAAATACTTTAAGAAGGTCAGACGAAAAATGTCTTTGAGCAGCAGCAAAAACCTGGTTTGAGGTCAGATCGCTTTTGAGTAGTGCATACTACAGTAAGCTGTCTCCCATATGGAACTCCCCAGGTACTCCGGAGTGCTTGTTGGATACTATTTCAGCCCCCTTTAAACAGTGAGGGATAAGCAGTTGGGGGCAGTTGTTAGACGAGGGGCAGCACTTAACCTGGGAATACTGGAGAAACAGGACTTTTATTTTCAAGCACACATATCAGTATGTACGACCCATTTGCAATCTTCATTGCTGTAGAATTATATAGAATACAGGTTACTACATTTGATAACATGTTTTAAACCTCGCATTTCTGTAATGCCTCTCAACTTTTATAAATACTTCATATCAAAGTTAAAACTGTAATTACAATAACTGAATCACTCTTACACCATACATCACACACCTTACACATTTGAAACTTACCTCTGAAATCCTGTTGTAGAGTATGAAATTCATAAATAATTTTCCTTTCCACACAATAAATGAATTGTACCACTCTCAATAAGAAAGAACCAGTAATGGCAAATGTTCCCTCTCATTTTCCACAGTAATGAATGTTATTAACAAATCAAAAAATTGCTTTCATTTTTTCAAAATGTAAAACCATTTCCTATTGGCTACTTATATTAACCCTTTTCTAGTCTGTTCTAAAGAAACCCAATCTGGTTATGTAAGTTGCTGGAGTTGCGACTTCACCGGGACCACCGTTGTAACGTCGCGATGGAGTCGCAAACCCTTACTGGAGTTGAAAAACTCATTTACAATACTACTACTATTATTTTTGTTAACAACATAACACTTCTAAACATACTACTGATTTGGAAAAACTTAATTTCCAAACATATATCATATATATAACACTCCATTTTATATTTTAAAAGTACAGTTTAATTTAAACCCTTCCCCCACAGTAACCGTTTCTGCAACATTGAACTGCACCAGTAGGTCAATAGTTTGCTATATTTTTAAATGGAGCAAACACAAGGAGATGAAGGACGGAGCGCTGAAACTTTTCAGACACTCAACCCCAGTCACAGATCTGGGTTGAATCCATCATTGTTCTTTAGTTCACTTCGCCACCCCAGTTCAGACACAGCTATATGCAAATCAGTCTTGACCTTGTGCCTCATGGGAACAGTCCAACCCGAACTGCCAAGCCATATCTTCCCTGGACTGGAAACCAGCATCCTGGGACAGGTTTCGGGCTAACAGCCCGCATCAGCCAGGCTAGCTTGAATCCAGTGGCAAAGTGAGCAAGGGACCCACGTCTGGGCATACCCTGCCAACTTAGAGCGAACAAAGCAAACACAAGGAGATGATGGACGGAGCGCTGAAACTTCTCAGACACTCACCCCCAGTCACAGATCTGGGTTGAATCCATCATCGTTCTTTAGCTCACTCCGCCACCCCAGTTCAGACACAGCTATATGCACATCAGTCTTGACCCTGTGCCTCATGGGAACAGTCCAGCCCGAACTGCCAAGCCATGTCTTCCCTGGACCGGAAACGAGCATCCTGGGACCGGTTTCGGGCTAACAGCCCTTATCAGCCAGGCTAGCTTGAATCCAGTGGCAAAGTGAGCAAGGGACCCACGCCTGGGCATACCCTGCCAACTTAGGGCGAACAAGGAAAACACAAGGAGATGATGGACGGAGCGCTGATCTTTTTCAGACACTCACCCCCAGTCACAGATCTGGGTTGAATCCATCATCGTTCTTTAGCTCACTTCGTCACCCCAGTTCAGACACAGCTATATGCAAATCAGTCTTGAACCTGTACCTCATGGGAACAGTCCAGCCCGAACTGCCAAGCCATGTCTTCCCTGGACCGGAAACGAGCATCGTGGGACCGGTTTCAGGGTAACAGCCCTCATCAGCCAGGCTAGCTTGAATCCAGTGGCAAAGTGAGCAAGGGAACCACGCCTGGGCATACCCTGCCAAATTAGGGCGAACAAAGCAAACACAAAGAGATGATGGACGGAGCGCTGAAATGTTTCAGACACTCACCCCAAGTCACAGATCTGGGTTGAATCCATCATCGTTCTTTAGCTCACTTCGCCACCCCAGTTCAGACACAGCTATATGCAAATCAGTCTTGACCCGGTGCCTCATGGGAACAGTCCATCTGTCCATCAATTGTTCTTTTTGCATTTGTCACCCCGAGTGAGACGGGTATGCCCAGACGTGGGTCCCCTGCTCTCCATGCCACTGGAGTCAAGCTATCCTGGCTGACGAGGGATGAAACCCCGAAACCAGTCCTAGGATGCTTGTTTCCAGTCCAGGGAGGATCTGGCTTGGCAGTTCGGGCTGGACTGTTCCCATTGGACGCAGGGTCAAGAACTGATTTGCATATGGCTGGGTCCCAACTGGAGTGACATGGTGAGCAAAAAAACGATGGATTTAGGCCCAGATCTCTGTACCTGGGTGAATGTATGACATTGTTCTGCATACTGTCCATCAATTGTTCTTTTTGCATTTGTCACCCCGAGTGGGACGGGTATGCCCGGACGTGGGTCCCATGCTCTCCATGCCACTGGAGTCAAGCTATCCTGGTTGATGAGGTGTGAAACCCCGAAACTGGTCCTAGGATGCTTGTTTCCAGTCCAGGGAGGACCTGGCTTGGCACTTCGGGCTGGACTGTTCCCATTGGACGCAGGGTCAAGACTGATTTGCATATGTCTTGGTCAAAACTGGAATGGCATGGTGAGCAAAAAAATGATGGATTTAGGCCCAGATCTCTGTTCTGGGGTGAATGTATGACATTGTTCTGCATTCTGTCCATCAATTGTTCTTTTTACATTTTTAAATGTAGCACACTAGCTTCCAAATCACAATAGCAGGTGTGGTTGACTACTGCAAAATATTAGCCTATCCAGTCTATTGTACATTTGAAACTTTTCTCCATAACCAATCACAAAGATACTTGTTTTGCAAAGTAACATGCACCCAATGACTTATCTGCTTTTTTATCAAACCACATTCTGTCCACCATTTTAGATACCTCTCATTATACCAACTGACTTACTCAGCTACAGACATCTTTTGATTACTTGCGCACATCCCTTCAAAATGCTTACAGTAAGGACTGTAGGCCACAGGTATATTTTGTGAAGCAAAAAGTAAGATGGAGTCAGAGGAGTTGACAAAGACCTGGGTTTGCATAATGTGGATATTGAATGGTTTGGCAGAGAGGATTAAAGTGGCACCAATTGCTGCCTTTGGTTAAAACCTTTTTGAACTTTTAATCCCCTGACCTCATGATTGGGCCAATGACCTAGGCACACTGACTGGGGTAGGATTGGAAAACCTAATGAAGGATACCTTTGCACAATTAATGTCACTTTTCTCTCACACTGTCTTTGTATACTCTAATATATGCCAAAGACAGAAATTGAAGTGGTCAAATCAGTTCTGTCCACAGACAGACAAAGCCAGGAAGCATGTTAATAAAGCTGTTTCCATATACCTCAGAGACCATAACATGGGCTCTCTCTACAACAACAACCTGCGTTTTGACTTGGAAAACATCTACAGAAGAGATAGAGTTCACTTCACAGATGAAGGGAACAGGGTGTTTCTCAACAACCTCAAGGTGTGCATTTGCACTTACATGTAGCTGCAACAAAGTCATAATAAACATAACGGCTCTTCTCAGAGCCACCCTATAATCCACCAGTTAAAAGTATCTTTGCTTTCAAAAGATATCCCTAAAAAAAAAAATCTGGATTTGCGAACCCATCGAGGATCCGCAAAAAAAGCACGAATTCAATGAACAACACATTTCACTTTTTTAACTATATTTTTTAATTTATACATATTAAAATATTTTCTAACTCTGTAAATTTGAATGTAACTGTGTACTTCACTCTGAGTAGCTCTATGATAAGCTTCACAAGTATGTGACTGGGTCTGTGATTATTTAATATTTATTTATTTATTTAAGGTAGACACGTGACTCCACTGCGACGTTACATTGTGGGTCATGCTGAGCTCCGCAATGGGTTTGCGACTCCTACCACGTGAGAAAAAAATATATATAATTATTAATGGCTCTCCCCTTTTCAGAGCCAATTTTGGCCCCGGGGACTCCATCCCCGGGGTCTGCTCTATTGTTATATATACATTCTTTTTTTTTTTTTTTAGAAACAAATGCAAAGGGGGCCATGTGGTCCATCTCCCAGACCGATTTTGGCCCCGGGGACCTTATCCCCCGGGGCTCAGCCTTTTCCTTTTTTTTAAAAAATAAAAGAAGGGGCCATGTGTTCCCCCTCCCGAGGCCTAATTCGGGCCCAGAGACCCTATCCCCCTGGGCCAGGCCTTCATCATATTTTTTTTTTAATTGGGAGGGGGCCAGCACGGCTCCCTTTTCTAGGCCGATATTGCCCTGGGGACCCCATCCCCCGGGGCATGGCCAGCTCATTGGGGAATGAGGGGGGACCCTCAAGGCCCCGCGGTCCCTGCCGGCTCCCTTCCCACTGCGGGAGCCGGCATTGCTTTTGAACAGAGGGAGCTGCAAAATTGTAGCTCCCACTGTCCAAAAGCAATTCTGCTCTGCTTCATGGAAGTGAGAGCATTTTCAATGCTCTAGCTTCCATTAAGCGGAGCAGTATTTGCTATGGCTTTGCGGGAGCAGTGCTCACCTGGGGACCCCTTCCCATTTGCGACTGGCTTACCGCCTAAAGTAGGTAAACTGTGATCGTTTTGTGTCACAGAAACAATCATTCATTCCTGTGCCCTTTGCACGGCGCTTCCTAATACTGACTTGCAAATCATCATCAAGAAAACTTTATTCATCTTTTTAGGTCTCGGCTAGGCAGCGCATGCGTGGTCTCGTCGAGAGATGCTGTATACAGTATAGTGGGGGAAGCTCCGCCCACTTTCCGCCTATCTTTTTGTTTGGCCGAATTCCTAAATGCTGCAATCTGATTGGTTATTCCCTTCTTAGTCCCTCCTCCTAACGTCCATAGCGTAATTTGTACACATCCGAGGCTATTGGCCCCTTTACTGAACATTATTTTTTTACCTGTGTCCCCCCCTCCCTCCCCCTCACGCAGTCCGTGATTTTTCGCCAACCCTTCACCCCCCCCACTCCCGTTCGTGTGTTCTTTCACGCCCGCACTCACATTTTTAATGCAATACCTCTCGCGTAAATGCGAGTGGTATTGCATTGCAAATGCTTGTTTTAAAATAGTGCACAGGCATCCCAGAAGTGACGTCCCTGGGGTGCACCGGAAAAAAAACCTTGGTTGCTCCGGAAGTCTTGTTATGGCCAAAGCCGTTCTGCTGTGTACTTTTATTTGAATCCTTTCACTTTCTATCTCTGTTCTATTTTTAAGTCCGACACACACGTGGATCCTCATCAAGCGCGCATTGGTGGTTGAGTCCATGAGGGCGATTCTTCCTCTGCAAGGCGCGCACGCATAAATAAAAATAGTGTCGGATATGCAGGGTTCCAATGAGCTTGAGGCGATGTGAGGGAGAAGCGATGGCATTATGCAATGCATAATAAATTTGCATGGTTAAGAGGCTGGCTGTGGCAATTTCACTGTGCTCGCATCACCGCACGGTAAGCAAACTTTTACAATCAGTGTTGAGCCCCGCGACTGCAGGACGGACCTGGGCCCAATCCCAAGGACCACGGCTGCTGTGGAGCTCAGAACACCACTGTGTAGCCATAGGACGTTTGTCGCGGGAGTCGCTGTGACCACAAGGCGGCCCGTAACTGAAATGCCACTCTGCTCGCCTCAAAAAGTAAGTGTGCCGGTGCCCTGAATTGTGTATATTTTATAACTCTACTCTCTGCTAATAAAAATGTTTGGCTTATAATAATTTATGAAAGATAGGTTGTAGCATGGTTATCAGCTGCCTGCCCTATGTGTTACAGCTGAAGTTCACACACAGTCTCAGTCTAGTAGTCTGTGGTGTACAGTTACTTTTCAGGAGCTGCGCGACATAGTTGAAGTCGCACTTACTACCGGTCGGCAGGGGTGGGGGGGATGTTAACCGAACGCTCAGGGTATAATGATTTTAGCCCGTCAGTAAGTCCAGTCAAGGAGTACCTTTTTAAATAATTGCTGCCGGCTTTCGTAGTTCAATGTCGCTCATAAGTACACTGAAAACTTGGCAACAATGAGGGTTTAAATGTCTCATATTTACAGGCTTCCCTCGTCTTCATTGCTTAATTTTGCTTGCGGGAAAGTGTCAGTCATAGTCCCCGAATATCACTCATAATTACACTGACATTACGGAAATGTCTTGCATAAGCACTCTGAATCCTTGGTAGCTATGCACTGAGAGGGTTCATTACTGTGGGCACAAGACTGCAGGCGGCAGGCTGAGGGTTAAAGTGCTTCTATAGAAGAACTATAAAGAAAGGCACTGGAGAAATACGCTTTTCACATTTATTTAGAAGGAAATGGAATTGGCTCCGTAGCACTGTGATGGGAAGCGCCGGAATAGCAATCATTCCAATTGACACCCTTTTTATTGTCATCATTACACTGTGCTGAAACTGACAGCTTATTAGACGAGGGTTGCTTCTCTGTAGTATTCGATAAATTGAATAACTCAGCAGAACAACAGACCTCTCTAGGTAAGCCCCATGCCACTGTACAAGCACACATTTGTTCTGTTGTACAGTTTGTTCCGCAAGTCCAGGCCTCATCTGTTTCTTTCAGTTAAGCAGGGCTATAACGGCTGTGCCAAAACAGAAACTAAAAATAATTCTGACCCTGCAACACAAGCATACACGCCTTACTGCGCCTGTTTTACATTCCAACTCTGCATGGTTTTTTAATGAAGCAAAGGGACTGCCTCGTCGCTGTTTATAGTGTTGTTTTTATGTGTTTCTATGCATATTTCAGGAAGTTCATATAGTGAGTGGCGTCTATTTCTATTGTATTTATGTTTTTGTTTGTGTGTAAAGAGCCTCTTTGGGTTTCCTTGCGGAATTCTCTTTACTTTGTGTGTCTGTGACTTAATAGTAAATTTCAGTATGTCCGCGTTGCAGTCCATGTGTTTTTTTAATGTGTTTGTGTGAGATTCTGGAGTTTTTGAGTTGTGTGCGTTAATCTGATGTTTGTGTGTTTTCTTGAATGTGTATCATTCTACGTTTGTATGTTTGTGCTTTTCTGTTTTGTGTGTTAAAGTGTTTGCCCCTTTGCGCACAGCTGCCACTTTATAAAATAATACATGCTGGTGCCCAAAACTTTGTTCAAAGCCAGCAGACTGCACCCACGAATGTCATCATTGCCGGATATCAAGAATGCGTCTGGATTCCTCCTCATGCGTCTTTCTTCCACCGCCAGGCATTCTGCCCCTTTATTTTACACCCTGTTTTTTTTTCTTTAGGTCGAGACTGGCAGCGCGCATGCGCGCCTCTGCAAGGCATGATGCTTCTCTGGTCCCAGTGGTAATTCCTCATTCTTAGTCCTCTAGCCAGTGCTGTTAGTTGCTTCTCTGGTCACAGTGGTAATTCCTCATTCTTAGTTCTCGCTGCTCTGGCGAAGATCTGTTGTAGTTCGGCACAAAGATGAAGCTGCATACCCCCACAGTCAGCTATTCTGCCTATGCTAACTGTAGAAGAGCAAGAAACAGGACGGGTTCCTATAAAAAGTGCTGCACCATCTTGAGGTGAAACATGCCTAGCATCAGCCATACAGAACGAACTGCGTTACGGGACAAATCGTTTTTTACGGATTCTGGGTAACTTCATCAATGAAATTACACCATCTAAAATATTGTATTAATAAGGATAGCAAAGGTGCTATATTTGATCGATGTATTTCCTGAAACTGCTTTTAACATACCAGATATTACATGATTTGTTCACTATGTGGTTTCCTCACACATCCCCTTATATTCTGGTTAAAACATCTTGCATCTGTGAATGCCTGTTTAGCAGAGAGCTGCCAGCTTCTTCAGCGACACTATAGTTATTTTGTAGCTAGTCACTCATATAGATCTCAATACCCAAATTGCTTTGCTAACATTTGCGTGCACGTTTTGTTCATTGGATACCACAATTCCCAAACACTGATCGTTGCAGAGTCTGCGATATCTGTCAAGTTTCAGATTGCCCAGCTCTCCTGTGTTGCTGCATTGCTCTCTCCTGCTTTTGCCTCGTTTTTAGCTGCACTATCAATTTCACCTTTCTCGTGCCCTCTCTCTCACACACTCTTTCACACACACTTTCTCTTTCTCAGACACCACACTTTCCCAAACAGACCTATATATGCACTACTTCTTAAGTTATCAAACACATTCTCGTGCACACGTTTTCTCTCAAACGCAAGCACCCAATTTATACTCGCACACATTTCTCTTGCACATGCTTTCAGACACCCCTCTCTTCTCTCACACAGTTTCACCCTCACACACCCACACACTCTCGCTAAAGCTCTCTCACGCACACTCTCAGCTTGCCCTATCTGATACATTCCATCACCGGTGACCCTCGACATTTTGAACAGGTAAAATAAAATAATACCTTTTTCATTCTTCATTCTCCCCTTAAATATGTTGCTTTAAGCAACCCGCAACTTTAGGAAGAACTCCATGTTAAAGAATAGTAGATGCTGCAGTGCCCAGTATAATGTACTGCATGGCTAAATACTTATAAGGTCCCAAAGGCGAGACCGATTGCATTGCAAATGCTTGTTTTTTAAAACCATCAAAGTATATAATACAATTAATGAAAACAATTGTATACTTAATTCAATTACTTTTGATCATAAAATTCTATAATAAAATTAGCTGCATAAAGCACAATTGCACAAACCACATACATCTATAATCTCAAAAAGTTTGGAATGGATCCCTGACAAATTCCAGGAGAACATAGACAAACCCATTTTGGCCCCAGTACTCATCACAGATGCACAACCGGGGGCCCCAGCCTCAGTTAAACTGTTAACATCTACTTGAAGGTTAGCTTTACTCGACTCTGGGTCTAAATCATCTGCAATAAAATGACTAATAGCGGGGATAACAGGAGCAGTAACACCCTTGACCCTATTCTCATGAGGTCGTCAGTCAACTGAGTTTAGATCAAAGTCCGAATTGCTCAGGTCAGGTTCATTAGTTGCAGATCTTGTCATGATTTGCTGGACAGACTGCATCTAGGAACATTGGGGGCAGGGGCATCTGCGCATGATTGTGGGGGAGATAATTTCAACTGGATTGTGGAGGCAGTAGGGCCATTTAGGTGACTCGTACAAAGTGCAAAGTTAATTAGGCCATCTGCCAGTGAAGGTTTATTAAGGGACGCAATTATGTAGTCATGGGTAGTTTATCCATTACTGCACCTATTGGCATAGTTAATATCAGGTCGCACCGCTGCTGAACACCCACAATTTACCCTAATCCAGTGGATGGCTTTGTTTATTAGGTATTCAGTGTCCTTATAAGCTTTCTTGACTAACTTTGGAATGGAGGTTAAGTCCACCAAATTTGAAGACTTTCTCTTGTTGTGGGGGGGGGGGGTATCTAAGCTGATCATTTACATAATAAATATGGAATTTGTGATGTGAGGGAAATGGCAGTAGTTGCTTGTCACTTCCTAGATTTATAATTGGGTCCCAGTTTACGATGCCTCAATCATTCAGGACAATTAACCAATGGTTCCAACCTGGGACGATTACTGCACGGGTGATTAGAATGCAGGTTCTGAGAACTTTTCCCGCACATGTAGCGCTGCTCCATCCCTGAAAAACCTTGTACTAGCAACAGTGCTAAAAGTCTGTTGTCTATAAAGTAATTTACCCTGGGTCAGTAATCTATCCTTATCATTCTCGTGAACGTTCGTCCTCATAGTGGGACTTCAGCTGACCCCAATTGAGGGTATATTATTAGAGTGGCAGTGACACACGCTGTTGGTAGGTGTATTATGGCCCATATTGTTCCACTCCACTAGCACTGGGGCCAGCGACAAGAGTTTATCCAATTTGGAATGAAGACAAAACATGCAGTCATTAGCATCTGAGGGAATATCTTTAGTGGGTGCATCTGTTATGGGAGCTGCAATTTTAGGTATGGGTGGGACCAAAAGCAAAAGTTTGGTAATTGCGAGGGCTGGTGCTGCCATGGCCTCTTCAACTGGCAGAGGAGAGAACCTATAAGGGCAGAGAATATTCGGAGCAACCATGATTGTGGATGACAGCGGTAAATTAGCGGCACATTGTGCAATGCTTTCACCATAGATTAGAGTTTCTCCTGCTTCAGGGCTAGATTTAGCTTTTGGAGCAGTTCATTTGAATGATTCTGGAATTTTCCCCATCGGCACAGTACGTTTGGATGATTTACTATTTAGTATGGTTTCTACCTCCTCGCTCAGGTGGTCGATAGCTTCAACTGTGCTTGCCTCACTAGCATTACGACTCGCGCATGCACCACCCTCACCATGTTTTTTTACATTTTTTGCTATAGTAGATGATGTATCTAGGGCTTTGCACTTCCCCTTACTGGTAGCAGAGTATTGGTACCAGGAAAGCACAATTCGCTTAATTTTGGAAAGAAAAACTCACAGAATCCTAGAAGATGGAAGCGGAGAGGAGGCATTAGAAGGACAAACGAAGACAGGCCCACTCCTTGCCCAGTGTTGGCCTGGGCGTGTCCCGTGCTGTGGCAGTCCAAGGCGCTTTAGTAGCGCTAGGCGGGCCCCTCATCCTGGCTCTGGGCAAGGTGCTGGTTGGTGACAAAGCCTGCTGGGGGACAAAGTCCTACCCCAGCAGGTTCGAGTTACAAAGCGCGTCCTGCGCTGCAGCAGTCCAATGCGCTTTAATAGCGCTAAGCGGACTCCTCTTCCTAGCTCTGGGCAAGGTGCTGGTTGGTGACAAAGCTTGCCGGGAGATGTAGTTCCACCCCAGCAGGTTGCAGTTAGAAAGCACGTCCTGCGCTGCTGCAGTCCAAGGCGCTTTAGTAACGCTAAGCGGGCCTCTCCTCCTGGCTCTGAGCAAGGTGCTGGTTGGTGACAAAGGCAGCTGGGGGACGTAGTCCCAACCCAGCAGGTTTCAGTTAGAAAGAGTGGCTCGCAAAACCCAAAATGTCAGTGTCTGCTTTGAAAGCCTGAGTTAGGTGCTCAATGTATAGTTCAAAAAGTAAGGTGAGAGCGGGAATCCCTGTCGCGTTCCCCTCCGGATATTTTTTTTAACCTGGTCAGGTTACCATTTAGCAAAATCTGTGCTGATGGTGCTGTGTATACTGATTTAATTACTGCCTTAAATGCTGGTGGAATGCCAACAGTCACTAAAACTCCCTACAGGTAAGCCCAACAGACTCTGTTAAAGGTTTCAGCCACATGTATTGTAACTATAGACAGAGGGTCTGAGTTTCTGGTGGCAATGTCTATCATTGGTATTAACACATGGGTATGGTCATGCAGCTGCCATCCGGGCACAAATCCTTTCTGGTCTGAATGCATTATTTTACCTACTACCATAGAGAGTCTTCTAGATTAGATTCCGGTAAAGACCTTATCATCATAGTTCAGCAGGGACATTGGCCTATATGAGTCTGCCTTCTTTGGGTTCTTTTTTGGCTTCAGGAGTAAAGTAATTATGGCTTTATTTCAATATGGAGGGGTAGGTGTTCTCCCAGACAACAGCATGTTTAGCAAAGCTTACCATATAGGAACTATGACCTCTTTCAAAGCTTTAGAGAACTCTCACCGAAGAGCTTTAGGCCCTGCTGCTGTATATGTGTGCAAAGATTTCTTCCTCTGAGATAACACTCAGGAGGACTTGTTGTTCCTCCTGGATAAGCCTGTGAACGGCTTCCACCACAACCACTCTCTTAACTCTGGTTGCTTAACTAAGGGGGATATTATCAAGAAGTGGCGATACCTATCGCCAACGCCAGTTAGCGGCAGTATTTTCATTGCCGTCTAACCCTGAAAACTATCGCCATGTTAGCGGCGCATTATCAAGCGGTTGCGACATGGCGATAGTTACAGGGAACGGCGGTGAAAACTCCCGCTAAAATCAGCGTGATGGCGATAGGGAATCTGGCGTTAGCGGGAGATACCTAGCGATCGTCCTAAAGTGCCGCTAACGTGGCGATAATTCATTGACAATATGCCCCATAATCTCGGAGTAGTGAGGTCTCGGTTTGCACATATCGGGCTAGCGCCATGTACGTACATTCACTTGGCTTAACCTAGAATGAATATTCTTCTGCGACGCATTCAGAAATGGACTCATATAGATGTTTCTTTTTTGGCAAAGTAATGGATGTGCCACATTTGCCACATAATCCAACATCTGCAGCATGCTTTGCAGATTTTAAGAAAAACGAATGTGTCACTCTTGCTCTGTCCCCATCTCCAGACCCAGGGTTGGCCCAGTGCAGGGCTTGCAGTGATGCTCCAGACACCCCTAGGATTGGCCCCGTGCCAGGGTTGTGGAGTTCCTTCCTCCAGCCCCCAGAGAATACCCTTTGGATGAGTGGGATGTCCCTCCTTCAGCCCAAAGGATATGCCCAATACCAGTTTTTCAAGGTCCCTCTCTTTGGCTCCTATAGTGAACCACTTCCCAGGCTTGCATTTCCATTCCCTGTGCACTGGATGGGCCCAGTGACAGCCTTGTAGTGCCCATCCCTGCAGCCCAGAGAGTGGTTCATCGGCCAGGCTTTTGTGCCCCGCCCCCCAATCCCCTCCAACTCACAGGACCTGCGCGACTTGCACTGTCCTCTTTTCACCCCCAGGCTCGGCCCAGTGCCGACTTGCAGCGCCCCCAGCAGTCAGGCTCTGTCACTCCCGCCCCCAACGTAGACAGTGTATTTGACCTATCGCGTCCCTCGCTCAGACCCAAACCTTACACCCTCTACCAGGCCTGCAGCGCTCCATACCCCCTCTAACTCAAGGGAAGTTCCCATGCCAGGCCCGCAGTGCCTCTCCTGCCTACTCAGAATAGATCTTGTGCCAGCCTTGCAGCCCCTCCCTCCGTCTGCCAGAGTCACAGTGGCCCTCACTACGGTCCCCGCATCAGGAATGTCGGTACATCCCGGTGCCCTGGGTTATATTTTCTTACCCGTGCATCCCCCTACTGCCGGCGCCGTGGGCTTCCTCATCCAGTCATAGGCTTGTTGCCCCTGCCTGTGCCCTTCTGGCGAGTCCTGCTGCTGCTGGAGGTGCCCGGGCAGCACTCCCGGGCACTGCGGTCCAGGGGGGCACTCTACTGCAGCGGGGCTGTAGCCCAGGCTACCCCAGGGGGATGGGTTCAGGTAGGCCGGATGAGTCCATTCTACCCTCGGAGGGGCGCTGTAGGAAGACATCCATGCGGAGGGGGATCCCGAGGTGGGTCCACCTGTGCTTTCCAGGATCAGTCCATGGTGGTATCCCCCATAGTCCGGATACTGAGGGGCACCAGGGTAGCCCTGCAGGCCTGGGTGCTGGCGTACGGATCCCGGGTACATGCCCACTTCCTTGTCCAGCAGGTAACTCACGTACATGGCTGGGGCCGGTTGGCGCCCGGGGGCATGCTGTACCAGTGCCAGGCTGAGGAGGAGCTTCCCACAGAACCACTCTGCCTCCCCCCTGGCCGCTGTCTTCCACCTCACAGGTCTCCTCCGTCCCCACTCACGGATCCAGGTCTGCCTCCTCCCCATGACCCTCCGCTGTTTTAGCTAAGCCCCGGGTGACGTCAGGCCCGGCTACCCCTCGGGAAGATTTGCATGTCAACGAGATAAGGAGGGCAGCGACCTGAGCACAGAGCCCAATCCAAGTGATCCAGCACTATCAATAAAATTTCTTCTCCTATATGCTTTGGACGTCCAGGTACAAATATCCCTTTTCGACAACTATATCCATATGACGGTGGGGCCCATAACACCGCATAAACATTCACTCTCTCATATATTCCCTGGATTTCATCCGTTTTTATCTAGGAGAAAACAGTAAATGATTTGCTGGAAGGAGACGGGATACCTTTTAAAACGACATAATACTTCTCAAAGTTTAAGGTATTCCGCTCATTGGTCGATGGACCAACTAGTAGGAATCAGTTGATGATGATTAAGACCAGCTCAATCACTATAAACCTTTAAACATTTACATTTATCATTGAGCTAAAGAACCACAGACTCATTGTTTTAAAGATAATAAAGTTTATCTAATTTTTAGAAGCATGAATAAGTTTCAAATTTATTATTCAGAATAATACATTTATCATCATTATAAGAATAACTTTAAATTGCAATGCATACCTATTAGATGGAAAAACAAAGTTCGTCATGGCAATGAATTCAGATCACAGCATAGAACTCCTGAAAAACTGTCTATCTGTCCTGTAAAACAGGCCTTCTCGACGGATCACCTAGATGGTGTTTCCCGCCACAATCCAGTTCTTTTCCCTTATAGTATTTAAGAATAAAAAGGTCTAATAGTATTAAAAAATGGAAAATCTATTAAAAAGCAAAAAGGTTTCTCCAGCAGCAGCGTCTCGTGCTCAACAAAAAATATAAAACAGCAGCTGTTCCCCCTCCCTCAGAGTAGGTCTTCTTATACCCTAATACTAGCTTACTAAGTGAAAATGTTACATCTTTGGGGGCGAGATTCTCTCTAATTGGTCCATTTGGGGTCAGTATACATCTCATTATGAATATCCTTGCTCCAACCAGTTCTTTGTGGAAAGTTCATACTTCTGTCGTTTCTCACGGGTTCATGACATTACCCATCCGCACATTGGTCTCTATCTGTATCCTTTTTCGGATACTTTAAATTGAACAGTTCATTGTTTATTCACGTATTCACTGCAGCTTCTCACGCTTTTCGCTATGTCCTTCTTTGGCACACGTTTGTATAATAAGGTCATCGCAGCCTTGACCACGCTTCCATCCTAGGCTTTGGGACGGTCACATGATCCCTCTGTTCACAGCTTTTCTCACTTGCGGAAACCATTTTGCGCCTGCGTACTCTAGCTTGTTTGCCTCAGCAGCCATTTTTACATCGCGGCACAACAGGCCTAAGCAAACTATTTATAAGGATAAACAGAACCCAGTTAAGAATCAAGAATATAAGCCTTTTCGTTTCCCTCCCATCATTCTACGTACCCCAATTAAGTGTTACCTAGCAAAAGCGACATATAAAGCTATTTCTTACTTACCAACCGCTTTACTTTGCCACCACACAGTTTATTTCCAAGCACAAATCATGCAATTATTATTCTAATTAGTACGCAAATCATTAGATTTATGTTATCCACGTTAACAATTGTAAGTAAATTAGTTTGCACGGATATGGCGTGTTACCCACAACCCTTATCATGACACATACATGGTTGGTTATTTACTAAGACGAACCTGTGTGTTAATTATTCAACATAAATATTAGGAGGTTACATTTTTTCGTTTACCCTGCTCCATCACAAGGCAACGCTTCCTCCTTCCCTGCACTGCGATGCTGCACTTTACCCCCCACCAGAGCTTCAAAGAGTGCTGCATATCAAGACACTGGTCAGGCCTGCCACTCCCGGAACCCGGAGAGCACAGCCCCGGGGGCCAGAGGCGGGGGAGCTGGGGGCGTCCCTGGTGCCTCACAGGCACTGTGCCTTACCACTCTTCTCCGCCAAATCACTGCCCTAAAGGGGCTCCACAGAGCCAGAATGTCTCCCCTTTACGCTTTCCCACTTAGCCCTCACTAGATCACTATTGTATTGTATTTACATAGCGCTTACTGCCCATGACTAGGCGCCGAAGCGCTTTAGACATGCCCTGCCCAAAGCGTCTCTCTTTCACTTTCAGTGCTTAATTTGACCCTGCCAGTGCTGCCAATGACAGCACCAATACATCTACTGACCCTCACACTCCTAAAAGTGTGACAATTCAGACTATTCCAATCCCCCAAAGCTATAAGAATGGCTATTAGTAGTATTGTATTAGTACTTTTTACTGTATACTGAATAAATAAACTTCTGTTGTTGTGCTGATCCCTAAAGTAGAGACTAAACACCACCATGTGGCAAACTGTCATAAGTGACAGTGCTGTCAATTAAGTCCTGGTGCCAAGCACCGGAAACCACCGGCTCCAATTAAGCACTGTTCACTTCTAACCATTATCCTGACCACAAGTGTGCATGGCCCTCACCCAGCTCTCCACATTCACCACTCATCTGCTCTTTAGTATGCTGCTCACAAACCCCAGCCCATACCTCTCCCCTCTATCACTCAAGCCAGATAGCATTACCACACCTCAATACCACACAGCAGATCTCTCACAGCTTCCCCTCTACTACAGAGGCTCTAGTAAGTGCCCAGCCCTCCAGTCTTACGGTAGTAAGGATCGATCACTTCATTACTGCCACGTACGGTCCTGACAAAGCCCGCCCTTCCCCCTTTTTCCACCTACCATCTACTTGACATGTTCTTCACCAAGCCATGCACCCCTCCATGAACCTGCTACCAGTCACTAGCGCACTGGTAAACATGAATTCCACAAACCACAACCTTTCCCTTCCTGCTCCCTACTGGACAGGTCCACGTCAAGCACAGCCTAGCCCAGCCAAGCACACTTCACTACTTACCCTCTACTGGACTGTCTTTAAGCCTGCTCTCTTTACCACTGGCTCTCTCATATACGTCTTCACCAAAGGCAACCCCCTTTTACCACTTACATTCTACTGGGCATGTCACCAAGCCTAGTACAGGCCGCAGTAGCCATTTACCCTCTACATGTTTGTATTTAAAAATTTGATTCATTTGAGAATTTTAAATAGCGCTGACTAGATCCGGGGGGGTGTATCGGAGCACTTTACAAGACATAGCACTAAAATAAGGATTCATCGTTGACATAGTATTGTAAAAGGGAAAAAAGAACGGTGCAACATATTATTCCTCTCTCCAGGAGTCACAAAAAATCCAGCAATGTCCGTCCAAGGCATAGACGCTGAATTGGGTCAGATGACCGTATTAGATGGTCATGTTGATGTAGCAAACTCAAGGGGGCATTTGTATAGCGCCAATAGCCTGTATGTAGCGCTTGTCAAATACACAGAAATAAATACTAAGCCAAAATTCAGCGGATAATCGTATCATAGCGCAGGCTGGTCAAAGGGTTTACTGGTAAGTCTTACACAGACCCCCCCTCACACACACACACACACACACACACACACACACACCCACACACACACACACACACACACACACACACACATCCCCGCATCCACACACCATCCAGTATTCTTTCCGGCGTTTACCACCTCACAGCTGTCCAGCCCCCCCGCACTTCTCAATGGTGGTCGCTGTGCGCCCATGCACAGCGGGCATACCACTCGTGTGCCAAAGGCACATACATAGTTGCGACGCATGCCATAAAATCGCATTCCATTCCAATGCATACTAATACTAGGCACATTGCAAAAGTAGAGTAGGTGTTGCATAGCGGAGACATAAAGATCACTGTTCCCACTTCAGTGAGTGCAACTCAAAACTAACCTTTGCAACACAAACCCAACCGTGAACCCTGGAATTCCTATTTGAGCCCTCAAAACACACCCAAAAATCACATTTGAGACAAATGCACACCCCATTTTTCATATTTTACCACAAAACACACCCCATTTTTAATATTTTACCCCAAAACACACCCCATTTTTCATATTTTACCCCAAAACCCATACACACCTGAGTAACTTTGAATTACCCCATTACTGAACTCACAATGCATTGTGATCAAATGTGATGTTAAGGCACCCGCGTTATCGGAGTTGCGTTGTTAACGATGTACTGCCTGCGTTGTAATGGTCGTCTCCTGTGCCAAAGGCAACCCATAGGCTACACCGTTTGTGTCCGTCTGCCCCTGGACCGCGCTCAGCACCAAGGAGCATTCCTCTTGGACACTCCACCGCTACGATGTAAGCACCCTCCTCGCCATCAACCCTGGAAGCCACTTCGCCTGCCAGGACCAACCTCTGCTCGGTACCGGACATCGCCTTCGCCATCAGTGACAGCTGCAGTATCACCCGCAAGGAGCACGCCGACTGTCAAGGAGGAGGCATTGCCGTCACCTACAGAGGCACACTCTAACTAACGCCTGTTAGCGACAGCTTGATAATAGGGCGATAGAAATAAACCGCGTTAGCGGCAGAAAAATGCCGCTAACGCGGCGATAAAAGGCTTGATAATATGCCCCTCATTGTTTCCATATACAGATATTCAAACAACTTCACTATACAAGCTTTTATCTGATCTGAATTTTCTAAAATATTTCCCTCTTCATCCACTATTAGTGCCTCAATATTGTTCCTCCATCTGTCTGTTCTTGCCTTCCAAGCTAGCAATCTTCCACTCCTCTACCCATATTCGTAGTGTCAACTTGCTTGCTTGCCACTTCTCTCTGTTTATTCTCTCTATTACTTGCCTGAATGCCTCATGTTTCCCTAGCAGCCAATACTCAGCCACCTCCACCTCCTACACTGACATCGACTCCAGCAGTTCTCTTTCTATCACCCCGAGTTCTTCCTCAAACCTCTGATCCTCCTCACGGTCTTTTCTCCCCTTCAAAGACAACTTCTTGCACAGGATGCCTTGGGCAACCACCTTGTATGTATCCCATGCAATTCTCAGGGGAGCAGTGTCAAGATTACTGCTGAAATACTGCCAAGTCTCCTCTCTTAATACCTGCAGTACCTCTATATTTGAAAGTAGTGTTCTGTTCCATGGCCACCTAGGATTAGCCTGAATTTCTGGCAGTCTTATCTCCAAGAACACCGCTGAATGATCAAAGAATTGTGCGGGAATGTGCTTAATCGCCTTGACATTCTGTAGTACTGATCTGGCCACCAAAAAATGATCTTTACCGGTGGAATTGCGGTATCTTTTACTAAAAAAGGTGTGCCCTTTTTGGATTCCAGCTGTCTTGCACCACACATCACACAAGGATATGTCATGCATACGGTTCTTGACACCCTTCCTTACTCTGGTGAAGCCCACTGCTTTCCTCTTAGAGGATCTATCGCATGTTTTACTCAGCAGAACATTTAAATCCCCCCCTAATCACTACCGGGAAAGGAAAATCTAACAAAAGTTCACCCAGATTTCTAAGTGGGGACGCATCATCCCAATTGGGTCCATAAAACCCTGCACATGTAACCATGCTCTGCTCCGAGCTCAACTTACCTATAACTCATCTTCCCAAGCAAGCTGTTCTAGAATCTACTAAATTAATACCTGTGTTCTTTTTTAACAATAAAGGTGACTCCCTTAGTTGACAACGATTGTTCTGAAAAATCACCAGATGCACCCATCTTTGACTGCTAAAAAGGGCCTTGCACTCTAAATTAGTCTGGCGAGTTTCTTGCAAAATTATGATCTGAGCTGGAAGATCGTGCAAACAGTGGCGGCTCCTCGAGGGAGTGGGGCGGTGAGGCGGGGCGGGGGGTAGTAAACTCCGCCATACGGCCGAACAAAGTTAAGTAAGCAAATAAATAAATAAAACGAATTACATTGCGAGCCTGCAACGCCAAATGGCGATGCAGCGCGCGCAATGCAATTCGTTTTATTTATTTATTTGCTTACTTAACTTCGTTCGGCCGTATGCCGGAGTTTACTACCCCCCCCCGCCCCGCAGCACTCCCTCAAAGAGCCGCCAATGCGTGCAAATACTGGCGGATCAACCTTTGCCTCCTCCTAGTCCGGAGGTCATTCACATTCCAGGTCAGGATCCTTATATCCTTCACCCCTCTACCCATTTCTTAGAAATGTTCTGTCCCTCACTCCCCTCCCCTACAAATAAAAAGATGTGGCTAGATTGAAGAGAACAAGAGAGTTGATATTTCCAAAGCACGAACATGCTAAATGAGAAAAGGAAAGGCCAACATCTACTAAACTGGCAATGAGTACATGATTTTTCTTCTTTTTTCCCCCCAAACATGCTCCGCCACCCCGTGCCCTCCCATGAGAATCCCCCCACTTACTACTAAGGGCATACTCATCTATGCCCATTCAGACCATTGCTATAGAAAGTTAAGTATTTACATTTGTGAATCCCTATACCTTATTCATACCCCCTAAAAGGAAAAGCAATAAAAGCGAATCAGACCTAAGGAAGAATACTTTTAATTTAGGCTTAAACTTAAACAAACTAATCCAGTAATAATGCAGTTTATTCGATCTCCTAGAAGATATAGCCTACTCACTATTGCCCTTGTGATTTTTGTATTCTCTTAATGGAGTCATCGGCCTGTTTGATTTGCTTCATGTTATGCATTTTATTGTTCCACATCACCTTGAGCATGGCCAGAAACCTCAACTGCACCCTAATCCCCAACTTCTGCAACTCCCCAATCTTCTGGCCCAACTCCCACTGCCTTTGTTCCGCAGCCCTGCAGATATCAAACCTAATACCATAGGAAATGATATTCCCCTCCAAACTCCCCTGTCTCAGAACCAGAATTGCTTCTTTCGTACCATACTACACAATGTTCATTAATATCTTCCTGGGCTATTTCTGACCCTTGATCACTTGAATGGATCCCGGAGGACTCTGTGGGGGAGATTTACTAAGATTTTGCGCTGTGTTTGCGTCACAAAAGCGACGCAAAGCAGCGCAAAATCTTTTTTTCCTAATTAACTTTCCAGCGCTAATCTTGTTTAGCGCTGTAAATAACGTAAAAGTAATGCGAAACAGCGCATTGCGCTGCTTCGCATTACTTTGCGTCATGGAGGCGTACCAAGGGTGGTGCATGGGCATTCCCATGCAATCACCCAAGGTTTCTCACGCTAAACCCAATTTACTAAAAACAGTAGATTGAGTTTAGCGTGAGAAAACTGCGCCCTTTTCAACTAGGCGCAAGGAAGGAGAAATGTTTTCATTTCTCCTTCCTTTTCCCACTTTGCATGCGTGCTGCACTGTGCAGCACGTATGCAAAGTGGGAAAAGATTTGTATTGTGCCTAGCATAGTATTTTGTACAGGAAGGGTACCCTTCCTGTACAAAACCTATGCTACACTCATGCACACACCTTAGCGCTAAGGTGTGTGCATGGCGCACAACAGCTGAATTCAGCGCCGGCGCAAGGGATATGGGAGGGGAAAGCCATATCTTTGAAGATATGGCGCTCTCCTTCTCCCTCCCTGTCGTGCCACGCAATGCAGCCTCGCGGGGGGCTGCCCTGCGTGACATTTTTGTAAATCCCCCCCCCCCCAAGTATTTCCTTGTCAAAGTCAACCTCTTTCTTACCTCTCAAGACCACCACCCTGAGTAGATTTATAATAAAGCCCTCAAGCTCACTCCCCTTCACGTCCTTCGGAACAATTAAAAAAAAAAAATTGTTCATCCGCAAATGATTTTTCAGCTTTACCAGCAGTGGTGACTGCTTCTGGGAAGCAGTGGTGGGGTGGGAAGGGGGAGTTTAAAAAAAAATCACTTACCTGCCAACCGGCCACCTGGACGTCCACCGCCTCTCCTTGGTCATCTCGGTCCTCTTCCTGGCTTCTGTGTGACTGCAAGCAGGAAGCACCCAGGCACCCCCTAAGCCAATCACAACGTTTCAATGCAGGGTTGTAATTGATCTGAGTTCCGTGGTTCATCACTCAGGCAGGGAATGAGAGCCTGGGTATGTTCTCCACCCAAACATGCAAAGTGCGCATGTCTGTTTGGCTGGCCTAAGACGGCCGGCCAAACAGGCATGGGCACTTAGAGAGTGCGCTGCCTAGCCTAGCCCCAGCCCGAAAAACTTCCTCAGCATGGAAAAATAAAATAACCTTTCATTATTATCATTTGATTTTTCCTTTTTTAGCAGTGCTGAAAGGCAGTGGGGCAACGTTCCTCCGCCTTAGCGGAGGAGACGCGCCTGTTTACCAGCCCTTCTTGCAAACTCTGATTCTGCGACTTGAGTGTTAGTAGCTCAGAGGAGTTTCTCTTAACCTCACTATCCATTCTCTCCATATTTGTCTCTAGTACCTTGGTCTTCTCAAAAACATCGTCAAATTTAGTTTCGAGTGCCTGGCACAACGCCTGAATGCCCTTTGGAATAGCCTCCAGTATCTCAGAACACCTCTGCACCATCTGTTAGAGGTCAAAAAGTATCTGCTCCACAGTATTGGGGGAAGTAGACACTTTCAGCTAAGGAGGGATAACCACATCTACCTTGTTAGCCAAACTTTTTCCCAGGGCTGGGGGTTTATGTCATTGAGGTCTTGTTCAGGAGCCTTGCCTGGGCTTCCTATCTGTTGTTCACTGAGACCGTGAAAGCTGACCCCACACAACCATTCCCTCTCTTTAGATCATCCTGTGGAACACCAGAGGGACACCTCATACCTGAGGAGGTCACCATATGAGACAGCCCTCCTGCTGCTTTGGACAACCCAGTATGCTCTGCACCTCCTCCAGGCTGTTAACTTCTGTTCTGTTCTATTCTGTTAAGGGAGCACATACACCACTTAGCCCATCTCTCTTTCCTGAGGCAAGCCCTTGGCTTCCAAAAGCTGTGCTGTTTTACCCCTCATAGAGCTTTCATTATTGGTGGCCATAATTCTGAAGGAGTTGAGGGAACCAAATCTGTTTGAGCTTGCTGCTGCTTTCTGCCTCTTGGTCCCCCGGACCCTCTTCCAGAGCCTCTCCCAATACCTCCACTAGGCCACTCACTTAGCAAAGCGGCAGAGGTACCACAACCCAGATCAGGCCTGCAGCCACTACTGGAAGCTGAAATTAAATCCCTAGGAAAGCTATAATCTCCCTGCTGCCACCTAGTGTGGGAGGTACAGGCTGTCTTTTGCTCTATACCTTTCTTATGAGAAAGAGGTGGCCCTACCCTCACACAGGACCTCAGTGTGTATTATTATAATGCTGAGACTCTATGGCTCACCAAAGAAGAGCCCCATTCATCCATAAAGCCCTTGGGAGCCCCCTACTTTCACGTCCCAGGTTGAGTCGGGACCAGTGCCCCACAGTGAGTCCAGCTGCCCTTCTTCCGACAGAAAGTGAGAGAGTCACAGAGAGCGCACAACGGGGCAGACGCTGATGCCAACGCTCTCCTTCCCATGCAGCTTCTGTAGCTTGTGCTGATTCTGCTTACGTTCCTCCTCAGCACAAGTGGCACAAATGCTCTCCTCTGCTGGCACAGCAGCCCGCAGCCCTGCACCAGCACGTCCTCTGTGAACTGCTGCATATACCTGCGGGTGAGAATAACTTATCATGGGTTTGGATTATTCATTTAATTTCACTTCCTTCTCTTCCTTCTTCCGATAAGCCGTCTTCAACCATGGGGTTGAGTTCAGCAAATTCCCAACACCTCCCTAGTGATGACCCGAGACTGCCACCATCAGCTGGCTACAATATTCCTTGATTGGTGACAGTCATTCGTAGCAGCGCTTTCGTGAGAGGGTGTTCCCCCATTTGAATGGATGCATTACCCCACGCAAGTGAGGGAATCACTTTGCCTCTGCACCTACGCTGTATTAAGGATCAGTGCGCAGAGGCAAGCATTTCCTTAGGAGGTGCACTAAAAGTGTGCCACAAAAAAGTGGTGCACTGTCAGTGCCTCCACTGAAGGCAGCCCTCTTGAGGGGTGAAAGGCTGTCCCATGGACCTCCAGACATCCTTCTGCAGGCAGGGTCAGGTTTGCCACTGCTACTCCCTGCAGGGAGATCTCTAACAACGCTTTAAAGTGCAGTCGGTTTGCTGCCTGCACTGTGAAACACTGAACTACTTGGCAGCAGCCAGCCCGTATGTCATTGTATGACCTACCCCCAGGTTTGCGGCTACCCTGAAGGTGGCGTATTTATCCCAATAAGGCTGGTTGTCCCGCTTTGCTCTTGGCACGCCTGTTTAAAGGCACATTGTGGCGCAAAATGGGATACAGTGTCCTATTTGTAATATGGACCAAGTTAGGCAGTGGGTCAGCTTCTTGAAAACAGAAGTGCAGCACAGAACGAGGGGTGTAAAATGCATTCGGTCATGTGAAGGGACAGGGGGGGCAATGGCTCTTCATTCCAAATAGGGCAGTTTTCAGCATGAGTTCAAAGTGTATGTGGGGCGGGGACACATTGGAATGAAGATGCTCCACAGGCTGGTGGTGGGCATGGACAGCACAGTGACGGGATTCATGAGACAGAGTAAATGACACTGAGGGAGCGTAGAAAGATAGTGAGAGGTGGAGACAAAAAGAGAGAGCAGTAGAAATGAAGAGTGGCAGAAAGAGCTGCTTGAATCAGGGCCAATGAATCAAGGCCAATGCACAGCCTAAAGTATTAATTTAGCACACTGGCTAAACGTCATAAAAGGTTTCACATGGGGTGTAGCAATGTGCCTGACACTTGGCAAACGCTACTGGCCATCATTCCACTGTTTTGTTTATTTATATATCTTTGTATTCAAATTTTAGAAAACAAGTGCAATGAGTAGCTGTGCACTCTCATGCCACTCAGTTTCTCAGCATGTGGCAACCCCATCTCCCCCCTCCCTCCCTGTCCATCATTTCACTCTTGATTGCTGACCACAGGCATTTAAGTAGGTGACAAATTTGCCAAAGTAGTGGAAACATCCCTAATTGGTGGACGAGGGAGTGGTTTCTGCCTACAGCAGGATACACAAATCGTAAATACTTAAATGTCATTCAAACAGGGAGGAAGAATGTTACCTTTGTTTTTGTTTGACTCCACACAAATTCATGTTTGCATAACACATACTGTTCTCAAAACAGGCGGTGCTGCTGGAGGGCACATTGAGTTTAAACAGAAGCAGTATATCTGGGGGATTTCTGCAGGTCACTGCTTGACTCCTTATGAGACATTCACATGATCATTATGAAATGTACAATAGCTTCCTGTAGGACTGCTTCTCAAGGGAAGAGCTGTTTCCTTTGGTCTTATAGTTTGGTCACCTGGTAAAGCCAACACTGAAGACACATTTTAGAACATACCTCAGTATTTGTAACACTGCTTATTTACACAATCTTTTTTGACTGATACTCAATGACGTGAGGGCCTGTAGAACGTGTGCTAAGGCCTAGATGCTCTTGATGAACAGCGGTACTCATAGAAGCAAAGAGCTTGTAACGCAAGGCCTGCGTAAACACAACATCACTTGTGACATTGTTAGATTTAAAATTCCCTTTCTCATGATGCCTCTGTCATGCTGTTTTAGATTAGCAGTGTGTGGCTAAATTACATGTATTGATGTTCGCATCCAGTAGCCCGTCAAGTATTCCTCGCAGTATGCAGGCCTTATTAGCCAGTGGGACTCCATTTTGTATTTTGCAATTCTTCCAAGACTCCCTGTGCCGTGCTCATGTTAGGCCTTAGAATTTATAATCGCTTGCCTCAGCAGAACATTGCATTTCGTTATATTTTCTGTTCATGTTCAAGGCTGCAACTCGACTCACTAACACTAGATGATTATTTTGTTTTTCATTCCATTGTGTACGTGTAGCTCTGCTCCCACGTTAAGAGACGCAGAGACTCGGCACAGTGGCCTTGGTCCGCTGATAGTGCGCCCATCTGGCAGGTGTTAGCCCATCTTTCTGTGCCTTCTTTGTTCGTGTCCGGTTCAGGCCGGTACTTTTCCATCAGAGGCGTGGCCGAAGTCTCCTGAGGGGTTTATCATCTATCAGCGAATGTTGGGGAGGCAGTCCCTCGGCATCCATCTCAGGGTGAAGGTCTGACAAGGCTCCTCTGCAGAGAATGTATAATAAATAACGTACGTTTTCATTCTCTACTGTCTGATCGACTCTTCATTTTGGGAAGGCATAGCAGGTGGTCTTAAGTACCCGCGTGGCCCTAGAGGGCCATGCCCTTCAGTTGGCGCCCGAACAGGGACCCCACAAAAGGGCCCCCTCACCCGTAATCAGGTTCGTAGGGGGCAGGGTGGTGTCAGGTCGGTCGGGCGGATCGGGCCCCTCACATACCAGACCGAGCTTGGTTCTAGCAGCAGTCCTGCCTTCCCGATCAGACGGATCTTTGGCTAGTGGCCCTTGGCTGGGGTCCTGAGAAGGCGAAACCTTGGAGCTGACCGTTTGGTCCGAAGAGTCGGCAGTGGAGAATAACTTGCTTGACCTGTGTGCACCTGGTGAGTGATCTGGTTCTTGGAAAATGGTGCCATTCTTGGTTGGCACGAGCTTTTGGGCTGTGTCTTGCTGCAGTCTACCGACTGTCTTGTTTGCAGTTTCTGAACTGCCTTGCTTGAACGACACTAGTCGACGGGCTGTGTCTTGGTACGGTTTAGATACCGTTTTGGTGTGTACATGGTGGGTTTGCGAACCCTTGTGGGAGGCACAGAGTGCCTGCGAGCAGCTTGCCGGACCAATTGGTAATTCGACTTTCTTATTGAAAAAGGTCTGGGGCTGTTTGTGGGAAATCTGCTAGACCAACTGGTAATTGGCATACTTTCGAAAAGGTCTGGGACTAGAGAGTCTGTCTTCTTGGATTGGTACCGTTTTGGGTTTTGCTGTTCTGTGTATGATGCAGTCTCTGGGCTGATTTGTGACGTGTTCGTGTGTCCGAGTGTTGCACGGTTTGTGGACAGATGCTGATGAAGTGGGTGCATGTGTGAGGAGCGGCTGTGCTTTCCGGACAGTTGGTTTTTATTTTTTAACGTTCCTTGTTATTTACTTTTATTTGTATCATAATTGTGGGTGTTGTCTGTTCACTAGGGACAGTATATGTGTCTTATATTAAGATGCCTTGTTTCAGTAAGTTTGGATGTTTCGGATGTCGCTGCTGTTCTACTGATGCACGGTTGGAAGAAAGACAGCTCGCACCTCCGGAGGGTACTCCAAACTTCAACATATATGTCAAACACGGTATTGGCCATATTATGTTTAGCACGTTGTGGAATAAATATACGAGAGACAATGCTGAGTTGCAATGGCCACTTACTGGTTCGTTTGATGAACAGAAAATTAGCTTCCTGCAGGATAAAATGTTTGCTAAGAGGAGTAGACAATCCATGTTTGACTCTTTGAGGGTGTGACAGAAGGAAGCGAAGCAACGGCGCATGAGGGAAGAGAAGGTAGCTAGAAGGAAAGAGACACAAACAATTACACAGAAGGCAGTAGCCTATGATAGGGGTAAGATAGAGAAATGCATAGAGCGCAAAGATAGAAGGTTTCAACTACAGGCTGACAAAAGTTATGTGGTTAGGGAGGAAGGAGACAAACTAGTTGAGGAGCTTCTGGATTGTCGTCCCCCGCCGCCCTATGCCCCGCAGCGGATATACCCTATGGTCCCTACTTCCTCGGCCCCGACTTCTGCCCACTCCGATACTCCTGGCACCGTTGCATCAGCCCCAGCCCCACTTGTTTCTCTCGTATGTCCACCAGCAGCGAGTACAGATGCCGTCCCTTCTCCTGCATTGTCCCTTCCTTCTCCTATCCCATCTCTTGGTTCCGCCTCATCCGCTACACTTCTCCTTACACCCTCAACACTGACCCCTTATGTGATGGTGCCTGTCTCTTCCTCTGCTCTTTCCTCTGTGAACGCCATGCCTCAAACACCGTGGCACACCGAGACGCCTACACGCGGACTCCCCGACACCAATTGGGCAGCAGCACAGGATCGCATGAAGAAAGTGTTAGTGCGCTCAGCTGTGGGACTGGAGGAGAAACAGATGGTAGCGAATCAGGCAGCTCAGTGGGTTCGGCACCCGATCTATAGTGTGGAGGATATCTGGAGTGTGATGAAAGACTATGAGCCCTTCATACAACAGCATGCCCTTAAACACATGTCGGCTACTCTGATACAGTTGTGGGAGCAGTGCTTTCAAGGTACCGCACCGCAGATTATTGATGACATACGAGACCGAGTATATGTTACAGACATGGCCCGACCGAAGTTTTTAGTAATGTGACTACACTGGTGGGTTACCGAGGCCGATTACGCCAGAAGGTTCCACTGTTATGGACACAGCACCCCATGAGGGAGGTCCACCCCATTTATCATCCTGAAATACCAGAATTGCGCGACTCTACAGATACTGTAATCAGACAGCGAGTCGACGCTCAGTTTCAAGACCAATGGATCTATACCCCTTGGAAAAGGAGTGAGGTCCTTTCCCTAAAGAGTCAGTTACCGGACCCGAGAAAAAATCCCACTGCATATTACAAGGAATTGACAGAAGCGGCCTCCTCCACAGTCATGACGTTGGCCGACATAGAGTTATTCTTCGGTTTGTTGGTACTGGTAGATATATGGAGACAGGTCCATACACCAGTCGCGGCTCCTGGAGGGAGTTCCACCGGGCGGTGACGTGCGGCGGGGGAGGGGCAGGGTGGGGGTAGTAAAGCGGAATCCGGCCGAATCCAGGTAAGTTAGCAAATAAATAAATAAAACAAATTTCGTAGCGCGCTGCATCGCCAAATGCGATGCAGCGCGCATACGAAATTCGTTTTATTTATTTATTTGCTAACTTACCTGGATTCGGCCGGATTCGGTTTTACTACCCCCACCCTACCCTCCCCCGCCGCACGTCACCGCCCGGCGGAACTCCCTCCAGGAGCCGGGACTGCCATACACAAGACCATGCAACGGAGCTGGGTGGCACATGGGAAGAGATTAGAGCATGGGATAAGGAGCGCAAGCCCGGTGAGAAGACAAAAGCAGAGTTATTAGCTTTGCCAGGGCGCATCATCGCTTACATGCACTCCCTTATCCCACCGAAGAGAGTGGACTGGGATAAGTTGACTGTGTGTCGTCAGAAGAAGGATGAGAGTGTGTCGGACTTCTTTACCAGATTCGAAGGGGTGTTCCTAGATTTCAGTGGCCAGGATTTGTCACAGGAGGGTGGTGCTCGATTGTTTGTGAACAGGTTTGTTACTAATTTGCTCCCTGAGATTGCCGCTCGATTGCAGGCCTCAGTGAGTACTTGGACAACATCCTCCCCATCAGTTATATTGAGCATGGCTCAGTATTACGAGCATAGAGAGAACGAAGACAAGGAAAGGGTAGAGAAGAAGTCGAAGGATTTGAAGACAAGGGTGTTGATGCAGCAGGTTGCAATAGGAGGAGGTAGAGGACGTGGTTCGGGTTCGGGTCCGTGGGGCCCCAGGTCCAACAGGGGTGGCACTTCAGTTGCGCCCGTGGGATCCAACCAATGTGTGTACTGTAAAAAGGAGGGACATTGGAGGAACGAGTGTCCGGAATTGTTGGGGAGAGGTGGGGCTCTGAGAGATAGAGGTTTTGGGGGTAGAGGACGTGGAGGAGGAGGCCGAGGGGGGACACAGTCAGAAAACACGACAGACAATAGGCAGAGCGGGAACTATTTTGATGACCCTCGGGGAAGACGGTACTACCATGACGACTATGATATGGACGAAGTGACGGGCTGTCTCACAGCTAGGACAGCCGAGGGCAGGGCGAGGGACCAGTTCCGGTGCCTGTAAATCAGCGCGGACCCTATGTCACTGCGGATTTGCAAGGCTCCACCGAGAAGTTTCTAGTTGATACAGGGCCTATGAATAGCTCTGTTTCTCGTTCACTGGTCCCGGGGGCAGCTCTGTCTGGCCAAAATAATATTTCGGTGGGTTTCTCAGGCATGCCGGTTGTTAGCCCCATTTCCAAACCCCTTGCTTTGACTATCGGTCCCTTTACAGTCGACTCCCCATTTTTGCTGACATCAAATTGTGGAGAGAATTTGTTAGGACTGAATTTGCTGAAAAGATTACATGCGACAATATATTGTTCTCCGGATGGTGTCTACATGACTGTTGGTCCACGGGTTGCCCATGCCAAACAATGCTTTGCTAAAGATGACCCCCACCCTCCCGAGTTGCATGAGGTGCCGCGTACATTATGGGCGGCGGGAGACACGGATGTAAGGCTGCTTCAGATCCCACCTGTCTCTATCCAGATAAAGAATAATGCCAGGTTGCCCCGAATTCCACAGTACAAGATATCCCAGGCAGGAGAAAAGGCCTTATTGCAAATAATTCACGATTTGATTAAGTCTGGTGTAGTTGCAGAGACAGCAGCAAATGTGTGTAACAGCCCTATTATTCCTATCCTTAAGAAAGCACCTTTGGACTGTTCTGACTCCCACCCTGATGTTTACCGCTTTGTAATTGACCTGAGAGAGGTCAATAAAATTGTAGTGCCCCAATACCCCTGACATTACAACAATACTGACAATGATCTCCCCAACAGCTCAGTTCTTCTCAGTGATCGACTTAAAGAATGCTTTCTTTAGTATACCAATACACCCTGACAGCCGCCACATTTTTGGATTTACAATTGCTGGCCGGAGTTTTAGATTTTGTCGTGCTCCACAAGGCTATACAGAGAGTCCCAGTATTTACAGCCAGGCTTTGAAAACACAGTTGGATTCATTGGAGCTTCCCCCTGGTAATGTGCTGCTGCAGTACGTTGATGATCTGTTGGTGGCTTCAGACACTGAACAGGGCTGTAAAGAGGCCACGGTTAAATTGCTGCTTCACCTGGCATGCCATGGACACAAAGTGTCCTTATCGAAATTTCAATAGTGTCGACAGGACGTCACCTACCTAGGTCACCTACTGTTGAAGGAGGGTCGCAGACTAACACCCGAACGCATAGCGGCTATAATTAACATACCTGTTCCTAAGACCCAGCGTGAGGTACGCGCGTTCCTGGATATAACCTCGTACTGTCGCCAGTGGATCCCTAATTTCTCGGTACTAACAAAGCACCTTCTTCACTTGACCACCAAAGATGTGCATGAGCCTTTGCCTTGAACACCTGCATGCCAACAAGCTTTTGAACAATTAAAAACTGCGCTTTGCTCTGCCCCCGTGCTTGGCACCCCTGACTACTAGAAGCCTTTTGTGCTCTATGTACATGAGGCGGAAGGTTGCACGCGTTCTGTTTTAACACAGGGTTTTGGTGGTATGCAGAGACCCTGCGCTTACTTCTCTGCCATCCTTGACAATGTCGCCAGAGCGCTCCCGAGCTGTCTACGAGCTGCTGCGGCGGCAGTCTCTATTATACAATTGGCAGGGCTCGTCCTTAACACTGACCTCATAGTTATGGTCCCGCATGCTGTAGACGCGCTTTTGAACAAGACAAAGACACAGCACCTCACCAGTGCACGTCTTACTGGATATGAACTGTCTCTATTTGCTCCACACATTACCAATAAACGATGCACTACTCTCAATCCAGTCACGTTACTACCCCTCCCTTCGGACGAAAAAGACATTGATGTCCATGATTGCTTGTTTTGGATGGATGAGGAAACGAAGGGATGGGTAGACCTGACAGATGTTCCCTTATCTGACCCCCAAGGGGAACTATATGTCGATGGCTCTTGTTTCAAACTGCCGGACGGCACTACTACTGCAGCCTATGCAATCACCACATTACATACTATAGTTGAGACATCCCGTATCCCATATCAGTCAGCCCAAGCTGCTGAGTTAGTTGCCCTCCTAAAGGCTTGTGAACTGAGTGAAGGACTGACTGTTAATGTCTACACTGACAGTCAGTATGCCTTCGGGGAAGCGCATAAGTTTGGGCGCCTCTGGGCGGAGAGAGAGTTTCTGACATCCCATGGTCAGAAAATACAGCACGGCCCATTGATACTCAGATTATTATCAGCACTGACTCTTCCTGACAAGTTAGCCATAATCAAATGCAGCACCCATAAAGCAGTGGTAGATGATGTGGGGAGCGGTAATGCCAAGGAGACAGCCAGAACAAAGATGAATAGGATGTTTGTAGCAGGACCTGCTAGATGGGTTCCAGACAATGCGATGTTTGAGGACACTGTGGAAAGCGTGAGGGAAATACAACGAGAAGCGACTGTAGACGAATTGGCACTGTGGGAGGAGAGAACCGGACGCTTAGATGAGGACGGGTGCTAGACTGATTTGTAAGACAAACAGAGGTGGTTACTGCCCAATGCCTACGTCCTACCTGTAGTCACTATGGCCCATGGCCCAGCACATATTAGTGCAAAAGGCATTTGTAAATTGCTAGATCCAGTTTGGCAGAATGGGAATATCTCTAAGGTTGCAACACAGTTAGTGAGACACTATTGTTTGTTTGAAGCACAATCCGGAAAGGGCACCCCTACACCTGCTGGTAATTTTGCACCACCTTCCTTCCCTTTTGAGGTCAAATAAACAACCTGAAGTATGTACTAGTGGTAGTTTGTGCATTTAGTAAGTGGGTGGAAGCCTACCCAACTAAGGAGAATACGGCCATAGCAACAGCAAAGGCACTTCTAAAGGAGTACTTCCCACGCTACGGATTGCCACGCGTGATCTGGAGTGACAATGGGAGCCACTTCAATGCTAGTCATTGAGCTGGTGTGCAAGGGCCTACAAATTACACAGAAAATCCATGCGGCCAACCATCCTCAATCGGCTGGCCTTGTTGAGAAGTACAATGGCATTCTCAAACTGAAACTAGCCAAGATTCATGAAAGCACAGGATTGAAATGGCCAGATGCATTGCCCCTAGCACTAATGTCAGCAAGAGTGACGGCACACTCTAGGACAGGATTGTCACCGTACGAGGTGATTTTCGGGCGCCCTGCTAATGTTTGGGCCGTCCCGAGACCTAAACATTTTTCAGAGATAGAATATCCTCTTTTGATTGATTATTTGTATACCTTGTCTAAAGATCTGCGTTCTGTCCACCAACAGATATCTGCCGCCCTACAACCACTGCCAGAGGGCCCCAGACATCAGATCCAGCCTGGGGATTTAGTCCTTGTTTGCCAGTTTCAACGCAAGTCCTGCTTGGAGCCGCGGTGGAGAGGCCCTACCCAAGTGCTCCTGGCCACTCGAACGGCTGTGAAGGTGGACGGCCGGAAGCACTGGGTGCATGCCTCCCATATAAAAAAGGTGCCTCTCCCACTCCCGTATGATTCCTGGGTGAAAAACAGGATCGCCGACCAGGACGGGGAGCTGGTTCCCCGCTTTGCCCGCTTTGCCCCCTTTTCTGATGCCCGGCTGAGAGGGGCACAGACCGACAAGGAGAGTGAAGAGGTTTTGCTTGAGGCGATTCCCCCTGAGATAAGGGCCACCCCAAATACTCCAGCTCCCACAGCACAAAGTCCTGAGTCCGATCCCCAACTGAATCTGAGTCCTCACCCTTGTTTGTTGATGAAGAAGTGTCTGGACACACTAGGTACAATCTGCGTCCCCGACGGAAGGACAGTGCGCCAGCAGGGCAATACAGGAGGTAGGGAAGGACTTGAGCTTAGGGTACAGGCGCTGTGCTTCTGATGCCCGTTTAGATTAGAGTGAAGAATACTGGTGCACTGCCTAAGACACTGGACAGGATAGTTGAGGGTATTTGCCCAGGAGGGAGGTTGCCCTATCCTGAAAGAAGGATTGTTTTCAACAAGGGCCACAATTGTTTTGCTGGGTTGCAATTGTGCAGCTCCACTGTGGGAAAGACAACGTTTGATGAATGATAGGAGCCTGCCTGTGAGGCTCTAGACGGACACAGGGAAGAAGAATACCCCTCTGGCTGGTTGTACAGTGGCTCCGATTCCCCAAGTACTTTTCAGCAATGTATCCCTTTGGTTGCCCCATCCCTGATGAGGAGCAGCCCTTTGCAGCTCCCCGCTCAAATTCTCATGGTCCTGTTTGGTCCACCTGGCCCCTTAAGACTAAAATTGTATTTGTGGTGATCATTTTGCTTTCTCTGATCTTTGGATTTGGAGTGCTGTTCTTCCTGGAAGAAAAATATCCTGTGCATGCTTGGATAGGTACTACCCCTACACCCCCTGAACATATTGTTGGTACTTTAGCCCCTCACAAAGAAGAACACCGTAAGACTTACAAAGATAATGTTTTTATTCAGACGCTGCATCAAACACATGCTGTTTAGAATATGACAAACTGTTGGGTGTGTGGGTTGCTGCCTTCAGCCACACACAAGAGTGAAAAACTGCTGCCTATGCCTTTATCCTATGTTAATAGTTGTGAGGGTTGGTTTACCTTGCTTAGTTTGGTCCGCCCCTTCTCTCAACCAGACTCCTTGGAACACAAGGGCACTAGGCCCCATTCATCAATGACAATGAAAGTGTACCCCCAGCATAGATCCCCACATGTTTCCCCTGGAGATGGGCGTTTTGATTGGATATTCCTGACTTCTTGCCTTAGAGCAGTAAATAGAGGGAGAAGGATAAATAAAACGGAAGAGGAGGGACAGATTCTTGCAGTTCAATGTGTCCGAATATTACCAATCTTTCCAAACTCGCAATATCACTAATGATAAGCCCATACCCCTGGCGGTGGTAAATGTACCGTCTTCTTTCTGTGTGTAGAGGTAGGGAACAGTTCCTGCAACATGACCTCCATACTGAAGATGCCTAAGAGCCCGCCATTGATTCCACCACCTAACATTTATTTTATTTGTGGAGACCGTGGTTATGTGTGGTTACCTGAGGGATGGTCAGGGCGATGCTACCTCTCTTACCTCCTTCCCTTAGTATATGTGGCCCCTTCCGACTATCACAATACACACCGACTACAGCGCAGGCATGTCACAATTTCCCGAGTCAAGAGAGTTGTCAATCCAGATGATATTGATCAGACAGATACCTCCCTGCAGCAGTTCACTGATATAATGAAAGGTCTCACACCGTTCTGGGGTCCCATGTTTAATAGCCGCAACATTAGGCGCTTGGCAAGAGTAGTAGAGGGAGTCATTAACATTACAGCAGATATACTCACGAACATCACAGTTGAGCTCCAGGCTACGAGACTCGTCTCACTGCAAAACAGGATGGTTTTAGATATTATCTTAGCTGATAGGGGCGGAGCATGTTGCGTCATCGGGAGCAGCTGCTGTGTATACATACCAGACACTGCCCTGACTGTCAACTTAGCAATTCAGAAATTACATAAACTTGCTTCAGAGATCCATGTAGATAATGGTTACTGGTCCCTCACAGGATGGCTCTGGGGTCTACTAACGTCAAGGGGTTGGAAGATTCTACTTGTCTTAACAGGTATTGCAGGTATCATTTTTACTTGTTGCCTCTGCATCCATTGTCTCCCAGCATGTTGTTCTTATTGTGTGACTAGGCTTACCCCCGAGTGTTCCAGGACGTGACAGACGAGTTTCCAAAATGATGATGTAAGAAATTCAGTCAATTATGCTTATTGATGATGCTCTCTTTGATTATTAGATAACATTATGATAGCTGTTTACTTTTGCTTTTTTCTACCCTGTTTAATGCATTTATTATGTCCTGTCTCCTCCCCTTAGAATTGTAAAGACCCTGCCAGATAGCAATAAAGGTTTAACCAACACTGCTAAAAGGAGGGTCTGTTAGATTTAAAATTCCCTTTCTCATGATGCCTCTGTCGTGCTGTTTTAGATTAGCAGTGTGTGGCTAAATTACATGTATTGATGTTCGCATCCAGTAGCCCGTCAAGTATTCCTCGCAGTATGCAGGCCTCATTAGCCAGTGTGACTCCATTTTGTATTTCGCAATTCTTCCAAGACTGCCTGTGCCGTGCTCATGTTAGGGCTTAGAATTTAGAATCGCTTGCCTCAGCAGAACATTGCATTTCGTTATCTTTTCTGTTCATGTTCAAGGCTGCAACTCGACTCACTAACACTAGATGATTATTTTGTTTTGCATTCCATTGTGTACGTGTAGCTCTGCTCCCACGTTAAGAGACGCTGAGACTCTGCACAGTGGCCTTGGTCCGCTGATAGTGCGCCCATCTGGCAGGTGTTAGCCCATCTTTCTGTGCCTTCTTTGTTCGTGTCCGGCTCAAGCCGGTACTTTTCCATCAGAGGCGTGGCCTAAGTCTCCTGAGGGGTTTATCATCTATCAGCGAATGTTGGGGAGGCAATCCCTCGGCATCCATCTTAGGGTGAAGGTCTGACAGGGCTCCTCTGCAGAGAATATATAATAAATAACGTAAGTTTTCATTCTCTACTCTCTGATCGACTCTTCATTTTGGGAAGGCATAGGAGGTGGCATAAGTACCCGTGTGGCCCTAGAGGGCCACGTCCTTCAACATGCATTGCCTCGCTAGCTCAGCCTCAATCAGCATTAGCCTGCCATGCAGTATAGAACCAAGTGCTTGTTCCTGATTGGACAGAGCATGCAGCACATTTGTTGTTATCAAAGACATTGGAAAATCCCCACTGTCCCAATCACCCGTCATGTGAGAGTCACGCAGACCACCACAATGTATCACGCCTGGCATGACCACTGCTGTTTGCTTATTGGCTGTAGGCTTGGTATGTTGTAATTTGTCCTGTCTGATCAACAGCACAGGATGTATTTGTTCATGGTAATGAAGAAATATACTTGTAACTGTATTTTTGTTGGATATGTAGCAAAACGCCCTTTGCGGTTTACAAAAGGCCGCACTGGACTTCTGTAGAGTGGACACTACCTTGCCACACCTGCTGTCTCCGTGTTCACTTATAGTAAAGTTCTGTCTATGAACCTTGGCAGAATCTGTGTCCCATTTTTTCAGGTTCCACACACTTGAGCTCCTTTGCTTCCATGTTCGACAAAATGATGAATTCATATGACTATGAGTTTGAACAGTAACTGCGTCATATGCATGAAACCGATGTACTTTAACTGCAATGGAATCCCTTTAAGTATTAGTGTGGCAAAACAGCTAGACTATATTGCAGTAGAATGTTACTTTAATCGTTTAACATTTTACATGGTTTGCATTTCCTTGCCGCATAATTTAGTCAATCAGCCCACTTATTTGGTCCTCCACCGTCGAATAGTTCATTCACCTTGGTCATATTGCACTATGCAAGAGCCTAATTTGTTGCACAAATTAAACTAACAAAGGTAATCAAAATAATCAAATGGAACTCGGAATAATGAATATCGAATTTCCTCGTGCCGTACTTTGAAAACAGGGGATGAAGATATAACCTTCATTGCACAAAGCAGCATAAAGTGCCTCACTGTTTCTTGGCACTCGAAGGGCCGCAGCACATGCCAGCTCTCGGTCCCGAAACCTTGGTTTCATATAAGTTTTAACTGCTTCTCTGAGCAGCAGTACTGCTGCTGCTTCGGGCCCTCACATTGTAGCAGCCAGACTCGCTCCACTATAGCTATGAGGACTAAGTCTTCCATGCGCTCCATGAAGGCTACACCAAGTGCTCAGTTCAGAGTTGAGCTTCTGGTGGCGTCACATCGGATCTCTGAAATTTTATCCCAGTCTCCAAGTTACTCTACCTCACTTTATTCTCTGTATTCAAAACAAACCCCTTCTAGTGCCCTGTTATCCAAGGTCTTCCCTTCCTTGTGCTCATATTCCATCTTGCTAGTTAGTACCTGCGTTCATGGATGCCACTTTAGGGATCCCCAATCCCTGTACTTCTAAATGCTTCTCTGCAAGCTTAAATCCCCCAGAAGCTTGCTTGTAAGTGCTCCCTGCATCTGCAACCTATCTGTGTTCTCTCTGAGCTCCTATGGTGGGATGACCCTTCTGGTTTGCTTCCTATCCTGGGGGGCACCATCACTCTATTGCTCTGTTACTCTGTGCGCAAGGGTAACTGGGCCATTTACAGATCCATCTTGCTGATCACATCTTCTTCACTGCTACTTCCGGTTGCAGCCCTGCTCAGTGAATTGCCGACTAATCGCTTTATTCCCATTGCTTGCGTCATAGATGTCGCTGCCGTTCATTTCCGCCTGCTGCTCCTCTGTGGTGTCCAGAGTGTCTTAAGGATCTCCAGGAGCAGCAAAGGGCCAAGGATCATGCTGATAATTGATAATGTTTTCGGGGTGTAGAGGAGAGCTAAAAAGGTGCAGATTCTCAATACCCCATCTGGCCACAACCACCCTTCACTGTTTTTATTAATAATTTGCCTGCTAGCAAATCAATTGCAGGTCTCATGTGCATTTCAGTTCTCCATTCCAGAGTTCAGAGGTATTCACTGGGAGTTGCAGAATATCTCCTCCCTAATTAATATTCATTAGCTCAGAGGTTTTGTAACCTCCTGATTTTTCAGCCACATTTTAAAATGAAGGCCAGAATGCAGAAATACCAACTGATTTGTGACTCAGGGGCATATTACCAAGAACGGCGTTAAAATTATCGCCGCTTTAGCGGCAGGAAACTGCCGCTAAAGCGGCGATAATGGGCTTGATAATATGCCCTTAAGAATTCCAATAGAAGCCCATGTTGACACCAGAACATGGGCTTCTATTGAATTCTCAAGGGCATATTATCAAGCCCATTATCGCCGCTTTAGCGGCAGTTTCCTGCCGCTAAAGCGGCGATAATTGTAACGCCGTTCTTGGTAATATGCCCCTTGGTCTTTACTAAACCAGACTATAAGGTCTCTAGAAATAAATGATCCATGATTAAATAAACTGAATTAAGTCACCTGATATGAAAGATTCCTCTGTCAAGAGGCATCATCAATCTCCTCAGCAATCTCTCCAACTACCTGGCAGATTCCACCCATCACCAAATGGAACCTCTTGATGTCACCACCCTCTGTGTTCCATCAACCCTAGCTCATAACATAACTCAAGGTTTGGGAAATAGATGACTCAAATGTGAATGTGCGCTAATCACAGAGATCACTAATATATCCCTGTGCTCACATAGGGGCCAATTCCGATGTCGGACAGACCGGAGTCTGTCCGACATCAGTCAGGAACTGGAACCAACGACCTCTTGTCGTCAGTTACAGACCTGCAAGTAGGTTGCGACTGAACCCTGTTCAGTTGCAATCCTGTACTTAACAATGGGAGCATGCATTCCGAATGGAATGCATGCTTGCATCGTTAAGTGCAAAGGTGCAGTTCATCCCTGCCCCAAGGTGCAGGGATCAACAGTGGGGCACCATCGGTGCCCCCTAGGCCGCTATTCGGCAGCCTCGCACCCATTGGGGCCCTGCTGGGGGCCTCCAAAGACAGTTTCCCACTGCCTTTCTGTGTCGGAAAGGCCGGCACAGAAAGGCAGTAGAAAACTGCCATGGTACTCCCTCGGCCGGAAAGAGCCGGCCAGGGGAGTACTGAAGTGTTTCCGGATGGCGGACAGGCTCTGAGCCTGTCAGAAGCCATCTGGAAAACCGAGTCGGATTCCTTTCCGACGAGCCCATCGGAATGGCTCGGTCAGAAAGAAATCCGAACGGGCAGGTCCAATGCAGTTAAGATTCCTTACCCTATCGGAATCGGGCCCATAGTGAGGGTAGGGCTAGAGTGATATATTAGTTGCCATAGTTGGGTTGTTCATTGTTTACAGCCTGCTATTAATGTTGATTATGTTGCTCAGTTGTATCTGTTTACTTATTGCAGCAACGATTGGACAAACTTAAAGAAAAAACAAAATCTGGAGGAGTTACAGCTGCAATTGGTGTGATTGCATCCAATTAAAAGCGCCTAATAGGTATCAGTTTTCTGATACTTGTCCTTCTTGTACCTTTCAGGACTCATCTGACAAACAGTACGAGCAAGGAGGGCATTCTGACCGCAGACAGGAAGAGTATGTGAAACCGAAGGCGAACTCACAACGCTCTGTTGAAGTGAAGATAAAGAAGGAGGAGAAACCTCCTCAATTTAAGCCTCGATTTCAGAAAAAGAAAGTTGCAGCTATAACCGCAAAATATGCCACAAACACTGAGAACTTTAATCCTGAATGGGAGGACGGTGGTGACTCTCCTCGACAGCGCAGCAGAGGTCACTATAGTGCGCTGGAACCTCCAGGAGATTCTGGCAGCGACAGCAACTGATTACTTTTTTGCAGTTGAAACCCAAGACAGGCATGCAGTACCTCCTGATAGATTATATAATTTATCATTTTGATGTACAAATTGAGGGTTACATACAGCGCTCAATTAGAGTAATATTATGGGAAAATTTTACTTTATCATGCGACATTCTCTTAGCGGTGGTCGATGGGCCTCCGCAGTTTGTCCAATCATCACCACAGGGTGTGGATGTAATACTCCCTTCATTTTCTCTGCTTGTCCCTGATGAAGTCAAACAGGCCTACGCAGCAGAATGGGCTCTTGCACTAGCCCCAGCTTTATTTTGCAATCATGTCGGCTGGGATAAGCACTCTCCTCATCATATAATAACCATATGGTCAAGCTCACAAGTGCAACCACAATATCCCTTAAAAAGGGATGCTAAATCACCTGTTAAAGAAATACTCTCCCAGTTATGGTACCAGGGAGTAATTGAACCCTGAGTCTGTGAAAGGAATATTCTCCTTTTTCCTGTTTTGAAACCGGATGAATCTTATCCATCTTTCACAGTGCAAGAGCCTATGGCTGAAGTGCGCTAACAGTTGCACCCACAGCCATTCTCCTGCAGCCTCTTGTTGAGCAGGCGGCTACCGAGGGAATATTGTGGTACCGACAAGTTCCCTGGGGAGAGCCACAGTGCCGGCAGGTTACCACAGGAGCAAGATTACTGGAATTTGGTGCAAACACCTGCAGCCCAAAGAGGTCAGACTCTGTTTTGCTTCTAGGGTCATGGTGAGAGTTCATTCATTAACCTCCCTGCATGCGCCATCTTGGAATTCAGTTTCAGGAAGGCTGAGGGAGCCAGGCTGATATTCAGCAGCAGCTTCATGGCTCTCCTGGAGGAGAACGGCTACCACTTGTCTGAAGATCTGTAAAGGACTTTGAAAGACTTAAGTCCACCCCAGGTTTTCCATGTCCTGCCTTGAAATTCCAAGATGGTGGTGCACTGTTTTTTTACTCCTTTTCTCCCTATTAGTTATGGTTCGGCTCATGTGACTTGCAGTGTCTTTTCTTTTTCCTGTCTGTACACTATTTAAGGAAGGCATATCTTCATTTTCACTGCATCACAATGCAGTCATAGTATTTTTTGGTGGGTTCTCCACCCCATATGTCTTGTAATTTTGTTTCTATTTTTCCTTGGACAATTGAATTGACCTTTTAGTTTTCTCGTATATTCCTTACATAATTAGAGAGATTTAGGGCCACAGGAAGGCCATTCCAACAAGTATGGTGCTGTCTTGATCTGTGTGATTTATTCTGACTCAATTAATGTCAAGGAACTGCAGCCATGTTAGGTCCACCACCCCTGCCCACAGCTCATCCTGGACTTACACCATGGGGACATTATGGTTGTTCAAGCAGGCTTTGCTAATGACTATGTACTGAAAACTCTTACTGCACCACATACAAAAAGAAGAGTTGCGATCTCACTCTGCACTGCCCCATGCCATGCCTGCTTGGCACATGATTCTGGACCCATAACCTCTGCGTTTGGCTAGCTGCGCTTGGACTCTGTGACCCTGTCCAATGGCCCTCTCCCTCCAGCCGTGCTCTCCCACCGCCAATATGCCATTACAATCTTCGGGTGCTGCTCTTTCAACACTGTTGCACTCGGACGCCCAGCAATGCCTGTGACTGGATCTGAACCCATCACTGAGAATCTGACCTACCTCCCTTCTGGTTATTCCCTTCCTCCAATCCTGCACTCGTTTACCAATGCTCATTTACTCTCTTCCAGTGTCTGCACTCCGCTTATTAATTAACCCCGGGCGGAGACCTCGCTCCGCCCGCGAAGTGTGCAGAGATTTGCCTTCTCCGCGTTTCGCGGAGAACGTGGAGAAGGCAAATCTCCACACACTCCACAGCGGAGCGGAGTTGGCCAGCCCCGCCTCCACCCCCCCATTATAAAAAGTAATTAAACATTATTAAAAAGTAAATTTAAAACCTTTTACCTGGCATGCGGCGTCCCCGGGCTGCCCTCCTCCTCTTCTTTGACGTTTCGCTAATCCTTGTGAAAACTGCGCATGCGCGGGCGCCCCGCATGCTCATTTCTCGCAAGAAATGCACATGCGCGGGCGCTCGCGCATGCGCAGATCTCACAAGGATTAGCGAGACGGCGAAGAAGAGGAGGAGGTCAGCCCGGGGAGGCCGCATGCCAGGTAAGTGGTTTTAAATTTATTTTTTAATAATGTTTATTTACTTTTTATAATGGGGGGGTGGAGGCGGATGGCGTAGCGGAGTTCCACGGAGTTTGTTTTCAACTCCGTGGACCTCCGTGTAGCCCCGCTACGCACACTACGCCCGGGGTTATTACTAATGGCTTAATCCACCATGCAGTGATGCCCTTTCTCTGGTCATAGTCTCCACACTTGTACTCTGGGTGTCTCAGCCTGGCCTCTGTCATCAGAACTGGAGCTCTCCGATGCTGTGACTGGTATCAAGCAACATCCTTCAATGGTGAAGTCTTGGTATTTCAACACCGAAGTTACATTTCTTGTTGCCAATCACTAGGCTTACTGATAGAGGATGCATTTAGTGCTTCATAAGTCTTGCTTGCTCTTCGGTTGTCTTGTTTCTCCAGCCCTTCTCTTGGTGTCACTGTCTCCATACTCCAGCAGGAAGTGGTATTCAAACAGACGCCTTCTGCTCCTAAGAAGATAACCTTTCATCTCCTTTCCATATCCCTGCATCAGTGATGCCACTTAGAGCTTTCTAGTTTTATTAAGGAGTGTAGGAAACTGCTTTTTTGTGTGGTTATGCTATTTTGTTGGACTCCATTTTGCCCTCCGGACACTTGGAGACTGCTGAACACCCTCCACAGTTCATGAGCTCTGAACACAAGCCATGATAAAGGACCGGATAACCCCCCTTGGCCCATCTATCTTGTGGGTCATGGCACAGGGTGGTGTTGTGGACACAGCACCAGTGTAATAAATGTTAGATGAAGCTGCAGCGTGGAGTTACACCCCCCACAAGACTTGGAAGCATGGCTGCAGGACCACCACGCTAGCCAAGAAATGTTGTGAGCCAAAGGCTGCAGGATTCCTGTGCAGACAAAACCCTAGTATCCTAAATTATGTACACACAAAAGACTATTGTACACTTATTTTTCAAACAGTTTTGTAAGAATTTTCTTAGACTGAGTTTCAAAAAGTTCCTTTAGAAAACAGGAAAGAAGGCTGTCTTCTAAAGGAACTTTTTTAAACTCACTTTAAGAACAGATCTTTAGCAATGGACTCGAGCAGCTATTTAATATACGTTTTTGAACAATTCTTGGGATATTGCTGTTCCTATGTATTAATAATTCTAACAAAACCGCTTTGAAAACATATCTGTACAATAGTCTTTTGTGTGTATATATTTTGGGATTTTCTTGCTCCCTTTTGTACAAAATAACCATATATTTTCAATTTTCGAATGAAACAAATAATAAATATAACGGTGAGATTTCAAACGTTCTCTAGTATATAAAAGGTTTTTTTCTTTTTTGCTCCCCATTGAAAAATAATGGTTATATTTTGAAACGCATAAGTCCTTTGGGTCCACGTCTAACAGTGAGTTTGAGTCAGTGCAGTGCTCTGCACATCCCTGACCCATTTCAAAGAAACCTTACTTTGCAGTAAAGTACTATTTTTCATAAGTTGGTTTGGGGGAGACTTACAGAAAATTCATCATATCATTGTAATATATAAATAAAAAATCTAACTGTGGTGAACATAGAGTTTTGGTAAATTTGCTTGAAGATGCTTTTGATAAGTTGGTCATCTCTGCCTGAAGGCTGAGCTCTCTCCAAACTGGTTATGGAAGTTCCCTGCCCTGCAGTGTGACATTCACCTGAGGAGAGAGCTCCCAGGGCGGCTGCCTCACTACTGATCATTGCTGGAAGGCATGGGGGAATTACTGACAGGAGCATGCACCCACCTTATGCAGGAATGCCAGGGCATGTCTCCAAACTGGTTATGCAGGTTCCCTGCCCTGCAGTGTGACATTCACCTGAGGAGTGAGCTCCCAGGGCGGCTGCCTCACTATTGATCAGTGCTGGAAGGCACGGGGGAATTACTGACAGGAGCATGCACCCACCTTATGCAGGAATGCCAGGGCATGTCTCCAAACTGGTTATGCAGGTTGCCTGCCCTGCAGAGTGACATTATATCTCCCCAGCCCAGCAGAACAGTTACAAATGTCAGTCACATGAGAAGGAGTGATATGATCTGCCTCACTGCAGATCATTGCTGGAAGGCACGGGGAGATTACTGACCGGAGCATGCACCCACCTTATGCAGGAATGCCAGGGCATGTCTCCAAACTGGTTATGCAGGTTCCCTGCCCTGCAGTGTGACATTCACCTGAGGAGTGAGCTCCCAGGGCAGCTGCCTCACTACTGATCATTGCTGGAAGGCATGGAAAATTACTGACAGGAGCATGCACCCACCTTATGCAGGAATGCCAGGGCATGTCTCCAAACTGGTTATGCAGGTTGCCTGCCCTGCAGAGTGACATTATATCTCCCCAGCCCAGCAGAACAGTTACAAATGTCAGTCACATGAGAAGGAGTGATATGAGCTGCCTCACTGCAGATCATTGCTGGAAGGCACGGGGAGATTACTGACAGGGGCCTGCACCGAGGTATGCAGGAATGTCAGGGTACGAGAAAGCATAGATGACACACAACGGACAAGCAGCAGCTCTGAGAGAAGCATCTTTAGGCAAGACTCTGCTGCAAGTCGCTGCTGAAGCTGCCCTGTCCATAGTCAGGCTGGTGCCTGTCACACCAGGAGGCGGCCTTGGCTCAGAACCAGTCCGAGTTGCTTTTCTCGTGGGGAGGGAAGTGTCCTCGTGACAACAGGATAGCGCAGAGGGCTCACGTCATCGCTTTGAGGTCTTTGCATCTTTAAACACCCAGCAAATAGGGTTGTCTGTGCTTTCTTCACAGCAAAGTTACAGAAAGTACTGCAAAAAAGGGTTGAACGGAGGAACCCATGTGGAAATACATTGACCACATTATAGATAAACACTTTAGAAATGGACTAATATCTAAAAGATATGCGTTGAACACCAACAATTCTATCTCAAGTTGACCATTTCTACATTTCGTTTGACCTTTTGTCTCCCTTTCTGTTTGATGTCACGCTTTGGGCGCTATGACAACGCTTCTTTAACCGGGATTGTGGGCTGCATCAAAAAGTAGGCGATTGCTATAGGATATGTGATGAGGGGCGTTTAAAGAGATTTGAAACATGACCTATTTTTAAATCTAGTTTTTTTCATCTTTATGTATTAAGACGTATGTATTTTATGAAGCGTTAATGAATGTGAAGGCCTTATTTGAATTTATGAAATGAGGGATCACATTTTATTTGAGTGGTTCTATTGCAGTTGATGGTGAACTTTGACCCTGACGGGTTGCAGTATGTTGATTCAGACGAGCTTTGTTTTACATGACATTTTATCAAGATCTGGTAGTATAATGTATGTTTACTTATTTCTCTTATTTGTGTAAACTTTTATGCATTGAAAAATGCGAATAAAGTCTGATGATGATGCACATGTATTACATCACGGTTACTATAGCAGTTTGAAAAGCTTCTCATACATAGCTCCAACGAAATTGATATGGTATGTCTTTTACCATTATGTTTGCTAAACATGTGTTAAACAGATCACTTTACTATTCTCTCCTTTCTTGGACATTTGATTTCCCTCTGTAGACAGGTTCAATATTCTAATGTTGAGTTATATACATGTATTCATGGATTAAAGTGGAAACCAGGTGAAGCTTTTAATACATTTGCAGGGAACAAGGTCAGTGACTATATAGGGTAATCTCCAAATATATTGCTATCATGTTAGCAGCAGTCACAGGTAAATATGACATTCAGTAGCATCTTTATAGGATCAGTCTTAGGTTGGCCCTCTCCATTGCTCATGTTTACAAGAGAAGGGGTTTATTCTTACAGTTTCCACCAAACTGAATACGACGAAAGAAAGAGGCCAATTTGAATTGGTCTCCTCTTCAAGTTGTGCAGCAGTTTAAATAATCTCTGTGAATCTGAATTTAAGATATGTGAAGGATTACTGATTTTCTCTCTCACTGTGATATATTCCCTTGACTAAAGAAAATGTGGATTAGATAATTTCTTGTTTCTATTTCTATTTTACACTTTCTAATTGTATAAAACTTAAATAGATATATATTATTTGCAGCCGCAAGTAAACAAACATTTATGTTTATGTTATTTTGTTTACAGGTAAAATATTATGTACAGCTTAACGCACACATACTCTGGGATTATTATTAGAGTGATGGTAACCATAGGAATGAGATATGCACTCCAACCATTTGGAGAACACAGCTGTAATGCAATGACATCATGAGCTTATGCGCCATCATGAAAAATGCAAATAAAGATCTATTTGGAAACAAAGCACCAATTATAGTCTATGTTCTCAGTAGACCCGGACTTTGGCACAATTTCAGTCTGATTGGAATGACCTGTGCGTTGGATACACCAAAAGGGTTTGTCTGGTACTTCAGTGCTTAATTTGAGCCAATGTTTCTGGTGCTCGGCGCCAGCACTTAATTGTTAGCACCAGCACTTATAACAGCCTGCCACATGGCGGCGTTGTTTGTCTAATTTAGTGTTATGCGAGTGTGATTGTTAGTAGTTGTGTTGGTACTGTTACTGGCAAGTCTGGCAGGGGCTATGGGTAGTGCAAGCTGCAGCGGCCTCCTAATGAGGGCCCTGGTGCTTCTTTCCATTTACAAATTAAGCACTGGTCTGGGTCAAAGATTTTGCCTTCAGACTTAGGGCCCAAATAAAGTATTGGCAGTCCGGCCATTTATAAAGCACTGGCAGGAACCACCATTACAACAGTTCCTGTCAATGCTTCTCACTGTTTGGTACAGGGCTCTGTCAACACAATGGAGTTTTGCACCAAATGTTTTCTTTTTTTCTTTTCAAAATCAAAATCCCGAAGGATAATTTTCGGGGAGGGGGGGGGGCAGACTAAAAAAGATAATACCCCCATCGCCGTGGGATGCATCTCCCCTGGTGAGGGGGGGCATTATTTCTTTTACTATCCCTCACCACCAGGGTTCGCCTGGTAGTGACAGATAGTTAAAAATGGCTATATGTTCTCACCTCCTAATTAGGCAGACGGTATAACCAAGATGGAGTGGTCACTGCTGTAGCCAAACTTAAGATCCACCTGCATTTAAATTGGGCTGGCAGACCATTATGTTGGGGTGGAGGGATGGAGTTCCCTCTCCACTAGCATATAGATCAGGCAGAGCCAACTGCCCGTTGGAGTCCATTTCTTTGTCCAGGTGCAATAGGGAATAAGTCCAGTCCTTCCGGTCTCCTCTCAGGTGACAGACAGCAGGTCCAGTCCTCTCCAGATCTTTTTCATTTCCAGAAATTGTTTCTTGGGGTTCCACACTTATGGTTGACACCAGCTATTGGGTGAGGCAACTCTTGGTTCCTCCGTCACCAATGGGGTAAATGGTACAAGAAGCTACCCTACCGAGTACAAGAACCTTTTATAAAACCACAGAAAAAAAATAGCCTTCTCCTTTTCAATAGTCATCACCCATTATCTTCCCTTTGGCCACTTCCTCAGAATTAGAAGAAATTGCATTGAGATTTCTACATTTAATACACCTGACCATCATATTACACAACCAAAACTATCCGGATAATATCATCCACACTGCATGCAAGAGGGCTCATAACAACCACAGAAATGCCATTTTAGCATCGAGAACCAAAGATGTGCAACCCAAACTGACATGTGTGACCACATATACTCCCTCAACAAACATGAGTAAGAAAATTATCAATCAACGGCGTTCCATACTGAGGAGTGGTGGTATGGAGATAGAGAGGCCAGTGTTCCCCTTCAAACGAACCAGCAACATTCAGGACCTTGTGGTCCATTCTAGAGTATCACTACCAGTTGACGCCTCCCACCACTCACAGGACATTTTCCTTGTGGACAATATAATGTCTGCCCCTTGATGGAAACCGCAAAGGAAGTGGATTTGGGAGGTGAAGGAAGTTGGAAACTGCTGAAACATACCAATTGTAATACTAGAAACTCTATTTACTGTATCCAATGTCCTTGTGGCTTACTCTATATAGTGATGTCTACGAGATCAATCAAAAAGCACATCAATGAACATAGGAGCAATATCAGATGCGAGCAGAGTACTATAAAATAGACTACTCACCACATTACCACAAAACCCTCCTGATGACATGCAGTGGGTTTTATTGGAGACTCTGACCATTAGGGACACCACATGAAGGAGATTGTTTAGAAAAACGATGCAGGGTGTTTTGTCTCAAAACACATCCAGTGAATTTAAATGATGATATCCCCTGGACTGAGATCACCAGATCGTGATATCAGTGAATTTTAACTGCACATTCTATACCCTAATTTTCCTTTCAGACCACCATGAGTTGTCATCCTAATACACTTGTTCTTTTCCATAATGTCCTTTTCCCAGAAATTCTACCTTTTGGGGCCTTGAGTATTTCACTAGAGTCCTTGATTGCCTCTTGACTTTACCTATACACATATTCTGTGTCTCATCCATTGTGGGGCAACCATCATTTTATCAACAATATTTGATCTTCTCTTGTCCTTTAGCATCTACATTGGAGTGCTTCTGTAGGACCAACTTTCTTTCAGTAACCCATAAAAAGCAAGTCCCTTCATAATAATTGGTGTGGATCGGAACATATGCTTTACAAGGCATGATCTCCATGGCCAACACCGCCCTTTTGGAGGGAGCATTTTTATTCCTTTCTTACATACCTTTGTTTTTTACTATTAGGTATCATGAGACCAGACCGTCCAAGTCCTTCAAGGGGCCCGTTCCTGTAGTTAGGAACTTGAGACAAAGGACTCTGCTACCACATCGGCATGTGTTTGCGCTATTTACACGTTTTCTTCCGCGTTTTGCCACCAAGCAAGACGTCTTTATTACACATGTGAAATTACATGTTGAGCATATGTGTGACATGACCTCCCTTATCACCAATGTGAGCATGTTTATAAATGTATGAAGAATCAGCACTGCTTGTGCTGCATTTGTTTAATTCTTGTATATTTTGTTTGTCTTTATTTTTTAAGCAGATCGCTAGTACTGAAATATCAACCTACACATAGGAGTGTAAGTGTGTGAGGTTACTAATGTTTCCGGTGTTCTTCACAGAGGTGGGAGCATGTTCTATCACACAATCAGGATCCCCACACACAGTGACGATCAGGTATTCTTTTATAGGTCCTGATGAAATGCCGCATGCTCCTACCAGACAGCAGAGGCATGAAACATGCCGACCATAAACCTTTACTGATTTATTCTCACATTTGTTCAGTACCACAGACTGGTTGTTCATAGCAGTAACTAAAAATTATTCTTTTTCCTAGATTCTCACACTTTTTGATGTTGACATAAACTCTTTATTTCATATTAAATAGACTGCAAAGTGTCTATAGTCAATTTTAACACACTTCATTTGAATCTTCGTACACTGGCACTGGGACGCACTTCTATATAACCAGTCCTTCTTAGGCAAATCAAAAGATCTCAGGCACCAGCCCAACGAGGAGCCGGCATGATGATGAAGCGTGCCACCTTCGGGTGGGTGAGGGCTCTTGTTTCTATGAGCAGACACTCCTAGTGACATTTGGTGCTCTGGGTTTTTAATATATTACCTTGAAGCCATCATCGGAACAGTATACCGTATTTAATTTGTTATCAGGAGTAAACCTGTGGTCATTAGCACTAGATGAAGAAGTATCAGTCGTTACCCACACTTAATACTTTGGTGTGGTATACTGTTAGGAAAAGGGCACTTTGGCATTTGTCTCAAAAGATGACAGTTTCTAACCTGGCTAGTCCAATGTATTAAACCCTTATTATTATTAATATTAATATGAACCTATTGTGCACACAGCTAACCCAAGGTGTTTCCCAGCTCATGGCAGGAGGAGAGGATGCAAAGAGCTAAATGAACGGGTTAGAAAAGCTAGGTCTTTAGGCCCTATGAAAAGCAGGGAAGGACACACAGTTCCTCAATGAGTCTGGAAGGGAGTTCCAAAGTTTCGGGCCTGAATAAGCAAAATGCAGACCAAGCGAAACCTGGGTACAGTGAACAGAGTCTGTTGCAAGGATCTCAAAGATCGAGACAGATGGTATGAGTGAACCAAATCCAAAATGTCTTTAGGACAACTTCCAGCTTTTGCCTTAAACATACAGCCTAAAGCTTTAAACTTAAAACGATTCGAGATAGTAAGCCAGTGCAGCTCATGAGGAAGATTAGAGACTGTGGCAAATTTGGGTAACCAATAAAGAAGCCTAGCAGCAGAATTCTGCATTAGCTGCAGTCAACGGATAGTAGTTTTGTCGGTTCCTAAATACAGCACATTGCCTTAATCCAGTCTAGCGATAAAAAGAGCTTGAATCACTGTCCTTTGTGCAGAGATGGGGATCAGCCTGAGGATCTTTTTAAGCCATTTAGGAACTGCAAAGCAGGTGGCCGTCACCTTAGCCACTTGTGGCTTCATGGATAGTGATGCATCTACAAGGAAGACCAAGGGGTATATTCACAAGAACGTGTGATAACTACCGCAAGAGTAGCGTAACGCAACTTCCAGCATCGCAGCCTATCGCGGGAAAATAACCCAGTGACAACGTGGAATTCACAACACGGCGGTAGCATGCGATAGTTGGCCGACACCGCGGCCAATGCTCGTGATACAACCACCTCGACGGAGATAAAAACACAAACCACAACGCGAAAAAAGCTGCGATGGGCCAAAGCGCGATAAGAAAACAGTGACAACCAGCGCGAGGGCAGCAATACTCACGCGCAATGCGGGGAAAAGCACAAGAACAGCATACGGAAAATGCCACAGAACTAAATACATCAACAGCGGAGTACCACGGATGCACCCTGGCCAACTGCAGAGGACAACATGCACACCACAACATCCAAGCACCGTGGAAGAACAGAACCTACAGGCACACCGCATGAAAAAGACCAGTGGCAGACAAATCAGAGCCGCAGGAGCGACACACCCACTGTGCAGCATACGCACATAAGCAGAAGTGCACCCCGACATTGACAACATCCCGGTACGAACAGCAACACCTCCACAACTGAACACAGGACACAACTGGTTCGGAAAATGTGCACAACATGGCAAATCACATCTGAAACCCCAGGGATATGTAACACGACAATGTACAATTCCAACCTGTAACCTGCAAATATGTTTTATTCACACATGCCGTGCAATTGGACATCTACTACTGTCCCATGAATGCCACGGATGGTCACACTGTGACGTGCTCATGAGAAGTAAGTGTCAATGATGGAGTCCCTACGGGCCATTCCTGCCGCAGCTGCAGTGGGATGTGGGCCACCTGCCCCATCACCACCATCATCGTCCGGTACCTCTGGAACTGGGATCCATGGGGCCCTGGTGCGAACACAGATGTTGCACATGCAACGATCATCTTGCACACGACATCCGGGCTGTACAGGAGCTTCCCACCAGTGCCGTCCAGGCACCTGAAACGTGACTTCAACATGCCAAATGTGCGTTCAACGATGCCCCTGGTGCGTATGTGGGCCGCATTCTACTGCCTCTGGGCGGGTGTGTTCGGGTCCCGGAGGGGTGTCATCATCCAAGGGCAGAGTGCATATCCTTGATCACCTGTGACAGTGCAGGGAGAAAAGAGTCAATAATTGGTTCGGCAGGATGTGATGGCAGGCCCACCAATTCAGTGACGCCTGTGCTGGCTGTGTGTGGGGTGAGTGTAAGCCAGCCCTCAGGGAGTAGCTGGTGCTGGCAACTACACCAACAGTCATCAGGCACACAGACATGCAATGTCAGAACTACAAGGGGGGATGACTCGAGTCGCACAGGGCTAGTCGCCCCGGATGCACAGCGGCCGACACGGGCCCACTGCCACAGGATGCTGACCTGCGGGAGACTGGGGTAGGGTCATGAGGGCAGAGCAGTGCCTCACATGTGTCCTGGCTGCATTCCGCATCTCCACACGTTCAGCTATTGTGTGGCTGTGGTGCCAAGTGAAGTCTGCATTGGGTGCAGGGGTAGCCCAGGATGACCATGGAGTGGTGTAGTCGTGTCTGGTAGGTGGTCGTGTAGTTTGACATGTCGGATGTGGTTTGGTCACGTGTGCATCCCCACAGTTGTGCTTTGTGCGTTGGTGGCTGTGGGATGTGTGGTGTGTTGATTTGGTACTTACCAACGAGCAGTCCCGTTCCATATGTGCCATCCCGGAAGCGCTGGTTGATGATGGACTGTCGGAAGATGAAGGAATCATGCACACTGCCTGGGTAGTTGGCGACGACATTGGTGAAGAGTCCCCGGTGGTCCACTATTGCCTGCACATTGATGGAATGCGTGTGCTTCCTGTTGCGGTAGTGGTGTGCAAAACCGCAGGGGGCACAAGTGGGACATGTGTGCAGTCGATTGCCCCCAACACGGCCGGGAATCCGGCTATGGCGTAGAAGCCTTGCTTAGTCTCCAGCTGTTCCTGCGCAGTGTTGGGGAAGTGAAGGTACTGGGGTATGAAGCTGATGATGGCTTCCAGGACAGGTGTGATGAACTTTGATAGGGCTGGCTGTGAGACCCCTCTGACTCTGGCAGTTGTTGGTTGGAAGGTACCAGAGGCCAACAGGTGCAGCACTGCCAGAAGCTTTGTCTGCGGAGGGATGTTTGTTCTCCGCTGTGTTGGGACCAACAGCCTGTGGGCGATGTGGGTCATGATGCATAGGATGGTTGTCCTTTTGAGCCTGTAGTGGGCAATGACTTCCGCGGGCGTTAAGTCTGTGAGAGTGGTGCGTTTTCGGTAGGTCCGCTGTCTTACTCTACGCTGCCTCTGTGGTGGTCCGGGGAGGGGGGGGGGGGTCCGGGTCCTGGGGGTGGTGGAGGTCCTGGGGGTGGTGGTGGGTGTTGTGGCCCTGTTGGGGCTCCGAGCCTCATGTAGAATAGCTCCATGGCGTCATTTGTTCTTCGGGTATGGCTGTGTGCGGGACTCCATTGCCTACTGCAGGTAGATGTCCGTCTTTACACCTGCTTGAGGCAGGTGTTATATACCTGCGGCTACCGCGCCTTATTGCCTGTTTTGTGTTCTTATCGCCGATGTGGCTGGTCGTTGTGAATGTTGAGGTGTGATATTGTCTCGTCTTTTGGCACGGGAACGCCCACTCTGCATCTCATTAGCGATATTTGCGGGGGTCCTCTGTGGCTATGTTTTTTGCGGCTGCTATCGCGGGTATACTGGTGCTGTGGGCTGTTGACACCAGCTTGTGAATGGGGAGGTAAATTTATCACAACTTTGGCTGAGATAAAGTGCCGTTAATTCGGCGATGGCTCCTTGTGAATATGCCCCCAAGTTCTTAAGATTGTCTGTAGGTGTGGGTGGGGCACCTAAAGAAGCAGGCCAATGACGAGTGCCCCAAAAAATGGCGTTCTTTCCCAGAATCATGACCTCTGTGTTGTCACTGTTGAGGTTGAGTAGATTATTATGCATCCAAGAGGAAATCTGACTCAAGCCCAGGCTGAGGTCCAAGGCCCATGACGCTGAACAGATGACAAGGAAAAGATAATCTGGGTGTCATCAGCACAGGAAAACAGTGACAGCCCTCTGCTTTCCACCACATCCGCTAATGATGGATATAAATGTTAAATAACATTGTGCTCAACACAGAGCCCTGCGGAACTCCAGAAGAAAGAGCTTGGAAATTGGACCTGGCAGCTGAAGAAAAAACCTGAAAGTAGCGGTCTTTATGAAAGGAACAGAACCACTGCAAGGCCATGCCATCAAGACCAAGTGCCATCAGTCCATCCATTAGGATGAAATGAGACACGGTATCAAAGGCAGCGAAGAGATCTAATAGGATGAGCGCAGCTGTTTCTCCCTCATCCAAGTGCTGCCTTAGCGACTCGATTACCCCCAGAAGGGTGGATTCCGTTGAATATCCAACCCTGAAGCCGGATTGAGAAGGATGAAGAAAATTCTGGGCTTCCACAAAGAAAGTTAACTGGCCGTTAACATGTTTTTCTAGGATTTTGGAAAAAATAGGCAGCCAAGAAATAGGGCTGAAGTTGGACAGATTAGTTGGGTCCAAATTTGCTTTTTTTTTAAAAATATGCAGGACCATTGCATGTTTCCACTTCTGAGGAACAACCCTTCATTCAGAGATGCATTAAGAAGGTCCATGATCACAGATATTAAGCTGGAATCCAGCTGTCAAAGCATATGAGTGGGTAAATGATTTAGCGGGGAGCCAGACTTAATGGTCTGGAGAATAAAATTGACAGAAGTGGTATCCAAAGGGGACCAAATATTAAGTTTAGGTGATTGGTTAGGAATAAACTGAGAGTGGTGTCCATCAACAGGAGAGAGCTTCTGAGTGTCAGACAATGCCTCATTATAGTTCGATTGTACTCCCTGTAGATGGTCGCTAGCCAATTGGGAATTATTCTTTCCGACTTTTTGAATAAAAAAGAGGGCAGGCTCCTCACATTGTGTGTGAGAGAGAGAGAAGGAGAGGAGCCAGATAATTCCTTCACCACCTTAAAAAGTGTTTTTGCACACTTTTGAGTGCTTCAGAATTTATTACTGTAGAAATCAGCTCGAGCAGATTTACATATCCCATGATATTTTTTTAATGCTACTCTGTAGTTAGTTTTAGTGTTCTCTATGTAGGACGTCCTCAAAAGCCTTTCTAGGACCTTACATTATTTCTTCTCATAATGTAACATTGCATTGAACCAGGGAGCAGGAGGCAAAGACCGGGCTAAACTTTTTACAGTCGCCGGCAAGCTTTTATCCACAGCCTCCATAAGCCAGTGATGAAATTGATCATAATCCGAGACCAACAGTTGTTTATTGTCTGGTCTGGTAAAGTGAAGTAAATTATTAAAAGCCAGAATGTTCAGCTTAGACCAGGTCCTAGTTTTCGCCATAGAGGCAGGATGAGAGGGTACACAGGAAAATGCAATTCTCACTGTAAAAGGCACTGAAAAGTGGCCAGACCAGAGTAAGGGGCACGGGGGAGCAGTGACCAAGCCTGACATATTGGATTAAATTGGATCCAAAAGATGTCCTGCAGCATGCGTGGGGGTGGGGTAACACAACCTCAAAATGAGGACCCCAAGATCATCAATAAAAGAGGCGCTCTTGGAACATTTGGGATCGTCCAAGTGGAGATTAATATCAACCAATAACGTAAAATTGGCTGATTTTAGAATGTGAGGAGCTACTAAATCTGGGAAGGTGGAGCACCAATTTCCAGCTTGGCCAGGGGGACGGTACACCAAAACACCAGAGAATGTGAATTTAGGTGTCAGCAAGAGTGCAAAGAATAGTGGTTCACAGACGGGAGCGAGAAAATCTTCAATTTTACTTTACAAGAGTATTTATTAATACAATATCAACTCCCCCTACTGTCTTATGTTTCTATCTTTCCTGACTATGGAGTAATTGGGGGGGGCAGCAATTGCATCCGGTGCAGATCCCTCATGAAGCCAGGGCTCAGTAAAAAACAAAGCATCTGGTTGTACATCCTCTAAAAGGTTTAGAAGGTGTTGTTGGTGTTTAGGCAGGGACTGGCAGTTAATATTATAAAAGTGAAACTCTCTGACAGAATTAGGCAACCCCAATGGTATTGCAATGGGGGTAACCATACTAGGTGGAATGTCCAAGCTCCTATCTGGGCTTAAAAGCAAGTAATTATGAGCATTGCACTTTAAAAAGGTTGAACAAGTAAAGTTACACCCACTGCAGGTAAAAGAACCAGCGCCAATGGTTTGGCAATTGGGCAAATGATCCCGCCGTAGTGCTTTAAGTTGTCTTGTGGAGTAGCACCATCTCTCTAAAAAAAAGAACAAGGGCTTGTGGCCCTGGCCGGACACGGATAGGCTCAGACAGGCTTGCCTTAGGCGCACCTTCAGTGTGCCAGCTGAACGCCTGCAGTGCACGTCTGCTGCGCATCCACTCCCCGGCCATCTTATATCAGGGCATGACGTAGGAGCTGGTCCGCAAACAGCCAAAAAGAGACGGCACCACCAAAATGCCTGCCATAGGCGAAGGAATAGTACTTAACACGTGCTTTCCTTCCAACTATTAAAATAAAAATACAGTCCCAAGAAAACCACACTTCAGTATACACTGCCCAGTACATTAAAAATACATTAAAACAAAGAAAAAATTAAAGTGTGCCAGGAGTTTAAAAGAATCGTTACTCATGCAAAGACCCCTACCTAGCATTGCACATCCACGCCATCCTGGCTGATGAGGGCTGAAAGCCCGAAACCGGTCCTAGGATGCTTGTTTCCAGTCCAGGGAGGACCTGGTCTGGCAGTTCGGGCTGGACTGTTCCCATTGGGCGCAGGGTCAAGACTGATTTGCATATGGCTGAGTCCAAACTGGAATGGCATGGTGAGCAAAAAAATGATGGATTTAGGCCCAGATCTCTGTACTGGGGTGAATGTATGACATTGTTCTGCATTCTGTCCATCAATTGTTCTTTTTGCATTTGTCACCCCCGAGTGAGACGGGTATGCCCAGACGTGGGTCCCGTGCTCTCCATGCCACTGGAGTCAAGCTATCCTGGCTGTTGAGGGCTGAAAGCCCGAAACCGGTCCTAGGATGCTTGTTTCCAGTCCAGGGAGGACCTGGCCTGGCAGTTCGGGCTGGACTGTTCCCATTGGGCGCAGGGTCAAGACTGATTTGCATATGGCTGGGTCCAAACTGGAATGGCATGGTGAGCAAAAAAACGATGGATTTAGACCCAGATCTCTGTACTGGGGTGAATGTATGACATTGTTCTGCATTCTGTCCATCAATTGTTCTTTTTGCATTTGTCACCCCAAGTGGGACGGGTATGCCCAGATGTCGATCCCGTGCTCTCCATGCCACTGGAGTCAAGCTATCCTGGCTGATGAGGGCTGAAAGCCCGAAACCGGTCCTAGGATGCTTGTTTCCAGTCCAGGGAGGACCTGGCCTGGCAGTTCGGGCTGGACTGTTCCCATTGGGCGCAGGGTCAAGACTGATTTGCGTATAGCTGGGTCCAAACTGGAATGGCATGGTGAGCAAAAAAACGATGGATTTAGGCCCAGATCTCTGTACTGGGGAGAATGTATGACATTGTTCTGCATTCTGTCCATCAATTGTTCTTTTTGCATTTGTCACCCCGAGTGGGACGGGTACGCCCAGACGTGGGTCCCGTGCTCTCCATGCCACTGGAGTCAAGCTATCCTGGCTGATGAGGGCTGAAAGCCCGAAACCGGTCCTAGGATGCTTGTTTCCAGTCCAGGGCGGACCTGGCCTGGCAGTTCGGGCTGGACTGCTCCCATTGGGCGCAGGGTCAAGACTGATTTGCATTTGGCTGGGTCCAAACTGGAATGGCATGGTGAGCAAAAAAACGATGGATTTAGACCCAGATCTCTGTACTGGGGTGAATGTATGACATTGTTCTGCATTCTGTCCATCAATTGTTCTTTTTGCATTTGTCACCCCTTGTGGGACGGGTATGCCCAGACGTGGGTCCTGTGCTCGCCATGCCACTGGAGTGAAGCTAACCTGGCTGATGAGGGCTAAAAGCCCGAAACCGGTCCTAGGATGCTTGTTTCCAGTCCAGGGAGGACCTGGCCTGGCAGTTCGGGCTGGACTGTTCCCATTGGTCGCAGGGTCAAGACTGATTTGCATATGGCTGGGTCCAAACTGGAATGGCATGGTGAGCAAATAAACGATGGATTTAGGCCCAGATCTCTGTACTGGGGTGAATGTATGATATTGTTCTGCATTCTGTCCATCAATTGTTCTTTTTGCATTTGTCACCCCGAGTGGGACGGGTATGCCCAGACGTGGGTCCCGTGCTCTCCATGCCACTGGAGTCAAGCTATCCTGGCAGATGAGGGCTGAAAGCCCGAAACCAGTCCTAGGATGCTTGTTTCCAGTCCAGGGAGGACCTGGCCTGGCAGTTCGGGCTGGACTGTTCCCATTGGGCGCAGGGTCAAGACTGATTTGCATATGGCTGGGTCCAAACTGATATGGCATGGTGAGCAAAAAAACGATGGATTTAGTCCCAGATCTCTGTACTGGGGTGAATGTATGACATTGTTCTGCATTCTGTCCATCAATTGTTCGTTTTGCATTTGTCACCCCGAGTGGGACGGGTATGCCCAGACGTGGGTTCCGTGCTCTCCATGCCACTGGAGTCAAGCTATCCTGGCTGATGAGGGCTGAAAGCCCGAAACCGGTCCTAGGATGCTTGTTTCCAGTCCAGGGAGGACCTGGCCTGGCAGTTCAGGCTGGACTGTTCCCATTGGGCGCAGGGTCAAGACTGATTTGCATATGGCTGGGTCCAAACTGGAATGGCATGGTGAGCAAAAAAACGATGGATTTAGGCCCAGATCTCTGTACTGGGGTGAATGTATGACATTGTTCTGCATTCTGTCCATCAATTGTTCTTTTTGCATTTGTCACCCGAGTGGGACGGGTATGCCCAGACGTGGGTCCCGTGCTCTCCATGCCACTGGAGTCAAGCTATCCTGGCTGATGAGGGCTGAAAGCCCGAAACCGGTCCTAGGATGCTTGTTTCCAGTCCAGGAGGACCTGGCCTGGCAATTCGGGCTGGACTGTTCCCATTGGGCGCAGGGTCAAGACTGATTTGCATGTGGCTGGGTCCAAACTGGAATGGCATGGTGAGCAAAAAAACGATGGATTTAGGCCCAGATCTCTGTACTGGGGTGAATGTATGACATTGTTCTGCATTCTGTCCATCAATTGTTCTTTTTGCATCTTATATTGGGCCGTAATGTAGGAGCTGGACCATAAACAGCCAAAAGAGACGGCACCACCAAAATTGCCACCAAAGGTGGGGGAACAGCTCTTAAACACATGCTTTCCTTCTGACTAGTAAAGCAAAATGACAATCCCCTGCAAACCACACTTCAGTATACTCTGCCCCATAACTTAAAAACACATTAAAACAAAGAAAAAATTCAAGTGTTCCAGGAGTTTAAAAGAATTGCTGCTTGTTCAAAGACCTCTACCGAGCTTTCCAGCTAACACCCTGTGTATTCTGTGTCTTGTGATTTTATGCATGAAAATCAAGGACTCATTAAACTTGTTTCACAACAATAAAACAAAAGTTGGTTGTGACTGTCAGACTGCATACGCAGTAAGTCATTATGTAGGCATCTTTAGGCCATGAATTTAAGCAGCTTTCCCTATTCATTGCCATCAATTCTGTTTCCTCATCACAGTCCCTATGTTGGAAAGTGTATCTTCACCTCTTATCTTAAATATAGACACAAATAAAGATAATGTTTGATTTAAATGTGCCTAACCAGACTTTAGCTTACATGACAAGGCCAAAGTAAACTTGTGTTGACATTTATTTTGCAATGACAGAGAAAATATGATTTTTAAATTATATGAATGAGTTTCCTACATGCAAGTTTCTCTTCCATTTTTCCTTATCAGAAAATAAGCTAAATCGATTTGATTTCATGGTGGTATTTATTGTGCTGAGCTGTAATATAATAAGTTATGTTCTATGAGAAGGAAGCTGTGTGCTGAATTTTCCTGTAGTTTCAATGTATTCAAGGTTCTTTGCCCAGGTCTGCTCTAAGCAGTTGAAATGTTTTTCGTTTTCACTTGTTGCCTAAATGTCACATTCTTTTTTCATTTCCTATGAATGCTTTCCTATAATTATGCATGAAAACAGGTGTTCCGAAATGTTTCTCATTTGACGTATCAGATTTTCTTGTTTTACTATTGGCTTATATAGAAGTCATATTATTAGTACCCCTATGATGGTGTGCCTTTCCCTCCCTGAAACCTACAAAATGCCAGACTTTTTGCTCATTTCCACAAAGGACATTATAGTTAGGAAATAGAATTGAAAAAAACTTGCAAATTCATTGCAAAAACCAAAGGTTACAGGGAGGTTAATGTTAGACTGACATTTCACTCGTACAAAACCAGAGAAATTGAGCAGTTATAGTTTTTAATTCTAATTCCTAACTATAACGCTCCTGTAACCTTTGTTTTCAGTGAATTACTAAGATTTTTTAAATGCTAATTACTAACTATAACATCCATGTAACCTTTTGTTTTTTTTCAGTGAATGTCTAAGGTCTTTTAAATTTTATTTCCTAATTGTAATGTCCATTTTTTTTCAGTGAGCTGCTAAGATTTTCATATTTTCTTCCTATAATTACATATATATATATATATATATATATATATATATATATATTCACTGAAAAAACCATAGGTTTTAGGGACAGTTATAGTTAGTTGGACATTGCACTCAGTACAAAACCCGTGAAATTCCCCGTTATAGTTAGTCCAGCTAACTATAACTCGCGCCCCGCAATGCACTGCTGATGACGTCACATATTACATCACTCATGACATGGTCAGTGACATCACTGATGACATCACTGATGACATCTCAAATGACATCACTGATGACATCACTGATGACATCATCCAGTGACTGTGTGTTTCTGTAAAGTTTATATATTTTTAATATATATAGGAAAAGACGTATTGAAGAATGAGTGGGTGTGTAAGTGTCTGTATGGATGATTTAGTAGGTGCGTGACTGACTCTATAAGTGAGTGATTTAACGTATCTTACTGAATGCATGGGTTAGTGACTAAACTGGGTGAATGTCTGTATCCGTCTGTCTGTTGCTGTGTAAGTGGCTGCATGTGTTTGTGAATAGCTACATGAGTGTCTATATGAGTTATTGAATGCTTGTCTGAGTATCTGTATGGGTGCCTGAGTGTTTGTGTGGGAGGGGTGTGTGCAACTCTGTGCATAGATGTGTGAGTGGGTGATTCACTGGGTGGATGGTTTCAAGAGTGCAACTGTGATAGACTGTATGGGTGGGTAAGTGTGTGTAAGAGTGTGTTAGTGAGTGAATGTATGTCCCAGTGGTACATGTGTGAGTAACTACATATGTGAAAGGCAGTATATATGTGTGTTGGAGTATATAAATAGCTATAAGCGAGAGTGAGTGATTGTGATAGTGGCTGTATGGATGAGTGTGTGCTTGTATCAGTGATTGTATAAGAGCGTAAGAATGTGCTACTATTTGTATGAGTAAGTGAGCTGGTGTGTGTATAACTGTATAGGTGAGTAAATGGTAGTGTGTTTAATTATTTGCATGACTGACTAGGTGTGTGAGTACCTCTATGGATGAGTGGCGGTGTTTGAGTGTCTATATAGGAGTATGAGTGCATATGATAGTCCTGTACTGAGTGACCGTAAGTATGAGTGACTGTACGGGTGAGTGAGTGGATGTGTGCGTAGACCTAAGAATCAGTGAGTGGGTATGTAGTTATTGGTGTTGGAGTGTCTATGGTTTTGCGAATGGCAGTCTGTAATTTAGAGTGGGTGTATCAAAGGTTATATTAGGGTGTGAGGAGGTGCATCAGATTATCACGTGGATGATGTCATCAGTGATGTCATTTGAGATGTCATCAGTGATGTCATCAGTGATGTCACTGACCATGTCATGAGTGATGTAATATGTGACGTCATCAGCAGTGCATTGCGGGGCGCGAGTTATAGTTAGCTGGACTAACTATAACGGGGGAATTTCACGGGTTTTGTACGAGTGCAATGTCCAACTAACTATAACTGTCCCTAAAACCTATGGTTTTTTCAGTGAATTTCAAAGGTTTTTTAAATGCTAATTTGTAACTATAACGTCCCTGAAACCTATGGTTTTTTCAGTGAATTTCAAAGGTTTTTTAAATGCTAATTTGTAACTATAACATGTCTGAAACCTACAGTTTTTTCAGTGAATTTCAAAGGTTTTGTAAATGACAATTTTTAAATGTATTAATTGTTATATAAATTTTTTTCATACTGATTTCCAAATTTTTAGAAACAATTTTTTTTTACATATTTTATTTTTAAATTACATTGTAATTACATTATACATTACATTACAAAAATACTTTCTCAGAATGAATTACTTTAGTTTAATTACTTTGCACATAGGCAATAGACTTTTAAGTACAGTAGTTACAGTTGTTGCAATGGGCAACACATTTTCAAACACAATGCAACATTCAGCTCAATGTGAATTTCTAGTTAAATGCAATTAGTTACTTTATGGATTACTTTTCTAACCACATTACTGGATCCTAGATTCAGTCCTGGGACATCTCCTGTAAACAGTTGAGTAAAAGCGTTTTGGTTACAGTCGTGATTTTTAAGGAATATTATTGTACTTTAAAAGTTCACACTTAGAAACTTTTTCTCATAGAATCACCAATGTTATCCTATGGAAGGAAATTCACTTAGAAGTTAAAAACTGTTATCGTTACTTTTTCTTACTCAGTGTTGGATCCTGGATCCAGCACTGGTGCATCTCCTGTAAACAGTTGAAAGAATGCGTTTAAGTCATACAGGCGATTTTTAGGAATATTTGTAGTTTGTGAAAATCGACACTTTGAAACTTTTCTGCTGAAAACCAGACAATGGATTCCTATGGAAGGAAATTCAAGTTACTGGTAAGTACGGTTAAAATTACTTTTCAGGATCAGTACTGGGCTGAAAGATGCAGCACTGAGGTCTCTCCTGATAACAGGTGAGTAAATCGGAATTCGTATTTCGGCTGATTTTAGAGGAATATTTTAAAGTTCCAAAACTCCACACTTAGAAGAATTTCCAAGTGAAACCAGTCAATGTTAGCCTATGGAAGGAAATTCAAGTTACTGGTAAGTACGGTTAAAATTACTTTTCAGGACCAGTACTGGGCTGAAAGATGCATCACTGAGGTCTCTCCTGATAACAGGTGAGTAAATCAGAATTCGGATTTCGGCTGATTTTAGAGGAATATTTGTATGTTTCAAAAATCAACACTTAGAAACTTTTTCAGCAAAAAGCAGGCAATGATATCCTATGGAAGGAAATTCAAGTTACTGGTAAGTACGGTTAAAATTACTTTTGAGGATCAGTACTGGGCTGAAAGATGCAGCACTGAGGTCTCTCCTGATAACAGGTGAGTAAATCGGAATTCGTATTTCGGCTGATTTTAGAGGAATATTTTAAAGTTCCAAAACTCCACACTTAGAAGAATTTCCAAGTGAAACCAGTCAATGTTAGCCTATGGAAGGAAATTCAAGTTACTGGTAAGTACGGTTAAAATTACTTTTCAGGATCAGTACTGGGCTCAAAGATGCAGCACTGAGGTCTCTCCTGATAACAGGTGAGTAAATCGGAATTCGTATTTCGGCTGATTTTAGAGGAATATTTTAAAGTTCCAAAACTCCACACTTAGAAACTTTTTCAGCAAAAAGCAGGCAATGATATCCTATGGAAGGAAATTCAAGTTACTGGTAAGTACGGTTAAAATTACTTTTGAGGATCAGTACTGGGCTAAAAGATGCAGCACTGGGTTCTCTCCTGATAACAGGTGAGTAAATCGGAATTCGTATTTCGGCTGATTTTAGAGGAATATTTTAAAGTTCCAAAACTCCACACTTAGAAGAATTTCCAAGTGAAACCAGTCAATGTTAGCCTATGAAGGAAATTCAAGTTACCGGTAAGTACGGTTAAAATTACTTTTCAGGATCAGTACTGGGCTGAAAGATGCAGCACTGAGGTCTCTCCTGATAACAGGTGAGTAAATCGGAATTCGTATTTCGGCTGATTTTAGAGGAATATTTTAAAGTTCCAAAACTCCACACTTAGAAGAATTTCCAAGTGAAACCAGTCAATGTTAGCCTATGGAAGGAAATTCAAGTTACTGGTAAGTACGGTTAAAATTACTTTTCAGGACCAGTACTGGGCTGAAAGATGCATCACTGAGGTCTCTCCTGATAACAGGTGAGTAAATCAGAATTCGGATTTCGGCTGATTTTAGAGGAATATTTGTATGTTTCAAAAATCAACACTTAGAAACTTTTTCAGCAAAAAGCAGGCAATGATATCCTATGGAAGGAAATTCAAGTTACTGGTAAGTACGGTTAAAATTACTTTTGAGGATCAGTACTGGGCTGAAAGATGCAGCACTGAGGTCTCTCCTGATAACAGGTGAGTAAATCGGAATTCGTATTTCGGCTGATTTTAGAGGAATATTTTAAAGTTCCAAAACTCCACACTTAGAAGAATTTCCAAGTGAAACCAGTCAATGTTAGCCTATGGAAGGAAATTCAAGTTACTGGTAAGTACGGTTAAAATTACTTTTCAGGATCAGTACTGGGCTCAAAGATGCAGCACTGAGGTCTCTCCTGATAACAGGTGAGTAAATCGGAATTCGTATTTCGGCTGATTTTAGAGGAATATTTTAAAGTTCCAAAACTCCACACTTAGAAACTTTTTCAGCAAAAAGCAGGCAATGATATCCTATGGAAGGAAATTCAAGTTACTGGTAAGTACGGTTAAAATTACTTTTGAGGATCAGTACTGGGCTAAAAGATGCAGCACTGGGTTCTCTCCTGATAACAGGTGAGTAAATCGGAATTCGTATTTCGGCTGATTTTAGAGGAATATTTTAAAGTTCCAAAACTCCACACTTAGAAGAATTTCCAAGTGAAACCAGTCAATGTTAGCCTATGAAGGAAATTCAAGTTACCGGTAAGTACGGTTAAAATTACTTTTCAGGATCAGTACTGGGCTGAAAGATGCAGCACTGAGGTCTCTCCTGATAACAGGTGAGTAAATTGGAATTCGTATTTCGGCTGATTTTAGAGGAATATTTTAAAGTTCCAAAACTCCACACTTAGAAGAATTTCCAAGTGAAACCAGTCAATGTTAGCCTATGGAAGGAAATTCAAGTTACTGGTAAGTACGGTTAAAATTACTTTTCAGGACCAGTACTGGGCTGAAAGATGCATCACTGAGGTCTCTCCTGATAACAGGTGAGTAAATCAGAATTCGGATTTCGGCTGATTTTAGAGGAATATTTGTATGTTTCAAAAATCAACACTTAGAAACTTTTTCAGCAAAAAGCAGGCAATGATATCCTATGGAAGGAAATTCAAGTTACTGGTAAGTACGGTTAAAATTACTTTTGAGGATCAGTACTGGGCTGAAAGATGCAGCACTGAGGTCTCTCCTGATAACAGGTGAGTAAATCGGAATTCGTATTTCGGCTGATTTTAGAGGAATATTTTAAAGTTCCAAAACTCCACACTTAGAAGAATTTCCAAGTGAAACCAGTCAATGTTAGCCTATGGAAGGAAATTCAAGTTACTGGTAAGTACGGTTAAAATTACTTTTCAGGATCAGTACTGGGCTCAAAGATGCAGCACTGAGGTCTCTCCTGATAACAGGTGAGTAAATCGGAATTCGTATTTCGGCTGATTTTAGAGGAATATTTTAAAGTTCCAAAACTCCACACTTAGAAACTTTTTCAGCAAAAAGCAGGCAATGATATCCTATGGAAGGAAATTCAAGTTACTGGTAAGTACGGTTAAAATTACTTTTGAGGATCAGTACTGGGCTAAAGATGCAGCACTGGGTTCTCTCCTGATAACAGGTGAGTAAATCGGAATTCGTATTTCGGCTGATTTTAGAGGAATATTTTAAAGTTCCAAAACTCCACACTTAGAAGAATTTCCAAGTGAAACCAGTCAAAATAAGCAGCACTATGGAGCAATACATGT